>JANZLQ010000030.1:15631800-15708592 GCA_026212715.1 Elanus axillaris
TTTATACTACTCTTTGGAGGAGCAGCCCAAGAGAAACAGTAGTATGCAAGTACTCATATAGTTGGACTAGATGACCTCTTGATGTCCCGTCCATCCTGAATCATTTTATCATCCTATATGACAGTATATGAGGACAAGGCTTCTTTTCTCCTCCTGTGTATTCTTGGCTTTTACTGGGGCAGTCTAAAGGAGTTCCTGTAAAACTGTGATCTGACCCAGAGTACTGTAACATTATACCAAAGAATTGGACGCGTCAATGTAAAAAAAGCAAACAAAAGAGCTGGGTAGCAAAAAGGAGAATTCTGTCAAACTTGAACGAGAAAGAGAGGGGATGCTTTGAGACTTCAGGTGTATTGTGTGTCAGTGACTTTGGGATGATTCGCATCCATGTGCTTGGGGGCTGAAGTTGCTAGACAAAAGAGATGAGCTGCAGGTATTAGAGAAGATGTAGCTCTGCAGCTGAGCCCTTTGTAAAGTGTGAATGAATCAAAAGAGCTGCACTTAGTATCTTTAAAAATGGAAAAGAATAGTAGCTTTCATAAAAAAGTAGAGAATAAGAAGTGCTATTTGCAGATCAGTTCATTGATATGGAAGTATGGCATTCAGTTTTTGCATCTAGCACATACTTATTTGATTGATTTAACTAAACTGTCCTTACTTATAAAATACAGCAGTGCTGCCCCATATTCTGACTGGCTTTCACATTGACTACACCATAGAATTGTATATACAGGAATTGCCCAAGGGTCTTCCCCTGCTTGCTGCATCAGCACATTGAAAATAATGTTTAGTTTTGCTTTTTACCTCAGTTTTGAAAAGTCCATTTGAGGTTTTTGTTTTCACAGATGACGTATGTAATTTAAAATCCCCCAGGTTCCAAACTGATAGGAGTTTGAGGCTGTACGGCTCTTAAGGAGCATGAAAACCAGCACTTGTTGTATTGATATGATAGTATTAGTGAAGAATACCCAGAGATCAGGCACTCCCTGACATGTGCACTCTTACTTAAACCACTTAAACCTCTTCTTTCTTTGGGTCAAATGATCTCTATATTTTGTTAGGTTAGGGTTTTTTTTTTTTGATCACCCATTCAGTTGGGTGATCTGCCAAGGATACTGCCTTGTCAATCTGTTTGCTCCTCCATAGACCAAAAATATTTGTAAAAGTTGAATTTAAGAGGGGGGAGGTGGGGGAAATGTTCTTTTTTCCCTGGCAAAGGAATGTGTGAAGTTTATCTCCAGAGTTTTCACATGGAGGAAAATTGGTATATCCTTTCTAGGTTCATCCTTGAGATGTCCTTTTAAGAGGAGTGGATGTTCTAAAATCCATTGATACTGCTGGCAGCTGAAAACTTAATAAAAAGAGATTTAGTGATTTTTAATTGAACTAAATACATTGTCCTACACACAAGATGTTATTTGAACTTGTAGAAGCAAGGACAATAAATAATGAGAGTGATGCATGATGACGCATTAGTAAATTTATGGTGGCACCCACTCCTTGCTAGGCGCTTACCACAGTCTGAAATGACAATCAGATTCTGCGAAGATCTTGCAGTATAAAAATAGATGTATGAATGATCTACTAACAGGCCGCCATCCTCTAAAAGAATCCAGAAAACTAGCCCTTAGGGGCTTACAGGTATATTTACACGTGTTGAGAGTGCATCTTTGGTAGTTTTTGGAGCCAAGGCATGTAAGCCTTCATTATGAGGAAAAAACCAAGAAAGATATGAGCAGTAAATTGAGATATACCAAAGTGGCCATAATAAAGCCTGTCCAAACTAGTCTTTCTGTGTATCTGTATTTCACCTCAGGCTTTGCTTCTGGCATTCAGCATCAGTTAGGCTAAGTCTTTGGTCACATTAATTTTTCAAACCTTTTAGTTGTTTGGGCAAGTTGAGGAATAGGAAGGAAATCTTCAAAAGCTTGGGTAAAAGCAGTACTGTGGGAGTTTGTGTTAAATGTATTGCCTTTGATTCTTAATTTATCCATGAGCTTTTTCTTTAATAGAGAAAATGTCTGCAGAGCAGGGTTTCTGTCACAGCAATAGTTAGTTGGGCTGGAGGCTCAGGCTACAGGGGACGGAGGGAGATTCAAGATAGGAAGCATTGGGGGATTTTGGCAATTCTCATAGAACAGGGAAGCCATTTTTTTCTAATTTACCAAAGTTGTATGCAAGTGTCTTTGCATACAGTATAATATTAAATATGTGCAATTTTAAGCATGATTTAAAACCATTCATCAAACTGGGGAAAAAAATGAGCTGAAATGTGGATTTATCGTAATGGCATCTTAGACCAAGACCGTGCAGTCTGTGAGATACAAGGTTTATGTGCTTTCAAGAGCAGCGGCACTGAAAGTATTGGGTGAGGATTAAAATACATCTTCCTGATCTTCTATTATGGTGCCTAGATAGGTTGATATCCCTTTGAGGCCATGTGCTGTAATTTCAATAAATACTTTGGGTAGTGTCTTAGTGATTTCTTTCTCCTAAAACCCATTGATACTCGTAATGTAAAGAGAGCAAGGAGAGGGATCTTCTATTGCTAGAAGACCCACATGAGAGCTGGGCCCCACATGCCACCTTGGTGCAGGACTGGGGTGATTCCTGCTCTGAGGGTTTTAGGGATGTTTCAGTTGAAGGGTCTGGTGATACGTCCTTCTACCAGGCCAAGTTGTGCTAGCTAAAACAGTCCCTGGCCCAGCAGTTTGTTTTCTTTGCTTGCCAGGCTTTTCCTTTCCTTCAGGCTGGTCCCTGGCCTGGCTGGGATGCATGAGGCAATAGGTGTACATTTTGTCAGCTGGACCAAGCTGGTGGAGCTTGGTTACGGGCCAGTCACCCACAGAGTTGTGCTGGCAGACCCGGGGCAAGAGCAGGAGGTACCCTGAGCTTGAGGCACCTGCAGGGGAAGGCCGAGATGAGTGACTGAGGGGCTGCGACCTCCTCTTCTGCCTCAGCCATGGAGCGGAAGGGACACCCAGCTCCAGAAGGCTGAGGTAACCTTGGCCTTCTGATCTCTCCAGTGCAACTCTTTGCCCAGAAGCTCGTAGTGAGGAGGTGAAGGCTGGCTCCTGAGTGCGTGCTGGCTTCTTCTGCACTCCCCCGGGGCCGAGGGAGTATTTGAGGAGGGTGTGGGCCCAGGGTGGGGAGGATGGAGCAGAAATGGCCCCCACATCCCTGTTAAAGGGCTACTGCTGAGCTTGCTGTCATTCCTGAGGCTGAAGGTTTGCATTCTTCAGCTTTCTGATAAATGGCCTTAGAACTAATTACAATTAAATGATCTTGACTCATTTTTTAATTTTTTTTCTCCCCTCCCCCCTTGCAGCTTATTGTAGATTGTTCTGACCTTTTCTCTCTGTATTGGCACATAATAGTATGACATGACAGACCTGCCTGCAGCCCGCCTGGTTTCTAGAATTACTTGCCAGAGCTGCTGCTAGTGCTTTATCCTCTGTGCACGTCACTAAATGCTCTGCTTTTGCATCCGAAGAGGTCTGAGTCTTTGCAAACTTGTGTTAACCTTCATTTGAGGAGGGGGATTTAAAAGTAGCTGGTTTAATGTCAGCATTTGCAGTAACAGTTAGACTTCCGTTTAAGAAAGGTTCCAAATTCACCACACTTAAATGTACAGCTTTTGTGCATCTCTGCTACCACTCCCTGCTTTTCAGAACTGGCATGTGACTTTGCTCCTCTGTCCTTGATTTTTTTGCCTCTCCTTTTTTCTAATGGCAGTTGTTCCTGATTTTTCTGTGCCAGAAACTTGAGAAGAGTGATCTTCTGCAGCACTATAATGCTTGTCAGCTCTTTCCAATCCTGAGTTTTAATGAACAGTTTAGTTCCTTGCCTTTGTGCTTCTACCTCTGCTGTTTTGCTGTTGTGCTGGAGCTTTCCCTGTGTGAGCAAGGGAGCGCCTGGCAGAAAGACAGGATTTTTGTCTTTCCTGCCTAAATAATTCCCTCTGACTGCGTTTATCCAGCCCCCTCTTTCTCATTCTTTCTTTGCCTTCCTAAGAAAGCTAAAGAGAAATGCCACATTCCTAGACCTCTTTATACTCATTTGTATATCTGTATTATAACAGCAGTGCTTAGCACTTGCATAATCTTGTTCCCCTGCATAATCACTGTAATCATTTATGCATCTGTTTTATAACAGGAGTGGGTCAGATTCTGAGATGGAGCAGAGCAGTTCTGGCTCTCCATGGCATTTGCTGGTTTGGCTAGCACTCATCATCACTCTTTGGTGTTTATTGTACATAGTGTTTTATGTGTCAAAATATGGGAAGCCAAAGTCTTGAGGACTACCTTTTTTTCCTTTGATTTTTGTGGAGTTGTTCTCAGCACAAAAGGTTGCCCGGCTGTGGGAAGGTTCAGCAGAGTAGGGGTGACACAGCTGGATTCAGGTTCATTCTCTCTCTAATTGTTTTAGGCAAGGTGAGCAGGTGGTGTGTATACTCAGAGTGAGAAAAGCTGAGACCTAGTGCTGAAATTACCTTCCTGAGCCACAGATCATGGGGTGACTTGAGAGTCTGTGAGTTCCTGACTGTCCTCTGCTGGGCTGTCCAGACTCTTGCTGCACTGCAGGTAAGCCTGTGAGGCTTAAATGCCCTCTTTCCTAATCAGAGAGTTGATAAACTGATAGAGGGAGCATTTCCTCACAGGTTTCTGTATTAAGGAGCCATTTGGATGCTAGCTGCAGCAAGCAGAGATTCTACAGAGGCAAGTGTGAGCAATGTCTGTGTTAAAGAGGTCAAAGAGCTGCATCATCTGTAGTCATTACTGCACAGCACTGTGCAGGGAGTGCAGTGCCAAAGCTGGCACCCTGGAGGAGCATCTCTGGGTGGAGCTCTCTTCCTCCTCCATCACTCTTTTCTTTTCTCAGTGTTGACCTAGTTTATTAGTGTTAATTTTATTAGTGCATCTGCTTCATTTTTGTGATTATTAAATGCTTTTGGGGCTTCATAATTTGATTATTTCAGTGCCTTTCTTGATATAATTGAAGCCCAAATGAATGTAGCCTGAAAACATACTTTATTCTAACTTGATAAATCTTGTACAGCTAAACTAATTTATGTTGATACTTTTTTTCCTTTTTGCAACCTTGTGCTTATGTAATTTGTTTAGTGGTGAAACATTTTTTTCTTCTTTTTACCCAGAGTGCCTGAAACTGGCATATCTCACTACTAGGTCTCTTTCTGTCTGAAAGTTTTAAACACTTTGTGTTTAGGGCCCTATATAACATATCCCATCTCTGTTAGGGGGAGGGATGGAGGAGGTTGACAATCCAATTAGACATCCATTGATTGTCCCCATGCATTCATTTGCATCGTTGCCTCCTGCTGTGCTAGCTTCTTTTATGGTACCTTTTTATGTCTGCCCTTTCACATTATTGCTAGTTCATTTTTCTCAGGTGCTATGATACTTTACTCGTTCCCTGTCTGTGGCATAACTTCCATAGCCTTTCATTTTCTGCTGCTTTTTTTTTCTTTATCTTTCATTACTGCTCTGAACTAGAATTGCTTTCCCATGGTACTGGGTCAAGGCTTCCAGTGCCGGAAAGGAGAAGTTTCAGACCCACCACTCCCCCAAAAAATAATCTGAATTCCTGGTGCTCTTCCTGGGCAGATCATTCTGATGCCTTGCTCAGCTTGTTTGCTCTGACTTGAGTCTGAGAGCCATAGTAAGATCCTTCTCTTCTGCCTAACGAGAGTCATATATGCTCACTGAATGGGTGGGAAAGCAAGAGGACTAATGCCTCGCTTACCTCCTTTGGGGTGCTGGCAATGTGCAGGCAGTGCTCTTGTCTTTTCAAGAAGAAAGATTTGACTTCCACTTTTTGTGAATGGGAGGGAAATGAAACTGAGATTGGGGTGGTGAGTGCCTCCCCAAAGAGGTCCAGGGGTCTTGCTAGAACCTGTGAGTCCCAGGGAAACAGGACCTCCTGGGTTAAAAGGCCTGAAACTGTTGGCAGCTCACCATGAGGCAACTGAGAAGTTCTTTCAACCCTTGAGCAAAGTCTTGCTGTAGATTTAGTCCTAAAAATGTAATAGCTCATTTTCCTAAACCTGTCCTTACTTGTTCCTACATCTCTAGTAATAGTTTTGTGGTAGTTTAACTATCTTATTTTGGGTATATAGCATACCTCTTCATAGATCATTGGAATAATTGTATTGCAGTTAGGAAGGATTTAAATTACAGCTCAGCTGAATGTCTATTTTGATATCCTTGATGGTAGCTTGCAGAGTTTTCCAGATCTCTGACTTGGCAGAATAATGTAGATTACTCTAGAATATGCTGTAGACCTTCTATTGGGAAACTGAGGAAACCTGATATCTGGTTGGATGAGGAGTAGCATAGGCAGTAGGAGTGAAGGATTGTTAAGCATGTTCTGATGGCCTGGGGAAGTTTTTACACTACTACTTTGGATCCAGTGCAGTGTACCCATGCAAGGTATAAACCTATAGCATCCAATCGTCTGTGCTGTGGCATCAGTCTTTTTAATTTTCTGTGTAATCAAAAGTCACAGACTTGATTGTATTTGTTTTCTTTCCTCAGTGTGAATTCAAGCGCTAGAGGAGTAACAGTTTGTTATGGCGCAAAAAGGGCTTGAAACCTTGCCAGAGTTTTTCTGTAATTAAAAGTGGAATTGGAAATATCAACATTCTTTCTGTTTGTACTGATGCCTCTCAATTTTCTGATGAATATCAGGGTTATGACAAATAAAGAGCCAGGGGAGTCAGTGGCTCAGGGGATTAGTAATTGGGTTCAGAGCCTTTCACCCTCAGGTCACCAGTCTGCATCTGGCCCAGGTTGGTAGTGACCAAAAATCACTGTCTGGTTGCTGCTCAGTGACCTGTCTGAAATGGATTTGTATTTCCAAGCTGGGTGTATCACCAGGCCCCTGGGAACAACTGGCAATTATTGATACCCTTGATGTTTTCCTCACAGAGGCCAAAACCAAATCAAGTCCTTTCCTGTAGAAGCACCACCCCAAGAACAGAGTGGTGCTGGAAGTTCTCTATGGGCTCTCTGCAACATGCAGATGGTCTTGGTGAAGGGAGTTTGTCAGCTGAGTACCCTTTATTAATAATATTTGTACATTTGAAATATGTTCTGAAACAATCTCTGATGCAGAATAATTAAAAATACTATAAGCTAGTATTAAAATACTATAATGCACAGGTGGGTAGGATATACAAATGTTTAATGCACAAACATTTTAAAGTTTTCTGGATTGGTGTTTTGCTTTTTAAGATATAGCTACTGAAATTTCAGTTTGAATGAACCCATGTTAGTTCTTTCCTAATGTACTTGCCAAAAATCTTTGTGAAATTAAGGATTGCATTTACAGGGCAAAGAAAGATGTTTCTTTTCCAGTTTAAGGAAGCGTTTGGCATATGATGCTTCTAGCATTCACTACATGGTATGTGTGCTGAGTTGCACCTATGAAATGAGTAAGGGAAAATGTTATTTTTGATTGCATGAAGAAAAGAAGCAATTTACATAGTGGTTTCTGTATAGTGGTTTCTCTTCATGGCAGAGATATTTAGATAGTTGGCAGAGATGATACGTTGCCTACAGTAAAATGGAGCATTCGGTCCGCGTTGGCGAGGTAGACAGTGGTAATGTCTTATGGAGATGCTACTTGTGATTTTACGTTTTGCAACAAATTTATAAGACAATAAGAGCAAGTCACACAAGAAGAGCGGAGACTCCATCCAACCATGTTAGATAGATCAGGAATTCTAAGATAGGTGAACTTTTTACCTGCAGGAATTGAACCCTCTCATTCCAGTGGAGAGGGACTTGTTATTTTGTATAGCCTGAGCTTCCTGTACAGCCAGTAAACCATAACAGCGATATTTAGTATTTGTGATTTTGTGCAGAGTGAAAGACAGAAGATGCTACTCTGGAACGTAGGTTTGCAAAGATGATGGGCAGGTTGCACCTGTTGCAATGCGCAAGTAGATTTTAGATCCCAACAAATGGGATTGGAATTTTCCTGCATAGGTGGAAAGAGGAGAGAAAATATTTCTTAATGACCTCCCTGAAATACAGAATAAAAGCATCTGAATGATGAGGGCAAGGAACTGTGAGGTTTTTTTCTTCCTGATGTTAATAATAATGCCATATTGCAGTGTAATTTCATTTCTGCCAGTTAAAAGCTTATTAAGCTGCTGTCATGGTAAATAGGTTATTAACATTGAAAAAGAATGTCACTATCATCATTGAAAATTCTTTCAATTCCCTTAATATCTCTTAAATGCTCAGCATAATGTACCAATCTGTCTAAGTTTTGGATCTGAGAACTTATATGTTCTTTAAAAAACAAAACAAACCTTTTTTTGTCACTAAATTGTATATTTCCCAAGAATAGAGAATTAATAAACATTTTAATGCAGTCTTTAGAGATCTGTCCACCCAATAATTTTTTTTTTTTGCATTGCTGCCTTTGGAATCAAATTACTTTTCTTCTTTCTATTTCCCCTTACCCTGCCAAAGTTGACTCCAATTTAGAAATAATATGCTTAATTACTGCAGCTTGGTTTTCAAAAAGCAAATTTGCTGTTCTTCTGATTTTTCTGGGGTTTGTTTTGTTTTGTTTTGTTTTTTAATAGGGTTGTTAGCAATTAAAACTACCATCAGAATGGCATCCAGAAATTCTTGTGTTCTTGATGAAGATGATGGTCACGGTCAGTAACAAAGGGATCAAAGATAATCTTGAATGTATGTATTCAATTTGCATGCATGGAAATCAGCAGTAATTCTACTGAAGTTTATAGGTTTTAACCCTCAGCATAAGCAGCTCCAAATCAACAAGCTGAACTGTAAAACACTGAATGAATAACTTTTTAATTCAACTTGGTTTTGAAATATTTATTTTAGAATTTTTTCTAACTTTCCATGCAGAGAAATCAGCAAAGCTATGGAAATAAGCAAAGAGGTTGTTTCTATAATCCCTTCAGATCTTAAACCACTGTCTAAGTACAAGGGTTGGTTTTGGTTTTGGTGGTTTCTTTTCTTAGATTGCTGATTGTGGCTGTGTTTTGGCAGTGTTGAAGCTGTTTAACAGGACATGTCAATGGTGTGTGTCCTGGTTTCAGCTGGGATGGAGTTAATTGTCTTCCAAGTAGCTGGTACAGTGTGATGCTTTGAGTTCAGTATGAGAAGAATGTTGATAACACACTGATGTTTTCAGTTGTCGCTAAGTAACATTAGACTAAGTCAAGGATTTTTCAGCTTCTGATGCCCAGCCAGAGAGAAAGCTGGAGGGGCACAAGAAGTTGGCACAGGACACAGCCAGGGCAGCTAACCCAAAGTGGCCAACGGGGTATTCCACACCATGGGATGTCACATCTCATATATAAACTGGGGGGGAGCAGGGGTGGGGGATCGCCACTCAGGGACTAAACTGGGTGTCGATCGGTGGGTGGTGAGCAATTGCACTGTGCATCATTTGTACATTCCAATCCCTTTATTATTACTGTTGTCATTTTATTAGTGTTATCATTATCATGATTAGTTTCTTCTTTTCTGTTTCATTAAACTGTTCTTATCTCAATCCATGAGTTTTACTTGGTTTCCCGATTTTCTCCCCCGTCCCACTGTGGGGATAGAGGGGGAGTGAGTGAGAGGCTGCGTGGTGTTTAGTTGCTGGCTGGGGTTAAACAACAACAGTGTGGAACAAATACAGAATGACAGAAGAATAAAGCAGAAGGTAATGCTGCAAAAGTGAAATTTTCTTTATACTATCCTGTCCTTTCTTGAAATGCACCATTTTTAAAGGACACAAAGAGTACTCTGATTTGTAGCTCATCTAAGTGATGACATCTTCCATATCCTGTGTCCCCTCTCAGCTTACTAGATAATTTTTAACATAAATAGCAAGAATGGAAAACATTACCCATGAATGGCACAAAAAAACCATAACACTGTTGTGGTAGAGAGTCAGAAAGTCTTGGATCTGCTGTTGCCTTCTTGTGTGACTGTCTAGGTCATTTAGAGCAAGTTGCCCTGAGGTATTTGAGTGTTGTGACGCTCTGTGCCTAGTGGAGTTGGTTCTCTGGAGCTGCGGGAGCTGTTTTGCTCCTGTAAAGGGAGGGAAATTTGTTTCCTAGGCACTTTTAAAAAGCTGAGGATGATGGAGCACCAACAGGAAAATGGTCCTTTGTGGACTCTCCAGTAGCACATAGACACATAGAAAGGGTCTGACTGTCTTCATGGAGCATGCATTGTATCGATTTATGACTCAATTCTTCATCAGATAACTGGGATTAAGAATGCTTCTTTCGTCTCATCTATTTAGGCTGTAACCTCCTTGGAGTGCTTAGCGTTTGTTTATGGAGTGCTTAGGAAGATGGGTCTGCAGTCCCATATGGGACATCTCTTTCAACCAGGCCATTGCAGTAATAAAGACAATCAGAACTGCCTTCAGTATCTGGATTTTCTTGAACAGTTTTTAGCAAAGCATATGTGATACTTACTTTATATGGTCTGAGTGTTGCAGCAGCAGGGAAGATAATGACTGGGCTCACTTGAGAGCCGTTTAGCATTTTCTTGAGACCTGCCCCAAGCAACCAAGTTGCACTGTCACATATGTGTGCTTAAAGTCCCTTTTCTTGGGAAAATATTCCGGTGACAGGCCTTTGGAAGAGGCAGGAGGCTCTTATTTCAGCCACTGTGTTGAAGCGATGTCTATGGCGTGATCTGGAGCAGCTTCACAGCTTTGTGTGTTTCTGTGTATTGCTCTTTTCTCTCCTCTCCATTTACCAAGTGTGCAATTTAGTCAGCTCTAATGTTTTCAAAACTAACTCTGTGGCACTGCTAGTTCCTTATTTCAAAACCTAAAAAGCCGAGTGCATATTTAATCCTAAATTTCATATAGCTTCCACATTGTTCATTTTTAATCTATGTCAAATGCTTCTGAATTTGGTCACTACTGCAACTTGGTACCAAAAAGTTTTCTTTTGAATTTTTAGTATTTGGAGGAAACTTGTCAATTGAAGCTTAATGCCTGGGTCATACAGCTTCTTCCAGCTCCTTGCTGTGATTTCACTCTCACTAGAAGCAATGCTAGTCGTAGTCAAAGACATCACAGATGATGCCAAACATTTAAAAAAATCCTTAAAAACGCTAGGCATGGGTTTGGTTTTCTTTGGTTCTGCATCTAAGCCATATTTTTACACTGCCACAGGAGTTAAACATTACATTTTAAACCTTTGAAAGCTGTAGATTCTCATGTCAGAATCTGGGGGGAAAAACCAAACAAGTCTGCTAAATATGGAAAGACTTGGTGAAACTAGGTGAGCTGGCAGCATGGAAAGCGGTTTTCTTTTTTTCTCAATGAGAGATTTGAAACAGTTTAGTCTTTACCCTGCTGAAGTTTTTCTAGATTTAGGATCTATTCATCCTAGATCCTTTGCTTCTCAGAAGGAAAGCTCAATCCCCAGAATAAAAGCCATGAAGGAGTAAAGCCTGAGCCATATACATGAAACTGTGTGTACATGCTGCAAGATGTGTTTTAACATAAGTCCTGCATCTGAAATTGTCATTCTGGGCTATGGGTATAGTAAAAAAGGACAAGGAATATGTTGCTAGGAGGATTTAAGCGTGCTGCTTTTAGCTTCCTGGTAAAAAGAAGAATGACAGCTCTAGGTGAACAGTTTGAGCAGGTAAGCTGTGATGAATCTGCTGGACACAGATGGGCTGTTTCATTTGAATGATGACTCGTGTCTTTTCAGAGGGTTATTTTGATTTTTTTTTTTTTTTTTTTGCTTCCCATTCTTGTTCTCTCCCTTCAGAAGTGAAGGGACTGAGGTTTCCTGGTTTGGATCTGCCTGTTCTAGGGTTTTCTTTTTTCTTTACTAAAGAGAAGCAAAACTATGGACTACTACAGAAAGGGATCTTCTTACCTCCTTAATGACTTGAATTTATGTAGCTGTTGAGCAGAGGAGGCTGGAATAGTTGTCTTATCTCTCAAAGAAAGAAAGCACAACAGCTGCTGTTTGTTTGAGTCTTGCTGTGCTAGATTGGGCTTTGTCTTGGTGATGAGTTAAACAGATTTTGGGACTGACACTGTGCTCTTCACTCCCATTTTTTTTAATTCTTATGAACAGGTCTTGGTCTTCTTGTATCCCAGAGCTCCTGAGTGTAATAATGATACAAAGTGGTAGGTGCAACTCTTTCAGTTTTCCAGATGGCATGCTTTATAAAGTGTTGCCACAAGGAAAAGAAGTTACCTTTGTAGTGGCAAAGGACTGGATTTGCAAAGGAAGTCTCATACTGAAGAGAGCCCACATATACTATATTTGTATTTTGTAACTAAATTCAGGAAATGGTGAAAAGGGAAACAGAGTTTTAATGGCCGTACTTATTTTTTTAAAAGTTTGTGTTAATAAAACAATCAGAACGTGTAAAGCAAGCTGTTGTCCTGCAACCTCTCCTGAATGTGATCGCAGAGTGATATAACTCAGTTTTTCCTAGCTACTGTTCAGTCAGCTTCTTGAAGAATAGTAAATGAGAAGAAAAGAGTTCTGGAGGAATTAACACTTCAGGGTCTCCTTTCATTCATCAAAGAAATGTATTTTCAAGCTTAATATAGTTTCACACATGCTGCCATCAGCAAAATCATTACATTAAGAGGTTTCCAAAGTTAGTAGGGAATTAAGGGATGCATGCTCTGAAACTCCAAACACAATCATAAAGACATCAAAGATTTCCTTTGATCTTCTATTTGTTTTCCATAGTTCCTTCAATAAAGGCATAAATCATCAACTATACTGGAACAAGGCATGGGTTTTTGAAGCAGTGTTCCATCAATAAGAACACTTGCCAGAACAAACTCCCAGCTTTGGGAGTACAGGAGAAATCTTGTTCTGACACCAAAAAGTGAAATTGAGTTGGCAGACAGAATTGAGTCTGTTTTATTGTTTCACCTATTTGCAATTCTGCTTCTTCCTATTCCAGTGTTTCTAAATTTGTCTAGAGAGCATAATTATTCTCTTTATTAATCCTTGTATTTTTTTCTCTCCTGATTTCTACATGAGTTGACAAAGTAGTAATTCCAAGCAGCTTATTCTTCACAGTGGGCTAGGATACTTCTGGGGTGTCTCCTTGATCCAGCCCAAGTTGTGGTGATTTCATGAATTAGTAGGCATGCCTTCTGCCAAACTGCTAGAGGCAATTTAGGATGTTAATATGTGATGCCACAGTTGTGGAGAAAAAACTCCAACAGTAAGCAATAATCAGGACCTCTTTCTCAGGCTTCATGCTGGAAGATGACAGCTTCTGGTTTGAATATTTCATGCTTGTCACAGGCAGTGTCAAATTCTGACTTTCTTCTTTGTAACCTGTCTTGCATTTTCTGTGTTGACTATATAGTGTATTATGGAAAAATAAGTAATCTTGGCAAAGTGAGTCTTATGTTACATTCCCAACTGGTGTTGAGTTTAGGAAATATGTGAAACACACTGACTGAAGAACCATCACAAATCTGTCTAGGGCCATCTTTTGGTTTGCATGATTGCTAGCTCAGTCTCATTATACAATGAGCGCTACACCAACAACGGTCCCAGCTGATGACAGTAGATATTACAGACCAAAGACCAAGGATATTTCAGGTTAGGTTAATTTAGGAAGGAATAAAAAGTGCCATCTGGCTCCACATGCAGCAAAATCTGATTGGAGAAACGCAGCACTTCATTTTGTTTGAAATGCACACAAGATCTTTGAGAGAAAGGATGAGATCAGTTGCATGAGGGACAAGGAAAGATACAGTTTGCATCTTGGAGTATCTGTTTATTATCCAAAAAGTTGTGTGGACAACATGCTGTTTGTGAGCCAGCAATGCACCTTCGCTGTGAAAAAGGCCAGCAGCTTCTTGGGCTGCATTAAAAAGGGTGTCACCAGCAGGTCAAGGGAGATGATCCTTGTCCTCTGCTGAGCACTGGTGAGACACATCTGGACTGTCCAGTATATCCAGTTCTGGGCTCCCTAGTACAAGAGAGAGATGGACATGCGGGATTGAGTCCAGTGAAGGGCCACAGAGGTGGTTAAGGACTTCGAGCATCTGTCATACAGGGTGAGAACCTTGAGAAGAGAGAATGCTCAGGTGGATCTTCTCAGTGTGTACAGATGGGCGGGAGTAAAGAAAAAGGAGCCAGATTCTTCTCAGTGGTGCCCAGTGACAGGAGGAGACGCAGTGGCCACAAACTGAAATATAGGAAATTCCATTTAAACGTAAGAAAAAACTTTACTGTGAAGGTTTTTGAATACCAGAACAGCTTACCCAGTGGTGTTTTGATGTCTCCATCCTTGAAGATACGAAAACCCAACTGTATGACATGGTCCTGAGTAACCTGCTTTAATTGACCCTGGTTTGAACAGGAAGGGTTGGAGTAAATTCTGAGGACTAGCAGTTCTTTTGCTCCTAAATGATAGTTCCTGGCATCAGGAAGATGTTTCTCTAATATGTACTAAGGAATACTTAGGCAGGCCTGCTGTAGTGTACCTAGCTGGCAGAGGGAGTGCAAGCAGATACAGACCTTCAAATGTGATAGGTGTCAACTGGATAGAAATTATAAGAAGCAATTTAAACAGCACTTTGTCAGGGCTAGAAATTAAGCATTTAGGCAATGTTAATTAAGACAGCAGGAAAATGCCTTGGATACATTGTTCTCTACTGTCAGAGAAGGCAACAGCATGGATGTTTGGTGGAAAAGGGAGAAAGATGTTATATCTTGATGCTAATTGGTTAATTTTTTTTTTCTTCTTATCTCTCTGTTCCCTAGCTGGCCATACCTCTGTATTCAGAGTGTTGTTAGTTACATGTTTATGATTATACATAACTACAAAAGGCTTCTGATTGATTTTGAAATTGATATTTCTTTTCAAGCAGTTTGCTTCAGACATTATTGATGGATCAGCTGTACTGTTTCTTAGTCAATGCCCAAAATTTCCAGAGCTATTTCTTTTGAATTTTTTAATTTTTTTATGCCTTGTTGTTATATAATGCTATTTAAGGCTATTTTTAGTAATTATGTTCCTAAAGTGGAACATACTGTATGATGTGGGACTATGCTATTTGGGAATTTAAAACCCTTTTAGAAGTTCAAAAGCAAAATGGTATCAGGGAAGTCAGGCTGTTACAACAAATTTTTGGCTGTGCTCTTGGTGCTGATGAGCAGCTTTGTGTGGAGTAAGGCCAAGAGGCTAAATGTATATTTAAAGAATGTATGCTTTTGTATTTTTTCCTACTGAAAAAAGGCTTTGAATTCTCAACAAAGGATTTTATTTTGCAGGCTACACTCTTTTAACGGTCTCTGTTCTCTGCTGCCCGAAGTTTCAGATTATCTTAAGAGCTGGTCATCTTTGAAATCTGACCTGGCTAACCTTTTTTCTGTAAAATACAGTAGTACCAACCAGTTAGAACAAAGAGACACTTTCAAAGTTTGACACTGTTGATTGACAGAATTGGTATTGTATGACAGTTTTATAGGATGCTGGAATAGCAAAATCATTTATTGACTCCTACCAAGATGTCATTTGTCAGTTTTTCATGTAAATATTGGCTGAAATGTGTGTAATAAATTAGCTACATTATAGTCTCAGGGAGAAAAAAAGCCCTGAAGCTTTCAGAAAGATTTCGATCCTCCTCTTAGCAATTCTTTATCTACAGAACTTGTGGTGCATGTTCTTATTAAATGTGTGGGCACATTCATGTATTCCACTGAACATGCTCAAATTGTTGCATGGCTGAATGTATAAGTGACCACTGATTGTGGATACTTTTCAGCTGCTGCGTTTATTACATGATAAATGCTTCAAAACCAGCATAACTGTGAATAACAGGTTAACAAAAAACCCAAAAGGTACTGAACTTTATACTTTGGAGGTAGGGCACATTAGTTCTAAGCTTTGTATAATGTGCACAGCCACTGCCAAGAAAAGAGCATAGCCACTTTCTGTTATACTATTAAGAGCATATTTAATTAAGACAAAATGCATAATTATGCTTTTCAGTATAGCATAGTTCCTCCTCAGATAAATCAGAATTTAATGTGATGGTCTCCTTAGGTGTTTGCTGAATGTTCTCCTCTTGTGTTACTTATGCTGTTTCAGAAGCATAACTGCATGCAGTGACACTTTCACACATGATGCAAGAACGCTGTACCATAATCAAAAGTTTTGCTCGCAGATATTAAATAAAAGGGCAAACCTGATGATTGCTTACCTTAGTTGCTTTTTTTTTTCTCCTCTAAGTATATTCTTAAGCAGAACAAAACTATCTGAAACTTCAATGTATTTCTTCTAGTGTACTTGGGGAGCAGAAACTCTTGAATGTGTAATCTTTGGGATCCACAAAAGATTGTTGGCAAAGACAGTACTTCTTTGCCTGATACCTGCACCTTCCTCTGTGACTGCTGTCCTGAATGAATCTTGGGGACAAGGTATTTATGTTACAGAAAAAGAGAGCGAGTAAGGTGATGCTTATCAGAGTGTAGCCCTTTCTTCTCTTTACCTATGGCATTTGTTCCCAAGAGTAAGATCAAGGTGGACTCCAACTGCCTTGCTTTACCATCTTCTCTGATTTTCCTGCCCAATGTCATTATTGTTTTCCAGGGGTTTCCCCCATCTCTCTTCTGGTCTGGATTGTTTCATGCCTGACCATATCGGAAATGTTTATTTTTAGGCATGTCATCAAATTTGGCTAAAAGCTAATTAAATCATGAGGGAGTGTTGAGGCAGTCGTGTTTTTACAGCTGCTTCCTGAATGAGAATCACAAAGGGAAAAATGGACAGAACTATACATGTTTCCTTTATTTCCAACATAAGAAACTCATGGAATAATTTGCATGTTGTGTCTGTTGTGTGGTGATAATCTTGAGTAGTGAAAATGAGTAATGAATAACTGTCTTCGTGGCAATGGCAGTGCAATTGTGTTCGACATTATTGAACACATGTAACTGGAACCCTGCTGTACCATCTCATTCTTATGTGCTCTTGATTTTGTAGGTATTGGTACTTAAAAGAGGTAGAGATCAGAGGGCCATGCTTTTCACTCTTTGATTCCTACTGCTGGTGCCCATAATGAAAAGATTCTTCTTTCCAAGGGGCCAGATACCAAAACTTCTTTTGAAAACAATGTGAACAAGAGTTGTTTTATCTTTTTTTGAAATCTGATCATGTATCTAGAAGTTGTAATATGTTTTAAAGAGTGTACTCCTAAGCTGTATGCAAGTTTGTAGGGATAATGTACAATTGAGTGGGTGAAGAGAGCTTTGTATATGTTTGAAAATCCTGGAGATCTCAATAGCTGTCATGTTATATCATCAAAAAGAAGTTAACTATCCATCCCCAATTTTGTTATTGTACCTGGTTGCCAAAGAGTAGAGGGACCAAGCAAAATGAGAAATGTTAATGTACAGCTGTCTAATGCTCGTACTTCCAACATGTGCTGCTATCAGCCACCACTTCTCTCCAGACAGCAGTTTGGGTTTAGGTGAGGTAGCTCCTGAGAGAAGAAGTACAGGCATCAGCAGAAGGGCAGGTGATGAAATTTCAAGGTGGAAGGGTGTTCAGAGCATAAAAACATTTGTGTAAGAAGATTTTTCTCTGCAAGAGGGAGTTGTGGTGAAAGAAAGAGCTTTTCAGCTGTGTGTGGCTAAGATAGAAAATTTAATCTTGTTGAGGAGCTACAGGCTGAGAGGAGCTTCTGTGGTATCTGCAACCATAGCAGATGTTGGGTGTCTTTGATGTTGGTCCTGTGTGTTGTAGGAGCATATGCCCCTGCAGCACTGAGGGAGAAATGCTGGCACTACTTTCTTGCTTTGTAGCAGCCACAAAGGCCTGTGGCATGGTCTGGTTTAGCTTTCTTTTAGGCCATCAGGAGATGCGTGTTGTCTCTCCTCTCTTGCCATTATACTTCAGGCTGCTTCTTCCAGCTATTGTACTGTACTGTTTTTTTCCTAGGGTATCTCTACTAAGCCTTGCCCTCAAGTGGAAGTTGTGTGTTTCATCAGCACACTTAGTTCTTATCCACCATTTAGGCTAAAAAAGCTTTTTCTTTATAATTCTGAAAATAATAGTTCAGAAAGATAGGGTATCTTTGTGTGGTGTATACACATGTATCTATCTCTATGTGAATATATAAATGTGCATTGTTGTGTATAGGCAATTACACGGTCAACTCCACTAAGCATAGCAGGGATTTTATTGTTTGTGTTCGTTGTGTTTTTTTTCCAGTAAGAAGGACCAAATTTGGGAAAAACTGTTTCTGTGGAGGAGTTTGTTCAATCCTTGTTATTCTGATGATCTGCCCTTAAATTTGCAATACTGGTTCCAGATTCAGCATTTTAATGTTGATCATAAAGTGCCCCTACCTATAAACATGCATTTGTTAATATGGCAGGAATTAATAGTAATACTTCAGTAACTGTCCTAAGATGTGGCAGGGAGCAACTTGACTTTCTTGCAAGTGCCCTTAGGAATGCAAGTCACAACAACTAAGACCCATCTACTTAACTGTGACTGTTTATACCATAAAAAGAAATTCAATCTTATAATTATACTCAGAATTATAGAAAACTGTTGCTTCTTTAGATTATTTGATCTCTCTGGGGAAACTTCCATCAAACATAACAGCCTACATTTTTACTTCGTTAATTATAAAGCTGTGAACGAGAAAATGCAAGACAGCCTCTACTATTCTTAGTGTAATAGTAACTTCCTAAAATATTACTGCCTTTATGAGTCCCAGTGGAGGATATTTCTTTGCGGGGGAAAAAAAGCCACCATCCTATTGCATAAATGAGGAAATACATTCCAGATGTATTAAGCAAATAATCAACACACATTTATCATGGTCTTTTATAAATCCATGCACTTAGGTTATCTGTAGGTTGGCTTATGATTTTTTCTGAATGTACCCCATCCAAAACAGATGTTGTTTATTCTTTTGAAACATTAGCTTGTGCATTTTCTTCCAGGAAGAATTAAAAATACTGTCTTCTCTTCTTTTGTGCTGATATGGGAGAGCAGCTGGGAGTCATGTAGAGTAATACTTTGCTTTTGACTGCTATTGAGGTCTTTCATAAAGATGAACATTTTTGTATTGCCCTCCTTTTGGAATGTTTTTCAGAGTTCCTAAATAACAAAGGTGTCACAGGGCTTTTTATTGCTTAAAGAATCATTTCTTAAAGGTGGAAATCTTAAGATGTCAGACAGGATCCATGGAGAGAACCTATCACTTTGTCTTGTCCATCTGGAATCCCAAACAGCTGAAGATCCTTGGAAAGGCTTTGAGGCTTTCTCCAACAGTGTTTGCACCTTACTCGTGGAAGTCAACTTTCTTGCTTCTTACATTGCCATTCATTATTTTCAAATTGGTTGTCCATTGTGTATGTTACAAACCAGAGCAGTGGCTTGTGTGGGTATATCTTCCCAGCTCATTATCAGGAGGCAGGAATTGCTCTGTGAGGCTTATGGTTTTCAACGAGCATAAAAAACACAGTGTCTTTCAAGGTTTTGACTAATTTGGCTTGTTCACTGTTACTTTATAACAAAAAGGAAAGAAAAAGTGGAGGAAGAAAAAGGAAGACAAGCTGTTGTAGTCAATTCAGCTGGAGAATATTGACCTGTGTCACTCCATCTGTGGAGATGCTCAAAATCCAGCTGGACCCAGTCCTGGGCAACTGAATCTAGCTGGCCCTGCTTGAGCCAGGGGGATTGGACTAGATGATCTCAAGAGGACCCTTTCCACCTCAACCATTCTCTGATTTTGTGTGTTGCAAAGAGGTTCTTCGGAGAATTCTTTCCTTTGGTACTGCAGTATTTGTATGTTCCACTGTGATCAGTTCTGCTATTGTGTGTGATAATCATTATGGTCCTACTCCTGCAAGGTCTCTGCAATTCCCGTTCTCAGAGCATCATCAGTTTCGGTGATGCCCAGATGCTGGGCACTTCTAACTGCAGGACTGTAGCTGAGCTGATGCCCAAAAGTAAACATTTGCTGAATTTTGAAACCATCAGGCATATGAAACCAGAGCTGCTGTGACTTGCAGCTGCTTGTTGTTGTGTCTGTGCTCCCCCAAGGCACAGCTGTTGGAAGACACTTTATTGAACAGTAAAATCAAATCTCACAAAATTAGAACCAGAATGGCTCTGGGTGCAGTGTTTACCGTTGGCTTCATAAGTACCCCCCTAGCACCATTTTGCTCTGAATTCATCAACAAACCATTGTTGTGACTCAGTTGAGCGTTAAGGTAGAAAGCCAAAGAAAACTTCTTATGAAATAAAAATTGATTAGTAATGATTTCGTGTATATATCTTGAGGATGTGCCGTAGTAACTCAGTCCTTTGAAGCTTGTAAGTGCTTTCTGGATGGTTACTGAGCACCAGATGGATTTGGCTGCTCTTGTTGAAATAATCAGACCTGGCTTTTTTTTGACAGGCACCATTTAACAACTTGAGTGATAGCCTTGTGCCTTTATTTCACCAGTGAAACCTATGCTTATGCTACCCTAAGAGACCACTGTAAGCTTTTGGGATACTTTCAAATCTTTATTGATAATTTTTGCTTGCCTTACTTTTATTAATCTTTTAGATCAGATTTGTTGTTAAAGCAAATGTATCAACCATTGGCAAATACACAGAAGAGTTCCCTAGTGCTATTGAGGACCCAAGTGTATGTTTCTTGGCTTAATCAAACAGTATCGAACTTGGTATCATCGGTGCTCTTTCTGCAACATAATATTCTTTTTCCTCTTATCACCTCCTAGTACTGTGTTCCTTTTGGGGACATATGGGCAAGCAGGGTAATTTTACGATGTGTATGAAACACGGAATTTGTACCTTACCATTTCGGTAGTAGCTGGGAGGAGCGAGAGATGTTTGCGTGTAGTCTGTTGGAATTTTTTTGTCCAGATTTTACTCTGGTAGCCTTTGGGGTTTTCTGGCAGTCTTCATGATCATAGAATACAGAGAAGTTTAAGGGCAGAGAGCAGTACATCTTCATAATTATTTCAGTGCATTGCTTGAAGTGCAGTTGTGCAAATTCACCTTCCTTTCTTACTTGAACTATGTGAATTCAAAGAGAGGAAAGATCACTAGAGGCAGACTTTGCAGTTTTCCTATCATAGCATGTCTGTGTGACTGTGAATTTTGGGATCAAAAACTTGCAAGGATCAGTACACAATTGTGATTCTGTGATAATAGCTGGCACATTTGCCAATTTAAGCTGATCTAATAAAGCTGATGTAGTGATGAGTTCATCTTGAGGTTAGTGGTAGGAGCAGAAGATTGGGGAATAGCACACCAGTTTTGAGGTCACTGGAAGAGGCAGGTGCATTCTGCTATCTTGGCAGATGAGTAAATCCGCAAGATAGGTTTGCCACAAACAGACTAGCTGTAGCAGAGCTGGCTGGTTTACCTCAGCAAGAAAGAAGTGGGATAAATTATTCTTCCTGGAGCTTCCTATTGACCTGACTAGACCAGAATTGGCAGCTGAATTAGCTCATTCAAGAAGTGGTCTGTGTACTTTTAGCCTTTGTGCACTGTGTAGATATCCCTCCAGTTTCTCTGGCAGCAAAACAGGGAGAGGAAAGGGCTATTTTGTTCATCTGAAAGGATTGTCTAAACATACTGTAAATACTGACTAAAGCTAAAACAAGAATGAACAATGTAACTAGCAATTTTACTGAATTTGGCTTCCTTTCTGTGCTGCGATTAGGTTAATATCAGCTGTGCAGAACTGTGTAGTGGCTGGACCCTGTATCTGTTGAGAAGTTGGAGAGTGACAAAGCGCAGATGCTGGTCCAAACTTTCTTCAGTCTCCCCATGTTGGGGAAGACGTTGGCAATGGCCTGTTCCTGCTCTTCTTGGTTTGCTCTATGTGCTTACAACCCTTGAATTTTTTAGACTTCTTTAAGGGTGAAGTTTTCCAAAGCCAGTCATATGGCTTCTGATAAAAATTACAGGTTGGCAGGAGTCCTCCTGCTTTGTCTGCCTGACTTCCTGGGTGTTTTATAAAATCTGAAATAAGGTGAATTTAACCTCATCTGAAATGTTGTTACAGGATGGTGTTGGATAGCTGAAGCAGTTGTGCAGACAATAGATGTTTATGAGCAAACCTGTGGAAACACAATACTTCTGATTCTTCCACTTATGCTGTGGGAAACTAGGAATAACAGCAGTGAAGCCAATGTATTTGTGCGTGCACGTGCATGGAAATTGGAACAAGTAAGAACTGGGATGATTTTTTTTTTTTTCCATTTGGCTAATGACAGCTTAGATCTCATCTGGTCTAAATTGGCACAGCTTCACTGATGTTGGAGGATCTTTTATACTAGTTCACACCAGCTGAGCCTATTATGCAGTCCAGTCTATGCAAATGCGGGGTGGTTTTTTTTTTCCCTTTTACCCCTCATTCTGTTTTCCATCTTGTGCTTGGTGATCTTTTGTTCTGCCTCTCATGTGCAAGTTCCAGCTCTGGCCAATTGACTGCACGTAAGCTACAAGCCTGTTTCAGACTAGAGCTTCTTTACATGAATCTAGAAGCCTGTTAATTTTGCTTCTAGGTTGTGTAGATATGTCGAGGATATATTTCAAATCCAAAATGATGTTTTGTACTTTTCTATAGCTTTTTTTTCCCCCCATATAAAGAACACAATTTAATAGCTGAATACATTTCTGGGTAGGCAAGCCCTATTTTTTTTATTTGGTTTTTGAGGACTCAGATTGAATACATACTGAAATCTGCTGCCGATGGTGATTCTTTCTTAGAGTTTGACAGAATAGCTTCTGTTTCTATTGTGACAGCAAGAAGTAGAAGGATTTACATTCATTCAAGCATTGCTATGGCTTAGAGCATATCCGATCTTACCTGACTTGAAGGAATTACATACATTTTGTAGAAAGAAAGTTTATGCTAACATATGTGCAAACTTCATGTGATAATTATTCAAGGACACCTAAATTAATCTGGCTGTATTTTAATGGCTGATGACATTTTAAATTGTTCAGGAAAGCAGGCAACCATGATGAAAACAGTGCTCAGAAGCTAAAAACCTCTTATAATTATGTGCAACTGGTGCACAATACACCCTAGGAACTGACAAGGAAAATGAAATTGTGATGCTTCTGTTGAGTTTATAATATTTTAATACCAAGTCATGCCTATGCAAATATAATGATTTTGTAGTATTTTGTGGTTTACATTCTTAGAGGTATGCATGTTTTAAAAGTATGTTAATGAAAAAGAGACGATAAAAGGCAAATGGGCAAGTTCGATGCTCCAGCTGAGCAGTGGTCCATCTCACTGTTCTGACTCATGACCAGTAATATTTGTATCAGAGAAACATGTGGGAAAAACCTACAGTAGACGAGTGTGATAACCAAATATTGCCTATATTTCTTTCTAGCCAGGAATGCTTAGCAGGTAGCTGACAAAGCAAAACTTGGTGATGCTTATTTTCCCATATATACAGTATACTGCACACTCACAATCATATATTTTATTAAGTGTAGCTTTTTCATATATGGCTAATCTTGAGGTATAGAGTAAGGAAGTTTTATACTCTCAGTGACTTCTGATAAAATGGACTATTTAAGAATTTTAAACACACATCCTGGGTTCTTATTTGTTTTCGGTTTGTTATAACAAATTCCTCACAAACAGTATGAGTAGATAATTGATTAGATGAAGTAATTTAAAACTGTATAATTAAGATTCTGTGAAAGCAGCATTGTCATGTAGAATTTAATATGTTTGGAATTTTAAAAGCTTCACAAAGTTGGAGCAGAGTACAGAAACTTCTGTTGTAGTGTATTTTCATGATTCAGACATCAGTTCTTGAAATCAATAATTCTGAGCTGTGTTGTTCGCTTAGTTAACGATTTGGTTTCTTTGAGGAAATGACTAGTATGCTTCAAATTTCATCATTTCTAAGACAAGATTAATTATAGTACTTCCCCAAGGCTCGATGTTTGCAAGAAAATATAAAGAACCGTGTTATAAAAATGCTTCATAAACATTAGTCTCTAGGCTGTGGCTGGTTCTTGTCCTCCACTCTGCGCTGCTGCATCACTATTGGAAAATTATTGTCTTTTATTGTTTAATTCCCTTTGGGTTTGAGCTAAGCCAGATGGTGAGGTCTCCTTGTAAGGGAGTTTTCTGCTTGGCATTATCAATTTTCCAATCCCTTATTGGTAATGGAGGAGTTGTAGCATGTAAACCCCTTTGGTCTAGATGATTTTATGTACCTGTATGTTGATTTGATAATTCCCACTATTTCTTATATTTAGCTTCACTCCAAACTCAGTCCATGGTACAGAAATGGCCAGCTTCCAAGTAACAAACAGCTACTTAAACATGGCATTGCTGATTCATATTTGGGTACCTTTACAGGTACTCTTTCTTTTTTCTAACAGACTGTAATGACAAGATTATAGAATTGTCAAGGGAATTTGACCACAAAAGCATGCTTGCATTGCTTTGCCTTTTTTGGTAAGGCATCTTCCAAAGAACTCTTAATGTTATTTTAAATATATGTTAGGACATATCCTTTTACAATTATTTTTTCAGTAGTAGAAATCTAGTTCCTGTCAGTGATGTGAGAGTTTCAGAACTAGAACATTAATAAAACTGTAGCACCAAAGTCATGACAGTTGTTGCTGAACAACTGAGAGGACCTGGCTTTTTTGTTTATTTTCATTAGGATCTATTTGATTTGAGTGAATGATGATTTATATCAGGATTATAATGTGAAATATTGTATACCTGGCAGAGGTTTGTGCTTTCCAATATATTAAAGTAAAATCCAAACAATTATTTGTAAAGCTCTAAGGAAAGAAGGCGAATATACCATTTAACATGATTTGTAGGGATTGCATAGATTTTATAGGATGTGAAGCTCAGCAGTTCACCATGTTAGCTAATCCTATGCAAAATTTATGTCTTGTGGATTTGGATATCTTCTATCTTTAGTAAATTATGGGAACCCCTAAAATCTCATGTTTTTATTTTGTTCACTGTAAGCATCCCACTGCAGTATCCTTAAAGGGGTTTATGAGTGCATGTATGGAGTTTTGTTTTCATTTAAAAAAAAAAATCCTGTTGAGTGATGGGTTGCAAGACTAAGAGTTCTTTGAATGTATCATAAATTAATAGCCAGTTTGCATATCCTGTAAGGCAGGACCTTCTTAGTTCCCACAATCCACCGAAGGGCACCCAGAAATCAGGCACTTCTTCTTAAAGGAGATGTTGGAACCCCTCTCCTCCTCATCTGTGAAATGGTGCCATAATCCCAAGAGCTGTGTTAAATATTAGCTAGTTTGTCCACCATGCCTTGAAATGATGAAGTGCCTCATAAATGACAAGTGACATTTATAGAAGTTCTTCTGATTGTGGTTTCATGAGGAGGGTAAGCCAAAGATGATACTTAAAATGTTGCCATGTAGAAAGCAAGCAGTTTATCTACCCAAAATTACATGCTTAACTATCCACTGCACAAAGAATTAACAGGGGGTTTGCATGTAAATGACCTCAGAGTGTGTTAAAGTGTAATCTACTAAGAATATCGCACTGTAATATTTTACCTCCATTTTTTTGGCAATGTTACGGTACAGAATTCCAGGCTCCTTCTATTTTTTAAGCCCACTGAATAGCGCGTAATAGCTATATATCATAGAATCATTTAGGTTGGAAAAGAACTTTAAGATCATCAAGTCCAACTACTTCTGTATGAAGATTTCCATTGAGATTAGTATTTTAAGCTTTTTCCTAGCTGAAAATTTCTCCTTAGCAAAGATTGAGCATGATTTTCCTGCAAAGAATTACATGTATACATGCACAAGGCCACAATCACAGAATCATGTCGATCAGAGGGGACCTGCAGAGGTCTGTAGTCCAAACCCCTGATCAAAGCAAGTCCAGGCAGAACACGTTGCCCAAGGCTTTGTTCAGTCAGGTCTTAAATCTCTCCCAAGAAAGCCTGTACCCATCCATCACTCCAGTCGAGCAAGCTGTCCCACCATGTTTGTAATCCCAGTGAGGTCATGGCTCTGCAGCTGCACTTAGATTTCAATTTCTCCTGTTTCCTTCCCATGCTGCATGCATTTGTGTTCAATCTTCTTTTGCTTTCAGGACTGAGGCAGATTATTCCTAGAGCTGGCCATGGCACCTTTTAAAATGGCAGTGGGTTTGCATTGTCTTTAATATTAGCAAGACCCCTTGCCCACTGGAGGGAAGGGTGTCAAGCATGTGGTGGTAGAGTGCTGAGCAAGTATAATAGGATTTGGGCTGATTCAGTCTTTATCCACAGCTATGCTGATGTAACTCATATTTACAAATACTGTTATTCAGTAAGTACAGTGGGTGAAAGTAGATAAATGGATTATGTATGTTCAGGTATTTCTTTACAATGTGTACAAATGTGCATCAACTGCTGAAAGCTGGCCCCTCTGTGTTTTCATTTTGTTGTGTTTTCTTTTTCCATCTCCTGGGAGAGGCTGAGGAGGGGAATGAGTTCTTAGGGTACTTTGTGCTGGAAAACCTGATGTTATTTACCATAAATATGGAATATGTTAGTTGAGATAACAATTTAGAAAGCTACCATTAAAGTAAAATGCAAAGTAAAAAAAGAACAAAACTGCCTTCCTTATCCTTTGTGCCTTAAAAAAAAATTAAAAATGAAACTCTATGTAGCTGGAAAGGGATTAAAAGACTTCAGATGGCTGTTTGAAAAAAATATTAAAAAGGGGGTGGAGAAAGTCAAGAAGAAACAGTTTCTATTGACTTGTTATTTCTTTTGGGGAAAGGTCACTGAAAATTTACACAGTGACAAAATAACAAGCCAATTAGTATTTGTCCTGTAAAACTAAATGTTAATATATTTCAGATTCTCCTCTATTGACAAGTGGGACTGATACTCAAGATGGACTTCTCTAAATTAGTGCAGGGCAAAAATTACCAGAGTTGTGAGTTTCTATAGCAATTGCTGTCAACTTTCAAACTGTAAAAGAAACAAGTTGTAATTAAAAACTATCTGTAGGCTTATTTTCTAGGAACAGTCATCTTTTAATTATATTTCTGATATCTATAAGAGACAATTTGATCATGAGAATAAATCTTAAAAGCACAGCAGCCCCTTTATCTAGCGCTTTAAAAAAATCCCAGTGGAAAATAGTATTTCATTAATTGTCACTACATAGGAATTATAGAATTAAGGGGTCTAAGATTTCTTTTAGCATTCATTTCTTTAAGTGTCAGCAGCATTACCTGTCCAAAATTAAGTTTGGTGCATAACAACAGATTAATTACCAACTGTGAAAAAGGAACATCAGTTAGAGAACAAGTTACTTTTTTTGGAGAAAGGAATCTCTTTAATAAGGGGGTTTAAATTCCAGTTTTTTCAGCTGAGCAAGAGAAATTATTTTTCTTAATATATTCATTCCTCCAGAAAGAAAAGCAGATGAATAGTCTTCTTGGTTAATTCATTTAAATATTTTAGCAGCATATTAAAATACCATGAAATCAAAGCTGTAACCTTTCATTTATGTCGTATGTATATGAGAATATTTCCATTCATATAGTCCATGATGAAGATAGAAAACTCACTGAGTGAAGCTTGGATCTTTCCCACTGAGGTGCCGATACACATACATACACCCCGACTATACACCTGCACGTCTCTTTCCGTGCCAAGACAGTGGTCTGTCTTCCATGCCCCTGCCTTGTGCACGGAACAAGGTGTTGTTCAGTGAGGAAGGAACTTTTCCATACCTTACTAAAGACTTTGTGTCTTTTTTTTTCCTCTTCTATGTTGTCTTCAGTGGACTTCAGATTATATAGTCCTGTATTTTTGAGTCAACTTCTAGTCAAGCCTAATTATATCTTTAACCCACCTTATGTGCGGTTTTGTCTGCTCATTGAAAGAGGCTGTTGTTTCGGGGGGGGGGAGGCATACAAGAGGTATGTACCTGTGTTCAGTAAATAATACTCTCTTTCTCAGAGGCTGTGCCTGTGAGTAAGGTAGGGCGCTACTTGGGTGAAAGGTTCAGTCACATTCATCCACAGGAGTCTGTTTAGCTCTGGCTTCCTCTGGAAACTTGCAGTTAAGTGCAGGCTCACTGGTACCATGACTTGCTGTCAGCTGAACTCATCCAGTCCACTGTGAGGTGGGCACAGCCTGAGTCAGGCTCTCTGCAGTTCATTCTAGGGCTGTAGGCATCCATCAGCATCTTCCCAGAATGCAGGACACTTGCTCCCTCAAAACCTCCATGCTGCATCCCAACAAGAGAGAGAGAAACCTTCTTAGTTGGAAAGCTGGAGTCCTGGGGGGTGGGGAGCAATTTAAGAGGCAAAAAACCATGGCTAAGTTTATTTCTCCTCCTGTGAAGGACAGCTATCTGATTCAGTTTCCTGCATGATATTCCTCTGTGGATGAATTGGGACTGCTAGGTGGAGAATTCTGCTCTTGCAAGCCTCTGCCTCACTAAGGCAGTAGTTGGAAAGCATGAAATAGGTGTCTTTAATAATAGCAAGAAAGGACAGCCTGTGCTCTTGAATGCTGCTCTGCCTTCTCTTCCTTCCTGAGCAAAAAAGTTCCTAGCTAAGTGTAGGAATATCTCCTAACTCAAACCTTTTGCACGTGGCTGCTAATTGTGTGCTTTTTGTTGTCTTGGTGCCTGACTTGAGACCATTGGGTCTGATTTGCAGAAGTGTTGAGTACTCACAGCTGCAGCTGTAGTAATAGGGAGATGTACTTTGAACATATTAAACACCATGTACTGGTTAGTGCTGAGAAACATCAGGTCCCAGGTATCTCAGATTGCGAGCAGCATTAACAGATGCTTTTGATCTTAAAGTCTCTGTGCCCAAGTTCCCAGTCTGCAGTACAGGAGACAGCAATTCTTCCTTAATTCACAGAGGCATGTGGAAGAAAAAAAAAGGCCTTAATATTTTTCAAGCATTTAAATATTGTGGAACTGACTGCTTCATTGGGAAGCTCATAAAAGAAAGAATGTGACTTCAGAGCTCTGCTTGAATATTGCTCAGCGCGTAAGGCACTTGGGGTGCACGTTCAGCGATGCAAGGAAAGCAAAGAGGGATCATTAACCATTGCCTGTTCTCTGTGCTGAGCAGAGCAGAGTCTTGTGGAAAGATTAATACTTGTTTGTTTCATTGAAGACAGCATCGTAATGTATTTCTAAGATGAGAGCATCTTAGTGTTCCTCAGGCAACCTTAATTCTAGCATTTCAGAATATCTGAATGTTTCATTGAAACACCAAGTGTTATATTAAGGCTCACTTTTGTGGGCCATTTCCTGGTTGTTTTAAATTGAAAACTGAAAAATGGAGATATTCTGTTGTATATCATATTCTTATGAGTCATCAGTGTAATATAATTACAAGCTTTGTAGAGTAATTCTGTGTCTATATACCTCTATAATTATTACACATACAAAATAGTAGATATAATTGAGAGTTTATGTGAACACAGTGGGAGAATCGGGGTTTTTTTTGAAGCAGCTGTGGAATTTGGAGTGCTTTATGTGGCAGTCTTTGCCTTCTTTAAATATGTTTTCTGAAGCAAACCCCTCCTCCTTCAAAGGTAAATAAAGCTGTTCTCTTTTGTGCTTTGGTCCTTCTGTAAGGGGGTAAAATGTTCTATACAATACATATACCTAGGGAGAGGGTAGTTACAGGGTTATCCTGAAGCCCATCCTTTTGCAATGAGCATTCCCTTCATTTCTAGCTGTTAGTGGTATATCTGTACTTGCCAGCTGTAACTCCAGTAATACATCGAGAGGTTGTCTCTGGGATGCTAACATGTTTACGTCAGCACATGTGTACAGCACCAGCTGGACATCATCAGCGTATCAGTAACTTAGTGTAACACATGATGTAGTGTAACACACACCCTGTGTGTGAGTGTCACTCCCCAGCCCAGTATAGGAGAGGTCAGCCAGCGTAGGTGTGCTTTAGAGGTACTTCATACCAGCAGAACCAACATCTTGCTGCTGGAATTGTTCTGACACAGACCTTTTGCTGATGAAAAAGTACATCGTTAAGAAGAATCTCTTCAAGCTTTCCAAATAAAAACAAGTTTTACCTGTTCACTCTGTTGGGGACACATTGCTGTTGTCTAATAAGGTAATATTTTGGTTTTCATTTTAGCAAAGCATACACTTCCCTGGATGCCTGTCATGTCTGGGAAAACAGCCTTGCATGTAAAATGGGACATTTTGCTATTGACACGCTTTGCTAGGAAGTGTCATTAGAGATACACAGCATAAAAGGGGGCTTTAAAAGTGTACATTGAAAGACTACACATAAACTTAATATTAAACATATGAAATAGCAGTGATACCTTGCCCAGATACTAGTCCCTGAGGGAAAAGCAAGTTCTTGTAAGATTCTTTTCCTTTTCTTTTGATTTCATTTACTCTACGATTGTTTTAGTCATGCTGTTTTGCTAGAAAGAATTGCAGAGCATAATCTGCTTCACTTGTATTTTATTGCTTGTGCATCTGTATCCATCATCTTTTACCTCCCTTGTCAGCTGCGTGGCAAGAGTGGGCAAGAAGTCTCAGCAAAATGTACAGCTAAGGTGCTTCCACAAATTATTTCAAGGACTTCAAGCAAAACCTCTCTTTGTGTCTTTTCCCAAGCTTTTCTTGTATAGTTTATATGGGACTTCACAATGTTACATTTCTTCCAACTACAGTACTGTAGAAACTGTTAACACTGTATTGTGTGAAACTCCTTCAGTCACTTTATGCCACATTGAAATACAATTTATGTCACTTTTTAAGAATCATTGGTTTTCAGAAATAAACAGACTGCTGCGAGAACTCAGGAATTTCTTACACATCAGGAAGTAGAGAAAAAAGAGTCAATTTGAACTTAAAGGAACTATTACTTCCTTTTCAATTTTTTTTGTCATTTGCTTCATATGGAGATGGTAGGCTAATTTTAAAAATAGTCACTAACTTCAGTGTTCTACTCGTAAGCAAGAAGAGCATGGAGGTCTGGCTGTGATCCTGTAGTATTATTGGAGAATAAGATGATTCAAAATAAATTAAATAAACTATAAATTTTAAAAAAGTGGCTACAGGCACTTTGTGCAATGCAGGAAGAGGGAGATAAGGACAAGAGAGTACTTAAAATGTAATTTCTATTGTATTTGTATCATATGAATTCCTAAATCATAAAAGAGGTTACTAGAAATCATGAAACTAATTAAAAGAAATCCGAGAAAGAAACCCAAAAGATAAATTAATGTGAGGTGATAAAAGATTTTTGTTCTCTTCCTTGTAATTAAAAAGGAATACTTATTTCATGATAAAAATTAAAGCTGCAATGGGCACAGAGGATCAAATTCATCTAATCTGATTTACCTGTCTAAAAGTTAAGAGTTTTGTCTGTAAATGTCTTATGATAGAGTGGATAATTATCTGTGATTCTCCCTCCCCATTTACAGTAAAGCTGAAGGGACTGGCTTAGACCAGATACCTAGCAATGTGTCGTGGTGAAGTAGCCAACAGCATCCCCCAGAATTATGCTTCTGCTCAACGTTTTTTTGCAGATATTTCTTCTTCCTCTTGGAAGCTTCCCCAAATCCAGACACAATACATTAATAGCCATCAAGTTGTTAGGGGCTAGGTACAATTTCAAAACATGAACTGAGCAGGAGGGAGAACTGTTTTGCCTTCAGTTCCTGCCCCAGAAGAGCACTGAGCATGGAGGTGCCGTTCTGCAGTGTCACTGAGCAGGCATGGGGTTGGGCACAGCTCACGTCCTTCCCCAGGTGATGCAGTTCAAAAGGTTGTGGCCACATAGACATCAAGCAGTGCGCTACAAGCTAAAGAAGCTCATTTGTGTGTTCAGGTTTTGCTCCATCTTAGTGTTCCTGGGAACATGGGCATGAGAGGGGGAAGCAGAGATTTTAGGCCCAGGCAGAAGAGCAGGTCGTGGCTCACTATGCCTTTTCCTGAGGCACAGAATTGAGTTTCCTGAGGTATCTATTAGTGCTACAGCTGCATATTTTCCCTCTTACGCATGCCTTGTGTACAAAATGTACCAGGAGACTAGTTGAGCGCCCACAGGTATATTATAGGTGCAGATAAAGATATTTGCAGGTGGCCAGGTTAATAGATGCCAACTGGAAACGCTATACTCGGGAGCAATGTAAAGAGAAATCCAATAGGGTCCTTTTGTGACATTGTCTGCAAACCCTGCTTGGAAGTGTCTGATCTCATCTATAGTACTTACTCCTTGCAATTATATATTTAAAACATATCCTTGTCTTTGAATAGCATGAGACCTATTGACAGAAATTATTTTGCCCAGGAACATGCAATGGTCAAATTTTCTCAGACTGGAGATCAATAAGCTGGCACAGCTTGGGAAGCCAGTCACACTGTGAAGAGCCCCTTGTGAGCAAAAGTGAGAAACGCCCTTCAAATTATTTGTCCTGGTTTCTAGTAGCTGGTATAGTGTTTTGGTTTGGATTCAGTATGAGAAGAATGTTGGTAACACACTGATGTTTTCCGTTGTTGTTAAGTAGTGTTCATACTAAGTCAAGGACTTTTCAGCTTCTTGTGCCTAGCCAGCAAGAAGGCTGGAGGGGCACAAGAATTCAGGAGGGGACAGAGCCAGGGCAGCTGACCCAAACTGGCCAAAGGGGTATTCCATACCATGGGATGTCATGTCCAGTATATAAACTGGGGGGAGTTGGTCTGGGGGGTGCAGACTGCTGCTTGGAAACTAACTTGGCATTGGTCAGCAAGTGGTGAGAAATTGCATTGTGCATCACTTGTTCTGTATATTAGTATTATTATTGTTGTTGTTGTCATTTTACTTTTTTATTATTCTATGATTCAATGTTTCTGTGACTGTGTTTGAGTGTATGTGCTGCACTTTAGTATGATATCTTTTTATAGCTTTACCATCAGAATGCTGAAGTAGTATTGCTAGAAATATTTTGAAATTCCATGTTTTACATTTATTATGTGTCTTACCTAAATCATTCTGGGAGAGGAAGGACTATTATCCCAACCCCGGTTATAAGGCAAGTGATGCCTATGTGATCATGAAGCTTTTCACAAGTTTCTTCCAAAGGATGTTTGTGACAGAAGAGGGTAGTTGTTAAATCATAAACCTTATCTGTCTATTATTTTTACATATTATAGAGCCAAGGAACCCCAGTCATGAGCCCAAGGCTTCTTTATGGTAGCTGCTGTAGAAACACAAAATGTGGTGTTAGTCCCTGCCTGTAAAAGTTGAATTTACTGTGCAGTGTCAGGCTTTCAGAGTAAACATGAGACTGTGCTGCTATCAGCTGAACAGTTTTTAACCTTTTAATATATACGGGTGTTCTGGCTGTTCTGGTTTTTGAACAGGAATATCAAACTGATGCTGATAGCATCCTGTGCTATGATATATAAACTGCTGCCTCTTTATTTTTTGAGGGTATCTTAATCTCCTGAAGATTGTGTCACATTGTGATGGTCCTTGTGTTCTTGTTCTTGATCTGCTTGTTGTTCTGGAAGAAAAGATGATTTTGTAAGACACTAAACAGTCAGTTTTGGTATTGGTGAAATTTTGCCAGGAAAGTTGCATCTGTAGGCAATTAATACATATGGAGTGAATTTGTCCAGCTCTACTTATATACCCCAGAAAAAAGGAGATTCATAATTGAATTTTTGAACTGTACTGTAGACTTGGTCTTTCTGCCAAGTGGCAACGCCTCATGTATTTCTTTATAGCTTTTACTTTTCCAGATCTACATGGCCTTAATGTGTAGGAAGATTTACAGTATTAAAAGACCCAAAACCTCAATATCCAACTTTGCTTGAATGAACAAAATATTACAAAAAGAATTGGAATTTGCTGTTACATACACAGAACAAAAAAGAGCAATACTGGAGCCTGCAGGCAGAGCCAGGGGAAATAGACCCAAGGAATCAATTCATTTTTTGCTCTGGGACATAAATTAGGACAGCAAATTGCACTGTCCTCCATGGAGAATGTCCAGTCTTGAGATATGCACGGGTAAAGCAAAAAACCTCAAAAACTAAGCAAGCCATTTGTTCAGATATGTAGGCTGAAGTACAGAGAAAAAGGAAGACCATATACCATAAAGGTGTTTGTAGTTAATGACTAATATCTTGTGTTGCTCTTGGGAGTTAAGTGGATACTTTATCTTCTATGGTTTGAAAGGTTGAATGTTATTGCAGTGTATGGTTATGAACTTTGGAAAAATATCTGAAGTTTTAAGTAAGATTCTGTTTAATGGTGGTTGTGTCATTGATTTTGTTGTGAATGCTTAGAGCTTGTGGGAATGGCAGAAGTGGACTCGGGCAAAGATAGGAAGATGGAAAGGAGCAGAGGAGAAGGACTGAGAAATTCGTAACTTCAGAAGCAGAAAGATAAAAGAACTGGAAACTAAAAGTATCAGTCCAGCCTGGGAAAAAATAGGGGAAGTTCTTCCTTCTTGTTGCTTTGGTTCATTCTTTTCTCTTCTTGCTAATCTAGTTTTCCTGTCCTCTTCTGCTCTGGTCATCCATTTCTCCTGATCCGGAACATTTTCCTCCCAGCTATTTGACCTGGTGAACTATTGGTAAAATGGTAGAATATATGTTAATTACATATTAGAATAAAGTTGAATCTGGTAGATAGCTTCCCTGGGTAGAAGATTTTTAAAACAGGCTGTTCCTTTAGTATGTACTCAGCTATTTTGATTATGGTACAAAAATAAACATACATATTAAAAACTCAATCAAATCCTTTAAAGTTCTTTTGCTTAGTTTTCAAGTGGAGCAAACAGAACAGATCAGTCTGACCCAGGAGACAAAGCTGTGGTCTCAGAGTGACTATTATTCTTAGAAAATTATTCCACATATGAGATTTAGAAAGAGAAGTTCTTCTTCCACAGAATAGGCATAATTGAATGTTTACTGCTTTTCTTCAGTTCTTGAGGAGTGGCTTACTTAGCATGCATAGTCTGAAAGCCAAGTCCTTATTTTAGGAGGTAATTTAAACTGAATTGCACATGGGAGCCTGAATGCATCAATTTAAGAGAGTTAGAGAATAATATGACAGTTTTGATTTTTGCTTTCACTGAAGAGAGCAGTTCAGAAGGAAACTTCAGTAAGCTTTTTGGCCTCAGTTGCTTAACATCCCAGCCACCTGACCTTGTACTTTCAGAAGCTCTTCTGTGTTAGACACCTTAGTGTTTTTTTTTTCATGTAAAACCTTTGACTCCCAACATATGGGATTTTTATCTGAAATAGGAAATAATTTAAAATGGCTTGTTTTTAACACAGGTAAACATGGTTTACCTCATCAGTGTGGCTCTTATTTAGAATATGCATTCCTAGTCTCTAGCGATAAGTCAGTATTTCTTTTGCAGAAGCTGGTTTTCAAAGCCTTGTTCAGAAGCTGTCCATTAATCACATAGAGCTCAAATGTGGGCGTAGGTCTTTTGTTTCAGAAATTCCTGATGTTTTGTGTCAAGTCACATGTTCATTATGTCTATAACTTACTTCCTACATAGTTGAAGCACTGATTTGTTTTATAAAATGTGATGTGTAGTCTGTCTATCCTTGAGAATCTATTCACCCCTTTCCCCACCATTTTAGTTGCTGAATTTTCTCCATTAACAGCCATGGTTTGGTCTGAAAGCATGAGATCAAATTTAGGTCTTTGCTTCTGGAACTCATCCCAGGTTTCACCTACATGCACTTTGGGTATATTAATTTGGGGGCATTTTGCGAAGAACAGCTTGTATTCAGGCTGTTGTATGCTCCTGACTTTGCCTCAATCCAAGATCAAAATTTAATTTCTTTCACTTCTCAGTAACTGCTGAGTATAACAGTTTGAAGACCCAGTTTAGGCTCTATTGAAAGAAAGATTTATTTATTGGCAGTTTTACAGGTGTAGCAAAAATTGTTAAAAAAAACCCAGCATAGATATAAAAATAAGTGTGACTGAAGTGTATAACAAAAAAGTTTTGTCAACCTCTTCCTAACACTGCATTGCAAAATGTCTTAAAAATCTTGTATAGTGCAAAATGTCTTGCCTCACACTCTTTGAGAAGGTAAATGTTTCTGTCTGTGGGTATTTCTGATGATTCAGTGGCGTATAATCCATGAGTTCTGGCAGGTCATTATATAGGCCTCAGTGGATAATTACGAAGCTTCCTATCCTGACTGATGAAATTCAACTTTCATTTAACAATGTTTTTTGGAGAATAGCTTGATTGGTCTACACTTAAGTGTAAACTGATTCATCTGGGCTCAAAGACTAAAAGAAGGACAGATAGACATGACTTCCCAAGGAAGATAAGGACTCTTGAGCTCCCTTGTAAGACACAGCTGCGATGGTGCAATGTTCTGGAGTCAGGTTGGACTGTCTCGGCCCCCAGTGTGGGAAGCCAATCAAACCGTTTTATCCTTTCCTTTTCCATCCTTGGCTACATGACATGCAAAGCTTCCACCAATTTTCATCTGATGGGTAGTCAAGTTTTTCACATGAGGCAGCAGGAGCCTGGCAGCATACAAACCTTCGAGGGCCAGTTGGGGAAGGCTCATATGTCAGGAAAGCTTTATCCATTGGGCTGTGTTACTTCAAGCAGTGATACTATGATTGCCCCACCAGGTCGCTGGAATCTGCCACTTTGGCCAGGTCTCCTCATCAGAACCTCAACCTGGTTTTTGCCACATTTAAAGCTATTCTATGTTCATTCTTTCTGTGATGTTGACTCACATTTGCTTGACTTCTTTGCATACTACTTGCCAAAATTCAGTGTGTTTAAACATATATATGTGCTGTGAAAAGCTATGGGTTGCGCTCTCACTCAACAGGGTGGTTAGCTGCACATTTAACTTCTAAGCCACCTGGTCATTTCCTGTCATAAATATGTTTAGAAGAGTGCTTTAGTGTTGCTGAGTTCCCCAAGGTAGTTCTTCAGATGCTTTAAGTCAATGCTACGTTGGCTTGGAGCTTTACAAATAGGAAGTTGGAGAAGAGATCAGAGACAAAGTAGCCGAAGATGCGAAGTGAAGATTTGCCAGTGCCAATCTGAGGAGGAATTATAATGATCCGAATTTTCCTTTTTTTTTTTTCTTTTTCTGAGTAGAGGGAATGCATCATTGATACGGCTTTGGCTGTGGACACTTGAGAAGTTTGAGGTCTGGAGGCTGATAATTGTACAAGGATCATCCAAAAGACAAGTTCTGCGACTAGGTGTTTATTCATATCTCAGATGACAATGCTCTGAGCTGCTAGGCAGATAGCTGGATAAAGAATTTTTTTGTCTGCTACATAGTGCAAAACCCTTGTGATGTCTCCCAGTCCTCCTAAAACAAAAGTAAACAAACAAAAAAACAAATTGCTGATGTAAAAGCAAAACATTCCTTGCAGAATAAAAGTGCATAGCAAATCAGTTAGTTATAAAGTGTGAGTAAAAAGGAGTTACAACAAAAACCATCCTTATATCGAAATATTAAAAAGCACAAATCTTAAATGTAAAGCTCTGCTTATCAGAATATATACCCATTCTGCTCATCTTCTGTCATATCCTTTTTTTTCCTGTCCAATCTACTAGTAATCATCACTAATGTGGGGAAGGAGGGTCATCAACCCCATCATGTATACTTAAATGAGCATCAGTGAATTAATTAACACTGATGATTAAGCAGTGGCCATTCAGAACCCTCATGGATACTGCTCCAGGTGCTCTACTTTACCTTTGGAGAAGAGGGCAGACTGCATTTATCAGTCTACAGAAGTATGCATACATATATGAAAGTCTGGCACTTTTGAAATGAATAGGAGTTTTGTTACCAAGGCAGGAGTTGATGGTCTAAGAAAGACAAGCTGGAAGTTTGGGCAAGCAACACCATTGCAATGAATTATCTTCCCTTCATAGCCATAAAAAAAATAATTACTTTCATATACTGGAGTATGGAGAGAAATAATACTTTCAGCTTGGAAAAGAAACAGTTTGTGGCTTACACTTCAGGCTCAAAATCTTTCCCAAACACAAATTTCAATACATTCTGTGCAGTCACTGTCCTTTCTTTAAAAATGACTCAATCCACGGTAACAAATAGCACAGTTCTTCATGTAATGTAGCATGGACTGTAAGTTTCCTAGGTTGAGTTAGCTCAAAGTCTGTTGGTTGGTCTAAGCATATTAGTTTGAGCAGCTCTGCCATGAGATACCTTTTGAGTTCACCCCCAGTCCTCTATTTCTCAGGACTTCCACAATTCAGTTGATAAACTGCTTTCAGAGATCAGAAAGTGCAAAGTCTTGCCTATGAGCACGTGAGAAGGGACAAGGGAGAATATCCAGTCTCCTCTGGGAAGTACTCTTGTGAATTTGACCAAATTCCTGTGGCAGTGCAATATTGCTGAGGTTGAAGGTGAGGCACAGAGGGGTTCTGCTGAGGACTTGGTATTCCAGGGAAATAGGCAGGCTCAAATTAATTAAAAGAGATGACTCTGTCTCTTTTTCCAAGCTTGTTATGCCTGCCTGTATTTAAACAGGATTCTGGACTGTTTCATCTCAGCGTTGAATGTAACAGCGTACCTCAGGATGCCATCAGACCCCAAATAACTGGAGCTGTCTCCTTTCTGGTAGCAGAGACAGGGGTCAGAAAGTAGACTTCTGCCTCCAGCCTCCTGCATGATGGTGGGGAAGTTGCTAAATTCAAATTTTCCAGAAAATTAGGGTTTAAATTAATATTGGGGGAGGCAGGTGTGGCCTTGGTCTAGCTGGGTAGCTGTGAGATCCACAGTGATATTATGTGGCTCAGCAGCACACTGCCAGTGCTGATGGTGAAGTCAAGACTGTCACGCATCCTTTCAGCATAAGCATGTTTGTTTAGGCATTTGTTTAAGTTTTAAAAAGCTCTGAGCCTTTTCCAGAGCTGCTGGGCTCAGCTTATTTCAAAACCGGTAGGATGATGGCTAAACATGGAGTTGGTTCCTATCCCTGTTTAATGACTCGGTGCTCCTGCCCTGTAAATGAAGGAAGGTATGAATATTTACTTTCCTGACAGAAATGTTGCATCATTAAAATCTGTACAGCTCTTCTGTATTAAATATTCTTATCTTTTTCTATTTAGTGCTGCATAAAAGAGGCTTGTGTATGTGAGAGCAGTGGCTTTTCCCAGGGACAGCAGCCCAGGAGTTCCCTGGTTGTGGATGGTGTTCCCTGGAGGTGTGATGCTAATGTGACAGCACCTCACATCCCATTGCTCTGTTTCTTCCAGTTGCCTCAAAAGAGGCAATTTTGATCCTCTCAAATGTTGGTAGTGATGTTAATGCTGCATAGGCTTGGCCTGGTCTGTCAGCCCAAGTAAAAAATTCTGAACAGGAAATTCATATTTACATGTCTTATAAAACACAACTGAGTCAAGTGTGGAAGTGCTCAGGTCTAAGGATAGTAAAGGGAAGTGCTGTATAGATTTATGCAGCATTTCTCAAAGTCTGTCTGAAACTTTGGACACAAATTGCCAAGGGCGTGGCTTTATTTTATTATCACTTTTGGTTCCTGGACACAGTGATGTGCCCAGTGTTGCTGCAGTCTTTGATGGAAGAAGGACCTGTCCTGTAGCCTTTAGATCTTTCATTTGGCCATTACTTGTAGGCTTTTCTTTCTTGCCACTTCACCTTTTTTTTTTTTCCTTTTTTTTTTTCTTGGTAAATAGAACATTTTATCAGCAATTTTTCATGTTGTGAACTTAAGCTCTTGAATTTTTATCTTGTTTGTTTGTTTATTGCAGCTGGTGCTCAGGATAAAATTGGCTGGGCATTTGGCTTGGGTTTGGAGAGGCTGGCCATGATCCTGTATAATATCCCTGACATCCGACTGTTCTGGAGTGAAGATGAACGCTTCTTGAAACAGTTTATTGTGCCTCACATTTGGCAAAAAATAAAATTCCAGGTAAAATAAAATATAAATTATATAAATTATAGTAATTTTCTGTAAGATGTGTCTGTAGCCCTAGAGAATATCACATAATTAAAATTCTGTGCCATTAACAGAGTAGGTTTTAAAGCAACAGCTTTACAGCTATCATGATTCTCTGATATACTGTAATAAAATCTAGCTTTTGATGATAACTTTTTTTTCAGCGAGATAATGTTGTGAGTTGCTGCTGATACCCAGTGAATATCTCTGTTCTGAGTAATACTTAAGCATATATTTAACTTATAAATTTTTCCAAAATAGGGATTGATTTAGGCCTGTGTCTGGGTTTGGTGTGTTCTTGTATTGTGTCCATAATTCTGTTTCATTATAAAAATGTGTTTGATGCTGAGCATTCAAATATCATTACACATTCCCAATTTTTCCCATTGTTTTCACTTCATTGATTGAAGTAAATGTGAGTTGCATTGTTAAACTTTGGCAAAATGCTTTGTGAATGTGCCTCACCATCTTCAGTATGTCAGCTCTTTCCTCCAGGTCATAGTGGGGGGAGAGTGCAGGCTCAGCTTCTATTTCTTTTGTAACTCCTCTACCGAGGCGATTTTTCTAGTTAGCAACCTTGGTTTACTTTTTGTAGTTGCAAAGTAATCAAGCATAACTGGATTGAGTGGAAATGCTACTTCCATGATATTCTTCAGCATGAGCCCTGGAAGGTTCAAATCAGGTGGTATTACTGGTCTTTCAGGGAGTTGAGCTGACCTAGCTGTGTAGATGCTTGATGAAGTCTGAAATGCTAAAGCAGCAAAACTCTTTTTGCTGCTGCCTTTTACCATTTTACTTGCATTGTGAGCAACTTGATTATGTTTTTTTTAAGAACTGAAAATATAAAAGGGGAAATCAACAATGGTAATGCTTAGATGATATTTGAGCAATCTCCACATCAAATCAGTAGCAGCATCCATTTCTTAATTCATGGCAATTCTGGCACATCTTCTCTGGCAGAGTCAAAAAGTCAAAAATGCGTTTGGATAGGTTTGGGGGTGGGTTGTTTCTTTTGGTTAGGGTTTTTTTTTTTTGTTGTTTGGTTGGGTTTCTGTTTTGGGTTTTTTTTGGTGGTACTGGTATTGGGGTATTCAGATTGTAGTTACTACTTACAGAAAGAATATAGTTTTTTTAGTTTTTTTCCACTGTTCCTGAAGGTGGATCTGATTGTAGGTGTCCCTGATCTCCTAGAGAATGTTGTTCTTTTCAGTAAGGGCTGCTCAAGTCTCCTTTTCAGCCCATATCTTTCTGATTGGCTTTGCTCCTGAAGAGCACAGGTTGTGGCTTGGTTTATAGATTGCAGTCTGATCCCTGATGGAACTAAGATGAGATTTCTTGCTTGCTTTAAAATTGTGGATCCAAGCGTCAAACTGATATTAGCAGTAAATTGGGTTTTTGAGGAAAGGCCCCGATTGTCAGAATGATATGGTCTGATGTTGAAGGTGAGCCAAAGAGAGGGCTGGGTGTCTAGCTTCTCTAAGTTGTGTATCATTGTCATGTACAGCTTCAGATCAAGTCAGGTGTAGTGAATGGATCTGAAGATGACAGAGGCATAGGTTACTGTGGATAGACGCAGAGGAAAGGACGTGATTTCTAGGAATCTGAAAGTGAACTAATTTTTTTTTTTTTTAAATTGTTGCTGTTTGGTAACCTTAGCTGAGCAGGAGTCACTAGGAGCACATAGTTTTGAACTGTTTTGCTGCGTAACTGTCTGTGTCATTAATAGGGGAGTGGTGACAAGGTCTTAATAAGTCTTTAAGCATTTCTTCTTTCTGAGCAGCATTGGTTTCAGCTGGCATTGGTTCAGCTTGGAACAAGGAGAAAAGTTCTACAACTGAGAACTGATGTTGTAGAATCATGCATTTGAGGCTTGCTGGTGAAATACATTTTGAAGTAATTACATGAATCAGGAAGTATGATGCAATAGGTGGGAGACTTCAAGGAAGAGAAATTGTCAGCTGCCACTGTGCTCTAACTTGGACCAAAGGGAAAGACCAGAGTAATATTACAGGGCCATTACCTACTGCTTTATCACAGTAATGTCTTGGCAGTTGTTGTTTCCCAACAAATAGGAAAATGAAGAGTATACAGATTGGGAGAATGAGGGGTATGGGAGAGGGACAGCAGACATAGAAAGATCGGTTATTTTCAATCTTTCTTTCTCTCTTCTAAAGAAAGGATATGGGCAATGTTTTAGGAACAGATTTTTGCTGTAGTATCAAGCACTTCTTAGAGACTTCTTTTTTTTAACTTTTTTTTTTTTACTTTTTCCCTTTCCTTTCCCTTTTAACACATGCATACACACACACACCACTTGGATGTCCCATCTTCAGTTTTGGTAGAATAATTCTTCCTAACTCTTAGTTTATATTTTTCAACTCTGCCTCTGAATTTATGAAACTAGAGGCAAGCTTGGTTTTTTGTTTAAAAGGAAGTCTGTGTCCAGCTTTCATCTACTATCTTACACTGAGCTTTTTTGAGCTCAATAATGTACATCTAGTACATACTGATGTTGCTTTTTAAAGGGTTAATAACCCTTCAAATGAGAATACTGTGAAATAATCTTTGCTGCTACCATAAGATCTTGGGTGATGGGAGTTAATAAGCCAGTTTTTCTTTCATTCTGTTCTGTGTTATTTTTCAGGTATGCTGTAAAACAAAGTTAGCAGACCTTCTGTACCTGTCTACTTTCTAAAGAGTCATAATTAATGAATCACATGGTTTATTCATATTTGAAAGAAAACTTTTAGCCTGTCTTCCAGTGTTGATGTTGTAAGAAATCTCAATGGATATTAAAAAAGTGTCAGATTTTCTGCATGCAAGACCATGCAGTACTTTTCAGCCTGACTGAACTGAACCAAGACAGATCAGGTGTTCTGAGACCCTTTCATTACACAAATTGAATCCTGCAGCCTCAGAAGGCCTGCATAAATGTCCATCCTTTATGTGCTTAACTGAGATAGACCTCTCAACCTTTGGCTACTCCCACCATCCTTTCTTATAATCTGAATATTATCCACCAACATAAATATTTTTCTTTCTGTTCATTGAAATGTTTTTCAAATACATAAAGTCCACACTACATAGCAGTAGCCTTTACTAATAGCTAGGCTAAATATACTCTTGTTCAAAAATGGAATTTAATTGGAGGATTTTCTTGGGTCTTAAAGTATATGTTTTGTGCCTTTTAAGAGAATGTGTCAGACTTTTCTCTGTGTAATCAGTTGCTCAATATATTTGTGCAGGCTTCAGTAGGCCAAAAAGCTGCTGGGAAAAGCTGACAGTGCTTGTACCGTTTTGGCCACTCAGCACAACAATGTAGTGTGCTGCTCCCCACAGATCAGATTACTGCATTGATTTGGATTACCAAATCACTCTAGCTATAATTTGACACAAGTCGCAGCAGTGTGGGGCATCAGAGGCTAGTAACTTGCCTTCAATCACTTCTGTAGGGCTTCTGCCTAGGCTGTGAAATGAAAGGCTGAGGACAGACAGGGCACGAAGGACTAAGCACCTGTGAGGCGTAATGTAATAACACAAATGGCTTGCATCTGATCTACTACTCTGTGTTACATCTGTGTTTGTCAGGGCTCTGAGCATAGTTGCATGTAATCACTATCTGGATCATTGCTGGGCCAGCATTCTTACCAAAAAAAGATGTGTCTGTGAGCTGACAGCTCTCAAGAAAAGGTACAAAAATGAAATGACATTTAGGGAAGGCAGACACTCACAATTCAGATGAAGTGTGGTGTGTCCAGAGGTATTGATTAAGATGAATGGGCTCTGGCAGCAGGATGGTTCCTGGAACCTCCCTCATTTCGCTGCCGTGGTGAGCAAGTGGGATGTCATGTCAATTGACTCCTTATGCATTCTCTCCTCACAAAGACACTTTCATTTGATGCTGTTGGTGGCTGTAGCTGCTCTTGTTTTAAATAATTTTTATTTTGATTGCAGATGAGCCTTGTAGCCCAGACTGAGGTCGAGCAGAAGCATGTTTATGCTGTTTTAAGGGAAGCACCTGTATAGAGGGAATCTGGATCAGATTCCCAAGTACTGCAGACTCCCTTTGTGAGATTGTGGGAGTTGCTTTCTTCTTCTTTTCCGCATTTCTGCAATATCAGTAGTTTTCTGCAGTATCTGCAATAAGTCTAGTACCATCTACATTGTACCACCCCCTTTGATCATCTCCAGGGGCTGTTCCTTCCTTGTATCTGCTGGCACATGCAGTCTCTCCAAACTCAGTTCCTTCATAATAACCTGTTAGCTTCAATACTCAAAATAATAGACTTTCTAACCAGGATCATTCTGACGCTGCCAGGATAGACAAAGCTCCTAGAGCAGCTCTGCTGGGAGACCTGAGGGGCTAGTAACCTTTGGCAGTGCAGTGAAAAGAGCTGACAAGCAGCTTGAATTGACACTGTTCACCTCCTGCACAGCTATAGCCAGAATGGTGTATGAGGCCCTAACCTAGGAGACTGTCTCAGCTTTGAAAAGTGAACAGTCAAAGTTAGCAGAGATAATTTTTCTCATATCTTCAGAAAGATGTAGTTGTGTGGAAAGAAGTAATTCATTATATGGAAAGGGAAATCAAAGTGGGCTCATCTTTCTCCTATGCAAGATAGTAAAGGCTGGGCCTTACTCACTCCCCTTTGCCTTTGCTCAGTATGTCATAGGAATTAAGCCCCTATTCTAAGGACAATAGATTTATCCAGTTGTCCAGTTTGCGCTATTTGCTATGTATGTGAGCCCTCTTGTTAACACAGTACAACTTTTTTACCTTACTGTGCACTTTTCAGTTTTCTGAGACAGTCATCATCCCTGTGCATCTTTCCTGTGCGCATACCTGATTGTTGCTGGGAGACATATAGCCTGTCCTGAAGCTTTAGAAGATGCTGAAAATAAAATTCACTGGCAGGTCCAAGGGGAAATTTTTGCAAATCAAACCATCTTAGTCTATATCCTTTATTCCATACTTGAGAAGGAGAGCATCTAATGTATAAGCCAGCCATTTCAACCAATTTGATCTTATTACATTCACTGCACAGGGTGGGTCTGTCTGATCCATCATTAGTATGCTACTCCATATAATTTATATTTATCTTCCTAGTCTGTGATTATCTTTATTTTCCAATAAAAAAATAAATAGATTCACTGGCTGCTACATTTTCAGATATTTTTCATCAAGATTAGGTAACTCCATGCTTAAATGGTTATTCATTTATTATGTTTACTTTCTAATAGTGCATCTATTAAAGGCAAATATGCAGCCATTAGTATGTAAATTTAACTTGGGTGTCTGAACAAATGAGGTACAGCTTCAACTGTGATTTATTGTCTAATTAGTTTTACTGTAATTGAAGATATATAATGTGTGTGTATGCATGTGGAGGTACAACAGAGAATAGATGATGGTGTAGCATAAACATTTTATTGGCATGACTTTGGGAAGGTTGAGTTTCTTATGAGTGACTTACGTAGATCATCTTAAACGAACATCAATAAAACCTTTACAGTGCTGTATATCATCTCAGGTTTGTCTGTATACTTCACAGAACATTGTGAAACTCCTTTTTTAGTGTTGGGTAGCCATGGAAAGAAGGCAAAAATACCTTCTTCATTGTGGAGATGCTGCACTGAGCTGCACAATTGGATTAGAAATCACTTGATCATCAAGTCTTGTCTCATCAGGATGTTATATCTCATATCATTTGTAGCCAGTGCTGGTATTGAAGCTCTAGGAACCTGAGCCCTCTGGCCCCAGTCGGGCAAAGTACTGAAGTACATGCTGAGCTTTAAACTTGCAAGTAGTCCCATTTAAATCAATGGAATAGTTCCTGTGCTCAGTCAAACATAAACTAAATGCTTAAAGAGTCTCAGGTCAGAGATCTCCATACTTTCTGGGATCCAGCTGAGAGTGATCAGCGCCTTGCAGGGCTGAAGCAGAGGAAACTTTCAAAATGGCTGTTACAAGCAGTAAGAGTTTAATCTGACAAACCACAAACTTCATTTGCAAAATTTTTGATCCAGACCAGTTTTACTGATCAACACTTGGGTGAAGAAAGTCAACAAGCAAGCATCTGGAGAGTAAACAGGACTTGAATTCCCATTCTCAGCTAAAAACAACTGGCTGAAAACATGGGAAGGAAAGAAGAAAATAGAGGCTCAGAAATGAGGAGAAAGAGAGAGTGAACAGACAATCACATGGGACTGGATACGAGAAAAAAACAAACCACTGAGATAAGACAAAGTAAGAGGAAGGTAGAAAAGAGAACTGTACTTTGGGCATTGGGAGTAATATGAAAAAGTCTGGGAGAAAACTGAAAAGTTTAAGCAAGATGAGGGGGGCACAGCAGGAAGAGGCGAAAGACACAGAAAAGGAGAGTAGGTTTAAGGCAAAAAACCTGTTGTGACTGATGCAAAAGTCTTTTTCTAAATCAATCAGAACGTCTTCTCAGACTTTGTACTGTACACATCTACTCTTGATCTCGTCTTGAGAAATAAAGAAGTGTGAGTGACCACAAAAATTATGAATACAAGCCATCAAAGCAATTCTGTACTTTAAAGTATTATCATCGGTCTTGGGGTGGGGCTGGGGAGTGGTGTTGAAAACAAGGAGTATGTTGTCTGAGAGTAAGTATTGAAACATTTATAGCAGCTCTCCAAAACTCAGGCATGCTTCAAAAACAGGAGAGAAGTGATGAAAACTGGTATATCTAGTGCTCTCCTATCCTAATTTAATTTTGTGGACCTTTAAGTCCAAGTCTAAAAAATAAGCAGTTTACATACCAGCAAACAGCAGATGAGTAATATAGTAGCTTTTCCATTATATGATAAAGTAAACGGATTCTCAGACACACATGCAATTTCACTGGAGTACAACTGGACCTGTGTGCTCAGCCTTTCAAGGTAATGAATTTTCCAAACATATTGAGTGCTTTCTTTTTCTGGCTATTTTTAGCTTTTCATTTCCCCAAGAAAAACCTGAGTGAGGATACTTACCACAGCTACTGCTCCTATAGACTGTCTCTTGTTTAAACGAGAGGTTGTGTCTGACACTGTACAGAACTGCAGATATGGGAAGGTGTTGAAGAGTGTTACCTGTATTAGTTCAGTGTGCTAGGAACAGCAATATGGAATCAAAGGAGTACCCTGTCTTACCTTCCCACCACATCTTTACCTTGGCTTTCATTCATCTTCATAGTCTTAGGATCCAAGGCTGATCTGGGTTGGAAGGGACCTCAGGAGATCTCTAGGTGCACCTGGTCCTCAAAGTAGGGTCAGCTCTGAGGTCAGGCCAGGTTGCTTAGGATATTATCCAGTTGGATCTTGAAAACCATTGAAGATGGAAACTGCACAAGCTTTTTGCGCAACCTGTTCCACTGCTTGACTGTCCTAATGGTGAAAAATATATCCATTCTGAAATTCTCTTGTTGACTTGCATCCATTGCCTCTTATTCGCTTACCATGCATGGGAGTGAAAAGCCTGGGTCTGTCTTGTTGATGACCTCCTTATATGTACTTGCAGGTTGCTGTTAGGTTCCCCTGAAGCTGTCTCTTTTCCAAGATGAACAAACCCAGCTCCCTCAGCTTTTTCTCACAGGGTAAGTGTTTCAGCCCCCTGATCTTCTTGGTGGCCCATTGCTGAAATTGCTCCAGTTTGTCAATGCCTTTCCTGTACTGGCGGGTGCAAAACTGGATACAGTACTCTAGATGCAGTCTAACAAGTACTGACTAAAGAGGGGTAATCACTCCTCTCAATCTGCTGGCTGTGTTCCTGTTGATACAGCCCAGGATGCTCTTGGCCTTCTTTGCTGCCGGGGCACACTCATGCCGAGTCACTGTCCACCAGGAGCCCCCAGTTCCCTCTCAGCAGAGCTGAGTTCTTCTCTTTGCATGTTTTCTTGTTATCCGTTATGTGGCTTATTAAGGAGATGTTGCTTTTCTTCACTGTCGAGCCTCTTCATAGCCTGTTCTCGGCTAGGAGCTCTTAGACCTTATGCAGAAACTGATGCCTGCATCAAACTGCACAGTGATTTCAACATTTCTTCCACTTGTTAAATGCCCATGTGAGCATTTTGGGTCTTCTGTGATATTGCTTCTCACACTGGAGAGGAGCTTTCTGTGATACCCACTTTCCTGTCCTCTTGGAAACCTCTCCTTCACAAACTCCCGATTTCTTGCAATGCCCACCAAAACAGCTGGCAGCAGATGTCTGAGGTGGTGAAGAGCTGAGACCTATCAGGCAATTCTGAGTTTCATTTCATGGTGCCAGTGGGCTCTTCCTCCCAACCTTCATCTGCTTCTTGTCATTTGTCATATAGTTAGCCCATCAGCTTTGAGGGGCAGGAACCATCACTGGACTCCACATTTTGTTCTGGATTTGTGAAACACTTAGTGTGCCAGAACCCAGGCCCATGACTAAGGCTGCACTGAGATGATATTATTGAAACTCTTGGTAAAAATAACCACTGATAGGGGATGTGGTTCCCAGCAGTCCAGCTGCTACCCTTTGAGCTAATACCGATGATGCAGGTTTTCACACATACCCTGTTTTGATCCTTCCGCCTACCCACTGCAATCTAGTCTTACTGATAGCCTCCCACTGAACGTGAACAAATCAGCAATAGATTAATTCCTTTCTGCTTGTACTTGGAAAAATGTCAATAGCCCTTTGTGTTTAGATTAGTTAGTGATATTTATCTTATGTAATATTTCCATCTATTGTCTGCTGGAGCACCAAAGGATAAAGCAAATCTATGTCATCCACCTAGCAGCCACCTTGATAAGTCAGATGTACAGAGAAGCCTATGATATTCATTAGGAAAACCATAGCTCTTTTCTTCTCCTTCACCTATGTTCCTGGAAAATACTTTAAGTAATTCTAAGTTGTTTTCACAGCCTTAGAATATTTGAAAACTCTCATGTTCACCTCCATTAAGTTGTCACATGCCAATAGGCGGATTTGGTTGTGCTGGTGGTGGCTTGAAGCAAAATAGCTGGTTTGAGCTGTTCTTTCTGGATGTTACGAGTTTTCTGCTTTGTCACAACTGTCCTAGTTGGAATTTGTTTAGAGCGGGTGGAATATGCATGTGTATGTATATATATATGTACAAAGAGCAAAGTATTTCATCCTTACTTTTGATTTTCTATACTAACACACAGTTAAATCATCAATAGAGGTTTTATTATGTGGCAGGTAATTCTAAAACCTGCCATTAATTAATGGATGTAATAATGCGTTTCCTCAAATGCTCAGCTATGTGGGAGGTCCAGGGCTTTCCAAACAAACCTAGGGAGTGCCATGGGGGTTTTCGGAAGCTTGCAGTATGAAATACCAGTGTGTCCACCTGGAAAATGTCCTCCCTTTTGACTGCAGGTCCAGGCAGACAGCAGTTGAAACTTCTCTCTGTTTAAAGGATTTTGGTAGGTTTGTGACTGCTCTGTACCACTTATCCCCAGAGCCTTGTTTCTCACAGTATCAGGACAAGAAGCATAATTTTTTATTCTTTCCCATGTACTGTTCTGCTCTGCTGTTCCAGTTGTACTACAGCAGCTACTTTGGGCTACACTGTGAGGTGGATGAGGGACCCTTTTTCCTCTGTGATTCCTTAAAGCCCTGTCAGTTCCCTGATCCACTTCTCAGTGTTGCCCCATGTCCACAGCATGACTGAGGAGATAGCACTTTTCTTTTTGGAGGCAGAATAAAACCAGAAGTGACTGAGGAAAGATAGGAGGGGGAAAAAACCTGTAAGGTAGCTTTGCCACTGGGTAGTGTGCCACAGCACTGTGGCCTGCATGCATGAGCAGCACAAGGGAAAGGTCATGGATCAGTAAGGGAAGTGAGCAGCCTAGGTCAAAAGAGGAGTCTTTTCTAGACTGGGAGTCTTCTACCTTTTCCTTCCATGTACCTCAGACATCCAGAACCTCAGTCCTGGAGGAAAGAAGGAAGTAAATGAAAGAAAAGTTAAGGACTAGAGAAGAAAGGACAGAGTAACTTGGATGAAGACATACAGCTGTTCTTGCTGAAAGTTTTTTGTCACTTAAATTCCATTGGTGACATCCCAAGTGAAACACAGCTGTGCAATGCTAATGAGATCCAAAGGCCACTGAGTCTGTAGATGTGTCCCATGGATTTCAAACTGGACTCTGCGTATCTTCCCAAACAGATGTTTGCTATTGTCCTTCCATGCAATAAATGTAAAAATACCTTTATGTAGAAAAAGGAACGTTACCTGTTCAAAAACAAATGAAAGAGTCAAGATCACACAGGGTTTTTTCTATGCTCTCTGTAGTCTGGAAAGTTGGAATGAAATGGCAGAAACCCAGCCTCCCAGAAGTCTTCAGGAGTGATAATGTTCACAGCATATCCCATGAAAGGCTTTGGCACAAGCAAAAGAAAAAACTAGTGCCTCAAGAATGTCCATCTGAGGTGTGGCTGAATTTAGAGCATGTTGTTAGTTTAGAGGATGATGAGTAAATAGGTAGAGAATGTGGTATACCCAGCAGGTGTGTCATCAGTACAAGTGAAACAGTTTCCCTGCAACTGGGAACAGACCTCCAGGGACTTCCTTCCAATTTGTTTTTAAACAAAAAGGAACAGCTGTAGCCTTGACTGAATTTTGAGCTCACCCCAATGTGATGTAAATAAAAAATTCATTTCCAGTTACGAATGCTTCTGCAATATACAGTTATTATCAGTAGAATAATTCTGCTGATGATGTCTTTTTTGTTGTTTTTTTTTTTTTGTAGGCAAAAGCCAATGCAACCCAGTCAAAGTACACTCACTACTATTTATATGATTACTTAGCAAAAAGTGCAATAAGCTTCAAAAAGCATGTGTTACTGTAGTTTGCTCTGATCTCTAAACCTCATATATTTGCAGTTTGACTGGTTGAGGCTCTTTAAAACAAATAGCTCACAAATGAGTAATTCTGCTGCTGAATATATCAACTGATCTTTATTGCATCCCAAATGATGAAGTATAATGGTTATACAAAATGCTTAAATAAGCCATGGAGCAATTTCCAGCAATGATATATACGCTGAAACCCACATTAAATTAATATTAGGTGAAGGACTAAACCTGGAAATCTAAAATAACAATAGATTTCATACTGGTTATGTGAAGCTATGAGAACCAGCTGCTGGTTTCAGCAGGAATACACAGAGGTTCAGAGCTTTCAGTCTTAGTGTCTACAAAAGTATGTAGCTAGTAAGGAGGATAACCCTTATACTTTTCCCAATATTTTTGCAATATTGTTTTAACTACAGTGTGGTGAATAGAATTCTGGCTAGGAAGATGGCATAGTAACTGTCTTGACTTTAGTCTTTGGCCCAGACCTGAGCAGTGACTCAAATTTCCCTGCTCAGTAATTCTGTTTTCTATGATGTTTACAGCTGTAGTTGTCTTGTACCTCCTGCCTCAGCATGTCTTCTCCAATACGGTCCTGAGGCAGAAAGTTCTTCAGGACAGAGGCCATCATTTTGTGTTCCATCTCCCTAATGGGACCCTGGTTTCTGATTGGCAGTCCTAGGTAATTATCACAGTCTGAATATCTGCATGCCTACAGCAGGGTTAAATACATCTTTGTGAGTGTACATTATGCATTTGATGCTAAGAATACACTCCTGTTTAAAATGTGCCTAAGCACTTATGCTGTGCAAGTGTGTGTCTTCAGAGATACAGGTATGTATTGGTATGCATACACAACCACAGAAATATAAATAGGTGGTGAGGGAGTGGGGTGGGGGGAGATCTTGAAACCAGCAGGAAATACATTCTAATTCTTTTTACCAGTTTTGGATAAAGGGATGGGTTTTGTCATAGATTAGTTTACTTGATAACTGTTTTAACATTTGTGCTGATGTTTTACATGCAAAAGATAAGTCTTGCAAAGAGCTTTTGATAAAGTGGTCTCTGAAATCATGCCTAAACCCCTACAGTTATTATCTGCATCATGATTAGCCATTGGAGCTCAGCTGTGGAGTGTCCCTAGGAAATGAGGGCTGGGGAGAACAGTCTGGGTGCATGTGTGCATATATGTGAACAGAAGCACCTTTTGAAGTACATGGTGTTAATAAAAAAACCCTGATTTTCAGCTGCCACTTCTCTGATCAGAATATGAATTAGGCTACAGAGAATAGCCAAGCAACAGAAGGCACAGTTGGGAAGAACTGTATTATTCTTACCACACCCATCCTCAATTTCCTTTATCTTGCTACTGTGAGAGATATGTGGACCATAGTAGTGACAGCCTAAACCAAAATGTGGCAAGTTAGTAATGCTTTGGGGTGCACATGCTGTAGAGGATTTGGTTTTGCAATTTTCTAAAAATTAATAATGGGAAGAAATCACCTCTTTTGAGGATTTCTTGCATCTTCCTGCACATGTGTTAAAACCAGTTTGCATAATTATTCCTACATGTAACCTGTTCCCCTGACTCAGCAATAGTGAACCCATTTTCTGATTCTTGTAAGAAGACAAGGTGTTAAAGAAATACCTGTTCTGCACAAGGATTCTGCTTGTTGAGATTGTTGTTCTTTACATTTTGTCATTGCATCCTTAAATGCTTAGTGAGCTTCTTGTGCTTTTTTGTGCTTTGTCTGGTTTTGGCTTATGTTTTTTAAGTATTTTAAGTATTTTAAGTTTTCGAAGTATTGTTATTCTTTAACAAGAGTATAGCTTTAGGAATGCTCAAGGTCTGCCTGAAAGGAAAAAATAAAGGCTTTTCTCCCTCTTCTGAGTATTGGACAAGTAAGTAGAGCCTTTCATTTCTGTTTCTGTCTAGCTTGCCCACTGTTCTTTAAAGTTAGATACTGATTTTAGCTTGCTACACTACCCTGGTGTTTTATTATTCATTTTGCACTTTGGAGGTTGTGATTTGTATGAATTTAATACTTAGGGGAAAAAAGTGAAATTGGCCACTCTGGAAACTAAAGTACTGGATTTCTCCAAGAGTCATTGCAACTTGTGCAGTTTCCCCAAGTGAAGAAGGAAACCCAGCTATTTTAGTGGCACTGGAAATCATGAAGAATATTTCAAAACCACCACTAATCTGCTCAGGTAAACTATATGTGGCAGTTGGAAACTTTTAATTTCCTAGGGAGCATAGATTTTTATGATGCAGTATCTACAGTAGCATTTGCCATACGATATAGATTAGCTTGTAAGTCTGAGAAGTGTAGAAAGATGAAGACATTCCTTTGTAGCATAGCAATGTCCAGGGCATTATGTGAAGTTGCAGCTGGCCTAGAAATATGAATCATCATTGCCGTTGTCCTGGAAATCTCTATGCTTTTTAGGAAGAAAAGAGAAAAAAAACCCAAACAGCTTGTTAGGTGGGAAGAAGGACTTTTTCAAGTGTTGCATGTGCCTGTAAGATTTGCGATGCCAGCTTATTTTGGTGCAAGTTATACTCAGGTGTTCTGGAGATTCTGCTATTTAAACAATAACTCTCTGGAGTGGTGGATTTAATGAGCGGAAAAGGAAATATAATCAACAGTGCTTTATATGAGATTTTTCATCTAAGCTGAAATAAAATGTTGGGTGCAATTTGTTTCCATTGTTATGCTATGTATTTGGAGGAAATACATCTTCATATTGCTGCAGTCTCTTTCCAAATACTTGCATTCTTTGTTTAGATATAAATCTTTTATATGAATTGTTCGTGTGTGCAGTATTTTACCCCACTGAGCTATTCATCTCAGCATTATTATTAAGCATAATGAGAAAAGCATACAAACCAAACCATCAGAAAGGAGGAAGCCTGACTTCTGAGCATGGCAAACACTGAATGCCTTCAGTAACCAATGCCTTCTGCAGGAATTGCAGGTGCTCAGCCTTGCTGAAGAAGAAATTCTTAGTATCTGCTGAGAAGTTAGGCTTCTGCTGACTTATGCCAGTTTATCACCCGTTCCTTGCAAGCATGGTAGATATTTTTTAGAAAAGTGCAGGATCGGTACATGCAGTCTTTATTCATTGATGGTTTGTTTTCTGAGGTGTCTTCTCTGCCCTTTTTACCCCTGCTACAAAAAACCTGATAGAGTGATTCTTCCTGTGGGGTGGGAGATTTGGGTAGGAAGGAAAGACAGAAATGGACAGCTTGTGCAAAAGGCAGTCCTAAGTGTTATTAGATTTGGTGTGAGAATCCACTTACCATTTTGGTGATTCCAAATCACTGGATTCCTTCTCTGGGACACAAGCTTGCTTGTTTTCAGTAGACAAGACCACAACATAAGAAATAAATTATCCTATCTGTTCCCCTTTGTGTCACAACAGTTCTCTGCTAGAAACTGCTCAAAAGGAAAAGTGATACCAGCAAAAGCATTTCTTGCCTTTTAGTTGTTTTGCAGTGATATATGTGTTTGAAATGGGAGATCAGTGCCGTTAAACCAGCTAGCTCAGTAGGCTGTCAACTGGGAGATTGGGCAAGAAGCATGAGAAGAATACATATTTTTCCATGGTAGACCTAGAACTGCTACAGGAACATGTCAGGCTAATCTCTTCTTCACCCTGGTGCTTTCAAAAGGGAGTTGTAAAAAGCTAAGATGTGGAAGTGAGTAGTAGAAAAACATCCCTTGGTGGTTCTCCCTATGAGTCCTATCTGTTCGATGGGAATGAGAAATTATTTTTGACTAGTCAAGCACAGAGCAGAAAGGCCATCACCAGTATTTAGGAATCATTTGTATTTATCTTTTGGTAGTTTTTGTAATCGGATCACAAGTGGCAAGGCATATCCAAGTGCCCAAGTGCATGGGCATCTGGAAATATCTCTCTCTGCTGTGAATACTGCAACAGCCCTGCTTTTAATATGATTAGGTCAATCCTTTCCATTTTTTATGTCTTTCCTGTGTTTTTTTCAATTCCTTACTAATCATACAAAAATAATCTTTTCAGTGGCAATAGAAATGATACTTCTGTGTCTGGAAAACATCTCAAAAGCCATGCATCATTTCTCAGTTTTTTGACCACAGGTCAGTTTAAAATACTTATTTGCAGTCAGAGAAGTGTATGGTGGCTTTAGACTTGGAGCATTGTCCATGACAAATTTAAATGAGCTTGACTTTAAAATAAAATGCTTGCAATTTAAAATACTCCTGTGTGTAAGAATACAGTGTCCCTTTCTCGTGGGACCACAGAGGCTTAATAACTAGCAGTACTGTTGGATGAACATGTTTAACAGTAAGCTTTCTACTCCCTCATTCTGCCACAGCACCAGTCCTCTTGTGCATTCTTACTGGTGCTTGGAAAAGGTGGATTATCTTATGTAAGAAGTTTAATCTTTTCATTGGCTGTTACCCATCTTAATTTTTCAGTGTCATATTAGGTATCTACTTTTCTTTGTCAGACAGGCTCCTCTGTAATAAGGTGTAACTTTTAGCATGCAAGAAAGGTCTTATTTATTCTTGTACATGTGCACATGTGCATGCATTTCTGATGAATCTTTGGCATATATTTCTATTAAAAGGTGCTTCACTAGCATTGGAAAAGGTGACTAAACAAGATGATATGAAGAGCTACTTGGTGACCACTTAGGCAGAATATAAGCAGTTAAACTCCTCCTGTTTTGCACTTTCAGGGAACCTGTAATATGGCTCAAGAGAGAAACTCTTATCTTCAACAAGACCCCATAGGGCTTTGCTTAGGTGGGAAGGGGACAGAGCTCAGATGGTGGTGTGCACCACACAGCAGAGAGGGATCTGATCCACAGATTTGGCAGCCAAGGGGCTGCAGCTGCTTCATCCCACGTTGAAGGCTGAGTCTTACCTAGAAAGACAGTCTGTGCCCCATGGCACCTCCCTGCTCAACCTGGATCTAGAATGGGTGTTTCACCTTTGAGAACAGTTTAATTTACCGTGTTTCTTGATAACAATGTCTTCTTATATTTTCAGCAAGGTACTTCCTGTATTTCCATAATTCCATGATTGCTTTTCCCGAGGGATGAGGGAGGTAAAGTCAAAAGCGAGTGCTTTGCCAAGGTGACAAACAGCAATAACTTGTAACCCAATGCTGTTTTAATTGTTCAGGCTGCCTCTGACAAACAAGCCATACTTTCTGCCAAACGTATGTTTTTCTTCTTTAGAGGGGAGTCTGACATTCCTCCCCCTTTTGCACTGCCATGAAGGGCTGTGAAGTGCACTAGTTGGAGTGGAAACTGGGATATTTTTTGATTGATTCAACCTGTGGGTGTGTGTTGACAAGTCCAGTCAGCTGCAATATCTGTAGGCAAATGTTCCTTGTGGCCAGTGGTAGCTTTTTCTTGGGTTCTCATCTCAAGCGAAAGAGCAGAGTCACAACCAGGGCTCCTAAACACAGCTTAGAAATCAAACATTTCTGTCAACCATGGCAAAATAAAACCTTAGGAACGGAAAGGAATCAGGTTGGTTAGAAAGTAAAAAGAGAGGAAAATGGGGATGGCTGTGGGAATATTTGGGCAATCCTTCCCTGTTCCCCAGCCCTAGAGCCCCTAGAAGACTTGATTGCATAGTACTGCTGCCATGCCTAAAAGGAGTTGTATCTAAGTTGGTGTACACCCAGTTCTCTTCAGCTGCTCAATGTCTTTATGCTATCCTTCACACTTGCTTTAAGATGAGACATCACTAAACTAGAAAAAGAAAGATTTGGTTTGGTAATGTCATTACCAGAATGCCATGAAAGAACCAATTTTCTTGATGAGAAAAGACCTATTATGCTATACCTAACCATCCAACTCAAGTATGCTGTCTCCTACGATGGCAAACAGCAAGTGCTTGGAGAACAGCTGAACAAGTATGAAAATAGTGTGATCCTTCTAGACTTTTACTGATCCTGCTGAAAACCATGAGAAAGTTGCTGAGCCAAAAATGCAGTTGGATCACTGTGATTAATAGTGACTGGAGGACTTGTCCACCATGAATTGTTTAGTTCCTTTTGGTTCCATGTGAGAGGTCCTTGGTTATGGTATGCAGAGTGTGGAAAAAATGCACCTTTTAGTTAATTTGAAACCTGATGCCTTCCTTGCTTTCTCTCTTCTTTTCCTTGTGCTTCTGTGAGAAATAGTGAAGGGTGTTTCCCTTTTCACATGGAATGAGTTAATGGTTTGAAGCCATTTGGGACACTCAAAGGCACTCACATGATACTCAAACCCAGGACAGAGCCTTCTCACCCATGCATAAAAAAACCCTCTTCCACTCAAAATGGTCCATGTACAAGCAGAGTGCCTGAAATCCAGGAAGCACATGATGTTCCCATGGACACATAGTGTTCCCCGTACCTGTGTGTGAACCTGCAGAGGTGAAGGGCTCTGGGAGGAGCAGACTGCTGTCCAAAAAGGGCTGATCATACTTGTGTGTTCATTCCTTGAGAAGCTCGGAGCACCACTGGAGGCTAATGTCCTTCAGCCGTTCCCCGCAGGACAGAGTAGTGCATCAATCCCAAACTGGTCCATTTGCTTTGGATTTAAGAGCTTAATCCCAGAACATATCTGTATATCTACTTATCAGACTTTATAGAAGCTCTCTGTTGAAATTTCTCCCATTTCCTCCTTTGGATATCTGTGTGTGTGTTTACACATAAATGCATATGTGTGTATACATGTATGAACATGTAGAATTTACTATTTATAACTAAGAAAAAAACTGATTTGGTGAAGGGAAGGGTAGAAAACATCATAATGGAACATTGTGACTGCAAATTTTAAACCATGACAGCCAAGAAATTCAGAATTATGTTTCCTGCAGCAACTGTAATTTGTCTACGCTGGTCATAAATACACAAGTGTAAATCTAGGCACATAGACACAAATACAGGAAACTTCATGATGTGCAAGGGGGCTAAGTTACAGTTGTAAATTTGCAAATTTGAATTTCATGCCTGTTATGTGTTTAAATTTCCTATGATAACACTGAATTAATGTAGTTCCATCATGGAATATATTAAGAAAGGCTTAGCTGTTACAGGACTGTAGCTTTCATTTTGATGAGACTATGATGTTGCATTGAAACTGTATAGTTTATGTACATATTTCTCCAAAACATGGGCAATGCAGGACTGTTAAAGCTTGACAGCTGTGATGCTGCTAAGTCTCGTATTTTTCTGACTCAGACTGGTGATGGCAGTAAAGCATGGCTGACTTTTTAATAGTTCGGCTGCTGTGGAGTTGCTAACCAAGATTTTGGTACATGTCATTGTTAACCTTGTGTTTATGTTGCCACTGTCAAAATAGAAGTACAGCTTTTTCCTTTGCCATGTTTGTTGCTCGTTCGTTGTGGTCCCTCCCCATTGTGTCTGCAGCCGGCAGCAGGGAGGGAACTGAGTGAACAGCCACAGCACCAAACTTCTCCTGTCCCCTTGGCATGTTGCACTCATGGTTACTGCATCTGGGAAAATGTGTTGTGGTTTTTTTTTTTTTTCTTTCTTAATGCCAAATATTTGTGGAAAGCACTAAGGTTTATCCTGGTTTTCGGGACTGTGGGCTAAAGACAGTCTGTGTCCTTGTGCTGGCTTGTTTGCTGGCACTTGGCTGTGCATTATCTCCAGCTGTTTTTCCTCTGGAGATGGGGGCTTCTGCCATGTATTGTATTTTCTCTCCTGTGCAGCTGTGAAGTATCTGGATCCAGACTAGCTGATGATCCTTTGCCATGTGCGGACAAACAGAGACTACACTTACAGTGACCACTTGATTCCTCCTGCTGTCCAGAGTAGTGCCCTGGTGTGGCAACATACACAGAGCCCGAGTATTTGCTATTTTATGCTGGCAGATGAGTTCTGGTGGATCCTTTTGCTGCTTAAGACAGCTATCCCCCAATTCCTCAAGCTGCTGCAATACTTCATCCAGCATATATTATCATAAACAACTGAAAGTGGCAAATTTCAGCTGACTACAGTGGGCTGTGAACTGCAGTGGTGGAAGAACAGGCATGTGATTGTTATATCAGCTGCTGCAGGGGCAGTAATCTCAAACAGAAAGGTAGAGCAGAGGGCTGGGGATGATGAATGCCCTAAACTATCACAAACACATGTAGAAGAGTCACAGCGCTGAGATTTCAGTGATGCGCTCTTCAGGTACATCTAGGCATAGGCAAGGCAGGCTGGCATAGCAGGCTACAGCACTGGTGTCCAGCTACTTATTTCTATACTAAAATTAGCATCCTGAGAGGGAAAAGCTTGCAGTTTTAGTAAGTACTTGGCTTATTTATTAACTAGAGAAGGAAGTGTGACTAATGACTAGTAGAAATGTGTCATTGAGGGTGGATCATGATATGGTTCCATTTCATTATTTAAAAAAATGATAGTAATTCAGTACTCTTAAATGCTTGCACCTTGGGTGATTTAAAAATGTGATATCATTATTTGCAATATTCACTACAACATGGGCTCAGTGGAGTCTAGATAGTGTAATTACTGGGAAAGCACTCTTGTTTTCCAAGGCTGTTGAAAAATGTCAAAGATAGTGCACTGTAGTGTTTGAAATGCAAAGTAAACAGAACGTTTAAAGTAGTGCTGTGGTGACAAAGCTCTGATGGGACCAAAGAAGTGGTGCAGAGTTGTATGTGCATTCTCAGTGCTGTCTGCCAGGCCTGGCCAGCACCTCACAGCAGCATGCTGCAGGTGGGATCAGTTCTACCTTTTCCTAAACTTCTTTTCAGTTCCCCTAAAACCTAAGAGGGGTGGTCAGGCAGTGGAAGAAGGGACAGTGGGGCTTCCAGGCTTCGGCAGAATCCTGGGAGTCAACCAGCACACAGGCAACGGAGCCAGCCAATGTCCTGTTAGCTTCTCCAAGCACTGTGCTGGAGCACACCTAAGTTGTGAAGAGGATGTAGCTGGGACTGGCGGCTGGAGGTGGCAGCAGAGCAGAAACTGTAGTGGGAAGAACACACTACTCTCAATGGGAACCTTTAAAGTGTCTGTAAATTCATAAGGAAACAGTCTTCATGGCTGCTGTTTGCCTTGAACCTGGAAAGGGATCAAAGTCAATGGGCTTTAGACTGCTCTGTCATTAAAGGGCAGGACAGTTTAGAAAGGAGGCCAGTGATGGCAACAGGATCTGTTGGACCACAGTTTGTATTTGCTGGGGTGCCTGAATACAAACTTAGTAACTTCATTTTGACCTGCCAATTGGAGACTCTTGCCCTATCTTCTTCACGTTTTAGGTGAGGGTAATAAACAATTATGTAGCTCATGTAGCTCTACAACAAACAGATCAATACATTTGAGAACTAGGAATTTTGTCCTTATACTAACTTTAGTGTTGATATAATACTTACTGCAATGATATTGACTGCAGCCAGGTGGTGAAGGGACAGTATAATAGGCGATTATTGCCTTGCCTTTTACCATAAAAGATTTTTCTGCATTATAAGGCTCTGACAAAAGATTAGTACCTAATAATAAAAAGTTACACTTACTGGTTTAAGCATTTGTCCTTCCAGTCTTTGTAAAACACACAAGTGTACACACACGTGTGCACACACAAAGTTACAACAATTCTCTATCAAGGCTAGTAACACCATGGATCAAGTCAAGGAAGCAGTTTTCTTATAGTCTTGATAATCCAGGAGGGCCAGACCCTACAGTTTATTGTATCTTCGAGTAACTTTGCTCACATAGAATTTGATGACATTGATAATGTAAGTCAGACTGTTCCAGGTACATTTGCAAGATCTAGCCACATTGGGTCCTTGTGTACATCACATTTTAAGTTGGAAAGAGAATGCTGTTTTCATGTGCCTGACAATTCTGCTTCTTTTGAAATTAATAGCAAATACTCACTCACTATGAATTGTGGGTACTCTGCTCCTTTCAGCGTTTAGGATGTTACTGAGTTACTTGAACACATACTTATTTTTCTTTAGTGTCGTTGTACTTGTAGGAGTGAAAGTAGGCACCTGCCCAAATGGAGTGGTCATGGTTAGGCTCATGAGCCACATCTTCTGGTTGAATAATTAAATGTCCTGAAGCTGGGAGTTCAGTGAGTTTTGGATTAGTCCCCACAAGCTTTCAAGTGTGTTCAGTAGGTTTCTGAAATATAGCAGTGGTAAATATAGTGGTAGTTAGGGGTGAGGTGAGAATATAAGGGTCTACTGCAGGATTGTAACTTCATTTACACTAACACATGTATCAGGTTGTTGACTGAGGAGTATCTCCAGCGTTTGCAGCTGTGACTTTTGTATAGCAGAGGAGATACTTACATTTCATTCATTAGTGTTTTATCAAAAGCTCTTGTGTGATGGATTTATTGTGCAAGGTTTTTTTAATTTGGTGTGCAGAATATGAATTTTTTTGACAAGTTTATTCCTTTAACAAGTTGGATAATCATTTGTGATTCACAATTTTATTCACTGAGGGGTTATTAATTTAAAACATGCACTGTATTCCTTATCACATATTTATTGACTGGTTTACACTGTACAGAAAAGGATTTGAGTAAATCAACATGCTGTAAATTTGCCTTTTTAACAGGTTTATGGCTTTAGCAGGTATTCACTTAGGATTTCAGTGCTCCATCATAAAACATTCCCAGGCATGGAATACATTTTTGAGTGAGATAATATACTGTATAGACCAAGGCGTACACATCAGCTGTCATATACATATAAGCAAAATAAGAAAAGTTGTTTTCTCCTGCAGACCCCAACAATCTTGTGCAAAAGTACTTATTTCAACTGCAGTGTATTAGTGGGAGGCAGAAGTAAGGTATTACATGGCCTAGAAGGCATGAAAGAAGAACGTTACCATTTTCGTTTTGTTCAAAGGGGGAAACGCCTCAGCAAAGGCGATATCTGAAACCCATTGACTCTGGGGAAGTTTCATCAAAACTGAACAATTAATAATTGTTTTGTTTCTCTTTCTCTTCCTGTTTTTGCAAATAACAAGTTACACTGTTCTGACCACAAGACGAGGTCTTTCTGTCTGCAGCAAAGATGCGCCTTTATGTTTAAGAGTGTTGTGGTACTTGTGGAAATGATAATTATGCTAACAGCAATATTTTTTTTGTTGTAGATGTTTGGATGTCTATAAAAACCACTGGGAAGTGAACTGATCCCTCTTTTCAAGCCAAAGTGTGTTTCTTTTTTTAACCTTTTAATAATAAGAAGGCACTGGCTGATAAGACTTTCTTAGAAATTGGACAGTATGAATAATAAACATATTGTGTTATATAAGAATTATATAAAATACATATTTTTATACATGAATGTCATAAGAATTTTTGAATCTGTAAAAAAACTGAAAAATGCTTTTTAAAAGTGCAATTCTACCCAGTGAATAATCATGTTAAAATAATCTCTCCCTTTTAAAGAGCTCTGATCCAAAACTATTCAGGCTCATAAATGCTGATTTTAGCAAACAAAACAGGTTTTTTCTTCTGAATGAATGAATCAAAGTGATTATCAGGGGATCTTTAAAAGACATTTCTAGTATAAAAACTTACATCTCAGTTGTTTACAAGGTCAGTTTGCACTTCAAAAAGCATTTCAGAAAGCTTCTAAAATGTGTACTGTGTGTGTTATACAGGTTTAAAACAGTTGTAGGTATACCTACCAAATCCAGCCACTTATAAAGGTATGGTTTTTAATTTTTTTAGCCACTCAGCAGATACCCACCTTTGATCAATGACATCTCCTTTTGGCTGCCTTCTGAGACATACTCTAAGAATGATTTCTATGATTTGGTTCGAACCGTTGGTGGAGACCTGATAGAAAAGGTTGTCCTAGTGGATGAATTTACGCATCCAAAGTAAGTAAAACTTTTAACACGTTTTTCCTGTGGTCAGAATATAAATATTTCAGTTCTGTATACCAAGAAATTCTTGATTCTTACAGTGTTTGCCCATTTCATTTTTTAGCTCCCAAACATTTTTGCAACACTTTCAAGAATAAATATTTTTATTTAAAAACATTATTTTATATTTCAGTTTTGTATTAGTACTGAGTTTCTGGTATTCAGACTGCAACCCCAGCGTGTTGTGCTCAGTTAATCACAGCAGCAAAAAAATGCCATCCTCAATGCATCTGCCAGTGCGTGACACTCTTATCCCTAACATGTCTGATATTCTTGTCCTGCTTTTTGCTGAGTGACTGGTGTTTGTCTCCTTGTTCTCTTCCTTTCTTTTTCTAGTCCTGATTCACTAGTAGACCTTTACTATAAATGTCAGGGCTATTAATGATTTGTTGCAAAATACTATTGTTGGTGTTCAACAGGGAGAAGAAAATAGACACTGTTGCTTTCTTTCTGACACTTATTTGCACTGTTGAACAGCCTCTCAAGCTTCAGAATACCTTCTTATGGATATAGCAGCACTGACAAGATCATTGGGTGCACAGGTTACTTGTCCAACTGATGCTATCAGTTGTCTCAAAAACTGACAAGTATCAGTTATTACATACACACTGTTTTTCAATTTGCTGTTTCCAAATCAAGAAGTAAATATGCAGCTGGCTACTCAACTTTCTAAAAATAGGTTTTAAAATAAATAATTTTCTTTGAGACTTTTTTTTTGGTGTTGTAGAAAGGCGGGTAGTAAACCTAACTGCAGTGGGTTTTGAAAATGATAGGAAAATGCTTCATGTTGTGCTCCAACACCTATAGATGCTTTTTTCTTTCTACAACCACTTATTTGACCCTGTTGGTCTTTTGAATTTAATGTGTGTTGCAGACTGGATGGATAGATTATTCTGTGGCCTAGTTTTCATGGTGGTGCAGTGGATTAAAATTTGTTTTTTTCCTTTTTACCCTTTTTGTGTGGTGTTATATCAGACTGGGTTTGCTGTATGAAGAAACAGAAATGCCAATGGAATTTGTGTGGGCATCTGAAAGCTTTGAGTCATTAATTCTTGAATGGTCCTCACATGCAAATCCTGCGAAAGGATCTTATATACTCAAAACGGTGTGTCCAGCAGGGGAGTATAGGGTAGGATAAGATAGTGAGCACTATTCATTGTAAAGAACAATAAGACCGTATCTTAAAGAGAAATTCAAACGCAAGTTTCTTCTGGGTATGGATAACTTCTTATGGTCACTTGGACTGCACCCTAATATCAGTTAGCACAAGTTCATAGACATTGAAGGCTGCTCACATGGATCCTGCTGAAAGTATATTTAATGGTCTTCTATCATGATGGTTCTGATACAGTAAAATGAACATTTTTTGTAAAAATTGGGATGTTGGACCCATTTTTGGAACTGGTTCTTTCCATTCATTTATGCTGAATGTTTATTGTATATGTAACACCTCTGTGTTCATTGCCACTTTTTGTCTACATTCTTCCTGGTGATACCGAACATGCAATCATCTTTGTTGTTACATCTTCTCTTGGGGGAAAAACCCTGTGTGTAGTGTAAGCAGATCTTCCAAGGCTGAAGGTTTGGAGGAATCTTGTTCCCTGCTCCCTCAAACAGGGCAGTATTATTCTGTGATTACTCTTGTAGCTTGCTGGAAGAATCCACATACACTGGGAGGGCCTTGCATCAGTCACAGCTCAGCTCATGGGTCAGGCTTCTCTTCTTTACTGAGAATATTATCTTCCATGCTAGTAGAGTGGTGAGGTAGGGACAGGATTAACTACTCTGGATTTCTACTATATGTGTTTTCTCCTTTGATATGCTTGGACATATCCTGAACATATAGCAGGGGTGGCAGTTGTTCAGTACAAGATCATTTTTTCCTCCACAAGGAATATACCTCTGGTTCCCTCTGTGACTTTTGCAAATAGATGGGAAGGATGACTGCTCACTGAGAATTGTCACACAAATTTGGGACTTTCCTAAATTGTCCTCTAAAGCCATTAAATCCTTACTCAGCAGATATCCAAATATGTTTTGACACTACAAGAAGGAAACATTTCTCACCTTCACGTCTGAAAAATGTGGGTGGTGACACTAATGGATTGTTGATAAGTGATGTTTTGGTCCTCTTAGCTTGTTCAACTGCTACAATAGAAGAAATCTTTTTAAATGCCCCATTAAAAATTCTAAGGAGGTTATCTACCTCATTAAAAAAAGAATTATAGATAAAGACTGTAACATTATAGTTACTTTGCCCTTTCTTCTTAGAACAGGGTGTGTGCAGATATGTGACTTTTGCCGACCGATGACGTAAGCCGTGTAAATCATTTTGTCTGTTCTCTGAAGCCTTTGGAAGACTGACTCTTTGAAAAGAGTGTTCTGCTTAGTCTTAATTCCAAGATAATTGTCTTGTTACAGGACTGATACAGTGGCTTCTTTAATTCAGTGTTGCAGAAAAGCCTCTGGGCACAGAAATTAACATAAGAGATCCTCAGTGCTGCTATGGATCTGTATGTTACAGGCACAGATGCTTGTAATCATTATCTTGAATTTGTAGTGATTCTGGTGTGGAGGATGGGAGAAAAGCGTATAGGATAGGGAAGCCTGCAGTGCTGCTGTCTTGAATGTTAGTTGCTTACAAGCAGCTTAAGTTCATGCTTGTAATTAATCACTTCTAGAATTTAAAATGCAGACTTTTTTCATCCTTTAAAAATAACAGTTTCATGAGCAATTAGGACATTTGGCAGTCTTATTTTCCTTCTTAAACTACCTTTCTTAGTTATAGGACTATAAAGACTGGAAAACAGAAAGTGCTATACAAATAAAACTAATTTAGAACACAGAAAGAGGTCTTTTGATTAAGATCCTTTATAAAGGCTGTCTGTGTGATACTCTGTAGTTACCTTACAGACTTTTCTGTGGTTCAGACACCTTTCAAGGTTCCACTGGGCTTCGGACTGTTAACCATGCTCCAGTACATTGCAATTACAGTGTGTATTAGCAGTGAAAATGTATTCCTCTACGGGGTCAAGGAAAGGGGGGAGCAAAAGCATGAGACAAGTAATTGTTTAAACAAGGAAGAGATGTCTGGGGAAAAAAAGTAAATTTTGATTATCTGCTTTGTAAGGTGATGATGTTGAGACATCTTCCAGGAAAGCACAGGCAATTAAAAGATACAGCAAGAAGGAGTCTCATTGCTGAAAAGCACAAATTTAGGAGAATGTCAAGTTACTGTGCTGGGGTAATTAAGAACTGTTCCAGCCTAAATGCATCTTACGTAAACTTAACTAAACAAGACACAGCATTTAGGTGAACTGACTAACGTGCAATGTGTGAAGAAAGCTGTCCAGAAAATAAACTTTTTGGTTCAGTTTAGTCTGCAAAAATTTTATTTTCTTTTCCTCACAGCTGAAACTAATTATAATGGATGCCAGCCTAGTGGGGCTTGATCAATTGTAAAATGTTTCAAGCAGAAAGTTACTTCATACTGTAGTCACATGTTACTTTGAGGTGAAAAAATAATCATTCCCTATTAGAAAATAATGTACTAGCAGTAGTTAGGACATGTAGACATTTCTGTATTTATCTTTCTTGAATTTTGTCATTCCTCTAAATTTCTGTTCACCAGTGCAACAGGTAGATCGCACAGAGCAAAGAAATCCATGTGCTCTGTTCTAAGCAGAGAACTGAGTTTTAGCAACTAGGTTGAAGTAGGTAGCGTTTGCATAAAGTAATTCTGGAGACCAGGATAACTGCAGAGATGCTCAGCAAGAGTCCTCTGATCCTTTGCTTTCATCGCAGCAATTCCAAACAAGTCTACCTGCCCCAAATGCTTCTTTTGAAGTGTTTAACTAAGAGACATGGACTTTTCAGGTGTCTGCAATCCCCACACACCTCTCCACATTACAGATGTGTGTCTGCACAAGGTATCACATGAGAGGAGGTGGCGTATGGATCTCAGCTGCCAAACAGCACTTGGGACCCTAAACAGCTGCTCAGGGGGTATAGATCCGCAATCAGACTGGCAAATCTGGAAACAGGGGATCCTTGAACAAGAGAGGAGCATCACCTGTGTGAGATATGGCTCTTGCATTCAAAGTATGTGCATCTGGGGGAGGGAGAGAGTAGTACAAGACACGGAACAGGCCAGAGGATAATCGTGTCAGCTGTTGATACTTTCCCATCGCTTGTAAGGTAAGAGATCATCACAGACCTGTACAACAGAATGTCGATGGGAAAGTGAGACCCACTGTCACCTGATTTTTAGGGTATTCTTGGAACCTAAATGTTGTATAAGGCTTGTCCTGATAACACAGTCATGGTGTAAGTTCATCCGAGATGAATTGCACAAAACGTGGCTGTAACACACCCATTATTCAGGCAAATAAAGAATAAATCAACAGATATGAAGAAAAAGTTGTGGCTTTGCTGAAAGGCCAAGGAAACTGAGTGAAACTGTGGTGGTTATGGCAAGAACAGGAGTGGGGTATCTATAAGGCAAGTAGAACAGATAAAAAATGTCCCTTTGCAGTGAGCAAAATGTTTCCCACAGTCTATCTTGTGGATTTAATCTCTCTCTGCTTGATGCATTAGCTGCAAACATTTAGATTTTCATAATTTCGTTTGTGGAACGTATTTTTCTGTGCACAGTGTGTAAATCAGTTCACTGTGACTTGCCTTCAGTTGTTGTATGCTGCATGAGCCGTGCAACCAGCCACTGGAAAGTAGTGGCACTGTTCCTGCTACCTGACTGAATTACTTCTTTCAAATCCTTCGAGGTCTTTAAGGACCTTTAAGCACTGCTGTGCAAATACATGACGAGTGAGGATTTGTGGCTGACATTTTTCCCTTTGGAACATTCTAGTGAAAAAAAAATTTGCAAAACCAAAGAAAATATTTTGGACTGTATTGATATTGAAGGGAGAAGAGAAAGTCAGGGTTTTATTCCTTACTTTTTGCAATGGCTGTAGTACCCTCCATACCTTTAAGTTCAGGCCTTCTACTACTCAACTTCTCTAAGCTGTCTAATCAATATGAATGACCTTCAGAAGTTAAATCATGAAGTAAAATCCTTTTCAGTGGTCAAGACTTCTCCAGTTTCAGAAAGGAAACAGGTTTCACAGGGAAGAAGAAAGGCTGGCTGAACAGCAATCAAAAGGTAGAAGGGTCTCTGCCGACTACGAATAAACAAATCAAAACTGCTGCCATGCAGAGAACCCAGTGTCTTGCATTTCTGAGACATTCAGGTAAGTATTGTGACCACAGACACATGGAATTCCAGGGATGGTAATGAAAGCATACCTGTCCAAAAGTAATAGAGGAGAATACTGGCTAATCACACATGGTAGAATGTGTGGTAGAAGTAGCAGAATACGTTTTTGACCTGAGCTGTCTGAAGAGAACAGACAGAGAGAAGAGCTTGGGGGTGAGTCCTTGTCCCTGACAATGCTGCACCACAAAGAAAATCCAGAAATGCCAAGACTGCTTCATCTTTGTTTTGGGTGAGCCCTGCAGATGTTTTTTTTTAGTTTAGCATGCTGTGTTTCCTCTTCTAGGTAGCTTGCATAAACCTGCCAGGTGTGATGGCCTCACATCCTCATTCTGAAAAAGTACTTCCTGCATTTTGCAGGGAGGTTGTTTTTGTGCTGATCTGGGACCTGGTGTTTTAAAGTTTGATACTAAAATTTCTTTTTTGTTAGAAAGAGAAGGGAAGGAAGGATGGAAGGAAGGATATGCCTCCAGATCTTCCTTTGTATGGAAGATATGTAGGTAGGCTGAAAAAAGTATACAAAACTGTAATCAAGAAATGCACTGTGTCCTCAGTGGTACTTAAGAGGTAAATTTTTAATCAGAACAACTAAAAATACCCTGAAAATGCAGTGTGGAGACAGTAAGGGGGAAAAATTGATTTGCTGCATTTTGACGGCTATGCTGTTAAAAATGTAAGTGGGGAATAGGTAAGAAAGGATTTATACTTGCACACTTCTGGGGTAAGATCTGCACATTTGTAACAGTCTGTTAAATGAAGTGAGAGGAAATGTATTGGCTGCTGTGAAGGAGGAAGGTAGGTGCACCGTGGCACCATCTTTAGAGACTTTGGGTGTACTCAGGTGACCTCTGTCTCTTCTTTTGCAAATAGTAAAAGGAACGGATCTGACAGTGAAGAGTCAGATCCTATTGACTGCTGTGTTGTGTCAATGCACAGCCCTAGGTCCTCGTTAGTATATAGAAAAAACAATGTAATAACATCATTTTCCTTTTTATTACCAGATTTGTTGCACATTTGCTTATCTAGATGGAGATCAAATCAAATACTTTTAGGTCTGTTTTATTTATTGAAGCTGGCTTGGTTTTGTCTTGCTTCTGGAACAGGTGAATTAAGCAGAATAATTCTGAAGTGCTGATTGCTGCTAGTATTATGCAAATTAAAACAATCAGTTCAGTCCCTGAACACCTTGTTGTTCTTCAGCCTGAGCACTTTACAATTTGCTGAGGGATTCTTTGAGATTACCTTTAACTGCTGAACTGGCAAAGCCCCAGCAGCAGCTCCTCTGCAGAAAAAACAACTCAGGAGCTGCTTTTGACAGTAGCTAGCAGAGCATTGGTTTCCTATTAATGAACTGTGCTCTCCAGCTCTGGGGGGTTTTTCTCTTGTTTGGTCAAATGAGTGTAAGACTAATACTTTAGCAGTAGGTTAACTGTTCATGGGAGACTCTGTCAGTGGATACAGTTTGACTTCTGAGCCTTCCTTAAGCTGGCTAGTTAAAGCATTACAGTAGTATCCCCAATTCCTCTTCTTTTCCCTCTCTTGTCCCAACCAGGAGCAGTCACCTGTTTTCTCTCATGAACGAGAACCTTTTTTGTTGTTTCTTTTGCCGTATGAGCTTCAGTTTAGAAAACACGCCTGTAATGAAGGTTGCATGCTTTTGAGTGCATTTTAGTCCTGGTATGTGCATCAGGCATTCCCCTGTGCCCCAAATCCAGCGGTGTTTGCTTGCTTCACAGCTGGAGCAGCCCCAACTACTCTTTGGTTTCTTCCTCCTCCCTGCCTTTTCTCCTTTGAACAGCAGCTGTGTACAAATAGCAGCACCATTCTCATAGCAGCTCCTGCTTAGAGGTGGTCAGGGACTTTCTGGCCAAATTCATTTAAAGACTGGGATGCACAGAGAGAGGTGCTTTATGGAGACATTTGGGTTCTGCTCATGTCCCACCAGAGCCCAGATAATTTACCACCGGAGGGCTGAGACAGTGAGGTTTTCATCCCGGCTGCATAGAGGTTCAAAGGAGCCCGGACTTTGGCTCCGGGTCTGTAACTACAAGGTAATCCTGCCATGCTGATTGCTACATGGCTCCAGGGTGTCTTGCACTTCCAGTTTTCTAGCAATCTGGATGCCCTGCTGTCCCCCATCAGGACTGAGACTGTCGGAGTTTAGCTTTCCCAGATATCCTGTACAGTAGCAGGGGCATTCATGGAGCACAGGGCAGCCATCTGCTAGTTTTTATTTTTGAGGAAATTGAACTGAAAAGCTTTTAATTCCTCCTTTTCCTCCCCACCAAAAACATTCCAGATAGAAAAGAATATAGAGCACTGAGTAAATATGAATATATTTTTGTTTAAAAAAAGACTTTTTCAGGTATTTTAGAAATTCTGAATTTTAACCAGCTCTGTTCCGGCTTCTTTGTAGTACCTGCTGGGTGAAGTCAGAGATAGCAAAAATGAGTATGCACTTCTATAGCATAAGCCAGAAAGTATTGTCTGGTATGGAAGTAGACCTTTTCAGTGCTATATTTATTATGTATACATGTGTAGACTTGGAATCTGTCTGCATATTTTTGTTAAGCAACCTCTTCAAAGGTTTTTAAATGCTTGGCCTAGAGCTTTTGAATTCCAGTGTGGATTCAGATACCTAATTCCCTCAGGTTGCTTTGAAAGTCCCCCAAATAGCAGTTCCCTGCCCAAATCTAAGTGTCATAAAGAACTGTGAGAGTAGGGACAGAGAAGTCTGTCCTGTGGAAACAGCGTGCCCTTGAATTGTGCGGCATCTGCTTATGCTGGGCATTTCTTGCTTCATCTGCCAGAAAGATGCACTTCAAAAATACTAGAAAATGCCTTGACTTTGTTTTACAAAAAAGATTTTTTTTTTTAAAAAGCAAATCCTTGCTTTATACAATAAAGTGTGAGCTCTTACAGCTTTTTACACAGCTTGTGACTGCCAGTTCAGACCTCTGATGCCAGTGTTTACTTGAAGACCATCTGGTGTGTGTGTGGGGGGGAAAGAATGATCAATGGATGGGGTAAGAATGATCAACGGATCAGGAAAGACAGACTCTACCTTCCCTCCTGCCCTTAGTGTTCAGACAGGCACCATACAAATAGCTGTTCTTAATGGCTTACTATTGAAGTCTGAGGTTTCCTTAAAACCACTGTATTCAAATCAATTGTGGGGCAGACAGTGTTCTGCTGTACCATCCCTGGCTCTTCAGAGACTTCACCGAGAAAATTGTCTTCACTAACTGAAAATAATTTACTATTAATGAGCTTCAGTAGGAGTCCCATTATTCTTCTTTGGTGAGAGGCTGGTGGCTAACGTGCAGGCTTGTGGGAGGATTGGTATTCAAGAAAGGAAAAAGATGAAGTAACCACAGGTTCCCATTCGAAGGGGAGGGGGGAAACACAGTCCTGAAGTGTGATGTATCACCAGTGATATTCCACAGGAAATGTAATCACCCTTCACAGGTAATGAGAAGAGAGGAAAACTTAAGTACGTAAGACAAATGTCAACTCCCTTATGTATTCAGGCAGATGCAGAGGATAGCCTTGCTGTATAGAAAAGGGATAGCTGGAGTCACAATGAATCTTTCTAAGAGGCTGCTCAGCTGAAGAGCTTAACCTTTCTTCATCACGTCAACCTGGAGTCAGCCATTCACCACCAGTTCTCAGATGCAGCCCAGAAATCTTTACCACAATTCCCAAAGCACTTCACAGGAGGCGTCACAGGAATTAGCACAGTGATTTATTGACAAGCAGTGGGCTGGTGAAAAATGGCTAAAGGAGTCAGCTGCCACAGGATGCACAGGGGATAGCAATAGGCTCGTGAGTGCTTCTGAGTTCAGAGAAATCCTAGTGAATCGCTGTCCTTGTAGACCAGAGGTCGAGACTACTTCCGTGCAGAACTGTTTTCATAGTACATACTTGTGAGCACATTAAGAGTTTGAGAAGCATTGCAATGACTGTGAGTATATCAGAGAGAGTGAAAGCTTTTGTAATCACATTTGTTAGATGGTAAATACTGTGTTCTCTGCAGAGCTTGAAATCAGTTTAGTCTTGCAGTGCCTTTTGAAAGTACTCTACTTAGCAGCTAGGGTGGGGTAAGAATTCACTATGTGTAAGAGGAGAAGAGTCCTTCTTTCACCTGGTGTTTTGTCCCTCTCTTTCTACTTCACATTGAAATGGTTTTCTCTGCTTTTGCCATTGCTCTGTCTCTGCCTGCCATGGCTGGGACGCTCATCACTCTGCTCTGCTCTCTGCCTGAGGGTGAGATGCAATACCCCTCTTTTCTTGGTCCCTACCCCTGCCACATCCATTCTCCCACAATAACACTGTAGCTGGCCATCCTACCCCCAGCAGGCTAGAAAATCAAGGGGGCCCAGTCCTGTCAAGGCCGCCAGTGATGGATGCCCATGCTGCAGGCTGGGAATCCCTGCAAGAGAATATGGGTGAGGGAATGAAATCTGTTCTGGCTAGGTCTCAGATCTGTGCCTGGAACTAGTTTTTCTTTAAAACAATAGCACATCATTCATATAACTTTTGTTCCACTTCTCCTTAATCAGCTTGAAATTAGCATGAAATTATGGTATGTTTGCTTTCTGTAGTGTCCTAGCAGTGTGAAGATGCAACATGTCGATAACTAATCCTGACTTTCTCTTAAATTCTCTTGAATTCTTAAATGGAGATCTGCATGGGAAGGTAGAGATGGTACCATTTGCTTATCTCTTAGAAGAATCTTTCTAGCCACACAAAGCAGCCACAGTACTGAGACAGCCACATCAAGCATTTCTTAGGATGACAGACATTGCTGTCCTCTGTGTGTTGAGAATTGCACGTGTGTGGTGCCTGCACACATTGCACACATCTCCTGACAAGGCCTTCACAGAACTGTGTTGAGGCTGGTAATATGATGGCCAGGACCCTAATTCTTAGGCTAGATTCAGCCAAACATACACCCTGTAAAGCTGCCGAGATGAGAGGAAAAAGTCTTTATATGCCCCTCTTCACTTCCTAGTATTATTGTACAGAAGAGAGGTGGATTTAGCAGTAAATAATTAATCCAGCTCTTTATATTTTAGGGATCCAGAACACATTTTTGTAGGGAAAAAAACCCTATAGCTAGGAAGGATTTCTTGAAGCTGAGTCAAAGCATTAAGCAGCTCAAAGGTTATTTATCTCCATGCTGGAAAATGTTAACATTTAGGCTGAGGAAACAAGGTTTTCTTTAATTTCAGAACAAATGTCAGCATTCCTGAAACAGATCACAATACCTTCCCATTATTTGTTTTGTGCTTGATGGATATTTTATTTTAACCCATCAGTTAACTTTTAATAATCTGTTTAAGAAAATTGTTGCCAAGTTCTATCAAGTGCTAAGCGTCCTTGTCTCTGGGATAAAAACGGAACAGAAATTCATGGGACTCTGCACCCTATATATTTCTGTATACTGTAGAGATGGACCTGAGCTGCAAAATGTACATCTAGATGGTGACTGCTGCCGTTCTATCCTCTGGAAATCAGGTTTCTGTCCTGCTTCTCTCAAATGCTGTCTGGTAACATTAATATTAACACTAACACCATGCAACTGATCTATTATTTATCAGGCATCACACAGAAATGCAAGGGAAGGGTGGCTTTTAAAAATTATTCTGAGGATGAAGAAAAGATTTATGTTTAGTATTTTCATGCCTATTAGTACACACGTGGGACAGATGGATAGTAAGGAATTGAATGACTGGTCATACTTGTAATGTTTGAATAGGTTGTGTTCATACTTTGTAAATGAACACCAGAAAGGAGATAGATGAAGACTGATTTAATGTAGTTCTTGTGGGTTTTTTTCTTAACTTTATATATATGAAAGTCTCATGGTTCTAAGCTGAGATATTGCCACCTTCATCGCATGGACCAGCGAGACAGAGGACGCCAAACTATTAAGTCACATGTTTGACGAGCCACAATGGAAATTTATCAGTTTCGGTCAAAACATTGCCTTCGGTTCTGTTGGGTAGATGGGATGTGTACTGAGCAGGAGAAAATCAACTAGGATTCAAGTGTTTCTTGAAGTAAATGGCTAGGCTCAATTACACAAAGCCAAGTGTTTGACTGTGAGTTGTGTCACTTAGGCAGACATCTTTCTTAGTGTCTGCTAATGCAGATATTCCTGGGTTTGGCTTTATAAAATGAGTCCTTATTTTCAGAGCTTCCGAGTGTTAACAACTCCCACTGAAATCACTGGGTACCATGGGAGCTCCCAACCTTTCAAAACCACACCCTTGCTGTTATTCATAGAGTATCCAAAAAAACCAAAATGTCCACAATTTAATGGGACACTATGAAAAAATCAACCTTGACATCTTTTGTGCTTTGTTAGCTATTTTTGATCGTAATGCTAATTCTCCCTTTCAAAGTGTTTTAAGAAGTGAAGATATGTGAGTATTTCAATACACAGCTTTTGGAGGAAGATGATACTGTGATGTGAGGAGAAAAAAATGTCATTGAACATAACATAATTTCATTTGAAAAAGCGAAGAGAATACATGAGCAGTGTTTAAAAAAATTGAACATGATGAAAGAAACCAGTAGGACCATCTTTTCCCATTGTATTAGTCCAAGAGGAAACATTCAAAAAGCTAACTAAAATGTGCAGCATGGTGTGCAGTAAGTGTGCAGTACTGGATATCTTTCAGCCAAATTAACCTCTATGGTTACACAAAAATTGCAAAGGCTGTCAATTCTTGTGCTTTAGAACAGAAGTGACATCTGCCTGGGGTCATGTTGAAATCCTAGTATGAATTACGGACCTGCAGTATTTATAAAATCACTGTTGTATTTCATACAGCCCTGCAACAATTCTATCAGCAGGATACTAGATTAAATGGTGTCGTCTTATACCTTAGTGTGGCAGTAACAATATCCTGTATGTTTAAATATATAGAATATCTATATATTCTTCCCTTTTTTATTCAGTATTTTCCTCAGTGGTCCTCAGTGGGTCCTTTGGGGCTTTTACAGTCCATTTTCTAAATAGGAATTACAGTTATATTCCAGTTGTGAAATTGAGTATTAACCTAGTAGATCATCATAATAACCATTATGGGTCACGAAGTTGAATATGTTTATGCAATTCTAAAGTGGTAGATATTTAACATTACAGACTCAAGTTCTTCTGCTCTCCTGATTACTAACCCAGTTCCTTGTGCTAACTTTGAAGTAAATCGACTTCCAGCTCAGTGGAGAATATTTTAGGGATAAGGTTCTAAGCTGGTTTGGTGCAGCTAAATTGATGTGCTTCACTAGTGTATAATTGTGCCGGTTTTATATATGTTGTGAATCTACTGGATTTCAAATCTGCTTGGAACCCATGCTTATTTTCTCTTTAATCTTCCCTCTATCACATGAGGTCAATTCCATCATATACAGTGTATTATGTCTCCGGAGAAAATAACATTTCTGTGTACTAGAGGGAGAACTATCAACCTAGGCAAATACAGAACAGAAAATTGCTATGTAACATGCATTCAATACCTACTTTAAACTTGTTTCTGTGCAATGAATATTTCTTCCCCCATTCACTCTTTTTTTTCTACATCCAGTTTCAACATCTATTGACTTTCTTTTGTTTTTCTCATCTGCAATCCTTGTAGCAGCACACAGAAAGCAGGATGTAAGGTGGTTGACTTCTAGCTGAAGCAATGTTCTCTCTATGTGGAAGCAGTTAAAGCAAAGAAGTTCTCCTATTACTAATGGTATAAATTTTTTAAAGGTCTAGAAAACCAAATGTTCCTGTCCACTAACACAAGCTAGCTGAGGCCTTGGAATGATTCAGGGATTCAGTGTGGTTCTCCACTGCCTTTCAACTTGCAGTTTGTTTTTGTGTATGGCAGTGTGTTCACAGGGTGAAATTTCTTGTCTTAAAGGAAGTATTTCTGCAGCTATTGAGTTCTGCTTGGAACATTGGGCAAGACAGGAATGAAAGCTAAAGGAAAGCAAAGACGAAAAAAAAGACACAGGGAAAAAGCACTGTAACTAAAAAAGACCAATATCTTCAAACAGAACTGATGACTTTTCTGGGTAACTGAATTAAGAAGCTTTAAAGGGCCATGATTCTCAGAAGTTGGTATTTAGCACTTCTGAAAATGAGACCAAAGAAGAGTTCAGCAAACACCTATATCTTTTGAAAATTTTGGCTGAGAGTTTAAAAAAAGTGCATGTGAGAAATAACTGCAACCACAATTCATGCACATTATTTTTGCTATATAATTAGACTTCTGAATGTGTTCAGGTGCCACCTTTGTCCCTGCAGAGGTGCTGCCTACCCAGGTATTCCCTGTTCTGTGCTTCATTCCTCTCTTCAGTGGGGCAGCTTGCAGCAGGTAAGCAGTCTTGTCAAGCGGTATGCTACACACCAAGAATGTGCTCTAGCTTAGATGAAATAAATCTTGGTCCTTAAATCAGGAATTCTGCTATGGATTTCAGTGTGACGATACTCCAGAAACCTGAAGGTTGCTGGGGCTGGAGATTGTAGCAGTCTGAAGTTAACATGTGTTAATTTCTGTCTCTTATTTATTGATTATTTTTGACAGAAATCCTATTTATAAATGTTGTAGTTTAACACCAGCGAGCAACTAAACACCACGCAGCCGCTCACCCTCTTCCCCCCCTCAGCGGAATGGGGGAGAAAATCAGGAAAAGAAGTAAAATTTGTGGGTTGAGATAAGAACAGTTTAATAGAACAGAAAAGAAGAAAGTAATTATAATGGTAACAACACTAATAAAAT
>JANZLQ010000030.1:15708692-15721679 GCA_026212715.1 Elanus axillaris
TGTGATGTCCCATGGTATGGAATATGTTGTTGGCCAGTTTGGGTCAGCTGCCCTGGCTGTGTTCCCTCCCAACTTCTCGTGCCCCTCCAGCCTGCTCGCTGGCTGGGCATGAGAAGCTGAAAAATCCTTGACTTAGTATAAACATCACCCAGCAGCAACCGAAAACATGAGAGTGTTATCAACATTCATCTCATACTGAACTTCAAAACACAGCACTGTACCAGCTACTAGGAAGGCGCTTACCTCTATCCCGGCTGAAACCAGGACAATAAAATAGATCTGCTTTGACTTGTAAATTCAAACTAATTGGACTTATTCTTTAATCCTGTTACGGAGAACATCTACTGTTTGTTTGTCATTTTCACTGTAACTATGAATAAAAAGAAGGATCTAGAGGAAAAGAATATATCTGCACGTATGCTGTGATAAACAAGTAGTCAAAGCTGTTGCAAGCTCTTGATGGGCAAGAGCTAAAATCTGTGACTGGTCAGACTATCAAATGGAGGAAATGCTGGGAAAGTTCTGAAGAACACTTGTTTTTTTGACCCCAGCTGTGGTTGCATAGCATGCTGCCAACAGAGTGCAGCAGCACCATAGAGAAATGCTGCAACCATGACTATTAGTTTTAATTGAAGAATTGTGTCCTTAAAGCTTACCTGTAATTTATTAAGGTCATTAAAGAATTTACTTGATGAGTAGGTCAGGCATACACTGAAGTAGTGGCTTGCAAAGCACAACAGTAGAAAGAAAAATACCATACAGGCAGGAAAAAGCTGTGTCTTTTAAGCTGTATATTATAGACTGTTGATTAAAAAGTCCTGTGTAACCTGTCATCCATGGTAAGTTACTATTCCAGTGTATTAGTTTGTTCCAACACATTCTACCACTTCCACATGAACAGATCATTCTGGTTTTGGAAAACATGATTACTAAAATAATTATACTTGAAAATAAAATATGCTGTAAGCGAGGCACCTGTAAGTGATAGCGGAAAAGATTGTAATACATTTGGAGCACTTAAATGCATTTTCTTCACAATCTGGGTTGACAAAAGGTGAGCCTACTGAGTGTCATCCCAAAGAGTTCATTTTTTTGGAAAATGTAGTCTGAAATTCTCAGCAATTGATTTTTTTTCCTGCTTATAATGGGGCATTTTCCATGTTGGAGAAAGTGGTAATATTAGTTGTTGAAGAGCCATTCTTCTCTGAGTGACACTGAAACTCCCTGTTGTTTTCAGTGAAGCTGGGAGTATGACAAATGCAAAATCAGGACCTCAGAGCTCCATCCAAAGCCCATTGAAGTCAGTAGAAACCATCCCATTGACTTAGGTGGGATTAGGATCAGTCCCTTTGTGTTCCCTTTGCTCATTAAAACCCAATCTGCCTACAGAGAGCACAAAGTCATTTTTCTTCAGGGAACCTGGACTTTATTGCCAGTGAATTCAGTTCTGCATTAAGAAATACGATGACTGCTGTTAGAAATACTCTTGTTATTCAGGAGGGACATGCTGATATTTGCTCAGTAGAGTAAAGTGGTAGTTAATAAAGAGATTTGCATTACAGTTGCATTCAGAAGTCCTTCCAGTTTTCTGGTATTTTGGAACTATAGAAGGCACCTAGATGTTGCAGCAATACACTTGCATTCTACTTTGCCATGTTTTTATATGTTGTGAAAACTGTTTGCCTCTGAGTGAAAAACCCACCATCCCCAACTTTATTAAGGGCAAATAAAAATAGAGATTCATTATCAAATTTTCTCATATTGTAGCACCAGACCAACCAGGTATAGAACATGAAAGAGCAAATAAGGCTGGAACTCAGAAGGGTTTTTTCCTAGATAGGAGAATGTCAACTCTTGCAAGTATGCAGCTAGGAAGGAAGGGAGAGGTAACTAGCCATTGCTGACTTTGACTTTGCCAAGCTGAACTTTCACTTTGTATTGCAGTCATGCCTGGTGTGCCTGGCAAGGAAACAGGTTACTTTATGGTGTTTTTTGGTCTATTGTTTGCCACTTACAGGTATTTAGGGGTGCTGGCAGGGCTACCAGCATTTGCATTACTAAAGGATACCCTCTTTGCAAAGAATCTTGCTACCTTTAGGAGATCCTGTCTTAAAAAGCAATATATTTGCTTTAGGAGAGGCTCTGTGATTTTGTTTATATAGTGTCATGAAGATGTGATCAAGGTGTACTGTTCTTGGTTTTGTTCTTATCTACAGTCTGCTCCTGGCTCTCAAAAAAACAACAAGATTATTAACTTATACATGAAATTAAAAGATGTAATGATATAATGGAAAAAAAAACTCTCAGAAGACTAAAGAGTGAGGACTAGTTTGCTTAAGTATTAGGAAGGGCTGTGAGATCACACAAAGTTTACCTTAACTGCAGAAGTTTGACTTTTCTGATCAAGGCTGCTTGATAACAGCCCAAACACGCCTTAAAGGATATGCGCATCCCTTCAGATGTAAAATCTGGCATGCACCTAGTACCTGCTGCCACTGAACAGTTCTGGTAGCAAAACAGCCCTGGAAACACAGGGAGTGCTGGAATTATCCAATGAGTATCCCTCTAGCTGGGTGTCATGTAGCCAGCAGCAGCAAGTCTAGGATGCTACAGAGGGCAGTGTATGAAATCCTTCCCTAAACTGTTAGAAAATGATATCTCCATTACAGAATGTCTCCCTAATCTCCATCTGTTAGTGACTGCTTATAGTGGAACTGCAGGGATTATTTGTGTACATATCCAATTGCAGTTTAATCCTCTTGATTCTTGGCATCACTAGTGTTTTGTGGCAATGAGTTCCACAGGTTATCCATCCATTGTTTTTAAAACAAAGTATCAATTTGAAATGTGATTTAGTTCTGTTTGACTTTGTATTAGGAGGGCAAGTAAAAAATACTTCCTAATTAACTTTCACTATATTGTGTATATTTATTCAGTCCTGTTGTTATCTTTCAGATAAACAGCCCTGATCTTGTCAGTCATTCCTAATTCAGTTGTCTTTCTTTGACTAATAATTTTTGCTGCCTGGCTCTAGGACCCTTTATTACCTCCATATATTTTTTTGATGTGGAGATCAGAGTGAGCCTGTATCCAAGGTGAGCACATGACATTGACTTTTATGCTGGCATTATAACATTTTAAGTGTTTTGTTTTTCTTGTTCCTTCAGCAAGATTCTAGCTTTTGTTTACCATATTTCTGCTGAGCAAATTTCTTGATCTTTTGGGGTATGGTATGATGAGTTTTCCTGCAATTAACTCTCTATTTTGCTGGATTTTATTTCTACCTATCTTTTCAGTAGTAAATTTTGTAATCTGGTTATTTACCCTATCATTCTTACTGGTGCTTTTTGCGTACTATTAGTCAAAGACTGGACTAGATGTTGGGATCAAGAGATGGGAAGAAAAGATAAAGCTACCATTCATCTTGGTTAGTGTTGCCTCGAGAATTTTTTTTTCATTTATTGTCAACAAAAAGTTTGGACTATACTTTGAGTGCTCAACTGTGGGTTATTTTTTTCTTTCACACTTTCTGTGTGTAGAAGTAAGCGTATATTGTTTCAGTGGTCTGTGGGCAACAGGCCGAGAAGCACTATCTAAATTGTGCATGGGACCGGTAGCAAAGCCACAATAAAATATATTTACCTGACACTTCTTACGAGAAACTCCTAACACCTCCTTAAGGTAACCCAAGACATTTCATTTCAGCACTCCCTGAGCTCAGCCTGGCTCCTTATTTGCAGTGATACCTTTTCCCTGAAATTCCATTAAACTTCTGCAGGGGCGCAATGTTTTAATGCCACAAAATAGCAACTAACGATAACAGCTCAGTAAAACCTACCCTGAAGTTACCAAAGCAGTTTTTCGACTGGCCTGGGAGCATTGAAGAGAGCTCGGTTCCTTCTGAGCACCCCAGATCAGCCTTTGGTCCCAGGCTTAGCCTGGAGCCTCCATCTCTCCATCTTTTCCAGCAGGGTTTCCAGCACTGCTTCCTGGGCTGTGGCTACAGAACCCAGCAAGGAGGAGTCTCTAGCAAACACTTATTTTGTTAAGTTTGACTACAGTATCAACATAGCAGATGTTTTCAAAGTAAATAAACCAAGTAAATTGTCTGCAAACCCTGACCTGTTTCACTTTAGTTTGCCAGTTTATGGGTGTGAATCACATGAGTTTGTGATTCTAAAATCTCTCTGACATTACAGTTCTGTGGCCTTTCCCAGTGAGTGGCACAGACACCTGAGAGGCCAGAGTCAAAAGTTGCAAAATGACTAAATAGTTTCTCTTCATTTTTAAGCAATTAATTTAGCAATTAATTCTGTTCCTGCTTTCTAGAGGGCTTCAGTTTTAGCCACACTGATGGTTGAGCTCCTACCTTCTGAAAATATGTGGCCAGCTTCTAAGCCTGTAAAGTAGCTCATCCAAGCTGCAGCTGAATCTAAAATCTGCTGGCTCTCACAATTCTTAGCAGTGCTGGGACAAGCCCATTTTGGGATGCTGCTTTGTACTGTGTTTTAAATAGGAGGTATACTCTTTCCTTGCTGAGAATGTTTTTGTGGGTTTTTGGGTTTCCTTTCTCAGCATTGGCATTTGCCTGTTTGTCTGTCTAGCCCCCTTTCCTCCCTCTCCCCCCAGTTTTCATTTTCAGTTATTTTTGTTTATGTTGAACTTCTGCTTGCTCAGCTGCAGCAGAGCGCAGTATTGGCAGCCCGCCTTGTGTTGTACAATTCTACAACTTCTGCTGCTTAGCAGCATGTTGGAAATCGCTTTGAAATAAATCCATGTTGGACAGAAAGCAGCATCTTTGTTGTTACCCCCTCAGAATAATTTGGTGCTATAATTGGAATTCTCTTGAAATAAATAAACATGATTTTTGATCTATAGACAGATCTAGATGCATAGTCAGTGAGAGAGAGAGGCGAGCATACAGCCTTGTCCCTGGAACAGAGGTGCATTTGCAAAGCATGCATGGGGCTTCTGATGCCTTGGGGCCGGTTAGCACTGGAGAGGGAGGACTGGAGGGCAGCCCCAAACACCTGCTGGGCCACCTTGAGACCTGTTAAAGGGATTGTTTACTCTGTGCTGCTCTTGACGTGAATGTACCTTGTGTTTCTGCTCTCGTTTTTGGAAAGCTGGTATCTTGTGGCAAGAATAGGAAGCTGTGGCTCCACAATGCTACTGCCGCCTTACCAGTCCTTGGATGGGTAGGTAGTCCTTGGATGTGGGAAGGGAGATGAAGATGCTCCCTTTTGTGTGTAAGCAGAAAGCTGCGCACAGTCTAGGATTTCCATTTCAACAAGAACATGCAGGAAGTTCAAAGAAAATTGACAGGAATAATCAGAGCAAGGGAATGATTGAGAAAACCAATTCTGGTAGAGATGATTTTGTGGATGAGTATGTTAGAGATCTAGAAAATCGTGGGTGGGTTGGAGAGGATGGGTAAAGAAGGATGGTTTCATGGCTTCTAGTTCAGAAGGTAGCATGCTTCAAATGAAACTGCTAGGAACCAGCTTCAGAGCAAGCAAGAGCTCTTTGCAGGAGGGTGACAGAGATGCAGAAAGTTCATGTGACGAGACTGGATGAGTTAATGCAGAGGAATATACTGAGACATGAAAAATACATAAAAGTGACATACATCTCAGGAATGCTTTGTGTTGAAAACTGATTGGAGCCCAGGAGAGTATTAGAGGCTTGTGCTAATACACGTGCACATTGACTTGGTTTTTAACTTAAGCTATCCACTTATCAATACTGTTTAACTGTGTGTCTGGGTTTGTGTTGTGGGGGAATATGTTTTGTTGCGGACAGGACAGGGCTATATAGACATTTGGTCTGGCCCAAACCAGCTGTTCATGTGTTCTTGTATGGTGTAATTCAGTAAGTGGGGGGAGGGGGGGATGTCAAGGCTTTGAAATCTGGGCATTTTAGCTGCAGGCTATTGCCCTTTTTTCCCTGTATCCCCATATTTGGAATCAGTTGTTTGATTTTTAAAAACCAAATCTCCTGAAGCCTGATTGCATTAAAATCTGGTGCTGTAAAGGGAATGTTTAAATGCACTTTGTGTTCCTTTAATTGAGAAACACCTAGGACACAGAGACTTGAAATTGCTTTTTCAAGCCAAGAACATGGTTGCTGTTTGTCTGTTACACCAGTAATGGTTCCAAGCGTTTTTGTGAATTCAATCAAGATACCGTCTAGTGCAGCCAGAAAAGCAAGGGGTGAGAAGGTACTGATGAGATAAAAGTGAGGTGGGGAAGACCTGCAGCACACCTAATTTGCAGTTAGCATCTTCCCACTTCCCTGTTGTCTGCCTGTCCTGCAATTCCAAAGGAGACAGAAAGAATTTGGTTTGAAAGGATGCTAATGATGGCTGTAGAAAGCTGTCAGGGCTATAAACAGACAGAGACCCATTCGTGGTGCGGGCAGAGGAGGAGCAGGTCGTGCCCTGTAAGCTTCTGCGGAAAGAGTCATTTAGCACAGCTTGATGGGAATTGGGTAATGACAGTATGTTTGGAGATGAGATTGAGGAGTAAATGATGGATGAAATGCATCGCCCAAACAAATACTGTATACAGCTGTCAGCCTGTGTACTCAAGATCAATAGCTGTTGTAACAGCGAGTAGTTTTCCCTACACTGTCCCCTTCTCCTCCCCAACACTTAACTCCCTTCTGCACTCCTGTTCCTCAGTGAAGCAGTAGCACCTATGAAAAAGGTGAAATGGCATAGATTGTATTTTAAACATAACTGGAAATCTGTTTTATGGATTGTTGTTTTTTAAGAATCACTTTCTATTGCAGTTTTCTTCTAAACATTCAAAAGGACTTGTGCATTTCTTGAACATAATAAAATGAGTGAATCAGTGGGGTTTTTCCCTCCTGCTTTACCTGACAAAATTCCTCCTTCTTCCTTAAATTATTAATGATTCATATCCCAACATTCCTGAGCAACTGGGGATATTGGTACTGGCACTGGAAAAAAATGGACTGCAGGAAAAAGCTTACTGGCTTCTTCAAGCATTGAGTAAACCTACAGCTGTCAGAATTGGTAAGAAAACTTTTTAGAATTGGGTCATTTTTTATATTACCTCTTTTTGGACTGAAAGAGGGGGACTTTGGGGACCTTGCTGAGTCATTTGTCCTAGAAAGAGATGCCCCAGGATCTGTGCCAGACCCTTCTTCCCGCAGCGGTCTGCAGAGGTCAGTTTCTGCGGACACAATAGGGACAGAGACAAAGGCAATTTCCTTGCTTGTGATTTCTGGACCAGCCTTCCCAGTGGGGACTGTGTTCCCCTGACTGTTGTCCATGTGGTCTCTCAGCTGGTGGCTTCATGAGGGTGTCTCAAAAGCTGCTGGTTTTCTGATAACTTTTCTTACACAGGATCCAAAGAGCAGCAACCACTCCATCCCACTAGAATCAACGCAGACTAAGGAAGCCCCTTAGTCTGTGGTTTAACTTCGCTTTGTGCTTCACTTCAGGCAGTATCCTCTTACTGTTTTAAATGCCACTTCACAGATGAGCATTCTACTGCTTGATGCTTTCAATCTGAAAGAAATCTGTTTATGTAATCGCCTTAACTGCAGTCTGTGTATGATGATGCTTATTAATAACTTCCAATGTAGCACTGTTGCCTAGAAAACCAAAGAGCCACCTCTGATGCCTGGAAAATTTGGTGGGTATGTTTTTGAAACAGACACTGCTGTGTGAGTGCAAGTTAGCCGGTCACGGACCTGGGAGAAAACACGGCTGAAGGAGATTTTTCTGTACAATTCCTATAAAATTGTCTAGACAAAATAATCTTTTCAGGTAGAATTTGCACAGCAAAAAAACAGACTTATATACAATGACTTTAAATTATACAGTAAAATTTTGTATTACATTTTTTATTAAATTGTGGACTCTTTAAAGTGATTATCTTTGAATATTGATACATTTCTATAACTTGATTATTTTTGTCCCTAATAAAATTCTAAAAATTTCGAGATTATTTCTTAGTGCTTAAAATTGTATTGCCTAGTATTGCCTTTAAAATAAGTTTTTTAAACTATTCAAATGATTTAAGCAAGATTCCTCTCTTTGTCCTTCTTCAAACCCAGATAAAACCCCTGTTACCACAAGGTATGTTCTTGCAGGAGGCACTTGCTCGTGCCCCAGCCTGGCTTGTTTTCTGGCCTTTCTCATGCCCTGAGGCTACAGACCCGTTCCTGATTTTGGTTCTGTCCCCCAACCTTCTGCTAAAAGCACAGTTGACACTGGCCTCAGACTGGGTCGCTCAGGGTTTTTTCCAGTCTGCTCCTGGAAACCTCCAAGGGTGGAGATCACACAGCATCTCTGGGCAACCTGCTCCACTGCTTCACTGTCCTCATAGTGAAAAAGTCTTTCCAAATATCTGATCTGAACCTCAGTTAGTCTTGATTTGCTGTTGTCATCCACCCTTCTGCTGTGCACTGCTGTAAAGAGGCTGACTCTGTCTTTTCCATAACCTCCTTGTAGGTACTAGAAGGTACCCATTAGGTCCCCCAAGCTGTCTCCCCCTCCAGCAAGGCTTCACAGCCCATCCTCACAGGACCTGTGCTCCAGCCTCCATCTTCCCATGTATTCCCCATCACTGCTCAGTTTATCTTTATTTCTAAATTTCTTTTTCCCTTTGGTGCTGATCTCTGTGCCCAATTATCTGAGGTTTTTTTTCTGCAGTCAGTGTTTTTCATCAGTCAGATCAGTCTATTATTACAGGGAGCGTGATCTGGAACTTCTGTAGCTGAAGACACCACTTCGGCAGTGTTTCAAACCCATGGCAGCAGGCACGTGCAGGGGAGCGGTGGCACTGTTGCCTAGATCAAGAAGCTGAACTGGACCTTTAGCATTACTAGCACAATGCAGCACCTTACAAACTGTGCAGAACTGAATGGGAACCAAAATGCCTATTAGTTTAATGAGATGTAAATAAAATACTTAGCCATAAGAGAGTCCTGGTTTCGGAAGAGTTCATTTGGGCACAGGGTCATCTGTGTGTCCTGGTTTCACCATAGATGGAGGAAGGGATGCTGATTAAAATGAAACAGGAGCCCAGCCAGCTTAAAAATGAGGGATTGAACCCTTGTATGAGAGCTGAAGGCACATGGGTTATATGTTTCTCTGTAAGGCTGCAGTTTTATTCAAGGACTAGAAGGTTGCAGGTGGATTGGGAAATCCATAGCACAAATTCTCTACCAGCCTGAACAGGCTGACAATAAACAGGGTGACAACACCAGTTTACTCCTGTGGAGGAGATGGCTTAGCATTTCAAATAATTTCATTTTCTTTAATTGTGAAATCAAAGTATATCAATCAAGTGTGAAAAAGGGCTCAATAAATTTAATCATGAAACACTAAATTATGGCTAGATGGTAGGTTTAATATTGTCTTCTCTTTCTTTTGATGACACAGAGGAATCTATTGGTTACGATGCTCAGGTAATTACCTATCACAGTGATAGTTTAATGGCACATGATTTCTTGTGTTTTCTTGAAAAATGTTACGTGTGAGGGGAAAAAAAATCATTTTTGCAATTTTGTAGATTTTCATTAGTAGGCAAATGTATTTTTTAATTCAGTCAGGAGACAGTCTTATAAAGCTGGCCTTTTTTATTATATAGGATTATATTTCTTGATCATTTGAAGCACAGTTGAGAATGTACTAGAAATGCCATTGTCTCTACTGTCATTTTGTTTCAGCTTTTCTAAGGATCTCTGCATAGAAGTGTTTTAATGGGAGAACTTGCCTGTGATGTTTTGTCTTCAGATTTTTCTTCCCCTAGGGAAGCCTGTTAGTCTTTTAAAAAGGCATTACAACTAGCTCAATAACCAGCTTGGGAGTTGGAAGAAATCTGGGAGCATCATTGGAAGGAGAAGAGACCTTTTGAGTAGCAATTTACTAGCTGTATCTGAAACACTGTGTTAATATAAAACTGTATTACTGTTCTACCAGTGCTAATAATGCATAACATTATTCTTCTCTCTTGCATTTTTGAAATAATGTATGTGTACAAATCAGTCTTCACAACATCCTGTGAGAGAGATAACTATCAACATTATTCTAATCCTCATATGTATTAAATGAGAATAATGACTGTTTCAAATGGAGAGCTCAACAACAGGTAGAAATAGCATGTTTCTAACTCAAAGTCCTGTAGCAGGTTGCGTAGATCATCCCATACATCTTTCTCAGCCCAATTATTATACTTTACCTTTGAAAAAACATAATTTATCATTCTAAGTTTGCAAATTTCCCATTTTGCTGAAAATTGTAGAGCAGCCCAGGTTGGAAAGGACCTTGAAAGATCATCTGGTCCAACTTTTTGTGGGAAAGGGGGCCTAGATGAGCTATCTAGCACCTGTCCAATTGCATCTTGAAAACCTACAGTGATGGGGACTCTACCATGCCCCTGGCGGAGTTACTCCAGTAAATGATTGTTCTCAATGTAAAAAGTTTCTTCTATGAAGATGAATGATCTTGATGTAAGTCAAAATGTACTTCAGAATGACCCATAAATACTTATACAATAGATCGCTACATAAAGGAATGTGTGCGTGTGTGAGTCCATCTGTCTTCCTATGTGAGGAAGGGAGTCAGAAATCATAGTGTTCTCTAGAGCAGAAGTCCCCAGGCTTTTTGGGCTGCAGTTTGGATTTTGGCTGAGTTTTCTCCTTTCAGGCTTCTGACCATACCCACCCCTTGTACTCAACTCCAATCTTAATCCTAGGAGAAGCTATTGCATTTCTGTCAAGTTCTCAACTTTATTTAGTACCTGTCCACATGATTGAATGGAGGTTTGGTTATGTAGGCAGCATAGTTAGCAGAAGATTAAAAGATGCTTACTGGTCTACTAAGAAGAATGATCATTGAGTTAGTACTGATATAGATACACTATATTGGCAAAGGCCTTGATCTTGCAAGAAATTCAGCTAAACTACTACAGAAGCACTGTGCAAAATCCTTCAGTGACATGGGGAAGGAGGAAGCTGTAAGCATCTTTAAAGTGACAGGTTGTTAACTGGTGGGTCAGTCACAATGCTGAGGTTTCTCTGGTGCATTTTTTGTATTCTGTATTCTGCATCTGCCTAGGTATATCTTTGCGTCTGTGAACCATGTAAATTCTGTTATTTCTTTGTTTGAAAGTGCTCAAATAATTAATGGATACATTGCCTATGCAACAATCTATCAAACTATCGAAATACAATATTTTCCATTATATATTGCCCTATTTTAATCAGTTTTTAAGAAACACACCTAACTTGTAAAGGATGAATAAAATCATCTTCAAAATTCTTTATTCATTTTTCCCACTGTCTTGCTGAGCCAGCATGCTCCCACTCCACTACCAGCTCACACTTTTCTTTGTCCTCATGGCCTCCCCGTCTTCATTCCAACAGTGGGTTTGTTTACTCAGGCTCTTCAGCTATCAGAAGTTCTCTCTTATGACTTTTTTCCCCTCACAGCCTTTGAATAACACTTTGTCTCTAGATCTTACTTTAAAGCTCTTTTCAGTTATGATGGTGCTTTTAATTGTAAACAGTGGTATTTAATAAAGATTCTGCTAAATGAAAAAATAATAATTTTATTTATTAATTCAGGGGCAAGTTAGACTCCCAGGTGTGATTCTGTGCTTACTGTTATTACTTTGAATGGGACTTTGGTTCTGCCTTTTATTTTTTTAAAAAACCTTCTTCTCTTCTCACTGAGGTACCTTTAACAGTTGAATGGTGATGCAAGGAGTCATTTTAATGTTAATCCATTGCAGCTCTGTCCCAGTCAGACTACCAGTTTAGAAACCATTTTACAGCAGGACATGCACTACTGGGGACAATCTGTAGTACAGGCTTCCAGGGGTGGGATGGCTAGTTCTGTGTTTTACTTATAAAACCTCCCTTTTGTGTGTGTGTGGGGGGGTGGCCAAGGTGGCAGTAGATTTATTCCCCACATTTCTTATGCAATGAATCTCCCTGCTACAAGGAAAAACAAAAAAAGGTCTGTACACCTCACAGTCTTCTGCAGTGGTTTGTGCCTCTAGGACTTCTTTCGACACTGTGGCTAGCGTCACTGTCTGTTTCCCATATTCTTTTGGATAGGTGTTTCCCAGTTCTTGGCTTAAGACAGATCATAGTTACTCAGACAGAAACACTCAGTCCTGACAACCTGTTTGAAAATCATACAGTACTATGGATTTAAAACCATGTTGCTATGCCTCAGTTGCAAATTCATGTACAGTTAACTACAAAAAAAATCAAAATGGAAGATGTCAGAAGGCTTGGTGCTCCTTCACCTTCCACTTGCCTTGCTGGTCTTTCCACTTGTATGAGTATGTGCTAAAACAAACTTCTGCTACCTGCTGTGCGTCTGTGAGGCGCTGAAGAGATTCCAACCTCAAAATTTCACTCCCCTTTGTTCTGTAGACAATGGTAGGTGTTAGACTAAATCAAGTTGTGTGCCAAGATTGTTTCTTTACTGTGAAGGGTTAGTCTCCACTTTCATGGGAGATCTTTGTGGCAGAATTTGCCGACCAGTTTTATCAACAGATTATCTTTTTTCCAGAGCTCTTTTACTATGACCAACCAAACTTAGCATGTGTTTTTTTGAGAGTCTTGGCAACTTTAAAATTCCAAGTGTGAAAGTACAGAATCAATTTTGTAAAAACTTGGCTCACTGTTTGTGTGACTTGAGTTCCACAAAAATAACTGAATGTGAAGTTTCTAAGTTCAGCCTTTTTTTTTTTCCTTGAGGTGTTAGACGGCAAACATTTTCATCAGGACTTAGGGAGAATCTTTGTTGATAAAGATGTCATCAAAACTGGATTCATCCAGTCACACACTTACCACTTCTGTACAAAGATTATTATTCTGCAGCTGCTTAACTTCCTTCAGCAAGTGTTAAAGGTTCTCCTTTCTGTGTTATTTTAAACTTCACAACTCCTTCATTATGGCAAATTTAAACTTCCATTTAGAAATTATATCAATTAG
>JANZLQ010000030.1:15721779-15741059 GCA_026212715.1 Elanus axillaris
CAATTAGTTTTGGGAGTTTCTTAATAAAAATTGCAGTAGACTATCTAGTAAGAATTATATGCGCCTTCATTTGACAAACAATATACAATACGCTTTTCATTTCATATCTGCTTCTGAGTTGGAAATGTCTCATCAGATAATCACAATCTGTTTTCTCTACCAAATCACCTATTAAAAAATTTAAATAACATAGGATTTGGGGGAAAAAAAAACCCAAAAACCAAGGCATGTGGCAATACCATTGGCTGTTATGTTTCAGTCTTACCTAAACTGACTTTCCTCCTGAGCTAGCTGAGATTTATATATGCAGCACTTACTTGGCAGTTTTTATCTGAAGGACTCTGAGGGGAGCTGCAGTGATGCCTTTGCCGGGGGCTGCTGAGCCTCCTTCCCAGCTGCCAAGTCTGAGTCCCAAGGGGGTGAGGAGCAATGCCTGAATGAAGTGGAGCTCTGCTAGTATAAAACTTGGTATATGCAGAAAGCAGTAGGCTCACACAGTACACATACATGCTGTGGCTCCAATTCACAGGCTTCTGCCCGTGGTACCTTTAATAGCATGGCAAGTCCTTGGGGGTACTCACAGGCTTTCTGTCAAGCAGATCTAAGTGTTTATGCACAGTTGTCACCTTTGTGCCTAGTCTTGCAAACATCACGCGTATAGGTGGCATTCGTATGTAGTTTTGCAGAGTCCAACATGCTTAAGTTTGCCTAATTTCACAAATCTATAAAGCAATTCAAAGGTAGGTAGCTAGGAATATCAGGATGCCTGCATAGGACTATGAAGCAGAAGGACCTGTACGTTATAAGCCTTATTACCATGCATTAGGTGATTTATTACGTAGTTTTACAGGAAACATATTAGGACTTAGAGAAATGTTCTAGCTAGAATTTCACTTCTGAATATGAAAATCTCATTTTGCTAAATTGTCTGTTGAATTCTTTAGAAGCACTTAATCTGATTTCATCTGTACATTTAGTCTTCAGTAACAAGGAAAGCTCTTATTAACCCAAAGATCCCATTAAAGATTACATGCTGCAGCTGGCCTGGGTGATTGAGTCTTCAGATGCTGACATTGGTATATCCTGTATCCTGGGAAATCTGTGGTTTCCTCCAGTTAGCACTGACAAGCTTGCAGGTGGCCAAGTACAGTCTAAACATTAATGCTGATCATTCACCTTAGATAGATGTTCACCTGTCATGGAACCCAAATCACATTATTTATTTACATGAAACCAAAGTGTCTGTACTAAAGAGCTAAATTTTCTGTCTCAAACATGCATTCCAGGCTGTTGATGTTAAAATCTGTAACATGAAAAATAGAACAAAGCAAACAGGATAAATGTAGATACATGTGGGCATGTATTCAGAAGAATACAAAATTGAATTGTATCCATCTGTTGTATAATAGGCACTGCCTCCAACTATATCATATTGTACATGTAAGGTGACCTTTCCTATGTCTAGAGAGAATAGAGGTAAGGGAATGGTTCCTTTGAGGCGTGGGGTAGAGATCAGGTCTGCTTAATTTTATGCAGGTTCATATGCATGTTGCCACCTGCTAGAGTTGTGAGGTATGTTCCTGGTTGCTGTTCCCTTGGGACCCAATCTATGGCCAGTCTGTTTTGGGTGTTAGATAGATGTTGCTTTTAGAGTACAGCAAGGAGTAAAATGGCAATGTGTTAACAGAGCTTGTGTGGTGGTGTGAAGCAGAGTGCCTGAGTAGGATGAATGAAGGTAATGTGCAGTAGAAAGTCCACTGAAGCTAATCAAGAAGGGACATGATGTTATTTTCTAATTGTCGGTGTTACAGCAGCCCTCAACACAAGAGTTGCCAGGTCAAGCTAATGGCAGGGCATCCTTGCTAGAGCAGATCTGGGAAAGAACATTTTCTTTCCTGCTGTCCTCATCCTTTGTAGGAGTACCAGCCTAAGTCTGTAGGAAACTAGTCACTCCAGCTGTGATTTTATGGACATCTCATTGAGAATAGCAGAATTGCAGTCCACATTGCAGAAATCTGGAGGCTTGAGGAGGCACGTGAGAAGGAAAGTCTCCCCAGAATTATGCAGGGCAGTTTGCACACTGTTGACTCACTGTATACAGGGCACAGAATAGAGTATTGGAGAATGGTTGACCTGCTATGCAGCTGGGTACACCTTTAACTGATAAAGCCTTTGTTATGTATTGTCTGTGAGAGAAATCCCTTTTTTCTACAAGAGAAACTAGGGTACCTAATGTGATACTAGTAGTATAGTGTGATATGGAAAGGGTTGTGGTTTAGGATTAGAACCAAAGGTTCAAGGAGGGCACTGAGGTATGTTTAAGCAGAGTTATACTGCACGTGACTGTGTAATGATCTGTCCTAATCTCAGGAGAGATTATATACTGAAACATTTCAGATTAGTGCTTCTTTGTTCAGGCCTCTCTTTCCAGACAGAATTGGACTAGACTATCTGTTACTTCTTATCAACCTACTACCCTTGTATAACATCAGGTTTCTGAGCAGTAGGTCAGTCTGTCTTTATAGTGCTCAGATTGTTTGGAGGTGCTTGAATAGCAATTCTCTTAAAATTTTGGGAGTCTATATCTGATATTGTCAAAATTCGTCATTAACTGGGAGTCGGGGAGCAGCCCCTTCACCTGATCAGTGCTGCAAGAAACCACACCAATCAGTTGGTGAACTGTCATAAAGATGTTCATTTTGAGAGTACCAGTTCAGATCCAGTGATGGCTGAGAGCACTGTGGGGATGAGGAGGTGCAATTTTCTTTATTAGTAAGGAAGCAGTTGAATTTTGAAAGCTTTTGCCTGTTTTGAACCAGCACCATTAAAAATTTAGTGCTCAAATGGAAATTTTTGTTGCTTCATCACACAGACCTTGGAATGCAAAGATGTGGTGATCAGTTGAAGTATTAGGGGCAACCAAACTGATGCCTTAACTTACCCCACTGAATGAATACACTAGGTCACTGATGGTTAAAGAAATATTCCACATGACTAACAGCATCAGAACACATCTCTAGAAGGGCCTGGTTTTGAGACTAAGCTAAGAGAGTCCAGAAATATTAGTGAAAAGAGTAATCTAGGAAAAGTTTGCAGTGCTTCAAGGATATAAACCATAAATGTCCAAGAAGAGAGTTCTAAATATACAAACTTGATCTGAAAGATCATACAGTATGAAGAGAATTGCAGTTGTTGTCCAATGAAAGTATGTCAGGAAATAGCGACTGTAAAAATGACATTGTTAAGGTTCTGTCTCAATGACTTGCATATCAAATTTGCTCAGTTTATACTTTAAAGAAAGAGACAATTTCTAACTCCCTATGCTGCACAGTCAACCTGTGATCTAAAATCAACATATGTGCTTTCTTCTTCCTTTTGAGCATTGCTATCAGCAAAGATTTTGTACTCAGCACTTTTCAAATAGTTTTTTAACTGATGCATAAAAGCAGGTAAAAATACAACTAGTGTTGTATGTCTGATGTAGTGCTGCATTTATAGCAGAAGTAACTTAGCTTTCTTGACCTAGTAACTAGATATGACCAGGAGTTTTCTATTACATGGCAAGATACTGCTTAGTATTGGGCAAGACTATACTTTCTGGCTATAAAGAAATTATAAACAAGAGAGTTTGGAAGCTTAAAGTGTTTAGTAGTCTAAAGTGGGCCACTAGGAATATACAAGAATCAGATACAAATATGTGATGACATTGTGAGCTCCTAGGAGGTTGCTCCATTATATTACCCATATACAACTTCCCTGATTGTGTATAACCTCTGTCATCATGTCTGGGACACGTTTCTCTTTCCATGGCCTATGTTAATAGGATGAACAAGGGGAGAAAGTATAGCTTAGGTTTCCCTAGTTCTGCTGATTCCTGCCTGCTGGTGCAAGTCAGAGCAGTATCCATGGTGCTCTAACATATGTTGGGAGACTGGATCCAGGCACAGTTATGCCATGACTGGATGGGTGCCCAGGTGGCCAAGGGCCAGCGCTGGTCCCTCATCCCTCAACAGAGTGACTCTGAGCCACTTTGCAGTAATTACAGCAGAGGACCTGTATCTTGGAACTGGAGTCGAGGTGATCGTGTTGATACTTCTGTAAAACTGAGTGCTCACAGACCTCAGCTGGATACTGATGTAACTAATAAGCGTTATGGCTTCTCTCCAAGTAGTTAGATCCTGAAATACTTTACCTTTTTTAATTGCTGCATGGGAAGGTAGAGCTGAGGATTGTGAAAATCTGGAAAAGCAAAGAAAGGTGACAGTTCCCAGTGGAGGCAGAGGCTTCTGCACACTTGTGTCTGTGTGTATTAATTGGCTGTTTTTACATACAGAAATGGGAGTGAAGTGATGCATGTTTAAACATCCTCATGTCAGCCACAATTTTATGCAAAGTAATGCCTTTGTTATGAGTGAGGTGAATTTTGAACCTAGCAATACAACATGGATGTGAAGTCCAATGCGTTACCCCAGAATAAAGGGAGAAGAGGTCACAGTATATACAAATCAGATGGTTAATGCAATTCAAAGTAAATACAAAACATGTGTCTTCATTTTGGGCACAGGCATGAAAAAATACTACTGAAGTGGGAAGTGGGTGATCAGAAATTAACTAGTTCAATTATATAGGAAAAAAAAAAAGTTGCCCTTTTCATTTCACTGCGAGGGGAGAAAAATTGGAGGGGCATATAGTTCGGTGTAGTCCTAGAAATAAATATCTGCCTGTCCGCTGTGGGGGTTTTGCATTTAAGGAAACAACTCTTGTTTACTGGAACTGATACTTCTGTAAAAAAAATTTGTCTTGGTGTTGGCCCTAAAGAATCACAGATATGTCTTAAAACACTCTTATTCTTATGGCCTTGAAGCATGGTTCCACTCTAGCAGGAGGCCCAACATCTCCATAAAGGTGTGCTACAGGACAGCTGTGATAAAAGAATATTAACAGTTACTTTGTATTTTCAATCACTATTATATGAAAATCAAGTAGACACAAGCTGGTGGTACTTAAAATTTAGTGCAGAAATCTGTTCTTCTCTAAAAGAGGCATATGAACAAATGTTGGGTGTTACTTCCAGCACAGAAGAGATGAAAACACTAATGTGGCATTTGTAAACCTGCTTGCAAGATGATCCAAAGACTTTATTGTCTTAGACCAAACCCCTTTTTGTAATAGCCAGATGATTTATGGAGAAAATATCATTTGGCTTTTATGTTGTGAGCAGCAGAAGAATGATTACTTCTAAAGTGTTGCTGTTTAGTGAGATATTAATGGAGGGATAATCCATTTACATTTTTACAGCGGAAGTTTTGCAATGCTTTTGGGATCCATTTATTCTTTGCATTTGTGAAATAGCCTCTACTGAAATAAAGCTGGAGTAATTTGCTGTGGAGGAATAAAGTAGTTTGTCAAAAAAAATTTTTTGAGGCTTCGTACAAAATCCTGATGTTGAAATAATCATTTGCTTTTTAAATAAATTCTAAATATTTTTTTCACAGTCATCTTATAAGGTGGGTTAGAGTTGTAAATTCCACATGCTATGTATTCAGTAAGCACTGTGTATGCATTTTAACTATGTGGGTTTTGTTGATCTGCAGTAAATAGCGAGATGTATAAATACGGGTGACATGTCAATTTGTATTAATCTTCTCAATAGCAGTTGTTTGCTGGTTCTGCTCTATCCCATCTAAATTCTCCTCTAGGTGATTAGTGCTTTGTTCTGCTCCTGCCTCTGCTTCTGTGGTACAGTCCTGCCGGGAAAAGCACCAAGATTGCCATTATTCTGTGCTTAGAGAGCAATATAGAGTGCAATTTTCATTTACAAACGAGTATTATGTTACTCTATTGTCTTGGCATTGCAGGAACTAGACGGTGATTATTTTGAACTGTAGACAGTGTCCTGCTTACATGTTTTCTGCTGCTCAGGTAACCTTTGCAGAAGAATTGGGGCAGGGAATGAGGGAATAAAGATGGACTGACAATGCACATCTGGTCAGGTGACTTATTGGTCATTGAAGGTGATGGATGTTGGAAAAAAACACATGCAGTCAAAAATGTGATACAGCTGACCAAGTGCTTGGATGCTACAACACTTATAAACAAAGAAGCTGGAGCAGAAAAAAGCCCTCTATATTGAAGGAACTTATCCCATTAGTAAAGTCTTACTGCATTCTGTTTCTTTCAGATGCCTTTGAGGATGGAAGCATTTTAAATTATAATAATTTGACTCATGCAGCCTGCTCTGCACTTTGCATTGCTATATGTTTTTATTTTATTGACTGTTGGCCTATATACTCTATTTGTGTCTATATGTGCATATGTAAATTGCAAACAAAAGCAGGTGATTTCTTGACTCCCTTTTTAGTATTCATCTGCAGTATCTGTAAAAATTGGACAAATGACATGATGTTTGCTGGTGTTTTGCATGGTGTAGCTGTGTGTGAACACTCAGCCCTGCAGCTCAGGGAGCTCTCATGGCCTCTCTCATACGTGCCACTTGTTATGTGATCAGTTAGCGAATTGGGGGGACATGCTAAAATTACCCTTTGCACAGTTAGCTGTACAGCTTGGGACTCTGGATGGCACCTGGAGCAACACAGGCTTCTGAAAATGTAGCAGATTAGTTAAAAATCTCTACTCATGTTTGCTGCTTTTTGTTGTAAAGAGTCCATGAAGTACTGGGTAGCACACCTCCCTGTAAGAAAATGGAATCCAAAGCCAATGCAAGCCTACAGGATTTTTTTTCTCTTTGTTAATTAGACTAGAAAAACAGACCTTGTGTGGCCAGTTTTTCTTAAAAGCTGTTACAGGCAGTGACAAATGAGTGAAGCTCCTGCATCCAGTATCAAGCAACTGGACAAGGAGAAAGGAAAAGGGCAAATGTGTATTTTAAAATAAGCTTACCAGAGAGAAGAGATCTGTTACCCAAATTTGGATATTGATGCAAGATAATGTTTTGTTATAACCCATTAATTCAGTGATTCAAAGCAAGTTACCACTGGACCAAATTCTGTTGTCTGTGTTGTGGATGGAGATCAGACAAGGACCCCAGGTTATTGTTCTTGGACTGAAGGCTTATGAAATACACCCTTATGAACAACTGTGTGTAGGATGGGTAGTGCTGTAAAGCCTCCTGACATAATCAGAAAAGCTTTTCTAATGAGGAAGCATATCTGGCCCTGTAGGCAATGTGCAGGATGGGGCTGTACTATATTGAACTTCTCTCTCAAATGGCTGGAGCCTGCATATGGCTCTGGCAGGTGACAGTTGGTGAGAGGGCTGCAGAGATGGATAGAGAATAGGGTATTACTGGTAAATCTGTCTTAAAATGTGCTGGTTGTAAAATGCAAGTCTGCCTGGAAGAGAAAACTTGCAACAGCCTATACTACTTTGTACTACTTGTGTAATTATGTTCTTTTTAACTGCAAAATTTAGCTAAGAGAAATACGTTCTTGAAAAACACTCATGTAGCAGCAACTGCAGGAACCTGTGATGGCTTTCACTGCACAAAGGAAAAAGACATGAAACAAAATTTAGATTAATCAGCTTTCAATTATCCTTTGAAGTGTCTTTAAATCATCATTTTAATATCATACTCACACTGAACCTGATTTACATTCACTTGCAAACTTCAAATATAAAGTCCCTGGCCAATTTCAGGGTGAATTTCTAGATGCAAGATGATATGTCCCTGAAATGTATCATTCATTTTCACATTTAATACTTGTTCAGAAATGGAGCCAAAAAAATTATCCTGAATGCTCAAACAAATTTTGTGCTCAAACAGAAAGAGTCCCAGTCAAATGAATTCTATTAAAAATATTCTGAGTTAGAGATTATTCTTCGGAAGTTACCTAGTTTTCTGTGTTTCTTTACCTATTTACACTGTTGTGTGTGAGTTTTATAAATAAATGTTTTCTTAATTTGAAGATCAGATTTCAAGTCAAGGTAATTTTGCTGAGAAGTGACTTTCAGATGGAGAAATAGCATATTTGTATTGGGTTTGCATGGCAAGGTTTTGGTAGCAGGGGTACTACAGGGGTGGCTTCTGTGAGAAGCTGCTAGAAGCTTCCTCTGTGTCTGACAGAGCCAAAGCCAGCCAGCTCCAAGACAGACCCGCTGCTGGCCAAGGCTGAGCCCACCAGTAATGGTGGTAGCACCTCTGGGATGATGTATTTAGGAAGGGGGAAGAGTTGTTGCACATCAGAAACTGCAGCCGGAGAGAGGAGTGAGAATATGTGAAACAACCCTGCACACCCCCAGGTCAGTGCAGAAGAAGGGGGAGGAGATGCTCCAGGTGCCGCAGCAGAGATTTCCTTGCAGTCCGTGGGGAAGACCATGGTGAGGCAGGCTGTCCCCCTGCAGCCCAGGGAGGTCCACAGTGGAGCAGATGCCCACCTGCAGCCTGGGGAGGACCCCACGCCGGAGCAGGTGCGTGCCCGAAGGAGGCTGTGACCCCATGGGAAGTCTGTGCTGGAGCAGGCTCCTGGCAGGACTGCGGACCCATGCAGAGAGAAGCCCACATTGGAGCAGGTTTTCTGGCAGGACTTGTGACCCTGTGAGGGACCCACGCTGGAGCAGTCTGTGCCTGAAGTACTGCAGCCTGTGGAAGGGACCCACGCTGGAACAGTTCATTAAGGACTGCAGCCTGTGGGAAGGACTTATGTTGGAGAAGTTGGTGAAGGTCTGTCTCCCGTGGGAGGGACCCCACGCTGAAGCAGAAGAGCATGAGGAGTCCTCCCCCTGAGGAGGAAGAAGGGAGTGGCAGAGACAACATGTCACGAACAGACTGCAACCCACATTCCCCATCCCACTGTGCCACGCAGGGGGAAGAGGTAGGGAATTTGGGAGTAAAGTTGAGCCCAGGAGGAAGGGAAGGGTGGGAGGAAGAAGGTGTTTTAAGATTTGTTTTTATTTCTCATTATCCTACTCTGAGTTGTGATTGGCAATAAATTAAACTAATTTATCCAAGACAAGTCTGTTTTGCCTGTGACAGTGATTGGTGAGTGATCTCTCCCTGTCCTTATCTTGACCCACGAGCCTTTTGTTATATTGTCTCTCCCCTGCTCAGTTGAGGAGAGGGAGTGATAGAGTGGCTTCGGTGGGCACCTCGTGTCCAGCCAGAGTCAACCCACCACATCATTTTCAAAAAAATTGAGTGATGCATAAAACAAATGAGGCTTAGCCAGGGTTGCTCTTGCAATTAACTATAGATTCCACAATACAAGATCATCATTTTCAGAAAAACAATTACCCTGTTGCTAAGACAACCTATTCTGAATCCAAAACTTTCTGAAGTCTTGCTCTTTTCATCCTGAATTTCTCTGTCCAGCCCATGTTCAGAGAAGACCTTCAAATGTGAACTGTATTTAAGTATATCCAGTAAAGTGAGTTAACCTGAAATGACTCCAGGAGGACTGATAAAAGCAATTGCAGCAATCTCTATATAAAATAAACCAGAAAGAAGAAAAAGAAATAACTTTCTACAGGGAGATCAATAATGAGTAGGACACTTGTCTTCCGAAGACCTCAGGAACCAGCTCGTAACTTAAGTTGTTAAATACTGCTGACACTAAAAAGACTGATTTCGTTTTTCCCCAGAAGGCTGAAGAGCAGCAGACCTCTGACAATTAAGACCTTTAAAAAAAATGTCAGTTTTGACATCCAAACCAAAGACATACAGGGAATCTGTTAATTAGTCTTGACAATCTTGTGATTAAATGTTTCACTTCTGGGCCTTGACAGTAGAGACATTTCAGCCTATGTCTTCAGCCAACTGAAGAGGATAGATTTCTCCTTCTCTGGGTCTAGTATCTTACACTTGTAGTGAGTACATGTGATTTATTTTTCTGTGCTCTGCTGGTGCCCTGTGCAATATTGTTCTTTGGAAACCCGTGCGGAAGAAAAGACGTCTGATGACTGTCAAAATGTGGTGTCCTGAAAATGGGAATTGTGGTCAATTCCTCATCTTTAGCAGACATTTGCTATATAGCACAAAAATGAAACATTTGGTAGTGTGTTTTCATTGGAGACAAAGCTTGCAGTCTGCTAGATTAATCTGCAATGATAAACTGATGAAGCTGCTAACCTAAAAGAAACTAACAGCATCTATCTGGGTCTTCTTGGTCCATCATAGGCATGGTGCAAGTAAGAATTTTTCTAATCTCATTGGTGCTACACATCAGATCTGGAGATAACCAAGCAGAGAAAAAAATTATGCTTTTTAGTGTATTTGGTCCCTTTTTTCCTGAAAAGGTTCACTCACCAGTAGCTGGAGCACATTACCTAAAACAGAGATGCTTGTATTCTCTTTTAAACTGTACATTTCTCACATTCTGCTTTGTGCTTGATGAAACTCTTCTGCCTGTGCCTCCCAGTCTGGCATAGCAAAAGCTAGTGTCAATGAGAGGAGGAAGGCCATGGTGTTATGGCTGAGATTTTCTTGCATCTACAAACCCCTGGAAGATTGTGAAACAATTTGGCCATATTCAGAGTTCTCTCTTAACTTTTTGCTTAACTGTGATGTCAAGACCTTTCTTGAGAGGAGTGATGTAATGAACCATTGAAGAAAACTCGGGTTTGCTGATGATCATTAGAAATGCTTATGAGACTTAAAACTACACAAGCTTATGGGGAATTGTGGTGCATTCTGATGAGTGTATTTTATTAACAAGATGCTTCATATTTTAATGGGCTGTTTCTCTCAGGCATTTGAGGTGCTGTTATGCTAGTTACTCAATTTTATGAAGTTAAACAATAAACATTAAAAGTAAAACCTCAGGAAAATTACCAGAGATCTGTCCCTCAGCAGATTTAATTTACTTTCATTTTCAAAATGTTTTTCTTTTAGTTTAGTAATCTGTATTTTAGTATTTTGAGCAAGGGAAGACAGACTTTAATCTGAGCCTCTAGGTCTGAAGGCATAGAAAGGAGTGATCTATTTTCTCCAGAGAATGGGAAGCTTTGTTTTCAGTTAACCCAAGCATTGGCATTATGAGGCCTGTTGATGCTTCTGCACTTAAAATCTTTGTGGCTGAACCATAGTGAAGTTGAACTTGGAAGTCAACCAGTAAGAAAACTGGAATGATCAAATGAGAAGAAATAAATATTTGGTGTATGATGTATGTTTTTCTTTTATGTTTTCTGCATTTACCGACTTTTATAGACAGTACTGGCACCTTTTTGTTATTATGAAAAAGTTATTTATTTAGCTATAGTCGCACTCTTCCATGTGCATGAATCTGAGCAATAAAGTGTTTTGTTTGGGCAGAGCAGGGGAAGTAAATACACAGCCCAGGGGGCAGATAATGCCCATTAATTCCTTTTATTTTCACCTGGCCTGCGGGCATGTAATTATTTTTTACGTGTAGCTATCAGAATACCCTAAGCTGTGTGATTAATGTTAGTCTATCAAAGGTATAGAACAGCATAGTTATTTCTCAGGAAGGAACAAGGCCTCCCTTCTCCAAGGTAGAATGTAAATCATGTGGGCAAGGAGGGAAGGCAGGCTCCACGTCACAGTAAGCACAAAATTTCTAGGCAGGAAACTCTCCTGCTCTGCACAACCATTACTTACTACTCAAGCTATTAGCCCCAGGCATAAAAGGCTTAGTTTTGTGGCACAGATGGCATTTCATCTGCCCAGACAGCTGGGCTAATTTCACCCTTAGACCTGTTCTACAGGAGGCCTTCAAAAAGCATTAGGAGCAGTAGGGTTTGGGCTCTACTGTTTAATATGTGCACTCCTCCCAGTTGCTAGTTTGCTGAAGACACGGTTCAAGCATGTTTATCACTCTCGTGCTTTCAAAGCATAGAGCAGAGCAGGAGTGCTTATAGTCACATTTTGACTGTTTTTCGAAGTTATATTGCTGTATATACTTGTATTTTAAAATGGTGTTTTTAAAATTATTTAAAAAACCTTGAAGAAAGCATTATAAGAGGGATAGTAACCTTCCCTGTGGTCAGGAGTATTTCTGTTCCCCAGTCGAGCTGTTTAGGGGAGGGAGTAATGCAATGAACTAAGTATATAACCAACTTTCTATTACTTGTGGCTCTGGAGACAAAAGCACCTCAAACAGTAGACAATTTCTGATCACCTGTGGGTGAGAGAGGCTGATGCCAAGAATTGCCAGGGACTGCTGTGCAGAGCAGAGCCAGCTCTGCGCTGCCTGAGATGGCCGAGCTGGCCCTCAAAGCAGTGAAGTTGCATTCAGCAGCCTTGTTTCTGAGCGAATAAATCCACTGGGCCTGGGGGCCAGCTCTGATGTCTCTCCATCTGTGGCACAGTTAACTTGTGGCCCCACTTCTTGGGATCCCCCGACTTCAACCATATCATCTGATTCCTCAGCTCTTGGACTGAGCAAATTGCTAATTACTGTGTCTGCTTCTATGGCCCAGTTTAGGCATTTCTGCAGCCTCGATTAGTTAATCTTGTGGGTCATGATCTTGTTTAATGCACAAAAGGCCTGTACTTGTCTGTGCCTTTTGGTTCTGACTTATTTTGCATATTTAATGGCGCTGGGTTTTATTCCTTGTGGGAGAGGAGCATCCCTCCAACTCTGGGCCCTCAGGCTGGGACTTGTTACGGTAGGGTAAGGAGGAGGAGGAGGATCCTGAACTTAGTGGAAGAGGGAACCTCAGCATCAGAAACTGGAAAGTGGTAGGGACAATTCCCCTGATCTACAGTTGAGAGGATCATCAGGAAAAACTACAAGTCAGCATTTCAGAAGAGTTTGAAGCAGTAATGGGAGAAGCTGTGTTAGAGTTAAATCCTTCAGTGCATTTGCTGCAGAATTTTTCATCTGAAGATGAAAGAAGATGAAATATAATGAGTGCTGAGTAAAGCAATCTTAGCTGTACCCAGAGCCTTTTGAGGAATAAAAGCAAATTATAAAAAAAAACCAAAAACAAACCAACACAAAACCTAACATGCCTAAAATAGAAAAGCTAGCAGAACTTGTGAACACTTCCCAATTCTTTGGACATGTTCTTGGGTTGCGTTTTTTTTTCCCTTCTCTTGTTTTCCTTACACCCCTGCATCAGTCAGTGCTTGATATCATCACCTTGTTGTCATATTTGCTTGGGGAAACAAATCTGTCACAGCAGTTTCCTGTCAATACCCTGTCTTGAGTTAGCAGCATGTGCCTAGCTCCGGCACTGTTGAGTGATGTCACTTTTGCTGATAAAACCCCTCTTTTCATTATCTATTGAAGAATGAACCACATGCTGGCATTACGCAGATTTGGAAACCAAGCATGCTGCCAGAGACAGAATTTGTAGAAATTCTTTTAAGTCACAGTTTCAGCCTATGAATAGAGTTAATAATTTCAGATTCGTATTGACCATAAAATTACTAACATCCAGAATGAATTATCTGATGTTCTGTGGTTTTTCAACCCCATTTTTTATTTTTTAGCATTTATATATAAAAACACATATATGGCATTAATATTCCCATGTAATGTTGTACCTATACGTAGGAGCATCACCAGAGAGCTGTCAGTATCTTTACTTTTCTCTCACCTGTTGCTTCATTCTCATTAAGATTCTACATTGCTTGATGTACTGATGGTGTCAGAAAGGGTAGTGGTGCAAGGAAACTGGTTATATCAGAGTTGTTTAGTGGTTACCGATATCAGACAGTTTGCAAAAAGGTGTTCCAGTGACAGGACTTTAAAATAGAACTGAATCAGTCTACTAGGTTAGATGGTAGCACTGCTTGTAAGGTGAGCTATCCTAAGAAGAACAGATACTTAAACAGAAGAACAGATACTTAAACAGAAGGAAATGACAAGAACTAAGCAAATGAGTATGTTTGTCTAATCAGTTAATGAAAATCAATGTGTGGCTATAGTGTGAAAAGAGTGAATGTAACCTTGGGAATAGCCTCACTAAGCATTGTATCAGAGGTTAAAAATGATAGCTCTGCTTTCACCAAGATACAGAAAGCAGAGATTCAGTAAATCCCAGAGCAAATAGCGATTGTGAGAGGATGGAGGCCAAAGAGGATAATGTGCATTAATCTACATATGTGGATCCACATAAATCTTTCTGGTTGTTTTATGTTTGCCAAATCTAAATTGGAATTAATGTGGCTGTTTGTTTTGTTATTTTTAATATTCACTGCCTACGTTGAACCATTCTGCTCAGTTTTGTACCATGTGGAAAACTCCTCCTGAAATAAATGACCATCTGCAATTTGGCTGGAAATTTAGGCTTTGTAATGCAAAAGATCAATAATAATGTTTCCATTTGTACATTTTTTTAAAAAGAGGGGTCTTTTTAGGCCAACAAATGGGCTGAGCAGAGAATAAGTAAACTGTGCAGGTCTGAATCAACAGCCTCAAGATCTGATGGACCACATCAAACAAGACCGGTAGGAATATCTGTGAAGGAGGCTGTGTGACACACTAAAGATCAGCAGTGGGGCAGTAAAATGGGAAAGTGAAGGACCTTCAGCCTCTGTCAGGGAAGACAATTCAGGAGGCAGTCAAAATGCCATACTCAGCATGGCCAACGCCAGTTTCCCCCTTCCTCAGAAGCTACCTCCAGGACTTAGTTTTGAAGCAGTTCTGTTGGGCTGAAGGACCATGAGTAACCAAGCTGGCTCAGCATCCTTGCTGAAGACATACTATGTCAGGACATGAATGAGCCAAAAAAGTCATAGTCCCAGTGTCAATCTCCTGATGATCCATATTTCCTGTTTCTAGAGTATGATCAATGCTTTAAAAAGTGAGTTTGGGGTATTTGGCATGACTCTTTCCCTCAATCTGCAGTAGGGTGCGGGGATCTGAGCAGGTATCTAGGACACCAGCTAACAGTCTTTAACCTAAAGCAAGAAATAAGATGAAAGAAAAGGTCTCTTTCAAATGATGCTGTCCCCCATAATGAACAGGCCTACCAAACTGGATGTGCAATTCTCCCCAGCAGACGGGCAGATGGTGACTGCACCACTGCCTTTCCACGGAGCCTCATCCCAGGATGCTCCTTTTGTTTCAGCCTATGCATGGTTGCACAAGCCATACCCAGGGAAGGTACAGTCCAGGAACATTTTGGCCAATGCCCTGGCTGACATAAGACTATCTTTAGCATTTTGCGCTATCTTTTAATTTATGCCATTCTTTGTGTTTTTAACACTTACAAATCCATTCATAAAAATTACGTTATTGGTACCCATGCTGGTGAGTGACTACCCACAACGCAATAATGACTGAAGAGCAACCAAGAGCAGGGCCACATTATGACAGTAGCTGTTGCAAAAAGAAAATGTGCTTGAAAAAGCTTTCTAAAGACCAAGCACATGAGAAGAACACAAACACTAAAATGACTTAAAGCACTTTGAAGCAGAGTGAAGCTGAGGTGAAGAGAGTACGGAGTGAAGAGCCAGGAGCCAACAAGTTCAGGGAAAGATGATCCAAGCAGAACTATAGGAAATTTTCTGAATTCCTCAAGGGCCCTGTTTTAGCAGCTTCTGCAGCAGTTTCTCTTGGATTGAGTCCTTGGCTTTGTTCTCCCTTCCCTGCAGTCAATCCGGAGATACCATGACAGTCTTAGTTTTCTGCAGAATTTACTGCTTTAGAATTTTATGCTTTCTCTTCCAGTGCAGAATGCACTCACTCAGCCACTTCTGCAGCTCTTTCCCCTGGCTCGGCTTGGTACTGAGCTGTTTGAAAACAACACTCTCCTCACTAGTGGATTGGCCTAGACTTGATGTTGCAGTGAATTTATTTGAATGTGGTGAGTGCTGCAGAGGTGGCACAGCTATGGGAAGATGAGCTGGAGTTATTTGTTGTGCACTGTCAGCGGTACCATCCTCTAGTGGCAGGATTGTTGGGAAAGATATGTGAAAAGTAAACACAAATGTTGAAAAGGCTCCAGGAGGAGCCTGGCATTTAGCAAAACGTCTTTCTTTGCAAACTGACAAATTAATAAATGATGGAATCAAAACTGGAATCCTGCAGTGTCACTTCAGAGTTGGTGGTAGGAACAGAGCAGCACTTTAACACTTTGCCTGAAGGGAGTGAAAAAAACCACCTGTTGTGAGTTAAAAGGAGAAATGTTCATCCCATAATTGCCTGGCACAAATTTCTCGTTTACAATAAACTGTCAGTTGCAATTTTCAGCCTTCAGAAATACGTGGTCTGGTGTTCAAGACTGCTAAGTACCAGAAGTTGTGTGGGTCAAGTTCTGCTGAGAACATAATCTGAAAACTAAGTAGCAAGACAAATGTTATGACTTCCATATCTTCAATTAGAGGGATCGATGTACAAAAAGAAGAAAGTAGTCCTTTCTCTCTTTCAAAGCCCCCGCAGAGATTTTTAGAGCTGGTTTTAAAACACAAAATCAAATAATTTTATTACATGCAAAATGAGAGCATTTGATCTTGAAGCCTTTAAGACATGGACAGAAGGGCCCAGGATGCCATTTGAGGCACTGAGATAGTTCTGAGCTTTAATGTTAACCTGTCTATCTTGGTATGATACTACTGACCTGTCCCACATTGTGAGGATTAGTCACTTAGTTTGCACTGCCACTTTGAAGACATAAAGCACATCTCCTATCAGGTAAGGTCTGCATCAAAAGATTCAAGAAAGCACTAAGCACTGTTTTGCATTTGTTTTCTTTTTAAGTCATCTGGCAGCACCTTTCCAATCTACCACTGTGCTACAGGGTAAGTTTATTTTAGGCCGAAGGGAAGAGCAGGCTGTTTTGAGATGTTTTCAGTTCACTCAAGCCATTTTTGCTTGCTATAGCTTTAAGTCATAAATTGATTTATAATATGTTAACAATTGCTGCAGGTTGTGAATAGATATTTGAAATGCTGTTTCAGTGAGTATGTCCTTAATGCCATAATCTCCTCAAGAAAAGAGTATCCTAACAGGCAAACTTCAAACCTTTTTTCTTTTTTTGTGTTTCATCATATAGAAGAACCAAAGCAGTCCTCCTCCCAGCATTTTGAGGGGCAGTCATGCCTCTCACATGATCATCTGGGAACTGCTGTTGGCTTCCAGGTATAGAGAAAAACCAAAGCAAATAAGTAAACAAGGCCCCTGAATGTTTTGGGGGACTATAGAAGAGCAAAAGGGAAGTCCTAGAGATTAGCTTGAACCAAACTCTACCATGCTCTAAAAAAAATGAGGAGTGCAGATTCCAAAGTTTGCAGAAAGATAAAAGAATAACTGGACTGGCCTGACACCTAACAACCAGTTCCTGGTCCTCTGAATTGGACCAATCTCTTTGTGAAATTAAAGAAGCTGTAGTAGACAAGCAAAGTGTCTCCCTAAACCACTTTGACAGTAACTCATGTAGCTGAATACCAGCTTTTAGACTCAGAGACTGCCTTTGCTTCTTTGTTGAGACAATTGACCTAAGGTCAATGGATAAGTTCATTTCAGCAGTCTGTTGCATGAGTGGTCGTCTGGTCTCCTAGGTCTGAGTGAAGCAGTTTCTTTCCAGATCAGAGCAATTCCAGCAAATGAGATATTTCAAGGTATGCTCTTTACCATGAGGGTAGTTGATCCAATCTGTTCTTTTTTCCATTGCTTTGCTAGTCCCAGTCATTTATAGTTGTTCACTTTGGGCTCTGATGAAGTAAATTCTCTTTTGCAGCACCCTTTGCTTCAAGTGTGCAGTAAATGGCCTCGTCTGTCCATATTCCACTCTATCCATGATACAACTTTTCAGTTCTGGCTTTTTCATATTGAAGATACTAGAAGAGAATATCATAATACAGATTGTATACCATGACTTCAGACTATCCCTGAGCTCCTACTTCAGATTTTATCATGTTAAAAAAGTGACAGTGGTGATTGTCCGCTCTAGGCTAATGTATATTTGTGTGGGTGTATGTAGAAGTATATCATCAATTGTGACATTCTGCTGGCATTTCTCCAGTAACATTTTTCTCAATTTAGGATCATTCCAGTGAGATTCCATGACCAAATATATGGTCTATGTCAAATAAATACTGTTTTGTACCAATGTCAGCAGTCAAATCTAGAGAAGAGATAGGGTGGAAGCAAGCTTAGGTTTTACAGTAGTATTTTATGCCTGTTGCATGTGCCAATACTCAGTTCCTCTCTCCACAAGTTTTATCAGCTCTCCAGTAAATCACCTGCTCTACCTAAAGCAGGGGTCTTTCAAATGAAGGAAGATTTTGGATCTACTTCTTTCCATTTTCTCCCTTGGGGACATAAGTAAAGCCCCAATCTTATGTGACTGCCATTAAAATGTCACAAAACCAGGTGATCTGGAACATAAGTAGAGGAAAATCTAGGCAAAACAAATGTTTTAGTCTGCTTGTGCTCTTAGAAATCGCCTTTACTGCACTAGTGTGCAACACATTTTCCCTGCCTTCAGTGAAGCAGCTGGAAGGGGTGTTGCTATAACAGAATGCAGTAAATTATAGGAGGGGGAAAAGGGGCAGAAAAACAAAATTCAGGACTACGTTGTTATTTCTTGTTTGCTTTTCTGAATGATGATGCTGTAGATAGTTATGTGCTTACCTGATTACTCACCTGCTATGGTTTGTGCTGTACAGCCATCAGACAAGCCAGTTTTGCAAGGTCCACTCAGGTTGTATTTGTCTATGTTGTGCTTGTTCCCAAACCCTATTCTTTGCAGTTTTTTTACTTCTACTTCCTGAGTGACACTTCTGTCACATTTTTGGACTAATATAATAGTGGTTCGCATTTTTATATCCTGAAGGCTTGTAGAGAATTTAATACCTGTAGAAAAAGGTGCAAATCTGGAAATGTATATTTGGATGGAGGTAAGTCATTCTACATCACTGCTAATTTAGGTTATTTTGAATGCCTGTTAGAAACGCCCCCCCCCTTTTCCCTTTGGATGTAGCTTCCCCTCGACAGCTGTTCTAGAAAATGCCATTGCTAAGAGGAATCCTCTCTTCTCCTTTCCACTGAACTGATGTGACATGATATTCAGTCAAAATAAATGCCAATGGAAAAATAAATCTTTCAGGGAAAACTGAAACACCTTCATGAATCCAGAAAACAGTGGCTTCCACAGTGCTTGGATGGAAGACTGACAAAGCAACTGTCATTGTTTCAAACATGCTTTTCAGTGGGAGAGGTGTCGTGGTTTAACCCCAGCTGCCAACTAAGCCCCACACAGCTGCTTGCTTACTCCCCCCTGGTAGGATGGGGCAGAGAATCAGAAGGGTAAAAGTGAGAAAACTTGTGGGCCGAAATAAAGACAGTTTAACAGGGAAAGCAAAAGCCATGCGTGCAAGCAAATCAAAACAAGGAATTCATTCACCACTTCCC
>JANZLQ010000030.1:15750675-15821534 GCA_026212715.1 Elanus axillaris
AATTGTAATGGAATTCTTCAAGAGAAAAGAATCTTCCCCCAGAGTTTAAATGTTACCAGTGCAGTTCAGCTTTGACTAGCATATAAATGTGACTACAGAGTTTTCACAAATGCTGAGCTCATCAAAAGGACATTCTTAATATCAATAGTTATAGCAGCTAAGCATTTAAAATGCAATCTGCAGCCTTATCTGTTTTCCTTCCTTAGCCTTTTGCTCCTTGCTGGGTTCATAGGATGGTGAACTGACTAATCAGAAATATCATCTGTAATTGGATTCAATAAATCCACTTGAATTGGCACAACTGCACCTTTGCAAAGAAATTTTTCCCCTAGGTGAGTGCTGTGGTTTAACCCCAGGCAGCAACTAAGCATCACGCAGCCACTCACTCACTTCCCCCCCACCCAGTGGGATGGGGGAGAGAATCAGGAAAAGAAGTAAAACTCATGGTTTGAGATAAGAATGGTTTAATAAAACAGAAAAGAAGAAACTAATAATGATAACACTAAAAAAATGACAACAGTAATAAAAGGATTGGAATATACAAATGATGCACAGTGCAATTCACAACCCGCTGATCAACACCCAGTTAGTCCCAGAGCGGTGAACCCCCGCTCTCCCAGTTTATATAGCAGATGAGACGTCCCATGGCATGGAATACCTCGTTGGCTAGTTTGGGTCAGCTGCCCTGGCTGTGTCCCTTCCCAACTTGTGCCTCTCCAGCCCTCTCGCTGGCTGGGCATGAGAAGCTGAAAAATCCTTGACTTTAGACTAAATATTACTTAGCAACAACTGAAAACATCAGTGTGTTATCAACATTCTTCTCATACTGAACTCAAAACATAGCACCCTACCAGCTACTAGGAAGACAATTAACTCTATTCCAGCTGAAACCTGGACAGTGAGTGGTATTTTTGTTTTACAAATGAAAATACTTGCCATTTACTGCATTAAATCATAACAAAATGAAAATTCTTAACAATTTTCCAAGCCCAGCTCTGGGTCTGATCCTGTGAGCTGATACCTGCATTCAGGCCTTAGTGAACCTAGAGGGACATAAAGATGATTGCAAGCTGCAGTTCAGATTCTTATGCAGAGTGTCCACAGTGAAAGTAAATTCCACATTCACATAAATTCTTCCTGAATACAATTATACTTCTTCAGCTAAGTGTTTAACAAAGACATTGCAGCATCAAAAGTGTTAGATAAGCTTTATCTAAGTGCTAAAAAATGAATGCTTCCATTGTGCAGAAGGTAAGTCCAACATTTGACACAGTAAATGTCCTGAAAAATATATGTTGCATTATTGGATAGGGTTTTTGTTTTATTCGTTACTCAACAAAAAACATTTCAAAACCAGTGACTAATGAATCATTTAACAACTTCATTTGTAACATACTTAATATACTACTTTTTTTGCATTTCCATTGAATTAGTACATTGAGTGATTTAGTGTTTTCTGTTTAGACCTAGCCAATGTCTGATAGGATTTACATCAAGACAGTCATAAAATTAAAACAATAAATAAGTAGTCCGACAGATTCTTTCAATATTAGCTTAATTCTTGCTCTGACTTATCAAGGGTGATATTTATTATAGACCTAAAGGGCATGGAATTAAAAAACATATGAATTAGCAGAAGAATCCAATCCAGCAGTGAAAGTCGATTTCGTAGCCCGTGTGCTTCCTTGCATGCCTAAGTAGGAAGGTTATGTCATTAGAGCCTATAAACCAGCTTTGGCGTAGATGACAGGCGGAGAGAAAAGCGTGCAAGTGTTGGATGTCCATGTAAATACATTGTTATGTCTATGGGCTTATGTGGATGAGCTGAAGTGCAGGAAGCAACCACCATAAGTTTGTGCCTGAACTTTATATCCTGATGTGCACTAAGCCCATCCAAACAGCAGGTGATATTCTCACATTAACTGTCCATTTCCCCTCTGTCCTCTCTCTCCACAACAAACTGTGGAAAAGTCTTCCTGGTGATCTTCTAAAAGAAAAAGGTACCGCCTCTACAAAGACAGCATTGTAAAACAGCAGCCTGTTAGAGAGCTACTTGCAGGAGGGAAGCAGAAGAATGTGAAATGGTGCTTACTGAGAGCACTGTAACTGCTGCCTGTGGTGGATGGAAGGCAAGCGACTATTCACTTGAGTGAGTTTCGTGTGAAGAGGGCATGACTGAAAGTTGCTTTTACTCATGTTTTGAGACCAGGCTTCTCTAGACAATGTGTAGGTACAAGGCTCTGGGCTTGGCATTCCCCAAAGGCCAGATCTTAAACCCTGTACTGGGATTTTGACAGTTTCACAGGTGGAAGGAAGATGGTTTAAGTCTCTCTTCGGAGCAGGAGAGCTGGCTATGTTGCCACGTGAGCACTTACCTTCTCCCCAGCTTTTCTCAACAGGTCTTTTTGCTTTGATTTTGTGCTTTCATGCCTTGTTCTGTTAGGCACTGACAGAAGAGCCGCAATGCACATTGCAGGAGAACTCAGCAGGGGTGGCTTTTCAATTTTTTGGTTTGGTTTTTGCCTTTGTAAAGGAGAGCATGGACTCTGAAATGTCTGTCTCTCTGCCTTTCTTGCTGCCGTAGTCTAAACTGTGTCTTGTGTAACATTAAAATGTGCATTTAGTGCTGGTCTTTTTCCAGTAGAGGTAGCAGCCTTTGCAGAAAGGCAAGCTTTGCAGTGCTTTGTACAACCTCCTCTTCTGGAAAACCAATACAGAAAATCTCCAGGGCAGTTCATCAAAACAGATGTATGAAACCTTCAGGGGACACCCTTCTCCCAAAAATAGGCCCTTCCTTTATGTGCACACAGACGTGTTCCTGTAAGCGAATTTTCCAGAGACATATCTGTCGAGCATTTCCTTCTTCTGTGCTGCATGTAATAAAATCTGCTGCTTCATTGAACTGGGATCAACAATTCCCGCTTTAAACATGAGCTTGGACTTGTGTTGCACTAAATGAATATTTTCTGTCTGGGTTTCAGGAAACAACTTACACAGGCAGGAATTCTTAACAAGCCTGCAACACCCACATTTGGCAAGTGTGCATATAATAGGTGCATCTGGAGTCATACAGGTGTTCAGAAGTGCAGTTTACTTGTTTTGCACCTGGATATAGTGTCATAGCTGCAGAAGTCTCCCACTAAAAAAAAAAAAAAAAAGTTAAATAAGATTTATTAGTTGTCTTTAAGCTATTGATCCTGTAGTAGTTTTGTGTTTTTTGAAGGAGTACATGTCTACAGCACTGTCCCACTGTAAATGAGCAGGAGGAAAGCTGTAAGGCTGCCCACTCTCTCAGTATACCAGAAAGAAAGAGAGGTTCATGGAAGGACTGAATCCTGGTGGGCTTGCAGCTTTTGAAATCTGTCGGTCATTCCTCCACTGATAGCAAAGGAAGGCTTGCAATATCACCTGATGTTGCTTTGTCAGATAGGGGAGGACCCCACTCCAGGACTCCAAGCATATCCCTCTTGGATTTACTCCTGAATTAAGTCTTAAGTGCATATTGGTTACCAGCTTCAGGGAGTGCTTCAAGTGATCTCTTTCATGCCATCCCACCCCACATTTCCCTTATCACTTTACCTGCTCCAACCTTCAAATTTTCTGGTGTTAATCCTCTTCCTCTCAAGTGGAGTCATTGAATGTGCCATCCTATTTACACCTTATCTGATTTTCCTCTGTGACCTTACAGTGATTTATGTCATGGTATAGATGAATGCGACACTTTGCTAGGTCTGCTGCTCCCTCCATATTCTGAATGTTCAGCAGTAGATTTTGGTTCTGCTTTTTGTGGTAGTACTGGGCATTTCATTCACTTCAACAGAGCCATGCTAAAAGTAGGGTGATATTTGTTTTGTGTCAGTTTGGCACCTAGTAACTTCCCCTCTAGGGAATATATATATGTGTGTGTGTGTAGGGCTTTTTTTTGCTTCCCTCCTACCTTTCCTTTCCGAATTCCCTTCCTCAGGGAATTTCACAAATTACTGATGATCTAGGCACAGAGGAGCAGACTGAAGAGTAGGGTTTAAAAATAGTTTGACGCCTGTAAAATGGATCATTTTCACAGTTAAAGTATTTTTGCTCTTGTCTCAGAGGAATATTGAAAGTGCAAGGAAAATGTTTTTGCAACAAAAATTATTGGCAATTTTCAGCTAACACAAAAGTATTGGAAGTATTTGGATTTTTTTTTGGTTTTGAACTTGACATACTCGAGTGCTGTTCTGGTAAATATAACAAAATATAATTGTATTATAGAATATATATACTAAATAACATACATCAGTTAGAACTGTATTTCTATCTTCCCAATTACACATACTTTGCTTTTCAGTATAGAGATCTACCAGTATTAAAGTTAAACCAAGATATGTTGTTGTTTTCCCCCAAATTCAAATCCAATGTTTATATGGGTTCTTTCTGATCTTTTAATTAATTATTTGGAAAATCACAGTTGTCCCTTTAAAAATGTAAATGCAAATGGAAGACATAAATAAAAGGCTTGCCTTGCTTTTAAAAAGCCTGTGCATGAGCTAGTTTGAGGACAGGGAGCAGTCTAACACAGCAGTACAGAACCCAGCGCAGGCTGCAGACTTTCCCAGGAAGCAGGGCAGGTTTACTGTGTCTGGGCATCCCCACATTCGCCTGTGATCAGTTGTTTAATCACAGATCTATTTTGTGATTGTTTGATGGCTGTTGCATTTCTGAAAGAAAACACAAATGAATCAGATTGTATTATGCTTCCAGCCAGACAAACAACCCAAATCCCACAAACATCTACTTGCTCTCCCGTGAATCTCTGCAACTATGAGGAACAGTAAAAAATTTGCTTACAAAATGAATGCATTGCAAGGTGAACCCACTTCAGTGTTCTCTTGATCCTCAGATGAGTTACAAGCAAGCAGTATCATTTACGTTGCAATAACTCACACTGAAGTTAGAGGGATATGAAGGATGTTTTCAGTCAAACTTAAGAAAGGCCAGGTTAAGACTTTCAAGCATTGGTCCTAGGTGGTACCCACTGAAGATACCCCATTTGCATTGGCAATTGCTTCTGAGAGCCCAAAGCAGGTAGAAGCTGAGCTGGCAGGTTCTCTGGGTTTGGTCCTGGAACTGTGATCTTAGGCTATGGCAAAAACTTGTATTTTGATTAACCATTCCCCATCTTCACTCCTGCACTTGTGCCATCCCCTGTGTTATGGCATCCAAATCGGTGAACTTAATCAGGGGACTGATCCAGCTGAAAACCTGTCCTCCAAAAAAAAGCAAGGGGGAAGGGTTGTGCTTCAGCCACCTGGGTATCATTTGGCAGCACAACCAGCTGCATGACCACAGAGCAGGGCTGGTGCTGCCACAGGAGTGAGCAGGGCAAGGGCTGCTTCAGCTGCTGTTGCTGTTGAAGACCCTGTTGCCTGCTCTTTCCAGAGGAAGAGCCTGTGGTATTTGCTATGGGAAAAGAATAATCCATGGCTTTGGAAGACATCTGGCAGAGAAATCACACAGATGCCCTTTACCTTCTCTTGGAGACTGTGCTTTTCATGCAAAAATAGTTGGTTACTGCCTTTCAATTTTGCAGGTAACCTTTGCAGCCATTGCTACATCAAAGATTGCAGTTTAGACTAATCATATTTGTGTTTGGACGGCTGTCCTCACCATGGTGGATGAGGGGAAACAGACTTTTTTTACTTATTAAGCTTGAGGGTGACAGATCAACTGCTATCAAAGCTAGTCATTGCTCTCAAGTCTAATAAACTGCCCATTTAGTCTGCTCAGATATTTCATAATAGACTGCTTTATTCTATATTGAAATATCTGATGAAGAGGAAATTTAAACAGATAAGATATTACTTCGATAAATATATTGTAAAACATTATGCACAGTTTTCCCCTCCTTACATTCCAAGGTTCATAGCAGGAATTTTGTCTTAGTGTGTGTTGCCACTCCACACTGTCCGATTACCTCTGACAATCCACGTTGTCTCATGTAATGGTTGAGCAGTCCTGCAGCAGGACCACAGGTATCCACAGAGATGGTCCCGCACACGAAATCTAGGTATGTCAAATGCTTATATTTCATTCTTCAATGATTTCAGAGCTCTTTATTTGGATGGGAGCTTCTACTGAATTGAGCTTCTTAGGAAGGCTAAACGAGGTGCCTGCATTTCTCTTCACATGCAAAGAGGTTAAATGATTCATTGAATAACTTGCAGCAAGTCCTTGTCATTCACTGTCCTTCTCAGCCCTGCTTCCCCTTCTATATCCTGCCACGGTCAGAGATGTCTGATGTTTGTCAGAGATGAACATGTTAGTTTAGGCAGGTCAGGCTGCTATAAATAAGGTATGAACTTGTAATTGGAATTGATCCCATTTTTATAGCTGAATGAATTGCCACTCCTCTGCTCATCTGCATAGGCTGGAAGTTTTCACATTCTTAAATATTTTTTACTGGAGCAGTTTAAGCTAATGTATTTTATTGTATTGCTGGTATGGATAGAAACATGGACATGGTTGCTTTCAGCAGTTCAGCTGAATCCTCAGTAATTCTCTATAGCTCAAGCATCACAGTATGCGAGTAGACTTAAATTTCATTTTGGCATTGTCTGTAATTCTTGAGATACTCTTCTTGGTTTCTAGCAAAAGACCAACTAGTTCTTTCTGTCGGTGCTTTGCTTCCTTGAGCCTGCTTTCAGTGCTGCTTTCTATCTCTTAAAATGAAGCATGCCTAGTTTCTGCTCATTGAAGAAAGCAGAGAAAAGGCAGGCATGCTTGTCCTGAATAGAAAGGGCAAAGCTAGTGAACATCATGGTTAATGTGTGTGCATAGGTATCTTTATAACACTAGTGAGGGTAAATTTTCAGCAAAGCACAGGTTTCGTTCATTTCCTGATTAAAACAAATTTCTGTGATTTCATCCTGGTCCATCCATTCTCTTAGTGCTAACCTTCGCAAGCCACACAACACTTCAGCTGGGATGTCTGTAGCCCAGTGATACATGGAGGGGTTTATGCCATAAGCACATTTAACTGTTATGATCATCTGTCATCAGAATTTCGGTATGGATGGATGAAGTTCATCTAGATCAAGTTGATCTTTTGTGGTATTCTGTTAAGAGATATATAATGGAGGAAAAAATGTGCCCTTTAGCAAGGGTCCTTAAAAGGACTGGAAAATTTAAAAAAGGCACATCAAAGCTGCTATTGATATAAAGCTGAAAGAGAGGTGCCAAGTACAAACACTGCGGAGAGATGGAATTGTGAATCCTCTCCAAATCTGCCCTATGCTTCTGTGGTTTGTGTGGTGTTTCTAGGGGGTTACAAGTGTGAGTTGGTACCTCTGTGCTGAAAGTAGTTTTTAGGTAGTTTTTACAGCTCTTTTCCTTTGAATTTCCCAAGTAACTTCAGCTGGCTCCATGTACAGGATTCACAGCTCAATACCAGCAAATGCCAAGCCAAAAAGAAATAGAAGGGAAAAAGAGAGTGAAAAGCCAGAAAAAGAAGACTGAGAGTAGTTGTCATTTAAAAAAAAAAAAAAAAACCAAACAGCAAAACCCAACCACAATACCCGTAAGAGCAGCAGAGTGTGTAACGGTCATGACTGTTGCACTGCCCAGGGCAGCGCTGCAGTTGGGAGTAATGCTCTGATTCTTCTTGTGGTGAGCGTGCAAGGATGTCTTCAGAAGAGACACTCGTTTTATATGCAACACTGTCAATGTCATCTTTGAGGAAAATCACCAGAGAAGCTTATTTGTTAGTAAATGTTCCTTCCCCATCCAGTTTGACTGCCCTTTGTCCCCTTCCCACATGCTCTAGAGTAGCTGCAGAGACCACCTCTCCCCCTTCACAGCAGAGGGAGTTCCCCCTTGCTCCTCGTCCTGCTGCTCAGTGCTGCACCGCAGGCTGATGCTACGCAGGGCGGTAGGCACTGCACAGGCACTGTGCAGGGAGCCTTCATCTCCAAGAGCCCCGGCACTGCATCCCTGAGGATCAGCAGAGAGCAACTCAGCACTGCTGCCTGGGAAGTGCCAACTGCTGAGATACTGAATATTCAGGCTAAACTCGATGGCTTAATACAAGGGTGAGAAATCATAAGAAGGAGTGCTCTTTGCTGTCTCTGCCTCTCTCTCTTACAGTATTTTTAAAATGGCTGAGTTGTGCCAAAAGATACAAGTTGTCTTTGAAACAATTTTTAAGTGTAAATGTGACATTTCCTCCACTAATCACACTTTCTTCAGGTGAAAGATAATAGAGTTGTCTGAGTAGCTCAGCCCTGGGTCTTTGCTTGAGTAGTTACTCCAGAATGAATTATATCCATAGTGGTGGTTTCATAAGTTCTTCTCTTTTTTGTGTTAAGCGCTCAGCTCATTTAGTATCTCAGTTTGAACGTGAAAATATTCTAAGAGGTGAAAGATCAGTGATTCATATGTAGTACCCAGCATCCTTCTGCCCAGTCCTCATTTTACTTTGAGTGGATGTCAAAACAGATACATCAGTGCAGAGAATGTACTGTATTTTTTTCCCAAAACATTAAAAATCCATGCTAATTTCATGCCTGCTATTTCTCAATCACAGGACATCTTTAACTAAAAGATAATTTACAAAATAATGCTAGTGTGGATGGTATATAATTGCATCTAATTATTTTTATTATTAATTTTTTATTATTGAAAATCCATGTACATGTATGCTCATTTCCATCTCCAAAAGCAAACCATTCAATGTCTCTAGCCATATGGATTTTGTATGCCATTCAGAGCAACCCAGTCTTCTATGGTAATGACTCAACAACTTACTGAATCCAGTTAGCAGCTTTATACTTCGTTACTCAAAGTATCTCCTAGTTAAGTTTCATAACAGTCCCACTTAGATTATTTCACATCCTCCATGTAACTATTCATTAAAGTCAACCATGCCTTCTGTCGGCAAAGGAGTGATTCACCATTAGTATTTCTCTCTCTTGATCCCTACACCTTACTTCTATCCAGCCTTGCTTCTCAATATCTGAAAGCCAAACAGTCAGCTTGGGCTGATGCCCCACAATACAGAGGAGTAGTTAAAGGCAGTGATCTTGAACAGATTCATCTTTAATGGCAGTAACCTCTTAAGCATTGCTGCTATATTTGATTAAATACTGAAAGAGCAAGCTTAGAAGCACAGGTCTCTTTTCCCAGGATCTGTATTACCTTTGCCAGAAGGGAGAACTTTGCTTGCATAGAATGAAATTTGTGCTAGAGCAGAGGCCCTGTGAAGGACCTTACACACATAAGGGCTGCTCAGACTGCTGACCTCAGGCTTAACTGGTGGCAAAGGAGTTTGCACTGTTGCAAAGTTCAGCTGTCAGAGCTGTTTTCGCTTACCTCTTCTCATGCTGTCCTGAACATATTCATTCACTTCCTAACTAAACTGGTGTATCATCATTTTTAAGAAGCGGATCCAACTGCCTGCTTCTGCTGATCAGTTTTCAAAACAGTGCTACCCAGGGACCTGTCCCTCTTGTTTTCTAAAACGTCAGCTGAATCCTCAGTTGGCAGAAAGAGATGTCATCCCATGCCTTCAGTGGAAAAAGGTTAGGAGAGTGGACTTAGCAGCATTTAGGGACAGCCAGATGGGCTTTTTTTCCTCTCCTTTATATCTGAGTCTCACTTTGAACATAATGTATAACACATTTTTACAGGAACTTAGGGGAAAAAAAGGAGGATGTGCTTTAGTGCTTATGTGGATTCTGTGAATTACCAGCTTCTGATTTTAGCCCCTGTTTCCAGATGTGTTTCTCCTGGCAGTGTAAGTCTTGGTTTGTGCTCTTCTCACCCCCGCACTGTGCTGGCACAGTGACTGGTGTGCCCATTCAATGAACCTGACTGGGAACCTAAGTCTTTTTTTCTTTTTCTACCTGGTCATTTTTCAGCCACATCAGCTCACTATTGTGGTTCATCACACATGCAGCCACTCAGGCAGATGGTTTAGTACAGTAGGGCAAATCAGAGAAGCAGGGAGAAGCACCTGGAGACAGGATCAGAGAAGAATTTGTGCTAACAGCACTGCTGCTCAGTTTTATTGACTCACCCATGTGCTACTAAAATGCTCACCCAGTATTTGAGGAAAAGAAACAGATACAGGCTCCACCTTTTTCAAAAAAAAAAAAAAAGGGAAAAAAAAGACTCAAAGATTCATCCAACACAGTAGGATCTAAGCATGGGCTTTGTAGGTGAATGCTGAGCCTGATCCAGATTCTTTCACTGCTTTCCTGTGGAGTTTCTGTGATGTATTGTAGGATATACAGAATCAAAACTGAGATCTGTTGAGATACAAGAGACTAAGCTTGTCCCTGCCAGTGCAGATGTGCTAGCAATATAAGAAAGCTCTCATCCAGCTTAGAAGTGCTTATAAATATTTTAACTGTCCTATAACTGTCCAAGTCCCATGCAACCCATACTTTGGACTGATGCTTCAGCTTCTATGGCGGGTTTATCCTAGTGAAGGGTGAGATCACGTTAACCTTTCCCCATATGGATGCTAAAGTAAAATCACAGTAGCATCAAGTATCATGCTACTGATTAAATCCTGTGGATGAAAAGTGTGTGTGTGTGGGGGGGTGGTGTCAGGATTGACATTTGCAGACGTCTCTCTCCCTTTATCTACTTCATGCTGCTCAGCGATCTGATCTTACTGGGTTGTCCAAACTGTGTCTCTGATTCTTCACCTTTTGGTAGAGGCTACAGTGCAAAATGTCACAGGGCTATTGTAGTCTCCCTCTTCTTCCTCTTTAAGGCCACAGTGTTTCCTCTGTCATCTCTTCCATTTTAAGGAGGTATATTCCCTCACTGAATCCACACACCCAGCACCTGTGTTTGTTCAGCCATCTCTGCAGAGAGATGGTGTCATGGGCTGGGAAGAAGTTTGTGCATGTGAGTGCAGTGGAGAGACATGGTGGGTACTGATGGTTCAGAAGAGAGCAGAAGTAGCATCACAGCCCTCTCAGCAGTGGGTGCCTAATTTCCATATTTTTTGTGTTTCAAAACACAATGTTAGAACACCAGCCGTCCTGGCTAGGTGTGACAAGAAATAGGCAAAGTAGAGAATAAACTGCTGATCTGAACAGTGTGGCCTTCCCATGGCACTTGGTGAGGTGACTGTTCATGTGTGGCTACCTGTAATCTCAGAAGGACTATCTCCTTCCTTGTTTGTTACTGTAGTTCAAATGAAGAACTACTAGCAGAGATGATGGTGTTTAAGGTCATGCCACCAAATCACTGCATCTTATGTATAATAAATACCTGTCTCCTCTTCTGTAACTCTAAAGTCAGTAATGTAAGAATAACTTGAGTTCATTTCAGTTAGCTATTGTTGCTGTCTGGGTGCAGCTGTATGCAACTACACTGAATTACCTACAAGTAAAGTGAGTATGTGGAACTGTGGTGCAGGAGCGTGTGGTATATATGAGTCTTTCTGCTATGACTTAAGACAATTGTGTGCCTTTTTGTGAGGAGAAAGGAGAGTATATGTCTTAAACCTTTTTAAGAGAGTCTGCAGTTCAGGGAACAACAGACTGCAGTACTTTCAAAGTACTACATGCCCCCATTAAGCCATTCTTAGTTACTGTACAGGCATAAGTCATAAATAGTTTATTTGTTCCTTGGCAACTTCATATTTCATGTAAGTACGAAAGAACACATATGCAGTGGAACTTTTATGAGATCAAAATTTAATCCCTGAAAAAGATTCAGCAAACATCAAGATTTCCCCCAAACCGGTGATCTTATCAGTCCAAGCAAACTTGCAAAGATTAATAAAAAACTAGTCTTTGCAGCAATGGCTATGAATGTATATATACACATATTCTTATACAAGTACATGGGGTTATTTTTCCTTGTAGCAGAGTCGTGGCCTCTCATTCTCTGCTGCAAAAGGCAGTGTAGGTAGATAAAATGAAAGGCAGCTCCTACCTCACAGCTATTGTATACATAAGGAAGAGGTACATACGTGAATACAGTACAGCAAGTGAGTGAGAACAGGAAGGCCAGGATAACATATATGAACACAAGAGAAACATGGCTGGTTATCCAGAGCATTATATTGAGGCTCCGTAAGATGAGATTTCCATTACATTTCTATGTATTTCTTTTATGAGATTAGCTGATCTGCAGTATGTCCTTGGACATGTCATTTCCTCTGTATTCTTCAGTCTCACTACCTGCAACAAGACCTTAAGTTAATCAGCTTCTATGTCAAAAGGCCATAGTCCTCAGAGCTGTTGTCCTCCTCAGGGCCAACCAGCCTTTGTGCAAGGATTGGTGTCTGAGATGTCTCCTAGTCCCCAGACTTGCCCAAATTGCCTTGGGGTGCAGATTTCCAACAAGCTTGTTTGCAACATTGTTTTGTTAGAAGAAAGACTTTGTCCTTACTTTAAGATTGCCTGGGGTTGAATGTGAACTTGGAAACCTGAAAGCAAAGGGTTAACTTCTTGATAGAAACTCAGAAAAGTATAAAAGAGAAAGATGCAGTTCAGCCTATCAAGAATATGCAGCATCTTCTGTGTCTGTTCCTTAGAGCTTTCCTAAGGCATCTTTCATCCCTGAAGCAAAGGGGACGATCAGCTGAGTGACATTCTCCCTTTGGGATGCTGTCTTAGAGAGTGGACTTTTCTGGGGGTTTTGTTTGGGTTTTTGTTGGCTTTAGGCAGTGAAAGGTAACTCAGCAGCACTTCGCTTTCTTATCTGCTGTATTTCAACATTGGCCTGTAAGGCTAATGAAAGTGTTGCTGGCCTAAAGAGGTTATGTCATTTTCGGGGGATTCCTTTCCCCTCTCAGCCTGTTGGTCTTTGCTGTTCCCCTTCAGAAGTTTTTCCTTGTTTGCTTTATTTCCACGAAATCTACACTAGAGCTTTTTTTGTCAGGTATAGCAGCAATGGTTTGTATTTCCTGCCTCCTTGGCTTCCTGAACTGGGCTTTTTTCCCCCATCTCCTTTTAATGCAATGGGATAAACAGATACACTACATGTGTTCAGTTGGAGCTACAAGGAGCTGTCTTTGCTACCCAAGTAACTTTCTGCATTTTAAAGACTGTTACATTATACTATGCTAAAGAGTTGAAGAGTACTGCCACCTAGTTCATCCTCCTACTCCAAAACAGGATCAGCTCTACTTATAGCATTCCTGACAGACACTTGTATAACCAGTCCTTAAAGATTTCCAGCAATGGGGACCCTACTGCCTTTCCAAGTGAATTTTCAAGCTGAACATTTCTGCAATATGAGCTCATTACTTTCATCTCCTGCAGCTTATGAATGTTGATGAACATATTATTACCTAACTCTGTGCAGCAGCATTTTATGTACTTGAAGGATGTTTTCATGCTCTCTCTTCTTTAGGCTGAGCAACCTGTGTTCTCTCAGTCTTTCCTTATAATTTGTGTTATCTAGACATGTGCTTGTTCTCATTGCTTCCCAGTGATGTGCCTCCAGTTGCCTCACATCTTTCTTGAGGTGTGGAGAGGGTACTTCAGCGGAGCTGGCAGCAGTGTTGAGTAGGGCAGAAGGCTGACACTCTGGCTGCATTCCAGCAGTTTGTCCCAGAGTGGTGCTTGCTTAGCTTAAAGCAGAACACCACAACCACAGGTTCACCTTCAGCTCATAATTCTGTGTGGTCCTTTGATGTTTTGGGCAACAGTGCTATATGCTGAGTTGTTCCCCACTCTCTGCATGTAGCTAGTTGTTTTTGGCTAAATACAGAAGCTTACACTTGTCCTGGTTGAATTGTATCCTTCAGCTTTTCCTGTTTGTCAAGATTATTCTAATCTTGTCCTCAGTTATACTTACTGATTTATCCAGCTTAATGATTACATTAAGTTAACAAACACTTCTGCTGCATCACCTATTCCATTAATGAAAATATTCCATTATTCAGGAGCCAGGATGAAGAACCCTACAAGAATAATCCTTCAGATTTGGCTATGAATTGTGGATAACTGCTTCCAGAAACAACAAATTACTGACAGCTACTTCAGGCATTTGGAGTATCATCTTTTAGTAGTAATGGTATTGATCACCAGTTTTCTCATCTACCTTCAGGCAACTCCATCCAAGGTGAAATATTTAGGAAGACAGATTTTGTACTACCTAATTTTATGAACTGGATTTAGTATTTTTCTTCTTTTTTTTTTCACTTTTTGTTACAACTTATAAAATTTTTTCCTAATATTATTCAACTTTGTCTGAAACTGCTTGCAACTGCTAATGGATCCATGTTTTGTGGCATGTTGATCTTAGACCATTTTTTCTTATCTGGTTTAGCTGACTGTGAAAATATGTACCGTATACACATACACACCCCTACACACACACCTGCACCCATATACACATACGCACCCCTATACACACACCTGCACCCCGTGGTGTTTATCTGCACCAGAGTCTTTCTGGGAATTTAAAGTAAAAGCAAAGGGTCTATAGCTCCTGTGGCTTCCTAGGTTGTTGTTTTTTTTAACATTGTCAAAAGCAAGCACTCTTGTGTGACCTTTTCCAAACATTTGGTACCTTACTTGTCCTCCATGAACTCTCAAAGACAATTGATAACAGCTCTGAGATTTCTTCTGCTCATTCCTAAAGTATCTTAGGGCAAAGTTCATCTCTTGGACAATTTGAGAACACTTGATTTACTCTGGTGCTCCCTGTGTATTCTCCATTCTGGGCTGAAATCTTATCCCTTCTTTGCTCGTATTAATTCCTGCTAGTGAGACGATCAGTTGGCTCTGTCTTTTTTAGTAAAGTGTTAGCAGAAATGGTATTTTGATCTTCCTAGTCTAATGTCTCAATGGCTTTCTTTCCTTTCTTGAGTGGCAGACCAACAATTTCACTGTACTAACAGAATGATGCACCTCCTTTTGTGCCCTGACCTTTTAGTCTTCATGCCCACATGGTGTTTTATTGCATGATGCTCATTACTGTAGGAGGTGTTCACTATGCATACATCCTTTCACGTTTTTCTCTTCATTTGTTTTTTTTGTAAAGAGTAGCCATAATATTAAGGAGGCAACAAGCCAAACATGACAGTTAGAGTTTTCCAAACTAATGCTCATTTTGACAGCTGTAAAAGTTGTGGCCAATGCACCTGACTGGTATGTGTTGTCATCATATGTGACACATTCCCCACTGCTATACTCAACCAGGCAAGCCTCATGTAGAAGACACGGGCTCTTTGTCCGTCATCGTGGTCCAAATGTATTACCTGTGCAAATGGGACCCAGCAAGAGAAGTGTTTAACAGCCAGACAGTTTTCCTGTGTGTTAACAGTAGTTTAATCTTCTTGCTAGTAGGTATCCTTACTTTGAGGACTTTTTCTGAGTTGTCTTCCCAAGGCAGCAACTGTCAGAAAAGCAATGAGAACAGGTTTCTTGTGACTGTCTGTGTGGAACCACACTACCCTCGGGGAGGGAAAGTGGGGAATTCCTGCATCTCCAAAACAAATCCAGTTAACCAGATGAAGGCTCTTAAAACCTGACAATTCTGAGAGGAAAAATAATGTATGGACTGGAAGGAGATAATAAACAACACTTAATTGTGCAAGCATCTGCAGAATTTTCACCAGGTTTAACAGATACTGTAAGCAGCCACATTGAGAACCCCCCCTATATTTGCACCCATACAGCTATAAATGTTTTTAAGGTGCCTTCTAGCGCTGCAGGCTGCCCAGGGGCCAGGTGCTTTTAATGTGTTGCTTTTGCACGCCAAAAGGCAAGTGATTTCTTTTAACCCCTGCTTTCACTTTTTTAGCCCCTCCTGTCTTCTGGTCTCAGATTAACTCATCTCCTCCTGCTCCCTTCTTCTCCCCGTCCTGTTTTCTCCTGACTTTCAATTAGTTTTTCAATTAACAAACAGCACATTTGGTTATCTTGATGTTGGCTCTGCACTTTTCCCTACCCTGTCCATTGTATATGGGGTGAGTTGCTTTTTCCTGCGGTAGCCTGTTTTGTTTCCAGGGCTCCTGTACAATTTGCAGAGAAGAAGGGTGACTGGAAGTGTGTGTGGGGAGGAAGAGTGACTTGAAAGAAGGGTAACTCAAAGGGTGTGTGCCTACACTTATCCAAGTCCCCCCTCTCTCATCAATTTGCTGTGTGACCTTGGAAAAATTATTTAGGTTCTTTATTTGAGTCCAGAGCCGTGTTCCTTTTTACCTCAACTCCCAGCAAGTATAAAGGGAACTTATTAAACACCTAGCTCCTGGTCATGATGAGGACAAAACCACTAATCTCAGTGATGAAATCTATGCAAGTACCTGAAACAACATTCAGTCCTTCCCATGTGCTTGTCTGCCATCTAACTTTGTAGACCCTGATTTCTGCTAGTACTCAGTGGAGACACATCTGAACCAGCTGTCACTCCCATCCATCTTCATTTCTTAGGAGAATGAATTGTTTTAAATTCTCATATAAATTCCCTTTTTACTCGATTATGAAATATGTTTTAATTTGACAGCAATGTTATTTTTAGTAATACTTTTTGTAGCCTTTAGAATTAACATCTGGTTGGGGGAAAAAACTGCTAAATATTTATACTTCTCTTCTTTGATCTTTCACTCAGAATAACTGAAAAGGTATCACACTTAACATTTTTACTATAAATATTTTAGATAGCATTTGAAGGAGTCCAAATTCACCTCTCGTGTTGGATTTGTTTGGATTACTGAGATAGGTTGTCACTCTTCAGTGCTTCCAGGTGGCATTTCAGTTGCCAACGGTAGGAAACTTTTGAGCAATACTGTTGTGGCTAATGACCAGTGATTGAATCATTAATACTGCTGTTGACAGATGGAGGACCAGAGCTTCTTCCATCCTCTTACTTGTACAGTGTGGCTTAGAAAGACATGAATATAATGTCTTTGCACAAGAAGCGCAACTCTGCAAGCACAATGTGTCTTCCAGAGTTACTCTTTGCAAACAGGTTGTGTCCCTGACCTGCTCCAGTACTAGCCCATTGCCCTGGAAGGGCACAAGGGGTTGTGAATGAGGTGTCTAAGTCACGAAGTTCTGCCAGACCCACAGAGCCTGTTGCTGCCAGAGCTGCCTCATTCTACCACTAAATTACTAGGGATTTAGGAGGTCAAAGAGAAATGTGAAAAAAAATGGGAGAGCCAGCAATGACAGAAAATATGTTGATTTGTTGTGGTTTTACTCACTGAAAATGTAAATTTTTCTGTAAGAATTTTCTGGATGGCAGCCAAAACGCTTCAGCTGCCAGTGCTGCCAGAACTTCCAGGTATTGCATGCTTCTATTGTCCTCAGTATGCTCTGATTCCTCATCAGCTATGTCAGCCAAGTTTCTTTCCCAGAGAGAGGAAGAGATCCATCAAAGAATTTTTTTGCCTTGGCTTCTCATGGGAAATGTAGTACTGCCATGGGTTCTGAACTGCACAGGGAAGGAGAAAGTCAAGAAGCTTAGATAGTAGTTCCTATGAGACACAATATCCAAATCCAGTTATTTTGTTCTTTTGTTTGCTGGTTTGGAGAATGTTTAAGCCTCTAATGGTCAATTTTTAAAAAGAAATAACAGAAAGTATTGCCCCTTGCATTTTGTTTTGGGGAAAACACGATTAGACTTTGAAAAGCATTTGACATGGAACCTTTTCAGTCAAACCTAGGGAAAATGAAGCAAAGGAGAACCCTGTGCTGTACACAGAACAGGTATTCTGTCCTCTCTGATGCCAAGACCATTGCTTTTTCTCTCTTACTTTCAGCATCCAATTATTTTTATATATTTATTGCAAAAAATTAAATGTCTCAAGTATTTTACCAAACAATCTTCTCTCATTTTCCCCCACAATGGCTAGAAGTTATTTCACTGTATTTTGTATGTGTGTGTGTTGTTTCGGAAAGTGTGCTTTTCCCATCTTTATTCCACCTGTGGAGTCCTTGCATCTTTCATACTGAAGAAAAAGTAGGTTTTCATACCCTGTTCTGAGCCTCACAGGCTTGCACACATTCTGATCTTTGTGTGCATGCCCACTGCACAGCTTTCTTTTATTCCTGAAAGGCTCAGCCTTGGTAAGCTGAGAGGCCCATTCCATTAAAAGTGCATAATGGTGCATCTTCCTGGCATGTTGAGTGTTCCAGGGTTACTCTGCTGACAGCCAGGCAATTCTTGAAGATATTCAGCCTCTAGCCTATGCTTGACTCTTCCTGGATTTAGAGCAGGATTTTGAACTGAGTCACTAGATGGAGTGGTGAACCCCCAGAAGTTGAGGAGGCCCAGTGTGAACTGAGAGCACAAAGTTCATCTTACAAGAGGGACAACTCTGAGTCACATCCAAGTTTAAATCCACGTGGAATGGATTCCTCAGTATTGGCATAGATCGGATATGATGGGAATTCCATCACCTGTGCTTGATAGATGATTTTCCCAAAGAGCTGGAGATTGGAGGACAAGCAGTCATCACAGATGCTGGAATCCACCCCTCTAAGAACTCATTTCATACCTACTTTGCAACCATTGATCATTGCTTTCTTCAAGGAATCAATGAGTCATAGTATTAAAAAAAAAACCACAAAAGAACACAGTACCAAACCCCAAGGCTTTGCAGTTTTTTCCTGGCCTTCTGTGGCAGCAAAAGTCTGTGTTACAGTTAGCTTATGATCCTGTGGGGAGTTTGGATTTTCTTTTGGTATAATGGAGGAGGATATTTTTCTCCTTATTCTTCACCCTAGTGATATTTCATCGTTGCCTGCATGTAATGGATTCCATTACTTTTGATGCAGTGAGGCTTAACAGCTTTTTAATAGGAAGTGCTTGGATCTGAGATGGGTTGACTGTATCATTGGCTGGTTACTGAGATGACTGTAACAGTGCACAAGGGAAATACTCAGTTTCTTGTGTAACTTGGTCTATTTACTAGAGTTTCCTCTGCTTGAGAGCTCTAGTGGAAAGGAGCCCTGTGCTGCTCACATTAGTTCTTCTTTTGCTGGCATGTATCAACAAACCAAGGTGGTCTGTTGAAATGAGAAAAGGTCATTAGGGGCCACAGTGCTGGGCCAAAGCACAAATAATTGCTTGAATTGTTCCACTAAACGTTTAGTGAGTATATCTAAGAACCAGGAGACTTTCTTTTTACAGGTGATGCTTAGGATTTTTTTTTTCAGTATATATCTGCTTATATCTCTTCGCATGTAAGAAATGAGGTGAGAGATTTAGGTAGAAAAGGAAAATCATGATCAAAACTCTCTAACCAGTCCAGTGTTTTCAGATACTTGACAATGGCTTAGATTCTATTTATGGCTATTTAACAGTGTCTCAGTGACTGAGAAGCTGAAAAGTTTCTAAGTGCTTTCATTTTTCATCTACCTTTCATTATCTTAACTAGCAGGTGTTATTTATGTCCTTTGGCACTGCATCCCATACCATGTTCTTCATCTCTCTCAATAAGCTCGCTATTAACAGAATTTTGACTTTTTTTTTCTACATTAAGAGAAAAGCTTAAAAAGGAATTAATATTAAAGAAAGAAAGAATGAAAAGGCCAAGCAGGTTCAGGGTTTGGTATTCAGATACAGATTTCACCAAGTCCAATTGGAAAAGAGCAAAAAGTCCATTACTGTCTCAGTTTTGTGAAATAGAAGAACAATATTTCAGTCCAACCATCTGTCAGTGAACATGCATCTCTTTTAAAGTGACCACCAAAAAAATCCACAGTGGTCAAATAACGTTGACAGTCTCAACATGGTTATGTTGACCTGAACTATCTTGGAAGCTGAACCATCCTTCTGCCAGGTGTCATCTGGAAAAGATGTGCAACAGAAATGAACATTCCCCACTTTCTGTGGGTTTAAAACAATTCTTTCTTCTGGAGGTGATCTAGTGCCTTTCACTAGCATCAAAATCACCTTAAACAAAAACATGTCCATTTTTTAAAATATGCTGTTGTATACAATACGCTCTTTCAGAGCAATGGAGTATTAGCATTTGAAAGGACTGATGAGAATGCATCTTTAGGAAAGGCCTTTGTTCAGAGAATTACTGCTATATTCTACATGCATATCACCATGGTAATTGAACTATTTGCCATTGACAGTAAGGTATATAGCACAAGCCTTTTGCCATTTTCCATTATGTGGTTCCTAGCAAAGAATGCTATTTGTCAATTTAAAATTTATAGTATGATATTTAGCAGTTGTGGATGTGGTTTGAAAGCATGAAACAAAAAGGAAAAGGTAGTTGCTGCTTCTCCTTCTCCTTCTTCTTCTCCTCCTCCTTCTTCTTCTTCTCCTTCTCCTTCTTCTTCTTCCTCTTCTTCCTCTTCTTCTTCTTCTTCTTCCAGTTTAATATTCGTCCCCGTTTCCACTTACAACATGAACCATTCTGGAACTGTTGGAGCAGCAAAGCAAAACCAAAACTGTGTTCTCCACATGGCTTTAGCAGCTATGACAGTATTTTCATTTCTTCCCATCATTATCCCTCTCAGGACATTTTTGCAAACAAACAAACCTTTCTCTTCCGTGAGGTCATTCCATGCATACTCAGAGCATGATGTGATCTCTGTGAAGTGTGTAGTGGTCATCGAGTACTGTGTGAAGGTTTATGTAAGGTAATTATATAATTAATCTTTTTGGGGGTATAGGATACAAACTGATATGGCAGGAATTGAGACACCCTCAAAGAACCTCATTAACACAGTTCACTTAACAGAGAGAGAATAATCTCAAATACTCGTGTTACTATGTGTGTAGATCTTTCTTTTTAAATAATATTCTGTAGGAGAAGGTGCAATGTAGGTATGGTGGTGAGTAGTACTGCTTAGTGCACTGCTCAGAGTACAAAAGAGATGGTACTCTTTTTTGCTCCATGATGCTGTGGGAGATTGTCTTCTCTACTTTTCTGTTCCCCAAGGTAAATCCAGCTTTTCAGAAAAATATCTGGTTCTGTGTGTCCATAGCACATAAGAACAGGGATAACCTCCCTACAGAGGTCTGTGCTTCTGTGCTTTATTTAAGACAGATGGAAAGTAGAACACAGTTAAAAAGTGGGGTTTTTTCCCCACTCACTGCTGCCCCTTTTATCTCCCTCTTCAAGTACAGAATGGAGACATTTTCATTCTTGTTATGGTATTGCATGTGGATGAGTCAAATGCCAGTACCAGGCATTTTTTCTTTAGGCAACATTTTGGTTACCAAATGACCTGTGTCTTAGTCTTACCTACCTACTGAGACAGATTCCCCTGTATGTTTAGGTGTTTTGCTATTGGTAGCTTCTGGGTTCAGCTTTCTAGCCAAGTTGTATTTAAAACAACGTTCAGTGGACTTAGTGCAGGGAAAGCTAACACACAGGTATAAATTTATATTGCCTAACATACCCTTTCATTCTAGCCCTGGTCCCAGTGTCGGGTTGCTTTCATGTTTAGTTTAGTACACTAGTGGCAGACTAAGGCCCCTTAATTTCTTGCTGTGCTCAGATATCAGGCTGAAATATCGAAACATATACACTGACCTTCAGGTTGGCCCCATGCAGTGAATCTGACCTGGCAGTGAGCAGCTCCCTAGCACATGGAGGAGGCTGCGTGCCAATTCCTGAAAATCATGAGGCAAAGCTATTTCCTCCAAAAAACGTACAAAAGAGCGTTAGGCATTGTTTCTCTCCAGTGTTTGTTCACGGACCATATTCTTGTTTCCTCCTGTGGCATCAGAATAAATCCCTGTCTTCCTTTGAGCAGTGCTTCACTGTATTCACTGCGTTTCATTACCTGAAAGCCGCAGGCTGGTGCAGAGAAGACTTGTGACACTAAGATCAGCTGAAGCCTAATGGGAGAGAAGTCCACGTGACTGCAAACCTCATGGACTTGTCTGACAGTGCAGTTTAGGTAAATAAAGCCCAATGCACTCACTGTTAAGCTTCTAATTTTTTTATTATTTTTTTTTTTACCTGGTGAAGCTGCTGTTCTAGGTTTTGGCCTCAAATTTTCTGTTGTTCAGGATAGAGAGCTACTGCTTCTGTATCGTCTGGCTGCAGCATGACATGCAGCAGAGAGTTCATTATGCATTAGCAGAGCCATCTTTAAGGTAGGCAAACACTGTGACTCTGCAGAACAAAAGGAAAGCAAGAAAGGGAATCAGCAAACATGTATTATTTGCTGACAGTAATTGTTTCCAGTTGCAGCTGACAGCAGTGATTAATTACATTGTCTTAGTACTTTATTTGGGGCAGGGGGCTAAGTATTAGGGGGTGAAAAGCCAAGAAGTACTCTTGCCCATCTCCCTTTAAAAGTTAGCTAATACTGCTCTGAAAACAATGCTTAAGGTTTTGAAACTTACAGTGTGTCTTTTATTGAAATAGCACTGAACCATTATACTTCTTCTTTCTAGTTAGTAACATAGATGCAAATAAACCTAGCTAAAGGGATGTAACATACCAGCCATGTGAGTTATGTGTAGCCAGACTTGTATTAGTAGTTCCATCATTTTTTGGCTATAATTAAAATAGATAATTACATTTAATGCAATCTCTGTTTTATTTCTCCTGCACCAATGCTTAACTTCCAGTGCAGCTAACAGAACTCTAGTCCAGTGCCACTCTCTGTGACCTCTACTGTCTCCTAATTTAAATGCCTCCTAAAGATGCAACACCCACAAGAAACTTTTGCTTCCTATTCTGATCTATTTACTTTGCCCTATGAATGAACTGCTCGCTAGGATGGAGCGAGGGGGATACATAAGCACGTGGGTCAAGAGAAATCATTACCTTCAGTTAACCATTACCAGTGAAGAAACAGCGCTGTAGCTACCCCTACAACAGCTTAAATACATTAAGCAAACTTGTGTTTACATCACATTAAATGGTGGTAATGAGTTTTCTATCTTGGCATACATTCCCAGTATATACAAGAGTTCAGGGTCAAGCCTGTGACTGTACATATTCTAAATAGATTTTCAGCCAAAGCAGTTTGCAAATGTTTTTGATCAGGTGGATTGCTGTAGCACCCTTAAAAGCTGAATACCACCAGCGGTAATGGTATTTGCCAGCCTGGTTTTGAACATTGTTTCTTTTGAGCCCAATTCATTATCCCTCTCTCCTACTCAAATTTCTCTCTTACAATGTAGCATCTGGCCAAACCCTTGTTATTCCATTTACTTGCTTCTCCCAGGTCTGTCCTGTCCACTGCTTTGCAGAGGTGGAACAGAGCAGAGCAACACCTCCACAGTTAACACCTCCCCCTCTTTTCAAGATCACTTTTCTACAGCATTTAACCTGCACCCAGGGAAACCTCTTGGCTGGTTTTTAGCAGCTAAATGCAGTCAGCTTAATGCTTTATGAAATGCAGTTTGCCCTTTCCTATGCTAGTTAGGTTTAACTTGCTTTATCTTCAGAGCACACAAAAAAAGGAGGAATGCTTTAATTTGACATAAACCTTTTTGTTGTAAACTGCCAGTGGGAACAGGGCAAGCTTCCCACCCATGTTGGGTGGGACAAAGTTGGTATCAAATAGCTATTCTGAGATAAAACTATCTGTGCCTGTTTCTAGTAGGATTTGAGGTTGAAATTAGTATCTTGAGAGTTATCTTTCTGTATGAGCACATATAACCTTAGTTTTAATCAAGTAGTCATAACAAACATGGCTTCTAACATGAAACAATATTCAGGAGAGAGATGACCTGAAGCTTGCTCAATGCCTTTGTGTGCCATTAGATGCCGAGTTCTGCCAGTCTGGGAGATCCTTCTGTCTAGTACTTGATCTCTTGTTTCCTGTTATTTTTCCCCTCAGATTTTGTTTCTTTCACTGAAGTGAGTGTTTACCTTTGAAAGAAGAAGCTGTGTGGGCTCCATTTGAAACTAGAAGTAAAACGGATGCTACACCTGCCATTTAAATTCAGTAATACAAGCACTGCAATTGTAGAGATGCCCTTGCAAGAGCTATGTACTCCAGCCTGTTTTTGATGGAGAGCAAAAATATTTTTTGCTGTCTTATTACTGGTTTGCTCCTGGTTTTGCGTTAGCTTGTCTTTGCCTAACTCAGCAACTCTAAAATACTTTTTTCCCCCCTCATTCCCTCTTCTCCGTTCCTTTTCCCTGCTCTCTTTTGCTTTTTCCTTTCCACAGCAAGGGGTAAGAAATTTTGCCATGTGTGCCAGCTGTCATGTCTCGCCCCATTTCTTCCCAAGTTTGCCAGGATGCTCCTGCACCTCAGCTGCAGTGCAGCCAGTGCCCGGGTGCTGCTGTTTGGTGCTTCGTTTCGGGAGTGATGGCCACCCTCATCCTGAGTCTCTGTCCTCCCGCAAATGGAGACTTCAGATGCATTTTGCCCTTGTTTCTAATTTCCAGTGAAGGCAAAGTAGTCACCCAAATTGAAAAATAAATGTTTTACTGTTTTGCAGATGTATGTTCAGTCTCCTCCCCAGGCTGCAGCCTGGATGGTGAGGCTTGTGAGACATTAGCTAGCAACATTGCTCTCCAGCACACAGAGGTTGCATGGTATTTTCCTTATGCCCGTCACGCCAGCCCCACTGGTCTAAGGGGACTATGTGTTCACAGTGCTCCCTCAAGGTAGCCCCATTAGCATGGAAGAGAGAGAGCTGTGGTGTCAGGAGCAGTGCAGCAGTGTAGCATAGCCCTCCTCCTGGGCTTGTTTGCTCTGGTAAGTAGCTACCATGTCGCAGTACAAGTATAAGGTGGACTTCAGCAAAGTCCTCTGCCAAAATTAAAATTCAGCTCGTTCCCAGCTCTCTGGACTGTGTATTTTAGCATTAAGGTGATTTTCAAGCAATAGGAAAAAAATTAGACCACAGATAAAAAATGATCTAGAGGGTAAGTGTTTGGCCTCATGTATTTGCATTTGTAGGCACGTGTATTTATGAGTCCTCTTTTGGTTTATATTTTGTAGGACAAAGAAGGTCAGCCATTGCTACCGTATCATTTACCGCCACCCGGAGAGGACTTTAACGCAGGATGAGGTGCATCGCATCCATCAAGCTATTGAGGAATCAGCAGTTCGAGAACTTGGGGTTGAGGGCAGGTTCTAGCAATGCTGGTCTGAAGCCCTAATGACAGTTGCTTTTTCCTTTTTTTTTCCTATCTTTTTTTTTTTTCTTTTGGGGGCTGGGGGGTACAAGTAGAGAGAGGGGGTTTGTGACTGAACCTAGCACATGGAAAACAATTGATAAATGGGCAATGGTAAAACTAACAGATAATAAACATTACTACTGAGAAATCATTGACAAAGCGCTGGCGCTTTATTTTAAGAAATGGGAGAACGGCAGTAATGTAAGATTTCCCTCCTGATACAATAAGAAATACACTGCCTGGTGGTTTTCTGTGTTGTTAATTGGTCCCTGGGTTCCATTAAACTATAAATACTTGGCATTATTTCTGTGTTGACAGGATCTTCTGTCCATGTAACAAGTAAAGCAAATCAGAGACACAGATTAGCTCAGGGAAGAAAAACTCATCCCTCCCACTTTTTTAAATAAGAAATGTTGGGGTTTGCTTCAAGAAACCTTCTAAGAAGTAGGTCTTGCGAAGTTTGGCTCTCTTACCTTCAGAGCCCATGGGTTTTGCTTTCAACTGTTACAGAGAAGGAGCCAGTGTGGCTCTGGGAGCAGGCTTGACTGTCTTCAAATGCTGGGTCATTGGTGAGTCTTTCCTGTTAGACCTTCCTGCTCCCACAGTGCTGAGCAGAGCCACTTAGCGAGGCCTTCCAAGCTATGCCACCTTCCCCAGGTGAGGAGCTCCCTTGTCTCTGTTCTCCTCACATAGGCACCAGTGCAAGGTAAGTCTGTTCCCTGTCACCATCAAAAGATTAATATCACATGGGGCAGGATGGCAGAAAAGAGAAACTCTTCCCTACAATGCCCTGAAAAGCAGCTGCCTTGGTCTCTCACAGTATCTTACTTTCTCGCGGCAGTGGCTGCTCAGAAATTTGACCTTTAAGGCAGGAAACCAAACTAAAATGGGATCTCCTACTATTTCAGGTACCAGTCGCTTTACAGGATCCATGGCTTTTTTGTTGCAGGTTATAATAAGTAAATTTTGGCAGTGGTATGATGCTAGGACCTGTAGAACTGTTCAAATGGTCTGATAAATACTTGATGAGCCATTGTAGATGCTGATATGGAATATGGGACCTGGTTTTGCTTGTAATGGTATTTCGTACAGTCTTACAGGTCACATCTGGTTGCTGTGCAGGCAACATTCCCTCTTTCAGGGAAGAACGCAGTAAAAGCTCTGCAATAAACAGCATCTAACACTGATTTATACCTTATCAAGAAACATCTGTGCAGCAGGCTTGTACTCAGCCATAAGAAACCAGTTACTGTTGCAGATGTGACAGAAGCAGAGAACTCATTTTAATTTCATTACTCAACATATTTAGCTGTGTAAACAAATCCTAATCTAAATTGCTGTTGTGTTATCCAGATAACTTGATTATGAAAACAGTATGCTAGACTTTCTACAAGGCAAAAGAATAGGTGCCATTTAGGCACCAGAAAAACCTACCTGGTTATTTTTAAACCATGATCTACTAAGATCCATAAATGCAGCCTAGCCCATTTGATGTTTCTCTGTCTCCTTCACCCTTTACCTGTTCAGGATTCTCAGTGAGGACCACTGAAGAGGAGGAACACTCCCCTGAACTGCACTGAGCAATAACTGTTGCAAGACAGGGCCTGACCGATGCTGCCACATGGGACAGCAAATTATGTGGATGTTAACTGATGTGATTACCTATGGAGAGAGTACTAAAACCTGCCTGCTGTATGAAAGAACTAGGGTCTCTTGGGAGAACTGAATCTGGGGTGGAGTAGACTGCAAGATTCCTCTTTTAATTTATTGATTAGTAAAGTTTCCCTTTTCCGCTCCCCAAATCCTTCAGTTCTTCTCTCATTCTGATCAGCCAGTTTTGAGGGCATGGAAATGTGGGGAAAGTGAGGAGGAGAAAATTGGACAATGAGCCTTTGTCACTGCAGCCACAGATCGTCATGTCCAGCTTTGCAAGGAAACTTGGGTGTTCTTGAGTTGGCCAATCTCCAGCCACTAACATCAGTTGTGTTTGATGTGTCTTGACTATGAACCATCCACACTCTGGTGAGGAGGGGCTCCCTGCAGCAGCCATGTCTTGGTGGAGTAACACTATCCTTTAAAACCTAAAAGATTAACCTCATGGGCTAATAGGATAAGGGGGAGGTGCGAAGCTTTCCCTGAAGTTGACCTGACACCATGGGATCATCTTCTGGAGTAGCTGTTTTCCTAGCAGCAGCTTTCAGACAAAAATGTGAACCATTAAGATGAAAAAAAACTCAAAGAGTTTCTCCAGGAGCAAGCATAATTCAATTGTATGAAGGATTTTAAGGCCTGTAAAATCAGATGGACTGGCAGTGAGCATAATATGAAGACTTGGTTATGTTTCGATTAGGTAAGCCTTTGTCATATATATTCCGGGATTAATCTACTCTAAAGATTCGCCACTACTAGCAAAGCAGACCTGGGATCAAAATGCATCAGAGATGCATTTCTATGCTGCAGTCCTTTGGAAAATATGACTTTTCCTTCAAAGCCTGACCTTATTTTTACTGGGGAAATTTACTATAGGCAGTAGTAGACTCTCAAACCGTATGGTCCCTTATGGATACCAACAGAGAGCCCATGGGAATCCAAAGGTATAATAGCCATGATTTATTTTACTGCTGATCAGAGACACATGATGCTAATGATATCTCAGGGGCTGGGCTAATCCTTGGTGGGAGTGTAGAAAATTTGGCTGAGGCAGGTCCTTGGTACAGTCACTGACCAACTCTGTCAAAGAAAGGGCTACCTGCAGCTGCCACTTGGCTCTTCTCAAGACATACTTAGCACAAAGGTAGGTGAACTAGCTTGAAGACCAAGAACGATGTAGCTGCCAAGGTAAGTTGACTTGTAAGTCTCTACTACCCTACAGTCTGTCTCATGAACATACCTCAGTCTTGAATAGGCTAGAACTCGGTAAAGGTGATGAGTTCCTAAATTTCAAACTGATACCGTGCCATGTGGAAATATTAAGGGGAGCAGCATTTGAGTAATTAATGTGCGTGTTGACTGACTAGCATAGTGACAGGCACAAGGCCCTGCTTCTTGTTTTTATCAACTGCCTGTGTTTATTTTTGTGTGCCACTGGGCTTTATATCAGCATCCTATAATAAAAGAGAAAAAATTCAGCGTAGCGAAGAAGCTACACATCCCCAGGAGAACCGGCTGTGGATTTCTATGACTGAACACTATGTACTGTTTTAATGTTCTGGGTGCTGGTTTTGTTCCTAGTTGCCACTGGTTTTCAAGCTAGCCGTGATTCCTGGAAGACTAAAGATTTAGCTTTAACACCCAGTTTGGGATCTTCCCAGTAAACTGGCAGCAAATTTATAGTGCACTGAGACTTACCTGGTTTTGATGTTCTCGTTAAAGGCGGTGCAATGGAAAAGTGTTGCAAGCTAGAAAAGCAGTAAATTGCTCTGTGTTTTCACCCTTGAGACTTCAGTGACCTCTGCCATAGTATTGCCAGGCACGATCAAACAGTAGCACAAATCTGAAACCAGTTTTGTACTGAGAATCCAAACCAGATTAGTAAACCACTGGTGGTGGTCTTTTGCCTTCCATTGAGAGTCTTCTCCACGTTGGTGGCTATACTTCAGCACTGAATTTACTGTCTTCTTACTCTGTGTACCTGTACTGCATTTCTCAAGTATTGACAAATTGGCCTCAGCCCTTGGATAATTTCATGTGGGGGTTAGGTGTTTTTTTTTTAAGTGGGGAAAAAAAAAAGTGGACTTTTTGTTTGTTTGGTAGTTTTTATCTGCAGTGACTAATGCATTTCAGCTGTCCCAGGTAAAATTCATGGCCAAGACAGGACTCTTTGGTGGTCCGTTGAAGTAAACATGGGGAGTCTTGCCCCAAAAAGCAGAATTATGTCTGTCTCATTGAGTTCATATTTGGGTAAAACTAAAGAACCTTGTCTTCACTGTCAGTTGGCTGAAGGTTGGCTGGTGCTCATTAGTTAAGCCAAGGTCAGAAAGCACTCTGTCTTGCCACCACCACCCCAAACACATGCAGAAGTAGCTTTATGCACAAGGAAGTTCTGTCAAATTCAGTGCAAGCATATAAAATGGTTGTGCTGGGTATTTGATGCCTGCTAGTTGATATCGCTGAACTATCTCCATCAGAATTGGTACCATCTGGGAGAGAAAATGGGTTTGTACTCTGAATGGGTTTTGGGTTTTGCTCTGAAATACGTAGCCGTATTTTTAAAGCTCAGAGCTCTCTTCAGATATTATCTGCTGTGAGTCTTTGCTAAGAGAAGACTGGTTTTGTAAAACAGATTTCCTTTCTGTGTAGACAGGCCATATTGACTAATTAGACACATTGTGAACAAATTTTAAGATACAGAAGCATTGTCTCTGAAGGGCCACCAGGACTGAAGCAATCTTGTGAGGACATTGAACAAATTTGTAGGGGACACAAGAAGCAAGCCATTGGCACTTGCTACCTGCTTTTAAACATTACTGCAATTATATCTGAATTTTAGGCTGACTATCTTGGAAGAGACGATTGCGGTTCAACACCCGAGTGCGGGCATATGCTGGGTGAAGGCACTGACTTCTCCAGAATCTGTTGTATAAGATTTGATCATCATTAACATCTGATGCACTCGCATGTTTGGCAGTTTTCATGCTTTTGTGCTTTTGTCAGATGGCCTCTGTTACTCTATTTATGCCCACTGTTAACTAAGTAGAGTCTGTTTTAGTCTGCCTTTTATACTTGGGAAACTGTGCCTAAAATCACTTCTGCCATGACCTGGCTTTCTCATTTCAGTTTTGCTTACCTTCTCTTACAGTTCTTGCTCTGCAAGTTTGGTGTAACTCTGGTGAAGAACCACTGTCAGGCTGTAGGCAGGGACATTTATTATACCACAGCCTAAAGCCTGTGCTCCCACACTGCATTACTGCAGGGTCTCTCTGTGCTCACACTGTGGATGCAGGTGATTAACACGCAGTCCAGGGAATTGTGCCTCTGCCTGCCCAGTAATTTGCTGGGCAGCACCGCAGTCATCCAGAGCAGCTGCCACTTAAATGGCCAGTAGATTGTTCTCTTTTTATTTTAGCGTCTGCAGCTTCACTTGTATCACAGTATGATACAGCCAGAAGCGCTGTGTTGGTATTTGCTGCAGCTAAGCATCAATTAGATGCATCTTGTGATGTGGTGGCTGTGCAGCCATTTTTCAGGAGAAGCGCTGTGTGCTCGTGAATGTTTATTACCACCTCTGTCTACAGATGTGAGGCACATTGAGACCAAGTGTCAGGATTAAAAAATTATTAGACCCCAACAGGTACAGATAACTGCTTGTGGGAGTTTGTTGATGTCTGTGCACATTTGAAAGTCCCACTGTGCATCTGCGCAAATGTTTGGTCACTTGAAACATTTTGTAATCCAGTACTCCCTGACTGTGGTGACACTGATGTCATTTTGGGAGAGAGGACCAGGTTTAGTGAGGGATCACAGGGTAGCAGAGCAGCAAGGCGGGAGGACTTGTCTTCTGACATCATGGACTCAAAATGCTGAATTACCCTCCCTCCCACCATACTACTGGGAGGCACAGATGTGATTTTGGCTGCCTGCCTTTGCACAGGCACATAGTAAATAATTAGTATGCATGGCCAGTCTTTTTGGTCATCAGTTATTTTGTAACTGATGATTAATTTAAGGGATTATTGATTCTCATGCCAAATCTTTACTCACTGGTGGTAGAGAAACTAACAGTCATTCACAGGGTCTTTATTGACAGATCTCAGTGTATAAATCAGTGTGGCAATGGAAGTGTAGGTCTGTAGTTGGTTTGTGTTTTCCAGATCATGAGGGGATTGACAGAGGTTTAACTCAAGTCAAAGGTCTTAACTCATGTGCCCACTCTGAGGCCCCTTTTGTTGGGTGTTCAGCAGCTTGCCGGGTGCTTTCAGGAGGGATGGGGCCATCTGAGATCACCAAACAGCTCTCCAGAGACATCTGCCCCGCGTCTGTCGGGAAGCCCTTGCCTGGGCGCTGGGGCTCTGAGGACACCTCACGCCTTGCACAGCAACACCGGTGGAGCCTGATTGCCTTCAGATTTCTGTCCTAGCTCACGATACATGTAAGCCTACCTCCTTGGGCCCTCCCCTGAAACACTTCATTGCTTCTACAATCTCCTAAGTGCTACTTAAGTTCCCTTCCATGACCCCAAACCTCAGCTTTTCACCCCTTTCTACCACAGTGCGCTGCTCAGTACCCAGTGCCTTGCCAGAAGCTTGTACCGAGGGCTTTCACGCTGGCTGGCCAGCGGGGCAAGCAAACCAGATAGATGACCCCTGTGCACATTCGTTAATGTTGGGTCTCTCCTCTCAGCACACACACCCTTGCTTCCTTAAGAAGATGAGACAGAGAAATGGTAGAGTTGTAAGGAAGGTTGTCAGCGTAAATAAGCATATCCTGACTGAAAGTTCAGACAGGGGAGACAGCATATTAGTAAGAATCTGACGCCCAGCGTGGTCCCTTGCACGTACTTCCAGAAAATTATTACAAATGTATTTTTAATAAATAATAACAGCAGCCTTCTGAGTGTGTTTACAAGCTGCTGTGTTATTGTGCTATATAGTCTGCATCACTTTTCATTCCTTTCCGCTTGCTAGAAACTTGAAAAGTTTGAATTTGGTTAAGAATTAAATGATTTCCTGTTGTTCCTGGTCTTGCAGCATTACCTCTTATTTTTGAACGAGGAGGGCAGCCCAGCATTGCTAAGGAGATCTTCAGCACCTTGCCAAACTATTTTATTCGTGTGCTGCACACACGGATACATATGAAATCGGTTGGAGTGGGTGATGTGAGCCTTATTTCTGTGCTGTGGATACAAAAGCCGAGTTGTTGTTCCCCATACTCTGTGTGATTAGAGCCTTTTCTCTCCTGCTGCTTTGCTCCGATACACAGAAAATCACCTTTTTCTAAGAAAAATTCAATACTTTCTGATGCCTCCTGCTGTCAGAGAGCCTACAGTCTTCTGAGCACTCTCCCTTCAAAGAGCAATCGAATTTTGGGCAGAGAACTCCCTTTCCCACTTGAGACATTTTCCTTTCAGCCTGAAAGACTTTCTGGCACCTGTTTTAGGCTCCTGTGCAACACCTGCTGCTGGTGACAATGCAGGTCTTTTTCCGCCTTGTGGGAAGAAAGGTGACTTAGTAGAAAGGCCAACTTTATAAAAGAAATTTGAGCGACTTAAATGTTCTGCCTTAATTAAAAAAAAAAAAATCCTAGCCTCTTAAAATTTGTTAATAAAAGTCAGTTTTGATCTTTACTAGAGGGCAGGCTCATGCAGTGGCAACATTTCCACATCAGTGCAGCCCATGAGGCTCCAACAGAGGACAGACAGCTTTGCCACTGGAAGGCGCTTTCATTCATTTTTGGAAAATTGCTTGGTAGTTTTCTGGCTTCCTTTCTATTTGGTCACACATCTGGGGTCATTGGCTGCACCTTCTCTGCTTATTTCCTTAACGCTTTCTGTGGTACTTTACAGATTGAATTCCTTGACTGTTGACAGCGTTGGAGTTGTTAAGCATCCTTAGGGCTACTGTGAAATACATCACTGGGGGAGTCAGGACTTCAAAGGCACCCAGCTCCTGGGGTGCCCTCCACATTATTCGCTTGCCCCTGAGCAGCCAGGACAGCCACCAGCCCAGCCACCTTTGCCAGGCAGCCCAGGCGCCAGCTCAGAGCTTGTTCTGCAGGAGCAACACAGACTTCTGGAGGGCTCTTGTGCATGGGCATGAGTTTGCCAAACTGAGCAGGAACTGCTGCGTCTGTGAGTGCATTTCTGTCCAGGCAGTTGGGTGGACTGCGCATGACACCTGGAACGAGATCCATTTTAAGGCCAAGGATGACAACATGTGGTTGGGACAGGGAGGAGAAATTCCTGCCTTGGGTTCAGTGTGTTTCAGGAGAGCCACTGTAAGACGTATCAGTTACATCCTTGAAAGGAACCTTGTTACCTGCCAAGAGGAAAAGGCTCTGCAGAGGACAGGGCAACAGATGGAAAAGTGGCTCTTAACTTGCAGGGCCTATTGATTTCTACCACTTTTTCTGGGCTGTAAAGGAGATCGGCTGGAGGAGAGATTGTCCAGGCACAGTGGTGCCTCTCCTAGCACTGATGTTTCAGTGGAGACATGATGAACAGGAAGAAAAGTACTGAAATTTCCCAGTGGTGAGCAGATGTGATATGATCCACATGAAACAGTCAGCCCTGTATTCAGATAGCAACTGTTACATGCTGCTAGGGAAGAGGCGATTTGTCTGATGTTGATGCAAACGGCATCATGCATGGCTATGTCCACCTGGAAACCTCCTCTACAGTCCAGGCTGATGTTAAGCCAAACCAAAAGCCTCCTTGCAGTCTTCCTGATTTGGAAAAACTCAAGTTAAAGGGCTCTGTGCAACCCTCATATAGATTGTAGAGGTCCACAGTAGGCCGTGGTGATCCCAATGGCCTTTCCTACATGGCCATTGAGTTATTTTGTAAGTAAAACCAGAGCACTGTGTATGGGGCCGCATCCAGAAAGCTCTCTGGAAAGTCATGCCATGTAAATGGGGTGGAGAAGGCTTATTATGAAGCTCTCTCATTTAGTGACATACCTAAAAAGGGCAAATTTGACCATAAACGTGAGACTTTTTCTTAATAGTGACAATAACCCTCAGCTTTCCCACAAGATCTTAAGGATCTTGAAGCATTTTTTCAAATGAAGAACAAACCATACACATTTATCAGACACATGAACTGAAGGCTGGAGAGGCTGAGGGTTTTGTCTGGTGCCACAGATTAAGTCCTGAATCCAGGTATCCCAGAGTCCCCTCTGATCCACTACCAGAGTCCTGTTCTGTAGGTGGTGCCTGCCCTCAGGAAGCGAGGACCTTAGTGCTTTACCTGATCCTTGCAGCACTGGGCAGGATTAGGCCCCACTTCACTACTCTGCTTCTCTGCATTGCAGTGGTATTTAGTAAATTACACTGCATGCTTTCTCCTCCTGAATTTGCAAAATCAAACTAGAAGTGTTACAGTGACTGAGCAAGAAAGGAGGAAGGAAGGAAACTGGGAGGTGAGGGGTGTCACCAGGCATTTAATTTTCTCCACACCGCCCCAACCTTCCCTTCTTTTCAAAGCACATATTGGGTGAGGCTAAGGGGGCAACTGGCAGCGTATCCACAGGACCTTGGTCCCCTATGGATGTGTCTTCTGCAAGGGCCTCAGTCTGGTGTGTGTACTGAAGTGATCTCAGGCGGTACGCAGTTGCTGCTTGGGGCTTTAGCGTGCCTGGTCTGCCAGAAGATTTAACATTCCCAATCAGGAGCTCTTGGGCACCTTGGATGTGCTGTAAGGAGGGAGATAAAATGCGTAGCAGTAAGGCTTAGCGCAGCAGGGGCATCACTCTAGACATGACAGTTCAGAGAACCACAGTGCTTCTCCTCCCTTTGGTCCTCCCCCCCACCGAGTCCAGTCCCCACCGCCATGCTTGCGTCAGAGCGACTTAACTCAGACGCATCTCTATAGGGTGCCGAGAGAGCTGAGACTCACGTGGCGGTGACTGAAACACATATCCTCTTGTGAAAGGCTGGTAAGCATACTTGAAAGCATTTCATCAAGTTATCGAATAGCATTTTCTTCTTCTTGTCTCAATATGATGAGCGTAGCTTGGCAGTCCAGGCACTTAAATACAAGATAATGTATGTAGGACCTCTCAGTACATTATTTTTCTTTGGTTAACTTACTCTGTTTCCCTTTGTACCCATGCAAACTTCTGTCACACACGTTGTATGGCAAGGAGCTCAGTTTAACTAAACTGTGTTAAAAAGAAGGTGTGCTTTGGATTGTTTTGAACCTGCCATCTAGCTTCACCTGGTGTCCCAAATCCCAAAATAACTGGTACAGTCAACACCAGGCCCTCAATAACCAGAGACGTACTGACAAATCTGGAAAATTTCTGGAGGAGAGTGACAAAGCTGATCAGGAGAGGTGGAAGTACAGGTAGATGAGTTCAAATATAAAATGATGCAGAGCTTAGCTCAGGAATGACTAACAATTGTGTCGTTTGTGAGACATGTAGCGCTCTGATGAGTATGAACACCCTCCCACTCTCCTGAGCGTGAGAGAGGAATTTTTAGCATGACACGAAGGGGTCTGACAAGGGCTAATAGTGTGACAGTGGGGCTGAATGTAAGGTAAAATTCCCTGATAGTGAGATATATTGAGGGAAGGGGCAGGAGCCCAACTGCTTGGTCCTTTCTAAAGCCAGACTGAACAAAGCATTAGGAAAGGTACTCCAGAGAGCAAGCATTAACTGGCAGGAGGACAAACTGGTGATCTAATAGGTCCTTTCCATTTCTACTTCCTATGATATGATATTCTCTGTAACAAGTTTTGACTGGTTTTAAGCTCAGAGGGTAAAAGGGAGATAAAACTGAATGAAGAGATTAACAATAGGAACTAAGAAAAAACTGTAGGTTTGTTTAATAGTCATGGAAAGTGCCAGATTCGGAGTTCCTTAGGCCAATGGTGCTGTCCAAAAATAACGTTGCAAATGGGAAAGTGAAAATTGTTACATTGGTAATGATTACGGTAATGACTTATTTTTATAGAGCACTGGTAGTCCAGAAGGATCCAAGAGCACATTTCAGATTGGGGGTGTGCACGTGTGCATCCGTATAATGGGAGAATTGCTGCAGCTGACACTGAAACACAGCAACCACTGGACTGAAACAACCTGTTTTAATGGCAAACAGCAACGTGGGACAGCAGTTTAAGATGGGATATAAAGAATAACCTCTGTAATTGAAACTATAAGAGAATTGTTTTGGTTTGGCAGAATTTCATTAACTGATTAATTGTCTAGGCAGGAGTTTCTTTTGCAACTGCCTTTCCCCACATCTTTGCTTTTAAGGCAGCAGGGTCTGGCAATATTGACCTGGCTTCCCTGGTTGCTTTTAGGTGGGCAGGGAGAAATCTGCTGAACTAGCATGACCCTGAGCCAAGCCACGCTGGACTGGCATCAAGGATGGGCAGGAGGTCACTCTCACTGGTCATGACATTGCTGGTTGTCTTGGCCCACGTCTCCCTCATGCTCTTAGCTCTTGGAGGCTTTTCAAGAAGGGTTTCTTGCAGATGCTGTATTTTCCAGGCTGTTGGCCATAGGCGTTTGGTTCATGTGGTAATGTCTTGCTATGGGCCTGATGCCTAAATGTAGCTGCTGTAGGCAAAGGCTGCCTCTTTGTGTAGTCTTTATTTCCTTCTTGTGTATCCTGATTTCCAGACTCTGGATTCCTGGAGGACAAGGGGGCTCATTTATTTTAGCAAAGACAACAAAGAAGCCCTATTGGAAAAGAAAAGTATGAGAATCTGAAATAGTAAGGTCTGTGTATGGAACAAGAAAAAGCAATTTGGAAAAGCTGAAATATATTATTAAGTGGTTTTAGTATTGTCATTTTAAAGTGAACTGTGTTGATTATCATTCATGTGGAGAACAGTTCTTTTTTTCCTTTTTTTTTTCTTTAAACAAGCAATCACAGATCTAAGAGAAGGAGTTAGAAATTGGCCAGAATACAGATGTTCTACGTTGTTCATCCTCCATGAAATTAGACTTTCTTAGATGACAGCCTTGAGGAGTCATTTCAATTGAAAGAGCAAGGAAATGATCTAGGTAAGAACTTGCATGTTGAGCATGTCATCCTTCTCGAGCCACATGCTCACCATGGAACTGACTCACATGACATTAAAAATTGTCTGTTCTCATTTATGCTGTCTGCAACACTATGTTTAACGTAATATTTGTTAGCTTTGCAATTAATCAAACACTATCGGTTTGTTAATGAAGGTGGCAAACGTTCCTGTATAAAGTGCCATTGACTACTGAATAGCTCAGGTACTATATAGTTTGACTACCTCTATTTTTTAGACAGATTTATCCAATATTCAAGATTTTTGTTCAATAGTTACTGCAGATATAGTTCTTTTTGGCTGTTAGCTAGTCATGCATAAATCAGTTCAAATTTTCCTTTGAATGTTTTTATTATTCATAGGGGATGGTTGGAGTTAGAGTTCTCACTTTATCCACCAGAAATTTTAGCATCTCAATGAAGTAAAATACATATTCTGGCCTGAGATAAAATCCTACCACTGTCACGCTTCCAAAAAATATTTATTTTAAAACAACTGATGTGATAGTCATTTTTTTTTTCTTTTGTTTTTTTCCCCCAGATTGATGAGGCATTCAGAGACATTAGAGAAATTGCTACTTCCTTATATGCTGGTGAGAAGTCAGCTTGAAAGCCACTGTAAAACTTCATGATCTGGGGTTCCGAGGGCTTGCAGGTTAGTATTATGGCAGCTGACAGCTGCCGAAATTGCAAGGTTCCTCTGAAATGGCTCGATTTTTTTTCTGGACCAACTTCTGGAAAATTTCTCTGTCTAAAAACTTTCAACAAGTCCCAGGACTTAGACTGTAGATTAGTAATTGACCTTCAGTAGGACACATGTTTCTAGACTTCTTTTTTTGTTAATGGGACTTACATTCCTTTTTCATTTGGGCATTTTAGCAATCTTACCTTTCTTAACACGATAGAAAATCTTTCAAGCTCTGGCTTGTTCATCAGCTGCTGTTACCTGAGAGAACATTCAGTCAGGGTATACCATCTTGTTTTGGGAGAAGGATAGCTTCTGGCAAGAGGCTGTAGATCCCTTCCCTCTGTTTGCTTGATGATTGCTGGTATGAGAAGGATGGAAAGGGACCTCATTAGGGATCTAGCAGCAAAACCATGGCATGAGTGAATCGGAGATCATTGTTTCCTACTTAAATGCTAAATTCATATTAGGTAAAAGGAGGGATGTAATTCCAAAATCCAGGCACATGGCAGATCCTGACCAGTCAAGGAGGTCTAAGTACCATAATAAATTTTGTGATTGACTGAAAAGGGAGCTGGGGGCTCTATTTTTAATTTCCTGCAGCAGCACGGACCAGCGAGACCATGAAAAATTCACGTCCCCTCAGTTTGCCAGTCTGTAAAATGGGAATGATGATGCCAGTTTTCCTTTGCCGTGTGTTTTGAGACTTTCAGAGCTAACACACTGCATAAGCCAACTTTATTAGCATGAGTATTTAACGAGACGATGCTTGCATTTACATCACAGCACATCCCAGTTGTACAGGGACCATCTACAGTATCTGGTGTGGTACAGTGAGAAAGGCTACTTGGGAAACGGTCCCTGAACTTCAGACGGTCGCCATGGTGACAGAACAGCTTAGCGCATCAAGGAAAGAGAAAAGCAATATATTCGGTTAAGGATAACTTATGGTATCAAGGCTATGGTTTGAAATATCTCTTGTTTTCTGGGTCTGGGCTTGCAGGACACAATGCTGAGCTCTGGGATTTCCTCTCCCTGAATCCTTTTCTCCAGCTCACCTATAATGAAAAAATATGGGCCAAAAAATGGAAAATCATGATGGTGAGAGATCTGCAGGGTAGCTTTCCCTTGGCTTTTTTGTTGGTAGGGTGGGTGGGAGGAGAATCTGCAGCTCTGAAGCCCTTCTGAAAGCAGTTGGTGTCGAGAGTTGATCAAAACAATCTGCTGGCCTACTTTCTACCCATCATTTCATACATGCAGCTGCCAGGTACTCCTGTAGCCCCTGGGTCAGCTACATTTCTAGTGCAAGGACTTTTCCTCCAGCCAGCCCCAGGGGCACCAGTCACCCTCAGAGCCTTAAGAAGAGAACAGGGAGGGATGCCCTCATTGTTCAGGTTCCTCAGATGGAGAAAGGCTTTTGCCTTGGGCTGGGCAGTGGGGTCTGGCATTGCCTGCCCTGTGAGGACCTGATCCCAAACCCTCATGGTGGGTTTTGCAGCAAGCACCTGGTGCAACGGGACGAAGTCTTTGGGGAGAGGACTAGCAAGAGCTGATAGCACCCCAGAGAGGCCCGTTCAAGTTGTCCATGTTTCTCTGAGTAAGCTTGGCAAGGGAAGGGGGGCAGTACCCTGACATCTGTAGCATGGTGTGCATTAAAGATTTCATCATCTTTAGCCAGGGCCTTACAAACAGGCTGGGGGGGAGCCAGCTTGGCTGCACAGAGGTGAAATCAGGTGCCTCCTCACAGAGGAAGGGCTGGGAACAGTGGTGCCTCGGCTGCCAAAGGCCTATTGAAACATGCAGCAGTAACCAAGGAAACTTCATGCTAGAACCAGCTCAACGTGATGAATCGCTGCCTAATAACTGGCTGCTAAAGGGTCCAGGTAATTCAGCTGCTTCTCTTGGGACAGGTGCTGTGTGGGTAACTTTTAGTCGCTGCCCTTTTGTGCTAAACATTCCTAGCATGAACTTTACCATCGTGGTGAAGCGGGAAACCCACGGCCTGAAGCCCACATGCCCAGCACAACGCACGCTGGCCGCTGGAGGGGCTCTGAAAAGCCCCCACACCACAGCAGCTCACTGCAGCTCTGTGCCTCCGCCGTGACTTCCCTGGCCCACAATGCCATGTTAGCCTCTTACCTGTGGCCCCCATTCTTGGGTAATTTCTGCTGGTTTCAGGATTGACTGCAGTTGGTTGCTGGGAGTGGGTTGTCCAGGCAGCAGCAGTGGTTGGGGGGATGCAGTGGTCATTCGGCGCCGCATCCTGATGGGCATGTGAAGCCTTTTCCTTGGTTGCCCAGGGCTTTGTGACTGGGATCTTGCCTGGAAGAATGCACTGAATGGTCTGCTGGCAGTGACAGAGCTGGGGAGAGGCAGATGCTAAAAATTGCTTCGAGGGAATTTAGAATGGGTAAGAAAGGTCCCTCTGGAGATGGGGAGAAGGCCAAGTCATTGACAGGTGGAGGGTGCCATGTTAAGTGACATGAACGTCCTTGCTCTCTGCTGCTTTTATGTTATAGTTTGGAGGAAAAACTGGTGAGAACTTTCCTGCTCATGAAGCATCATGCACATGGACATAGTTGCAGAGTAGGGACCATAGATTTTATAAAGAAAATGATGAAAATTGCCTGGTGGGCCACACTTGCTGGTGAAAGTATGACTGAGCTTCTGAAGATGGGAGGAAGAAGACAGGGGTCTAGGAAATCTCTTGAAAAACTGGGGAAAGCATAGGGAAACTTAAAAGAAAAACAAGATAAAATGGCAATTACATATAAGCCCACGCATGCACTCACTCTCTTGCTTTCTCTCTTACACCCACACACTCAAGCACATCTTTCTGTCCGAAATAGTAGGGAAGAGACATCATAGCCTTTATTGTCAAGAGTAATTTCTCTTCACGTGTCACTACCAACCAATTCTCAGAGCAGGGAGTTGTATTGCACAAAACTCATCCACCTGCTTTTTTCCTTTTCTAAACCTGAAAGAAACAAAGAAAAAAACACCTGTGAACTGTTGAGTTGAAGAGCTACATGCTGACAGCTCTTGGATGGATGAAGGCTGCGCACAACTATTTGTATGCCAGTAATGCAATGGGAGGCAGCAGGGTGATTGTGGGGAGAACCAGGGCTCACTTTTCCTCACAGGAATGGCTTTTAGCCCGTGCCCCTTTGCATGTGGGTATTCCAGGGAATCTGGCTGCAGCTCCACTGTGTATTTCCCTCCCAAAATGCTTTGTGAGCTGGTGGGTTTCCTACCCCTCTTGTTCAGCCTGCAAGGAGCATTGTCGAAAATAACCTGCTGGCAGCTCTTGCCTGGGGGTATGACACCCCACAAGACTGATGCCTTTTGGCTGTACGGGCTGCACAGCGATTTTGTGCAGCAAGGTGAAGATGGGTGGCTGCCAGCTGGGTTTTAACTTGTGCTGTCCCTCCACACTGTTGGCGATAGCACTAATACTCTGCTCAGAAGGGCCAAACTTTGGGTGCCTCTGGGGAGATGGGGCCATCGTATGCTTAGGTGAGGTTGGTGTAGTCTGCCTGGATTGCATGAGCAAAAGCTTGGGCCCATGCTAAGCATGCGTGGCCTCTCCCTTTCCAGGGATGAGCTCTTAACATACACTTGAAGATTCACACAGCAGAATACAGGCAATTTGGGTCTTTGTCCTGTATTTGACTGATACTGTAAACTTCCCTGCCAGATATTGGCCTGGGCCCTCTTGGCTTTGACTGGTGTTTGTTTGGCTCCATGAGACTCCATCCCAATACGCTTGGGTGAAAGACTCCACCAGCTCATTTAAAAATAAAGTTTGCTCATCAGAGTCATGTCCCATGCAGAGAGGAAAAAAAAAGATCCCTGGACTGTTGTGGATTCCTCTGTTCTGTATATTCATTCCTGGCTGATGGTCGGGAACTTATAGTATGCAAGAGAAGACCATTATGGTTCCTGGCAAGGAATGGAATTTGTATTAGCAGATTTTGTTTTATCTTATCTTATCTTATCTTATCTCTTATCTATTTTATTTTATTCTATTTTATTTATTCTATTTATTCTATTTTATTCTATTTATTTTATTTTATTTGCAAAGTGCTAAATAATACCCAAGATTCCCTCAATCCACTTCCAGTGTTCCCTTCTCACGACATGAAACTACTGAGTCTGAATTGCAAATATCTGAAAAAAAAGTAAGGTTTTTTTATGATGCTTGGAAGAAAATGGATTTGCAGAGCTTCTCTCTTTAAATGTGTCAACACAAGTGACATCCTAGCAGGTCTTGCAGATTGCATTGCATAGGCAAATAACTGCTATTTATTGCATGGGCTGTGCAATTTTTTACCTAGCTATTTCTGCTACATGCAGAATAGATGAAACAAATTTCCCTTGTACATTTATATAGTGCCTGTCAAGTGATGCATGCAGTGGTCTCCACTAATGCTTATTTGTGCCATGATTCCTTATCCAGGATTTACCCTCTCCCAGAGGAAAACTGCATCACATCTGTGATACCTATTACAAAACAGGCCAGATTCTGTGCAACGTTCTCTAACAGGTTACATGTGGCATTTGCCTTCCCTTTGAACTCCCTAGTCTCCTCCTCTGTACAGGCAGTCTAAGGCAAGCCTGTCACAGAGTTACAGGAGAGACACCTTGCAATTGGCATTACAGAGTCCAGCACTAACTCTTTTAGGTCTCTCGGTCTTTAACTACTAGCTTGTTTCAAAGGGATAGCAACATAAAAGAGAAAAATATTTTAAAAAAGAAGAAAAGTAAGTCAAGTGAAGCTTAGCAAGGAAATTTAAATGCTCTGTGCCTGGATATCAGTAGAAGCTATGTATGTAAGCATGTTGGAGTTAATTTCATTGAGAGTTTTGATACTAAGGAAAAAAATTAAACTATTTCTCTATTTCTTCTCTCCTTGCCGTCTGTATTACTGCAGCTGTTTGCCCCACTAGCTTTGGGTATTCTCTACTTAGTATGTCATTTACAAAACAACCAGTCCTCTGGATGAGAGTATTACTTCTGTTTCTTACAGCTGTCATCAGAAGGACAGTGTGTCTAAAGGTACCCCTATATTTTGCTGAATCAGATTCTGAGTTTCCTTCTACAGTAACATATCACAATTCTCCTCTCCATGGCTGATCTAAATATCTGTTTAGTGATACATACAAATTATAGCTGTGATACCAACATTGTGCGTGCATATGTCTTTATGCTATTTACTTGGGCAGAGCTTTTACCACTCACGTTTATTTTTCAGAGTAAGAAGAATAAAGGTCTCTCTACTTAGCCTGCGATGACAGTTTTGCAGCAGGAGAACACTGAACAAGAAAAATGAAGACTGCAGAAGTGGAAGGAGGAAATGAAAGTTGCTTTACCGACAGGGCTACATGAATTCAGCCATGGGTGGATTAGGCTGAGTGTTATCAGTGATGATGAAACACAGCAGACTGAGGTAATGAAATATTTATGAATGGGGAAATGATACTGCATTCTGCAGTGCAGCACAGGGGAAAGTGAAATTTCAAGAATACTGTAATAGCAAAGCCCTCCATTAATTATCGAAAGCAAGCTGTAATGCCAGTTACTATGACAACAGGGTCCCCTATGTATTTTGCACCATTTGGGGCGGGGGGGGCTGCTTTTATTTACGGGAGTGCATTGTATTTCTTTTTCTGTTGTTGTTGTTGTTAATTACGACTGTCCCAGTCTGTGACTCTGTGGTTAATTTCAATGATAAAATTATAAAGTGAGTATTGGCTAAAATACAGGGAAAGTCTTTGATAGGTAGTAGTGGTCTTTTTATTCTGGAAAGAGCTAAAGATGCCCGTTCCAATATTAAGGGACAAACTGTTGTCATTATTAATAATCTTATATAATATTAATGCATGGTAATGTAATAATAAAAAGTGAACTGCTCCTAGAAGTATTATTATTAATAATAATTTTGACTGTGTTAGGCTTTCACCCACAAAGCATTTTAGAAGCAGTGTTTAATTAAAATGTCAATATTGGCATACTAAATCCACCACTACATTTCCAGATGGGGCAAGGGAATGTACAACCTCTGCCCACTTATTTTTAATTACTACTTATTTGGTTTCTTAAACCTGTGACCCTCTTCGAGATTTCCACTTATCCTCAGCACAGCCAAGCGGTTTTCCTGCCCGCACCTCTGCCTGGTGCAGTGCATGTGAGGAAAGCAAGGTATAGACCATAATGAGGAAGAAAGATGTTGGCTGAAACATGTCTCGGGTCTGTGGCAGCGTGTCCCGTTAAAGCAGCTCTGCCAGCTTTCTGTGTGGCACACATTTCTGGACAATAGATCTATAAATAGTTATTGAATGGAGCAGGCAGAGATGTGCCCTCCAACCGCTCTGGTCCGATGACTCTAGGTGCTGGGGATGGATGGGGATAATGGGCCACAGACAGTGGCCAGGCTGACCAGCTTTTGCTAAGTAGCATTTTCTGCTGCCACTGTAAGAGGCAGAACACTCTTCTGCATGAACCATTGCTCCGGGCCGATCAGACAATTCTTACATTTTTATCTTCTTACTGTTAGACTTAGTAGTGCATTTCATCAATCGTTATCAAAGGGCTGTACAGATGTTTTCTGTAGCTCCTTTCCAGGTGGGCAAAGTGTGCTACAGATCCGCTAAACGGCTTGCCTAAGGTGATACAGGGAATCAGTAACAGAGGGAAGAACACAAGCCAGATTTCCTATTTCCAGCTTCAGGACCTTCTTCCATGGCATGCAACAAACTCCTGGTACTCAGCCCTTCTAGGAAGTAAGGCGCTGCAAAGGTAAGAAGGGAAAATGGTTGGGAAATTGCAGTGTAAGTGCTCTCCTCAAACTAGTTACATGCAATAATTTCTGTTGAACATTTCCTAGTCTTACATGACAAAATGAGCCAGAAGTAGGTGTCCTAGGCCTGTGATCTGATTGGGTGCAAACTTGACTGGATAAAGAGCAAGTCAAACGTGGTGGTAGCAATAGGATTTCTGTATCACCACTAGATAGGAGATGCCATGAAGGACATAGTTTTTTATGCATGGGTGTATGTACGCGCATATACATGTAGACATGCATATATAAACATATGTTTTCTAAGAATGGAAAACAATGGACTTCATGCTGTGATGGACATTGGCTTAGAGAGGAAGGATTTTGCCTGATTCTGTTCATGATGAGTTTACTGAATGCATATGGAGGAGAAGTCCATTTATTATTTTTTTTTATTACTGCAACCCTCCCCATCTTCCCATCTTTGCAGTTCAGAGCCTTCAGCTCCTCTTTGCTTGGATCCATTATTGCCATCCTAAGGCAGAAATCATCTGCCTTGACATGGGTCAAGACCGGAGCTAGGAGTCCTCCATGCCCTTTAGTAGCCTCTACTTCCTTTTTTTTTAAAAAAACCTAAAACAACCACAAACCAAAACACAGCACTGTGAGAATGATGTGAACCCTGTGAGCAATAAACAAGGGAGTAACGTAATCTGGCCTCCCATCGCCTGATGAATGACTGCGGGAAGCCAGTGGGGAAGGCAAGGGCTTGGTTTTCACTGTGATGAGAGCTTCCCCAAAGGACCGATACGGATGTGAGCTTTCCTCTCCTTGGCTCCAAGGCTAGAGGCATCCAATAAATAGCTCAGACTACAACTCACTTACTTACAAACAACAAGGGGAAGGACAAGCCTGGTAGGTATGGGAAAGAAGAGCAGGTCATATTGGTTTAACAGTTTCAGAAACTTAACAGAGAAGAAAAGGTTCTGGTAACTGTTTGTTTAGTGCGGAAAAGGCAAGATGCAGCCGTGGGCTGGGGAAATGTAATAATATTCCTCAAACAGAGTGTATGAAAGTCCGCCAGAGACAGGTCAGATATATTAATCCTTCCCCAGCACGCAGGGATGGCTGGACATCCCCTGTAGCTCTCCCTTGTGTCGGGAGCTCTCCAGTCATATGTGTCTTGTTGCAGGAGGGTGTCTGTCGGTAAGGGTCATGGCTGAGCTTCAGAGAAGCCCAGCTCCAGCATTCAGAGCCATGTCATCTGGGACAGAGGTCGGGGAGGGCCTTGTGTGCTGCAGAAAAATTATTAGAGCCAGGGCTAATTTTAGTGTAAAGGAAATCATGGTCCAGATAATTCCCTTTGCTACCTAGAGGGCACTACCTACACCTCTGTGTACTTGGTGATGTCTGCAGGCCCATACAGGAAAGAGGCTGAGCTGGGGATGTCTCCTTTTCCTCTTCTAAATGCTTTTTTGGTTGGCAGTCTCCTTGGGGTAAATCTTGAGAGTGTGCACATGCACGTGTGTCCCTGTGCACATGTGTGTAAACTTGAGTTCATTAATTGTCACATACTTGGAGTCATCAGGGTGACTGCAGGAGTAATCTGGTGGCCATGTAAGCTTTGTCTTCTCTGGGATGGAGGGCGTTAGCAGCTTTGTACATCTTTATGTGGAAAAGACACACTGTGTCCCTAAGATGCATCAGCAAGCTGAGGTAAGCCTTGCCTGGCCCTCTGGGTTTGCTTTATCCAGCTGCTGCCAGCTACAGTATAAATTACCCCATCTACACAAGGATTAACCCATAAGTCAACCAGTGTCAAAAGTCATTCTTGTTTTCTCAAGTGGGACAGAGCTGAAAGCTACCATGCTACAAAGATTTGCACCAAACCTTGGGGTCAGTCTAAAATAAATGTCAAATGGCTGTAATACAAACATTTAGAAAGAGCCCAGACCGGTGTTTACAGACATTTTAACCTGTTGAAGTGAGAGCCCAAGTCACCAAGCTTGGGAAGGCAACCTCTGAACAGCACTAGGAAAAGCAGTATATGAGCCTTGGCAAATGACGATGGGCTGTGTCTGCGCCTGCCCAGTGTGTGGGAGGAGGGGGGGAAATCAGAAGAGGAGTTAGTTTCTGGTTGCTTCTGCTTCTGACAGCCCCTAAGGTGCTAGAGGGGGGGAAAAAAATCATCCTTACATTAGACATGTTTGGATCACTCCATAAATAATGAATAACAACAGTCAGACTGAGCAGGGGCTTCCCTCAGAGGCATGAAAACCGCAAGGGATGCAGGCTGGAGCAGGAGGCCATACGTTGCGTTAGTGGCATTTCTCCCGTAAACTCCATGTCCTTGTTGCAATTCAGCACATGCAGATGGCCAGCCCTGCCTGAGCCTGTGGTAGGAGCCCTATTTGTGCTAAATCAGTGAGCAGAGAAGCCCCCTTCATTAACTGAGGGATTTTATGTTTGTGCTTTGGCTGTTTGTTCTTTCTAGTGCTGTTCTGTTTGGTCGCTGCAGGGACTGCTAAGAGACGCAGGGGATTGGGGAGCACTTAGTCAAGGGCAGAAATATTTGGATGCAGTTAACAATAAAAGGAATCCCTGAAAATTATAGACATTTTCCAGAGTAGCTATTTTCTCTGCCTGCAATGTTTCATATGCTCCATGCTGAATTACCCTGAAGTGCAATTAAAATACTTTAATGTTTGAAATCTTGAAATCCTCAGTCCCGCAGTCTTAATATCGCTCCTGGCTGTGAAAGAGGAGGGGAGGAGGGAGGAATTTCTTCTCACCGGGCTGCAGGGGGATTTACACCAGCAGTTTTCATCCACTTCACTGCAAATCCTTTCCGATCAATATGCAGGCGGTGCTGGTGTGCGGGAGGAGGGCAGAGGTGCCGGTGATGCTGGCATCCCCCCTGCTTCCAAACAAGCAAGGCAGCTGTGACACCCTCCCTCCGCAGCCCCGAGTCCACCAGCCGCTTTGTGCCCTGCTTTTGGCAAACCTGGAATAATTTTATATCGACTCCTGGGGGGGGAGGTATAAAGCTAAGGCTGCAGTTCTGCCTCTGAAAGTTCACATTTTTCTTTTTTTTGTTTGGCTCTACGAGTGACAACCAGAGACGAGATATTAGAGAACACTCTACCCCTCTGCCAAAAAATATTGGAAAGCTGCAATACACAAGGTCACTGTGACCATCAGGGAAGGAAGGAAAGCCAGTTTGTTCTTCCCTTGGCTCATCCTTGGCCCTCTTGCACTTTTGCTGCTCCCCACAGCTGCCAGGCAGAGTGTGTGCCTCTGTGTCTGGATGCACATTAGAGAGAGAGAAGCACTCGGTAAGCTGGGAGCACTCTGCATTGCTAAGCAAACATTTAGATGAGGGATATCAGACTTTTCTTAAATAGTGTGAGCTTAATTTAGGACTCAGCAGCCAGGCTCAGCCAATTCACCTATGCTGGCAGAAGGCTGCCCGGGTGAGTGATGGGAGCCCCCGATACCTGGAGCGTAGCCTGCTAAGTGAGAGAGGCTACAAGTCATCATCTGGGTACTTAGGAGCAATGTCCTTTATGATCCTCTGATTCATGGGCAAGGAGTATCACATAACTCAGGGACACTTACAAAGCCCTATGGTGCCATCCTTCAAAGTTTCGCTATAGCGACTTCAGGAGTGACTCCAGGCAACTCTCTAACTCCCGGCCTGGCTGAAGAGGGGCTTCGCTCAGCTCTTCACGCTCATAATTAGTTAACGCGCTTACTGCTACAAGACAAAAAGAAGCCATGGAGGAGTTTTCATGGTGACAGAAGCATAATTAACACTGAGCAGCAAAAAAGAGAGAGAAGAAAAAGCAGATCCCTGTGGTTGATGGCATTGCCCCTAAAGCTGCTCACAGCTCTGTACTGCTGCTGCCAGTTTATCCTCTGGCCAGGGATCTGCCAAAAGAGCAAAAGCCTTACCTACCTGGTGCTCTCAGCACTCAGATGTGAAAGGGAGAATGAATGAGCATGGCTTATTCAGTGTCCTGCGGCTAGAGGAGTATCAAATAAGACACCCATAATTACTGGCAAATCAACTGGAAAAGCACAGACCTTCGGGCTATTACGTTGCAGACATGGGTGTACCAGCGATGGTGGCTGGGGGCTGTAGCCCACCATATCAGCAGCTGCTTGTAGCCAGCTAGACTGTACCAGTTCCAGCAGCTACGGTCCATTAGCAGACTGTGTGAGCACTCAATACATCAGCACAAAGACAGGTGAGATGTGTCTGATGGCGATTTAAATAACGTGGAAGACTTGGCACAAAAGCAGACAAGAAATGGTGTCACGATTCACCAACTGAGCTGCAGGGACATGAGATGCAGCTCAAGGAGGGTTAAAAAATTGTAGGGTGTTGAGATACCATTAGCTCTGCACGTTTGTTTGTGGGCATCTTGTCAGTTGAGAAAGTTTTGGAATTGCAATCATTTCTCCCTTTTCTATGCCCTAGTAAAAGTCAATCCTGCTTAACAGTATATCTGTTACAGAAAGATTAGCCAGAAGAACTGTATTTCAGGGACAGCAGATTTTGGTGCTGCTCGTACATTATCACCTCATTGTACTGCTAGAACAGTCTTTATCCAGACCATGTGCTGAGTTGTTAAGCATTTTCTGTAAAGAGCTATTTATTAAGCAGAGAGAGCCTTGAGATAGAAGCAAGAGTCTAGATTTTCTGGGAGGAAAAATAAAAATCTTTGTAGGTTAAAATTAGCTTTCAGATTGCAGGGATGAAACCACCTGAGGTTAGAGCCTTGCTGTTTTTTAATAGGCAAATGAGGTATTTCATGAGGAATTGCCTTTACATGACTATTGAAATGAGTGTTGTCTTCCAGCAGCACCTTCTGCAGCATGAGGTGTCTCTCCACGGGAAGAACAAAACAGGAGCCAGGTGAGATTTCTGGGGAGACAATGGATTCCCTCCACACCATGGGACGCCTCGCAGTGAAGTGGGTACTGTCATTTATTGTAAGTGCCCTGTCATTAACTATTCACTGTAATTTCACAGGAGGGATTTCACAGGGCTCTCATACACTTCCTCAGAAGTGTGCCCTGGCTTCCCTGAAGCATTGTTTGAGCTGAGCATGACAGCACTTGTCAATGGAGCACTTGTGGTGACTCGTTTGAGAGTCCTAATGCACTTTATAATTCTCCTCCATCAGTCTCCTGCACTTTCTTTCAAATTCAGATGTGGATTTTTCCACAATGTCCATCCCAGAGGATGAAGGCTGTGATTTCCACGGTCTTTGTTCTGCTCTTTGCCTTTGATGTGAGCTGGTCCCTGACTGTCTGTGCACCAGCCCTTTACCAGAGTGTGTCCTAGCTGATTTTCCTCTCCATCTTCTTTCCCAGAGGACATGTCCTAGCTCCAGACACTGAGGACTGGCCACCACAGCAGGGACAAATGACAAGGATGATCAGAGATATGAACCAGCTTCCTCAACAGGAATGAATAAAGAGACTGTGGGTCTTCAGCCTCTGAGACAAAAGGAGGTAGGGTGGAGGCTTGCTGGAGCCTGAATGGTGAGGAAAGGAGAGTTCCAACCATTTCAGACAGTTCCTCACTCCTTCCTTCATACTATGGGCCGTACACATAAGCTAGCATGTGCCAGGCTCAAAGCCCACAAAACGAGGTAGTTCTTCACCCCACACAGCATCAGGCTGTGGGACCTGCTTGCCACAGGAGGGTGCCGGTGCTGGAAGTTTCTGTGGGCTCAAGCGATGATGAAGCATGTTCACAGAAGAGAAGTCCATTGAGAGTTATTACATACAAAGGCTTTGCCTCCGGTTCAAGAAGTCCCTGAGCTGCAAGTGATTGTAGGCTTAGAAAATATTTGAGGTAGTATCACTCTATGCTTAGAAAATATTTGAGGTAGTATCACTCTATGCTTGACTCATTTTTATGCTCCTTCCCAGGCATTTGGTTTTGGTCACTGGGGGAGACTTGCTTAGATGGATGTCGGATCTAACATGAGGTGGCTCCTCTTGTGTTTCCTCTGTCATTACCACAGTGCAGTTCCCTTTTGTGTGAAAAGGCTGAGGCCGAACTACCTCATGACCTTCAGTAGGAACTAGGCTACTGAATGCATCATCACAGTGGGCCAAAGCTGCTGCCACTAGCTACAGATCTGCTCCTCTTCCAAGGTCTGTCTCTTTCCATTTGGACTTATGGTCTGCATTTTACTGACAGAACTTAGCCCCAGCACCCACTAAATATCAGATGCTTTATGTGCCTGAGGTATGATTACTTCTGGAGAACAGGAGGCCTTACCTTTTCACTGGCCATTGTACTTAGCAGACACAACTTGCCACAGATAGAGGACCATTAAGCTGTCTCTATTATACTATTATCTTTGTTTGTTATATGTACTTATTGTCATTACCACATTATTATTATTATTATCATCATCATCTAATTGCTATTAAGTTTTAGTTATTATAATGTTTATATAGTAAGTTCTTGTTTAACCTTTGGGTTTCTGTGATGCTTGGTGACTTTTCTGTGCTGAAGCTGACTTACATCTGTTGGCAAAGTTACAGCACAGTTCAATACCTCAAAACCTTGTAGGACTTGCTGCCTTCCTGGGCTGGAAGAGAAGGAATGAATATCAGGGTGTCAGTCATATCAGGGTGTGAGTCATATCAGGGTGTGTTATCAGGGCCTGCCCAACCTCCCAGGGTGCCTTGGTCCTTTTGGGATCTCGATGATCCCTGAAAGACTTGAAATGCAATGGATGCAAGGGAGACAGCTAATGAGGGAACCTCTCTGTGGCACCAGCTTCATTGTCATGAACACTATCTCTAAAAGAGTTGATTTATTTTCTGTGCTGCCTATGATGCATGAAGCAGGGGGCTGAAAATCTATTTTAATGCCAGTGAGTGGTGTCAGGTGAATATGAGCTGACATAGGAATCCAGACAATTAGAGCAGCTTCCCTTGACCCGACATTAGCTGAGGGGTTTCTGCAAGCTGTGATAGATGTAGATACTCAACCATTGATTTTTTTTGGTACCTGTCCATGAATATTATGATAAAGTGTTGTTTTTGTGAGGTTATTTTTTTTTAAAGAGAGTTGAGTTGCTGCAGCTTTGTGAAATATTGGTGATGTAGTTATCTATGAGCTATCTAAGCACCATGACACACAGAGCATTAGAATTCATCATGCTTGTTATTGTCCTTTTACAAATGACTTTATGCCAACCAGTCAAAGCTTGGGACTAAAAATGCAGCTACACAGAGGTAGTCACACACCATCTTCTGTGCAAAGGGTCTGATTTCATCATAAAAGAGGTGCTTCCAGGGACCATGGAAATGAAGTTTTTCATGAAGCAGATAGGAGATGTGGACTAAACTGAAGTCAGGAGAGGTCTACAAATATAAATATGACAGGAGGTTAGGAGAAAATATTTGTCAGTGAAAGGTAATAAAAGTGTGTCCAGAAACACAGGGAACTAGGTAAAGCAGAGAGATGCATTTTTGTTTGAGAAGACTCCCTGATGGCTTCATGACACCTCCTTCTAAGCTTGACTGAGCTTTAGGGCTCACAGATTCTTTGCAAATAGGTTCACCTGCACCTGAAGTCTTCTGTTTTCCTCTGACAGCAACACCTTTTCAAAAGACTCAGTTGGCCAAATATTTTTCCCATTACTTCACCCTGATTATCAGTTTTGTTCCCTGGGGTAAATGTCCCTGAATGTACCCTTTTCTCCTCCCATGCATCTGTTGTGTCTGTCCAGAAATTCTTTCAAATTTTGGCTTCATTTTCCTCTCTCACACTTGGATGACTTAATCACTGAAACATCCAGCCATAAATACATGGCATCCCTAGAATTGCCAAGGACCATTTGCACAGCCAGTAAAGCTCCCAGAGACAGCAGGGTGGGGGGCAAAACCCCTCAAGGTACCTCGAGAACTGAAAAAGGTGTGCTTGTGGCAGCCAAGACTAAACTAGCTCATCTGAGAGGCAAGTCTTATTAATTGAGGCCTGGGGCTGTGGCTGGCTCCAAAGGACACTAGTGGAGGCGTCTCTGGACTGCACCACACTGCATAAATGAGGGGGTAAAGGTGCTCAAATTTGGTGCACTAAAGTACACAGGGTGAAAGACTTTGGTTCAGGTCTTCCACTAGTGTAATCAGTATTCAATCATCCCTGTTTAAGGGGTTAATCCAGTGTAAAACTAGCTACAGTGCAGCCAACATGTGCCTACTTTCATTGTGGGGAAGTTTATCTTTTATATCCATGGGGGAGTTAAAACAAGGGGAAGACTGTATCCTTTAAGTGGAGAGGATATTTATTATAGCTGGTGGGTGATTGCTGGACAGTTCTGTTGAGTCCTTATCCCAATACTACTGACCTGAGGAAGAAGAAATTTTATTGGAGAAAAAAATCTGAGTCTCACAGGAATGAAGCAGGTAACACCTAAACCCATTAGTTGAATTACCTTTTTTTGAAAACTGCAGATAAACCAGAGCGCATTTTAAGGCACAGACTTTAGAAAATCTGAAAAATTGACACTGAAGCCACAGAAGTGGGGGATAGAGAGATTGCCATTATACTTGTACCAAGTATCCTGTAAGAACAGAAGGTGGATACCTCTTGTCTGCAGCTGGGAGAGGACAGCATTGCTAGGGCGATGTGTGCCACCAAGGAGAAATCCTACCTGAGCCTGCTTCTGCCTCTCCAGGGTGATTACAGTGAGTCCTCCTGCCTGAGAAGGTGCAAAACCAGGAGCAAAACATCAGCATTCTCAAGAAATTTTATTTTGGCAAGCTTCACATGACTGATGACCACATTTTATTTTGCTAGATGCCTGCTCCACAGAGAGGGAGTAAGAAATAGCCCTGTGGGTGATGAAAGCTCCATTTCTTCTGTCATCCACCAGTGGCCAAGCAACTACATGCACCGAGCTTGCAGCTGAAAGGAGACCCAGAGGTTGGAAAGGCAAATGTACAGGACTTGCAGAAGTAAGCATTGATGGAGGGCTAAAGAGGAGGTCTTATGTCATGATCTGTATCAGAGCCAAAGCATCAGAGTCTCTGGCACATGTCATGCCCCAGAAAAACTTTCAAAAAGCAGACCAGGTCATATACAGCATGTACATGTCTCAGCAACACTGTTTAGCACAGGTTTCTCCAGGCTTTTGATACAGTTGGTAGAGTTATCGTTAATTATCTTACTCCAATTGTCCTACTTTGCTCTGGTTAAATTAACTTCTTCAATCGCTCCCACTCTGACAGATTTCTTTCTTATTAGATGTCCTCCTGTGTTTCACTGAAGACATTATTATGCTTTCCAGGGCAAAATCATTTTCTGCCTTCTGTACAGCAGTGAGAACCCCTCTCCCTGCTTATTCCTTCACCTAGCCTTGCTGCTACTTTCTCATGTCATCATACAGTCAGTGGGGAATATTAATCAAGGCCTGGTGGGGTCTTCTCCATTTGGATTGCAGTTGGTGAAATGCACTATCTTTAAGCCATAAAAAGTATGTCCATAAGCAGAAGCAATGAGAAGCAGTTTCCTGAAGACCTGCCTAGAGATTGAGCTCTGCTGTCTAGTAAAGGCTGTATTGGTGCTGCTATTTTCCCCTCAGTGAGGGGATTAATAATGCTTGTTTTCACCACTCCATGACTTTTATCTGTTAATTATATAGGAACTTCAGATTTTTTTTTAATTTTTCCCACTCTGTCAACTGGACAATGGCTTCAAAAGTGACTGGGGAAGGGACTGGTTGTGACAGAAACACAGACATATTATCAGAGAGCTTAGTAGTGGACCTAGTTTCCTTAGGAAATAAGTTTAAAAATCTGCGGTAGAAGTGTGCTTTTGGGCTTGCTCAAACAGGGTAGGCGGTAGGACATAAAAAGTCTTAATTATTAGTGCACTGGATACCAGTATATACTCATCTCATCTTGGCTAGAGGAACAAGCCTTTAGCTTTCAGTGGTGGTAAAGCTACTGAAGAAGAGTGAAGTGGAACAGATCTTGGTTTCCTCCAGCCCAGCTTGGCCTGCCAACAAAAAAAAGCATGCAGCAACACATTTTGCAGAATCCTTGTGAACTATATAAAACATCAGTATCAAAATATCTTTGATGGCTGTGCCCAAGCAGCTCTCTGACATGTTGCTAGGAAGTGTTTCAGTCCCAAGGGGATTTCTGGGAAAAGTTCAGGCCAGTTGCACTGCAGATGTTTCTGGGTGAACTCCTGTGTTTCCACAGGTATCACTTTCACAGAGCAGAATTGCAAATCAAACTCTTCTTAGAGCTGAGGAAATCCATCCCTGGTGATGGACATTATCACATTGCTGGCAGTGTGACCTGCCAGAGTTCAGCAAAAGGCATCAGAGCCAGCCCCAGCAACTGTACTTTATTTCTTGGTGGCTATAGTTTGTAAGAAGAAATGAGCATTGGATCCTACCATCATTGTAAACACCATAGACTTTGGTGAGCTAAGAGTTACGATTTTTTCTTTTTTTTAATGTTCACTGGATTTATCCACATTAAGAACAAAAGCTATTGCCTTGCAGGATTAAAAGAGAGGTGCATCTAGTCTACTGTCGCATTCCTGACAGTGGCCAACAGAGGTTAATGTGGAAATAGTGAGTGAACAAAGAAAACTTACAGGGATGCAATCTCAGGCTCCAACAAATTGCAGGTCAAACACTTCTTAGGTCGGATGTATTGTCTTTGTATTAGTCCTCAACAGATTTTTCTTCCAAGTAGCCACCCAGTCCTTTTTAAGCCATGTAAAAATTAGCATCCACAGCATCCCAAGTCAAGGAGTTCTGCAGTCTCATTAGGCACTTGGTGAAAACTATTCCCTCGTGTTTGTTTTGAACCTGCCAGCTTTGCTGTCCCCTGCTTCTTATCCTGGGAGGGACAATGACTAATCAACCCCTACCCCTCACGAAGGCATCCATTTCTTCTGTTGCTGGTTTTCCAGGTTTTTCTGGTTTTCCACCAATCTCATTGTACTCAGCATTGCTGGTTTTAGAATTAAAGGCATCAAGTTATCACAAAATTACCTGTCTTCTGTTATGGAATCCCAACCAGGAGAGCAGGATCCTCCAAATCCAAAGGTGTGCCTAGCAATGACACACCAATGGCATCTCTCATGTATCTTCTCAGTGAAAGGAGCTCTGGCACATGGGAGCTGCTAAGCGTTTGGAGGAAGACAACCCTCATTAAAACATTGCTGTGGCACTTCGCAGAGGTGGTTCTAAATGTATCACTCTCTGCCTCGTGCCATGTTTGTGTGATTTCCAGGGATATAAGGAAAAGCAATTTGTACCAAGACTTTTCAATCAACAATGGAAAGCTATTATACAGCTGGAATACTTGGCCAGTGTTCTTGGTGCAGATGACAAGTTATGAACAGCTGTGTTGCAATATGAGAAATATAATCAGACTGTCTGGTGAAGCTGGTTGAGGGGCAGTCATTTGCAGAAAGTAGGGCAGCCTCATGTTTGCACGGGAGGCTGCTCGCTACGTTGCATACGTTGTGATGCCGAGGAAGTCTCTGTTTTGCAGGGGTGCTGAACCTGGGAGTAGCATTGCTAGACCCTCTAAGAGGGCACCAGACTCGTGATGGCGTGCCTTTGATTTAGTGAATTCCTAACTGTGCAGAAAAGCAGATTTGTTTTTACACAGAAGCTTTTAAGCTGTGATGCTGTTTTCAATTGCTTGTCTGCTGCACAGAAGAAAAAATAGGGAAGACTAGCAAGTGGGTGTAACAGCTGGGTACCTGGACTTTGGAAGTATCAGAAAAAGCTGCCTGCTGCTTCATTCTCAGCCTGTTGCTGCACAGATTGGATCTGCAGTTAGGATTTAAACAGTGAAATCCCTAGCTGGTGTCAAGTCTGACAGCCTGCTGCATACTGTCTTGCTCTGATACATCTGAACTCCCCTCTCCTCACTACCAGTTTCAAAGGCAGAACAGCCCTTGGGATGCCTCTTCTCTGTAATTCAGGGTGCAGCCCGATAGCGGGGATGCTACTTACCCTCTGTGTTTATCAGGGTGTGGGCAACAGCGAGGCGTTCGTAGGCGGCAGAGCGGAGCCCCTGCTCGGAAGCTCCCCGTGTGACTGCAGCACAGACCGGCAGGAGCTGGAGGGTAGTTGGTAGCTATTTCTGTTATATCTCCTCAGAATGAGACATATTTTTAACAGCCTTTCATCAGTCAGAGCTCACATCCAGAACCATAGCAGGGACGTAGGATGGACAGCAATTTTCCCCACAAGCATCTTACTGTCTCGGTCTGGAGAGGTCTGGCTTTTGGTCCCTGTGTTCAGTTCCGCCTGTGTCAGCGGGGCATTCCCTTTAGGGCAGCCACCTGGGGAGGCAGATTTCGTGAACAAATGCCAGGTGGGTATTTCCCAAAGAAGAGCCATCTGAGGTTGAATATTTGTAGTCGCTTCCTGTCTCTGGGGTGTGAGCATGTCACCTAGATGTAAAAAGCGCCTATGTTGCCCATCCTGTAAACCTCTGGTCCCTCCGTCTTGGACAAATTGATATTTTTTCTGTTTGTTTTGGTCAAGCTACTGTGTAAATGAAGCTACATCTTGTTGGTCATACAAATAAAAAGAAGAGATTGGAAATTTCTTGAGGCAGAGGCTGTCTTTATTGGTGCCTATTATAGCTCACACACATCCCTGAGAGGCAATGCCTCATAATTAATTACTAAATAATTAATAATAATATGAAGCAGATACTACTCAGGAAGTAATTAACCTCCTTATGCTTACAGGGTAGTCCTATGGAATGGAAGAGTAATTAAAGGCTCTTTAAATGACACAGAAAAACTGTCCCACTGACTTCAGTTGGGGCAGGTTTAGGAATTGAGTCCAGTAGGATTTTCTCAGACATAAAATAAAGATAACTTTGTTCCTGTAGGTAAAATTTCTAAATATGATATTCTTGGTTAGTCTATACAAGTGTGCAGCCTGGATGAATAATTTTATTTTAATTTAGTTTAGGATAGTATGAAGCAGTTAGTGATGAAGAATGCTGGAATGTTGCTTAGAAAGCAAGCAGGTGGCTAATTGATATTGGAATAGTGCGTTCTCACAATTTCACTCAGGCAGTACCAGACAATGGACAAAATTAAGGCCTGGATGGCAAAATTAGTGTGCAAGAAGTATCTTTATGTAACATGATCCATCCACAAAGGCACAGAGAGAGTTTAGCGTCTTTTTTTTATTCATGCCTGAATGAGACATTTGCAGTTATTTCAATGTTCCTTCAGATGAATTCACACAGTCAAGCAGAGGAGATATGAATTTTCTGGGACTTTGGAGCTGTCATTGCTGAGAGAACTGAAAACATCAGCTAAGAATATCAGGTCACACAACCACTCGATATTACTTAATCAAGGTAAGCCTTGCAATTCTTGATTTATAACTTTATCAGTCTCTTCTTGCAAATCAAAATGAAAAGAAAGACACAACCTCCCCAAACTCTTGCAAGGTATTTTTAAAACAGAGTGAGTTAGAACTCTGGATTTCATTGTTCCCAACAGTGCTCACAATGTGCCCCCTTCGAGGATGTGTGTCTCAAGAGTGTCTTGATGCACTGATAATGAACACTGTCTGGTTTTCAGGATTCACCAATGTCCTTTGTAAGTCCTTCAATTTTTCTTTATCTTCTTATTATACAGGCTATTCCTCCTCTCCTGATACCAGGTAAAGGTGATTGCATTATGCTGCTTTTGTCAAATGCATGACGGAGAGTATGAGAAAATGTCAGTCATTTTCCTTCTGTCTTTGGGGCTTTGAGGAAGTTCTGGCTCTCAAGAAACTTCCTATTTTGTCACTTCAGATGTACATGGCAAACTTAGAGGTTAATACTCTCTAGTAGTGCAATGGAAAATGAAATTGCCTTATATTCTCCTGAAGCCACCTTTGATGGGAACTTCTACATGGCATGACTTTACCATTTCAGATAATCCAATTTACCTGTATTCCTGTCCTGGTGCTTGGCCCCAGATAAATTGTACCAGCCATCCTTGGGAAGAGAAGTGGGCCAGGGCTATGCTATATCCCTGGTGCAAGTCTAGGGAAGCCCGCTCGGTCCCTGCGCTCCCTTATCACCCTTCACCAGCACAGCTCAACCAGCAGCTCCAGGCTTAGCCCTGCTGGAGCCCCTGGTCCCAGCCCAGTGCATTCAATTACCAACCCTTCCGAGGAAATCTCAGCCACGTTGTTCCTTCACATCTGGGAGGCCAAGAGGTCTCCCCAGCCCTGGCTCTCCTGCTGCCACAGGCCAGCTGTCCCTCCTCCTTTGAAGACCAGGTGCATGAAATTTCGGGGGCTGTGGAGGAATAGAAGAGACCAGTTAGTGGTGGAGGACACTGGCAGGCACCCTCCACATTGAAATCTAACCCAAGCCCTGGTGATCACTGGATCACTCTGCAGTGAGCTTTGGGGAGAAGTTCCTCAAACGTCTTTTTGCCTGCTGCTCATGCTCAATCTGTTTTCTGTGACCTCTGTGGCAAAAAGTGAGCACCACTTCTCTGAAATTTAGAAGATCATAGAATCATGGAGTAGTTTGGGTTGGAAAGAACCTTTAAAGGTCATCTAGTCCAAGCCCCCTGCAATGAGTAGGACCATCTTCAACTGGATCAGGTTGCTCAGAGCCCCATCCAACCTGACCGTGGATGTTTCCAGGGATGGGGCTTCTACAGCCTCTCTGGGCAGCCTGTGCCAGGGTTTCACCACCCTCACTGTAAAAAATTTCCTCCTTATATCTAGTCTAAATCTATGCTCTTTTTAGTTTAAAACCATTACCCCTTGTCCTATCACAACAGGCCCTGCTAAAAACTCTGTCCCCATCTTTCTTATAAGTCCCAGTTAAGTACTGAAAGGCCACTATAAGGTCTCCCCGGAGCCTTCTCTTCTCCACGCTGAACAACCCCTACTCTCTCAGCCTTTCCTCACAGGAGAGGTGTTCCATCCCTCTGACCATTTTTGTGGCCCTCCTCTGTATCTGCTCCAACAGGTCCGTGTCTTTCCTGTGCTGAGGACTCCAGAGCTGGACGCTGTACTGCAGGTGGGGTCTCACCAGAGCGAAGTAGAGGGGTAAGATGGATGATTTTAAATGCCTGCAAGGGCACAGCTTGTCAACATGGGGCTGATATGGTCACCAGCATCTTCCCTATCTTTAAGTCACCTCCCAAACTGAATCCCTTTGATCTCTCACTCTGTGGCTTCAGTGTGAGAGGGTGCGTTTTCATGGCATGCTGCCACATGGGTCATGGAGAGGGCTAGATGCCACCAGCCTTGGGAGATGCTGCAGTGAAACCAGCTTCTTCCCACCAGCCTCGCTCTTCCACCCTGTTCAGTGACTGTTCAGTGTGGTAACAGACCAAGTAAATTCATAGTATTTATTTAACCCTTGATGCTGCTCTAATAACAAGGCTTAATATTAAATTTTATTCTTCCCAGTGCAGTATGAAACCACTCTTTCAAAAAAAAAAAAAAACCAGTCCTCCTCTGCAGGGTTTATAATTCCAGTTGAGAAACAGTTCTCCTTGCCATGCATTAGCCCAGGCACAGGTCATTGTGAAAGGTTTGGAGAAGTCAAGAAGGTACCCACCTGCTGGCAGAAGTCCCTGTGACAGCCCCACTTAGAGCTCAGGCTCCTTCCCATTTAGCGGCCTTCAGTGATGGTGTAGCAGAGGTATTTAATAAGTGTGCTAATGAACATATTTCCATTTGGAAGATGAACATCAACACTCAATAGAAGTTAATTAAAATGATGTAAATGGCGACCTTGAAAAGATTAATTGACATTAGTGACAGCTTGGCTTTCCCTCAGGTTTCTCAACACACAACCTCCTAGTCTGGATCCATAAAAACGTGCTGTGGGGTTTCAAGACAACTTTTTACTTACCCTTCTCTGAGTCAGCATGTGACTGTTGTAAGCATTTGACCTGGAAAAAAAAAGAGTGATGGGTTAAAATAAATATATAAAAAAAGAGTGGTTAGGTTTTTCAGAAACTTTTAGGTCAATTAGGGTCTCCTGTTTGCTGGCATACTTAATCTGACCAAGTTGCTAACTGCTGTGGAAAGGACAGCTGTGTCCTTCTCCTTCCCCCTTGGCCCACTGCTGCTTTTCTGCCAACTCCCTTGCATTAATTGAACCATGATGCAACCACTAACGAGATGAAGTGATTGAAAACACACACCCATGCCCCTGACAAGATTCATTTTCTAGTGGTGTTATTACAGTGTAATTGCAGAGTCTCTGGATCCAACACAAGGAGCTGGAAGAAACATGAGGGGGAGGGTGGGACTCTGAAACAGCCCACGAAGGGCCACTGATCCTGTTGAACACTAGTCGGACATTTGCTCTCGTGTGATTTATGCACTTTGGAAAATCCTTATCTGGAGCCAGCTTTCACCATGGTCGTCTCAGACAGGAAGGAGCTTCCCAGCTGAGTTTTGTTAGCTGAGCTAGGAGCTGCCTGCCACTGTCGTGGCTGGGAGCAGGTATAGTCAAATGCAGCCACTCTGCAGTACAAGGGGAAGCACTGAAAGCTATCGGATCTCCCACTGAAATGCAATTCTCTGCTTAGACATCACTCTTGTTTCCATCCAAGGGCAATAGGCTAGTTAGTGAGGTACACCTACCTGACAATACATTACAGTGCACGTAAGTGTGACAAGTATCGAGCTAATCTGTGCTAATTGTTAATGCTACAAGTGGATTTGCCCCATCTGGGTGGCTTAAGAGTCATTAGGATTAAAATTCAGAGGAATTCACTGTAGTGTCCCTGGTCTCTGGTTGGCATCCAAAAAGCTTGAACAAGAAGCAGAAGAGTGTGAGGTAAGGAAAAAAAGGCCCCAGCGGAAGAGATGAGGGCTCAGGTGGTAGTGACATGATAGATTTCCCTGGAGGGAAAAGCAGTTCAGGATATTTCCTTCCTGCTGGCACCTGCGCTGCAGTTCCCAGTGCCCCAGCACTTCTCTCCAGCCAGGCTGGAAACCCGGTCATTTAAATGATCTGAGTTACAAGAAAGCACCCAGACCTCCAACCTCCCATGCCACAGCCACTGTTGCAGAGCAACAAAGAGCCCTTGGACTACTAACAAACATCCGAGGGCCACTAACATCTCATGTCACCCCATCCCTGCTGCAAGGGTCATCTTGTCCCAGATGCCCAAGGGATTCCCCCTCAGTTTGGTGAGCCTGCTTGCCTGCATAAAGCTACTCTTATGTGCAAGTGCTTGCGAGATCTAGCACCAGATTTAAATTCAGTTGCTCAGCAGAGGGATCCACACTGTAAAATATTGGCCTATAACCCTATGAAGCCTCTTAAAATGATCTTTCACCCCCAGGGCACTGATGCTTCAGTCCCTTGCCACTGAGGCTTCTCTGTTCCAGCATGCCAGGCACCCATGTTCCCCCAGGCACATGGCTGGTGACAGCAGCAGCTACTGTACGTGCGATGAGAAAAACATGGTTTGAGCCTCCGGTTCCCACCCCTAATATTTATTTTAATGTTTTGTTCTGACTTAAGACATTATTGCATAAATGCTCTAACACTGCCCTAAGGGGATGTTTCAAAGTGGTTTGATTCCTTTATGTTGTTTTCTTTTTATTCCGTATGTCAAACAGAGCAGCTGGGAGCCTAATGCAGACACTAGGAAGATGGAAAGGTCCCGGTGTCACCAGGATGCAAGCCTCCCTGCAGCAGCAAGTGGCTGAGAAGGTGAGTTTTGCCTGGAGAGTAGAAGCAGGATTATTCTAGATTTTCAGTAAGAAATCTCAAAAGGACTAGGGCCTCATGCATACAGCAAAAATGTCAGTGGTAAATTACAACATAAATTCCATGAGAATAGGCATCTAGCATCAGCTTCTTGTTTTACTTGGGGCATAATTTTCCAGCCCCACTCAAAGTAAATCTTTCCGTTCTCTCAACCCCAACAATAATGCTAACCCTATTCTGGGCCTCAAAGTAGGCACCCCATCCTCTCAAAAACTAAAAGCTCCTTAGGGATGATTATTTTTGCTACCGTCAGGTTACTGTGGCAGCCCCTGCCCAGCCCCACACCAAATGTAGCTCTGAGCTTTTTCCTTCTCTCTCTCAACCCTAACCATTGACTTACCCATAAGACAGGGTCCCCACTGTCCAGATGTTCAGTATTCCTCAGAGACTGATTCTGCTATCAGCTATCATTTTCCTTGGGCAGCTTCTCTCAGCCCTACCGACACATGTCCAGTGGGGTTGGAGGCTTTCACTTTTTCTTTACATTGGCCCTCACCCTAGTTTGTGCCCTAAAACCAACATCCCAGCCCTCACACAGACGAGGCATTCCTCAGCAGAAGGTGCTTTTTCCAGCTTTCATTCTCCTCTTGTGTCCTCCTGCCAGCCCCCATATAACCATAGCTTTGGTCTTTCACTTCTCCTGTCCCTTAGGGAGCAGCCCTGCTCTTGCTGCTCCCTGACAGGTTGCAAAATCTGCTCCACCCTGAGCCTCAGTTTCCTCAGAGGAGAGTTCATAAAATCACATAATAGTTGAGGTGGGAAGGGATGTCTGCAGGTCATCTGGTCCAACCTCCCCGGCTCAAGCAGGGCCACCTAGAGCTGTTTGCCCAGGACTGTGTCCAGGTGGCTTTTGAGTATCTCCAAGGATGGAGACTCCACAACCTCCCTGGGCAACCTGTGCCGGTGTTCAGTCACCCACACAGTAAGAAAGTGTTTCCTGATGTTCAGAGGGAACCTCCTGTGTGTCAGTGTGTGCCCCCTGGCTCTGGTCCTGTCTCTGGGCACCAGTGAAAAGGGCCTGGCTCCGCTGTCTTTGCACCCTCCCTTCAGGTATTTGTACACATTGAGGAGATCCCCCTGAACCTTCTCTTCTCCAGGCTGAACAGTCCCAGCTCTCCCAGCCTTTCCTCATATAAGAGAGGCTCCAGCCCTCTTTGTGGTTCTTTGGTCAACTCTTTCCAGTGGCTCCATGTCTCTCTTGTCATGGGGAGCCCAGGACTGGACACAGTACTCCCAGAAGTGCTGAGCAGAAGGGAAGGATCACGTAGCTCCACCTGTGGGAAACGCTCCTAATGCAGCCCAGGGTACTATTAGTTGAAGCTCTTGCCTTTCCTTTGGCAGACCCTTCCCAGCCCTGTTCCAGCTGTAGCTCTGAGGGGATGGCTATTTTCAGCCTTAAGAAGAAAAGGCAGAAGGGGAACTTTATTGCTGTTTGCAGCTACCTGATAGGAGGGTGTAGAGAAGATAGAGCCAGGCTCTTCCCAGAAGCACACAGTGACAGGACAAGAGGCCACAAGACACAAGCTGGGACTTGGAAAATTCCAGCTAGATCTTAAGGGAAATAACTTCACAACAAGGTTGGTCAAACACTGGAAAGGGTGGCCAGAGACACTGCAGGATCTCCATCCTCAGAGATACTAAAAGTTCAGCTTGCTGAAGCCATGAGTAAGGCTTCATGAAGCCATGAAGCCTGACCTAACTTCAGAGCTGGCTGTGCTGTGAGCAGGGGGGTAGTAGGGTCAGATGACAACTGGAGATCCCTTCCCACCGGAGTTGCTGTACGATTATGCTATTATGTACCTCCTCCACCTTTGTAATTTCGGAGCCTCATCAGATTACCTCCATGAGAGCAAGGTGGTGTGTCTTTAGCAGCAGATTTAGCCTTTGAAAAGCCTGCTCTGTTTTGAGTAACAGTTTCACAGGACCAATATCTAGACAACTGCTGGCCCACTAACATACATCTTTCCAGCACTTAGTGACAGTAGGAAATGATTGTAGCTGACCCAAAATCTAACTCTTCAAAATTTTCTTCATATGGTTTTTCAGACTTAGGACAGGTGTCCAAATTCATGCCTTGCCTATCCTGTGCAGTTTAAGCAAAGTGGGGAAGAAGACTCAAACCCTTTAAAAAATTGCTGGCAGGGTAATGGCAAGGGGAAGGAATTTCCATGCCTGGAGGTGAAAGCTGGGAAAGTCCCAAATACCCCAGTTGCTGCTGCTGCTGCTGCTTTTCCTGTGTGATGCAAGAGCCCTTCTTGTCTTCATCTCCTCCTCTCTCACCCATAAGCAAAGGTAAACCTCCCCAGCATTGCCCGTTTCAACTGGAGGCATTGGATAGTTGCTTCCTCATGCTGTTTCACTGCCTGCAAGTGACCTGACACTTTTCCCCTTTCACACAAGTGACTCCAGAGTCTCCCAGCGTTGGGGGTTTTTTCCGTCCTTTTCTCCCCTTCCTTTCTCCTCCTCTTCCCTGCCTAAACACCTGTTGGAAAGAAAAGAAGGCATTAAAAATATATGTACTTGCTCTGGGAGCAGGGAGGAGCAGCTGCCCCTACTTCAGTGCAGTGTTAGATTAGGGCAGACTGGCTCTGGGTTCAGTATATCATGGTATGCTCCAACAGCTCATTCGGATATTTCCCCAGAGCCTTTGCTTTCCCTCTGAATTCATCCATCACCAGACAGAACACACTCATAAAAAATGTGGAATCTGGCTTTGCTGCAGGATCATTACAGGGGTTTAAAAAAGAAGATTTCACCACCTTATATATCTTGTCAGACAACACCTGGCAGGTCAGCTGGGGAAGCAACTGCCCTTCCCAGCTGAAGCACTGGCTTGAGGACTGTCATCTACAGGCACAGGTCAGCTCAAACCAAGCCCACCAAGCTGGGAAATGCAGAAACTCAGAGCTAACATAATGTTTGCAGCATCTACCTCACTCTCCGTATTCTGTGTATGTGCCTCTCTCACAACAGAGGGCCAAGCAATTGCCGTCAAGAAATATTGCATGCACAACGTCTCATCCAGGAGTGCCCAAGGCTGACTCCATCGACCAGCAGAGGATGGTCTTCCCTGCTCCTCGTGTCTGGAGCCACTCGTAGACCCATTTTCACGTGAGTTTGTCTAGTCCCTGTCTGAACCCGCTTACCCTGCTGGCATCCGTGGCAATGAGATCCATAGGTGAACATTATTCCATGTGAAAAATTACTTTCTTCTCTATGTTTTCTAAAACCTTCAGTCTGGTCTTTTCATTGGCTGTGCCTGAATTCTCTGGTGGCGAGAAACACCCATTTTGGGTTATCACCTAATCATATCAAATTATTGTTGGCTCCAGCATCTCCCAGCTAGCTGTTGGGGAAACATCAGGCTTTTAAAAGGCAACCCTTTGCTGGGTATTAGAGGTGCTATCATTGCTATTCTCTTCCCTGCCAGAGCACAGAGGATGTGTGGCGGTACTCACAGACTTCCTCAAAAAAACAGTAGATAGGCTGACACTACAGTCTGTCCTGGAGTTTCTCTTCACCCGTCATGTGCCAATGAGTGGAGTCCCAGGCAAGGAGAGAGGTAGATGCTCCAGGAAGCTAATTTACTTATTTATTTTCCTGCTCAGGGAATGCAGGCAAACATGATTAGTATGGATTTTATATACTGCCTATAGGGACTGTGATAAATGTAAGCTTTCCTTTATGATTAATAAACATTAAAAAATGTGTCCAGAGCTGGTCAAGATACTGAAATCGAGATGTTTAGTTAAGGCAAGGAAAATTCTTGAGTTCTCCCATTTTGTCTTTACAAAATCAAAAAATAGCGTACTGAAATACAAAGGATAAAAGATAAGGAATGTTTGCTTTTCAGCAATAAAGCCCCAGAGAGTTAATGTTATCAAAGAAACTGGAAGTAAAGCCAAACTCCACATTACTTATGATGTGTTGTTTCTATCAATACGCAGCTGAGCATAATTCAGGAGTGTCTGTTTTCAGTATAGCCTGTACTTTGTTCTGCTGTCAGTGCTTACTTAAGGTACCAGGCAGAAGCTACAAAATCAGATTGCAGGCTGTTTTAGTCAAGTGCCTGTTGAAGCTAATTTGTCAAAGAAAAAAATGGTTATGAGGTATTAGCGGCTACTGAGGCTTCACTCACCTTTCCTTTTCTTCTTTTTATTGCCCTCAAAATGAAGACCAATTGCTATTTGTCATTAGGCCAAAAAAAATTCTTGTTTTCTATTACATTAAGAAAGCACTCTCACTGCCCCAGCAAATAAATGCCTTGAAGGTGAGAGAGGGTGGAGAAGAAGAAGAAGAAGAAAAGCAACCTATGGGAAAGGTTTTAGAGGGTAAATGAAACCACTAAGGGAAAACTGTGGTGTGAAGGATGCTGAGAAAGGCTGCTCCCAAGGCCATGCCACAGCCCCAGGTTCAACACCAGTGCCGCCGCTATTGTTCGCATGGACCTGAACACCTGCCCACGCTGTTTGCACCATGGCTACCTTTAGCCATGTGTGGTTTTACTTTGCCTTGAGAACAACTGAGGGCCATAGTATTGTGCTATTTATCATGAGCTTCATTTCCAACAGCACCAAGAAAATTCCTACACAGGAGTGTGGAGCCAAACTAGTAATCTAAACTGTTTTCTCTCTTAAGCTCCCGGAGTGGGGGCGGGAAGCAGACAACAGAGGAACGTGCTCTTTCCCCTCATGTTTGTGAATGTAAGAAGGAATGGTCTTGTCAAGGTTTTTGTTATTGGGTACATGGTAGAGAAAGGGAGAGAGGAGGAGATAGGATTTTTGGAGGAAGCAAGGGAGGACTATGCAAAGATTTTAGCAGCTCCCTGTCCAAATCAGGTTTAGAGCTGCTATTCCATTACTTTGTAATTTAGCAATATTAGGCATGATGCCTCTTCTAGAAGCATTTATCATTGGGGTACCCCAGAATGCAGGTAACAAGCACATTAGGACTGCAGCACTCTATGCATTCATCTACAAGGGCCTAGCACTGCCTGATGCCACAGAAACAAATTATACTTGGTACTCATAAAATGCTGAGGACTGGTAGAAGTATAATTACTGGTTTTCCAGCATGACTGCTGTACTGCAGTAAGTATGGCAGAGTTGACACTTAATGGAGAGAAATAAGTAAAATATCTTTTTATTTCACCAGTACACTCTTCTAACTCCTACTAGTGTTTGAAATCCTGATACTCCTAGCAGAAGTGATAGCCTGGAAACTTTTTCTTCTGCCTCATTTTTCCTTTAATCATCTGCAGACAATGAATTGCCACCTATTAGCATCCCAGGCCTTGTTAAAACAGGCCCTTTTATTTTTGTCTTACCTGAGTTATAAAAAAAAATTGTTCCAGCTTAGTGCAGTGGACTTGTCATAAACATTTAAGATGTACCATAGTGTCATATTTTCTAGGCAGTATAAAAGCATTCCATTTATTGTTTCCCAAGGACTAAACTTGGAAATGAATGGCTTTATGAAGAGGCTAGTCTTATATTAAAGTTGATTGATTCCATTCATCCTCCAACAGGCTCCTCAGCAAAACAATTTCCCCTTAATTAACCAAGATGATGTAAATTACATGGTAATTGATTTAATAAAAATATATGATGCAAACTAACATGGAGAAAAACATCTTAAGGAACAGCAGAATGATTCTCTGAACAGAGCAGGTAATGGGAAGACTACTGGAAATGTGGTTAGAAAAACAATAAAAATTAAGTTTTACAGATTTTTTTCATCATTTCTGTTTCCCTAACAGTTAGATGGATGAATCCCCTGCTACCTCCCTCATTTTCTAGCATTAAAGATGTTTGAGAAGCTGTCCCCTTCTTCTGCCTTCTATCCAATTATTAGTCTACTTTTAAAAATAACACCACAATCAGTTCTGATGTTAATGCTTTCAAGGGCAAAAAATATACTTTTCTGACTTATTTTTCTGATCTAGGTACTCTTTTGAGTTTCAAGTGAGAGATGTTTTCTACTTCTTGTCCAAAACCCTGTGCAAATACTCTTGTGCGCTGTTGCACAAGTGTTACTGCTTATATATATTTTGTAGAAAACCTATGCGACAACGTTAAGGCAAAATATCCTCTGCCTGCACTCCTCACTTCAAGCACTGTTTGTTTAATCTGTGGAGATGGTAGGTACTACCATCTTGCGAAGATTCATAACACAGTACACGGTAATTTGGGGGGCATCCTTATGAAAGGTAGCTCTTTGTAGCATATCTTTTCTCCGTGGCACAGTCTTCTCTGGGACTATGTAAAGGTAGCTTCCTATCTGTCGCTTGCCATTGTTCATCCCTTTACGGTGCGGATGAACCCTAGAAGGTAATGTTGCAGAAAGCAGAGCTTCTCCATATTCATCTCTGCCCAGGGATGCTGTTTGGTAGTGTGATGTGGGGGCAAGCTGGACAGAGGGAATGGAGTCACAGCAAACTGATGACCTCCTGGAAAGGGCTAGAGATGTGCTGAAAGGCTGCAAGAACATGAGCAAAGACTGCAAGGACAGCAGAAGGTACCCAGAGAGTGCTGTGGAAGCTGAGTGGAGCAAACCTCGGGCAAACTGCTGCAACTCAGATCTAGAAAGACATGATTTTTTCACATAGGTGCTTGACTCTTTTCTGAAAACATTGCTAGTTGGGTAAGTGCCTACCTTTATGGTTTCAAGGCCTCAACATGTGTCTGAGGTAGCAATGGATTCACATCAGGCAGTCTGATTTTAGTGTGATAATTGCAGCTCTTGTGTCTGCAAAATTAGCCCAACAGCCTCATAAGCGCAATTGTTTTAGAGAGCTAGTATTTTTTTCCAACTTTCCTTTAAGACAAAAATCTCTGATTGTCATTTTGTGGATGTCATTTGTTCTGATCTCAGCCAGAATTAGAAAAAAATAAGTGCAAATACAAAATGTTTTCTTTTGCTTTCAGAATTAAGTTTCTTTAGGAGTCCTTTAGAAACACAAATACATCTCAATGCAGGCTGTGGCCAGAGCTTCAGATTCAGACCTTATTTTAGTTTAATTTCCTTTACTGAAACAAACCATCAGTCTTTCCTGGCAGCAGTATACCCCTACTAGAATATTTTCCACAGTGAGCTCTAGATAGGCAACATCCTAACGTATGCCTTTAAAGAAATAAGAAATATCCAGAGTCCTGACGCTTTCAATCAAAACAGTAAACAGTGATTTCCAACCAGCCTTTTCCTCAGCAGAGTAAACCAAGGGAGAAGCAATCATTGCTTTCTGAAATCAGCAATGTCAGTCCTTGACATAGAGGAGGTTGGTGAAGAAAGGTTAGCTTTGGTGTCATCGTGCCATTAGGTCTGAACAGCTCTGAGAGATCACTAGTACAACCTGCCATTCATAGACCCCCCCAAGGATTTCTTTTTTTAAATGAAAGGTTGCAAAAATCTCATTCCCTATTCCAGCACTGCACACACAACGTTCCCCTTCCCCCATCAATCGGAAGAAGCTAATGGGAATCAGGTCCTTAATGGAGGGCAATGGCAATTCTGCACAGATGGGAAGGCATAAAACATTCACCAGCCAACCTGTTTTGACTGGTGGTCAATGAAATATTAATACATGACCTTCATCATTTTCACTTTCCATTAAAAACCTCAGGACACTGGAACCAAGGTATTTTAAAACACTTCCGCTTCCTGGTAATCAGTGTTTAATAGAGAAATAAAAATATATCTGTGCTTCTTGCATTTGTGACCAGAAAGCTTCCTCCACATTGGCTCTGATCTTAGATGCCAATGTCCTTTTTAGAGGATTTTGAATGCGACTGAATGTGAGAGACACGCAACATTTGCCTATGGAGACGAAGAGATAAAAGGCTCTTGCTTCAGCCGCAGCAATTGCTGGACTGTTACAATGACCTCTCCTGCCCGGCAGTACTCAAGAAAGCTGTGTAAGGTCTAAAAAAGACTGGAGCTACCTATTACACAAAGGTAGGTTGAATGTAAAGCTTAGTAAATGTTGTGTCTTTTCCTGAATGTGTTGATTTACGTTGTAGGGTGGCAAGATAGCTGGTTTAAGCAGGAATGAACTAGTAAGGTTTTACTCTCTTCTTTCTATGAGCCAACTGATGCTCATAATCAAGAATATTTGCATGCACAAAGCTACCTTAGTGTTCAAAGACACCTTCTCTTCACCAGTGTCACCAACACCATAGACAACTGAACTGGTTTACAAACAGAATAAACCTTAACTCATCCATTCTTTGCCATGCAGATGAAGACAGCCATCTAGGAGCAATAGGAAAGATGGCTTGGGAGCTAGAAGCACAAAATGTCAATGTCAGAAGTGCATCACCGGTGTTCAGGTCGTGCCACAAGCTTCCTTCATGAGCTTTGGTAAGTAACCCCATTTCTTGGTGTTAACAGATCCTAAACTCCTCTGTGTCTGTTGGACTCAGAATTGTTTATTGCATCATGGCTTCGTGTCTGTGGTATGAGGTGAAATCCTGAAGCAGCTACAGTTAGTAGGAGATTCTGACACGTGGCTAGAATTTCACCCCAAGGAATCTTTATGATCTTACTCATGTGTGAAAGTTCCTAATGAGGTAAAAGATACTGCTCAACTAAGGCAAATTATACAAATGCCTGATATTAGTGATTCTGGGTCATGCAGTGTTACAGATTGTCCTGGTTTCAGCTGGGATAGAGTTAATTTTCTTTCTAGTAGCTGGTACAGTGTTATGTTTTGGATTCAGTAGGAGAAGAATGTTGATAACACACTGATGTTTTCAGTTGTTGCTAAGTAGTGTTTAGACTAAGTAAGTCAAGGACTTTTCAGCTTCTGATGCCCAGCCAGCGAGCAGGCTGGAGGGGCACAAGAATTCAGGAGGGGACACAGCCAGGGCAGCTGACCCAAACTGGCCAAAGGGGTATTCCAT
>JANZLQ010000030.1:15821634-15845921 GCA_026212715.1 Elanus axillaris
ATGGTATGGAAGACCCACTTTGGCTCATTTGGGTCAGCTGTCCTTGCTGTGTGCACTCCCAGCCTCCCCTGGCAGGAACCGGAAAGCTGAAAAGTCCTTGACTTAGTATAAACACTGCTTAGCAACAACTAAAAACATCAGTGTGTTAGCAACATTATTCTCAGCCTAAATCCAAAACACAGCACTATACCAGCTACTAGGAAGAAAATAACTTTATTTCAGCTGAAACCAGGACACCCAACCATGTGGCCCACCATCGTTTGGAAAGTGTATGACAGAGGAAGAAACTTAACCTGCATCAGTCTGGCTGCTGTACTCGAGCTGCTCACATGGATAAGGTGAGGTGCCAGAAACAGGCAAGATGGGACTTGTGCTCATCATGCAGTCTCCTCGGGGCAGGGGCCTGTCTTTTCTTCATTTGTCTGCAAAGCACATGGCTGTGGCCTTGTGTAAATAATGCATAACGTGCACACTCATATTTTCTACATGTCCCTTCCCGCACAGATGGCTTCAATGGGAAAATGTCATTGCTCATCATTAAAAGACAACAAACTCTTCAATTACCAAAATAAAAAGTGGTATATTGTTGGTTCCTACAGTGAGTAGGATCCTACATGTTTGAGTTTTTTCCCCATGTATGAACCTTCAGCAAATTGATTTGATAAAACCCAGTTCCAGACATCACCTTATTTCAAGTTCAGTTACCTAGGAAACTGCAGCATACTGCTGGGACGAGCTGCCCGCTCCTGCTCCTGTTGGAGCTATTGCACATATCAGCTCTTCCTTCAGGAAGAGCAGAAGGCTGCTGATGCCGACTTCTAGCCTTTTTATGCAGATACAGGCTGTGCATGCGTGTGACGAGACGCACACAGTTACAAATGCCCGTGGGAGGGAGACACACATACTATCCACACCTACGTCTGTGTATTAAAAATTGCTCATTTAACTATGAGATGTTGTAGCTATCTATAGCATATAAACGTATAGATGTATGCACTAGCTGTGTGTACATATGCATGTGTACACACACCCCTACACAGTCACTGGTGTGTATATGCATGCTTATACTTGGAGGTGCTGCTTCTCATGAAAGTTATCAGGGCCTCCACAAAATGGCAAATTTATTGAGGATCTGAGGTAACATGGTCTGAGTGTTTTTCAGATGACTTATTTATGGAAGGTGAGTTCATCTACTTTGAGACAACAAGGCCTTTGCACTTTCTGCTCTGCATTTTCTGAAAAATCAGGCCCTTGAAGAGCAGCTCTAGTACCTCACAGAGGTATTCGCAAAATAGTTGGATGGTAAGAAGCCCAAGCCACACAGTTATTTTGTGAAATGTTAGATGTTACAAGATTACTGTAATATGTCCACAAGAGCAGCATGCCTCTCAGGTGTGAGATACTCAGCTGCACAGTGGCCTAGGGACATGGGAGGCTCAGGTGCTGGGCTGAAGGTGGAAGGGTATAAGTGAACAGCCGGATAGGGGAATCCCGTTTCCTTCCTTGCACCGGGCCCAGGAGCTGCACCTCACCATAGGGATGTAACACATACATAGTGAACTCATCTACTCTTGTTTAGCACGGGTAACACTGACTGGAGCTAGTTCTTATTTAGTAGGCAGCCCTGTCAACAAGAAACACCCTTTTCCCCATGCTGCCATTCAGCAATTTTCCGGAGATAGCGGGTGTTTTTAATGTTTTCTTTTACAGGAATGTGGAGCCCAGTGTGCATCTCACAGATGGGAAAATAAAATCTGCTGTGCATATCTCTCTGATTAGTTTGCTCTGTGCCATAACTCATGTAGCCATCTGCATGTACCGGCAGCCCTTTACCCTGTCTTTTACCAACTACAAATACTGTGACTGCTCTGGTAGAATGGAAAAATATCTTGAGGAGGTGGAAATGGTCAGAGAGGCTGCCCTGAGGTGCCATGGTAGGAGATCTGTTGCCTGAGGCACAGTCTGTCCTGATGGATTTTGAGGCACAATACACATCTTGCATTATTTGCAGGAGAAGATAACCATTACCTGTTCCTTTTGCTATCCTGTATGGGAACTCAGTAACAGGGATAGCAAACTCACAGGAAGAACGGGAGGTGAAATCCTTCTGCCCCTCCCCTCCACCTCCATAACCTGCAACTCTGGGGTAAGGAGCAGCAAAGTAACTCCAGTGTACGGGCTAGAGCAGTGCCCTACAAACACCCACCTGCCAGGAGCAGGGCTGTGTCTGGCTTTTCCTCCAAGACCTACCTCTCCTTCTGACCTGTCTGGCTAGAGACTCAGCTCACCACCAGAGATGCTAGTGTAGCAAGCATCAAAACTGTTGAACCATGCTATATTGCTAGTCAAAAAATTACCAGTGAGGTCTAACTGTCCAGCAGAAAGAACCCAAACACTGAGTCATGCCTTGTAGAATACATACATTTGATACATATACACAGAATGTACACAGTCCACTTTATAATCCATTGCATTGTGTTCTTGCTAATTGGCTACAAAACATATGCTTTCCATCAGCAAGTGTCCTGATTAAGCATTTGTCAGGTGCACACTTGCCATGTCAGAGCTATTGGGGTTTGCAAGTAACTTGTTGACCTATTTAGTTTGTGCATATCTAGATAGACAGCTAGGCAGATAGTCAGGTAGATACTTGAAAGTCCAGTTCAGTGACTGAGAAACTGTTGTTTTCATCAACCTGTCAGCACTGGCATTACTGACATTTATTTGGCATTACTCAGTCTAGTATAGAGTCCTGTAGTTCTTCATAGTTCCCCTGTTAATTGTTGCATATAATTTTTATAACAAACTTGGCTCGTGTCTATAATGCATACTATGTATGTCTATGTGTGTATGCATACCTACATACATACAAAGACCTGTATATATATATATGTATAACCATACATGTACACTCAGAAGACCCTCTATATATGTTTCAAACTCATAAACAGCTAATTTGGAAATAATAGACACAGGTTTTCTTTCATCCACTACCTCCAGCATGAAGTAGTGCATTTTTAACAGCACTGAATGATGCCGAGGGAGTGAGCAACAGCCTATCCAGATTAAATCTCTGCAATGCATCTTTCACTTCCTGGGGCAACGATACATGCAGCTGGGGACCTCCTTTTATGAATAGATGTTCAGAGAAGGTATTTGGCTATAGCAATTGCCTGGGACTCTTTCCTGGAAACTTGTGTGTGTGTCAGATGTTTTTACTGAGTTTATGTGTGGTTCTGCATCTCTGGAAAGGTTTGCTTTCCTGGCTACCTGTAAATCACTGATCTTCGCTGTGCACCTATATCCTGGAGGATCTTATGTTTGCTTGGGTGCATTTCTCATCTGAAATACCGAAAACGATGAATAGAGAAGCTTTGGCAACAGCCAAACTTGTGATAATTGTCTGAGCTGTAAAAGCTGCTGGGGCCTCACAGAGATAGTAGCAGCAGAAGCATCTGTGCCTGTGTTACCCTGCTTCCCCAACATCCCCAAAGCTTGACTGCTTTTTTTGACAACTTTACAAAAGCAGTGTAGAAAGGGAAAGAAATACAGTTGGAGGAAAGCATTTACTTGGAGAACTGACTCAAGGTATCAAAGATGCTAAAAAGACAGAGGACTGGCCAGAGGGCTGTAACATCTAGAAATGTTTTTTTCTTTCCAGCTGATATTTTCCATGCCTTGTGCCATACAATATGTCACCCAGTACATCTCCTCTGTCAGGAAACCTATGGAGGCAACAGAAAAAAGCCCCAAACTGCAGCACCCCAGATCCACAGACCCATTAACTTTTCTTAGAAGAACCAAGAGCATGAAGGGAAAGTGAAGATTTCATCCCTTCCCCTCAGCTGGGTCAGAGTTGGCTCCTTGAGCTACTGGGTGTCTCTGCAAATCTCCAGTCAGTGGCCCAGCCTCACCACAAGCAGAGACTCGGGCTCCATCCTTGCTCTGGAACTGCCGGAGTTCCCCGTGAAATTGGTCCTGCCACCTCGAGGCCACCTGACCCTTTCCACACTGAAGTCCTGTTTTCATTTCTTTATAACTTAGCCTGAGCATAATACATTTTTTGGAAGAGGACCATATGATGACCTCACAAGTCCAGACCTGGCTTCCCCATTTTAGGAGCAGTGAACTTCAACTGGAACGGGAGCAGGGCAGGGTCACCAGTGGAAACAGAGGGAGCGGACTGGCTGTCTTCTGAGAGAAGACTGAATTTGTCTTGTTTAGCCTAGCAACGAAAAAGCTGACAAAAGCTAGAATTATTATCTGCAAATACCTCAGAGAGAGAAAAGAATTTCTTTTAAAAGACAGTTTAGCATGATAGCAAGTGATTTTAAAATGTATGGGAGTCAGTCTAGACTGGAAATGAGAAGCTCTTTCTACTATCAAAGTGATGCGGTCCTCACACAGGCTTCCGTGGGGTGTCAGGAAGCCAAAATAATCCAATTAGCTTTAAGGTGAAGCTTGAGCAACTGATGAAAGGGAGACTACAAAGCTGTTGCCCGCAAGTGCAAGACCCTGGATTGCATGATCTAGGAGGTCCCTTCCAGGGCTGCATTTCTAAGATGGGAACTACAGTTTGAACGCAATACGTGAATACTGAAGTTGTAGATATCTCATCTTGGGAGTACAAAATCACTTAATTCTCAAGCAGGGTTTTACTGCCTTTACCACTTTTCCCTAGCAGTGTTGTGGAAATAAATGTGTCATTGCTTTAACTCTGCTCAAGTATTAAGGTGAAAGCCTATTTGAAACATCCAGGAGAAAATTAAATAATATCCTGTTTGGTGTTTTATCATATGTGCTGCATGTTTTATTTTCCTTCAAAGACATATTGAATAATGGTGTATTTGAACAATTTGAGTTCAAAAATTTGAACTTTTTTTAAGAATATAGTGTTTCACCATGTCATTGAAGCCTGTATTTTAACATAAAGATACAATTTCTAACTTTTCCTCAACTTTTCTGACTTTTGAGTGCTTGAGTTTTCAGTCTTATGGTTCTTTTAACATAGATGGGTTTGACTGTAGTAATGCTGAGGTGGCTGCAAGAATGGTCAATTGAAACAGATTTTCATCAGTGGTGCTGTGCCACAAAGATAATAGAAAGTTTGTACAGTGGTAGGTAATAAAAGCTAACAATAAAATAAGAGTTGATTTCCTAGTCAAATTATAACTGCAGTGCTTTGAGCTGTGTTTTACTAAATCACTTGCAAGAGTTGGATAACACTAAAAGAAGACAGGGAATTTCAGCACTGATAACGTTCTTATTCCTAAAACCAATTATTTTCAAACATGTCACCTACACTAGCTCTCAGTGAGGACTAACTACATGACAGGCTTGAACTTTTAAAAGCAAGTGAGTTTTAAATTATGAAAGAGCAGGGGGAAAAGGTGAGACTAATTTTTACCCTACAGAAACATGTAAAGTTTTTCAGTGCATCATCATTCAAAGTCTTCTTGCCATAGCCGTAGTAAAAATTATTCCCTTTCTTTTCTTGACTCCCTAAAAAGAAATACTTTGTGATTGGATGGCGTAGACTAATTTTTAATTAATCATTTATCATACAAATAGTTTATTGAAAATTAATCTTCCCCTTCTAACCCAGGAGTATTTTTCTGTTAATTGCTTTGCAAGCATTTAAGTATATTTGTACTTCAAACTCTATGGACCAACACTAGTTGAATGCTACATTTGTGTTGTCTGACCGGATGGGATCAGCACCAAGAGCTAGCTGTCGTGCCTGACTCTTTGTGATAATCAAATCAAAATACAATTTCAGCAAATATTCATGGACATTGTGCAAAATTGTTTCACTGTACTCTCCCAGAAGTATATTTCTGAGTATTTTCAGAGAATGAATCTTGTAATTCTCACACTCCCTACATCCTCCTAGGTTGAGAGGCATGCTGCTGTTGCACTACTTCTCTACAGAAGAGAGGCTTTCATCCTCAGAGCTGGCACACAATGAACACTGCAATTGGGTATTTGTGGGAATGCTGCCCATACTTTTCTAACTGTATGTGGATTTGCATCAAGTATGAAATGTTTTAGCCCCAAAGCAAATACTTACAGAAGTGGGAAGCTGGTTGTTATTCAGGATTTGACTTGCTATAGAGAGTGCAACCCCAGGAAAATTTCTGCTGATGGGATCTGTGTTACCAGGTCACCAATTTCCCCCACAGGCCACCAATAGGATAGACCTCCAAAGTCAGGAGACTCAGAGGGGTCAATAAATGTACTCACCCAAGATAGACAGGGGAACTTCAGGATTTCAGTGTGAACTGGGTTGGCAGAGTTTCCATTTATACTTGTTGATGTTCACTTTTTAAAAATTTTGGGCTAAGCCCTAACTTGAGACTTCAGTAAACCCCTGGAAAGCCTGTGGAAAGCCAGCAGTGCCCAAACAGTGGCTTCGCTGGTGGCTAAGGAGAGATGGCCCGCAGTTCTCAGAGGTCTCACATAAATACTCGCCTTTGGTTGGAGACATTAATGAGGGAGATATTTCCAGGATGGAAAAGGATACCTGGACTGTGAAAATTTAAGCCTGAAAAATGGAAGAGGAAGACTGAAAAGAAGATAATCATAAGTTTCAAGATTTAAACTTCAGTAAAATAGGATGAGATCTGTAGCAGAGGCAGTCTGTGTCATACCTAAGGTTTTTGGCTGGTTTCTTCTCCACAGAGGTATTCAACCTGGCCACTCTTGGCAAGATAATATTGGACAAGATGGGCAACACGCTGGCTTCAGCACAGCAGCTGGGGCTGCTTCCCCGGGGCGTGGGGGCTCAGACACAGCATCCCATAGCAGCAATTTAATGCCTATTACCAGGCATAAGGCGAACAATGGGAGCTGATCCTGTGCCTTAGTCCACAGCAACTATGAGATTAATTACATTAGTTTAAATGTCACTGAAGGAAGTTTAGCTGATGTATGCAAACTCATTAAGCTACTTTAGTCCTAGCACTCAAGGAAAAGGTAGTGCTTTCAGCAGTCTGAAATAGGATGGGGAGTCCTCACTGTGTGGGACAAAAGAGAGAACAGCTCGCACAGCTCCTCAGGCCAAGAGACAATAGGGAAGTCCTGTCTTTCAGGTGGAAGAATGAACTATGCAGTCTTTCCCTTTCCATAGCACCTCTGCTTAGCCAAAGCAATAAACAACAGCATGAGGCTTGAGGGACTAGGCTGGCACAGGGCACAGGGACTAGGCTGGTGCACCTCATCCCCCAGTTTCATTCCTCACAGAAAAAGGCATTTGCAGGTAGAGATGGCTGAAACAACTTCAGTCAAAAAAGGAACAGGTGGCCCCTGTCTTTGTCAAAGAAAATTAGAAACCTCCCCCAAAGAGATTTTTCATTTGCTAAAATAATGCTCTAGATTTTTTTTTTTTAATGGGGTGGGGTATTTTGCATTGAAAGTAATGATTTTTTTTCATAACAAGAAGAAAAAATTTCTTTTCCTTGCAAAACTGCTTTTTAACTGGGTTCATCCGTAGATGTGAATTAGATATTAAAAATAGTCAGAGAAATTTTGATCCTGCCAACTGTCAAACATACTGCTAACAAAAGCATTTTAGGTTTATTCTGAATTTTTCGCACACCAATATCTCTCCTAACCTTGTAGAGGTGGCCTGAATGCTGCAAGTTAAGTGTGTGCTCACCATCTACTTGGTGGTGAGCCCAGGTTTTCAGGGTTGTAGAACTGAACAGACAGTTCAGAAGATGAAGTCTTTCTTCTTTGATTTTTTTTTTATTTTTAGCTGACAAGTGTACTGATGGCCAGTTTCATCTGATTTGACACAAATGGTCATTTCAGTTGGCAACGGTCCACCAAAACACGTCACCCTTGGCTAATGACCGAGCCTCATTGATAATCTTGTGACATCTTTTCCACATTGTATGTGACATGCCTGTGAGCTTCCTGCAATAACCCCTTCATGTTTTTAAATCCCATACTGCCAGATGCCTGGCTCCAAAATGTCATTTCTTCCTCGCAATTACACACCAGCTGCTGAGCGAGCTTCCTGTGATGCTCCCTCCATCTTAGCCCCGGGGGCTGGTGGGAAGGGACATGTAAAATGCCTCGGGAGGAGACATCTTTTCCATCCATCACACCATGCCAGGCCACAGCCTGAGGGGGCTGGAGCCAGTGGCATGTCCTTCCCTCAGCCTTCCCCTAGACCTTAGATGGAAGGATGCTGCATTGCAGCACTGTAGACTGGGAAAGGAGATCTCTTTGCACCTACATTTCTTAAGGGATCTTGATAATAATTATTAATGGTCCCCAATAATTCTAGATCCTTATTTTCTCTGCATCTGTAATGACTGGGGATCTATACTTTTGCCTGACCACTTCTGAGGAGGAAGTTTAGTCTTTTGTATGCACTAAAGCCTTAAAACCTGATCCAGAGTCCCCTGTAATCCATGGTTGCCTGATCAGACCCTGGTTTGTATGACATGCAGGATGCCATCAGCTACTACAGAAGTAAGTGGTGGACAAGATGTTTGCGAGATAAATTCTTGCATCTCCATGCAAGACTTTCCCATCACTATTTGAAAGACACTTTCCAGCCTGATCTTTCACTGGAATTCCTCTGCCCAGTGTACATTTGTTTCCATCACAGGGCTATTTACCCAATAAATTAAACAGTCGATAAATGCAGCAGCCATAAATCTTCTCCATCACTAATTACCTTAAAAACAAGGAGACTGCTGTTCTGCCTCCTTGATTTCATCTGATAGTTGTAGCACCAGTAGCTGATCTGGCTAATAATCCCAGTAGCCTGTCTTCAACTATGGCCCATTGCAGTGTGATGGAGAGAGAGAATATGAAAATCAGGCATGTGTAGGGTAATTTTTCTCATGAAAGACCATCTTAATATCAAACAATGAGAAGCTGTTGGGACTTCCTAACCTGGATGTTGCATACCTTTCCCTCAAGTGAGGTTGTTTTGCTGTTGTGGAGAAATGCCCTCCGGGACCTGCCGCTGTGTGACTGCTAACACTTGACAGTCATTCCTCTGTGTCAGCTGTGGGGAATCTCCATCACTGTGCAGCCATCTGAACCTCGTTTCTGCAAGATCCCAAAGGCCTTTGCAAGGTTTGTTTATTATTAGCCTCATTTATCTCACTCATGACTGATTTTGAATATAAGGAAAGTGGATCCTATTAAAAAAACTCTCATGCATTACTGTCTAGGACACAAAGTCAAGTATGGAGTAACCCATATCTCGTCGTCACACTATTAAGTAACAAGAATTAATTTACTTTATGCCAACTAACTAAGCACAGCCAAACTAAATTTTAACATGTGGCAGAGTGATGACGTCTGCTAGATTAAAGATGTCATATGTGGATCCAGGATATTTTATGAAAAAGATTAGTGTGTTGTTTCTGACATCACAAATTACCTTGTTGTTCTGCTAGGGAAACATTTCCAGTTTGCGGAGCCCTCTCTGAACTGTCAATCCTAACAGTGCAGCCCAAAGCAGGTGGCCATAGATGACCTAGAAGTCCTGCATTTCTGTGGTGTGTATGCCTGTGTGGGAGGGAGTAGCCTTTGGAAAAGGAACAAGATTGCACATTCCATCAAAGGGTATCTAGGGAATGAAGCTGTGAGCCCCTCTGTGAGCAAAGTCCCTGTGGTTAAAGCTGTGCTTGGTGAGATGTTGTCCCAGGTGATAGTACCAAACCCATTTCCATCCTTTGCTATGCATGTCCACCTTTCCGGCTGTGCTGAAAACCTGTTTGTTAGACAGTGCTGTGATGTAAATCAAAGTAGTGACATTGCATTTGCAAAGTTAGATGTCAGCAGCCCAAAGGTCCTGTGCACTCACCTCAGCACAAATGAGCTGGGGAGGAACGGCTGGCAGGATCTGGCAGTGTGTGATGCTGGTGGTGTCGCCCTATCTGCCCCCATCAGCCCACCGTGCCCTGTTTCGCAGTGGCCATTTCCATTGACTTTCTGGCATACAAGAGTGAGCAGAGACAGAGCTTTTGGGCCCACTGTGCACTCAGGTTTTTTCTAAGAGGCATCACTACAAAAACAAAGGTTATTTAAAAACACACACAAAATTTTCCCATTTTAGATTTTAAAAGCACAGTGGAGTTTGACCTCTGCTGTGTCTTTTGCCATGATTCCTCACTAGAGCTTTATATGGTGTTTGTGGTCGTGCCACTTTATTATTCCCTCTGCCCTGTTTCTTCCTTCTAGGCATTAAAAACAGCAAAACTAAGAAGCACAAATTTTAGTTAGAACTGGTTGACCTACCCTTTGCAAACAGCAAGTGCATTCTTGGGTAATTCACAAACAGGAAAAAGAGACAAGGTCAATGATCAACTCATTTATTGTGGCTTGACCCATCTTACTCAGCCTACAGTTTGCTCCTGAGCTCGCAGGGCCAGAGTCCTTTCACACAGCAGTGTTTGGGATTTGCAGATTAAGCACAGATCAAGGGTTTTTCCATCACAGGGCCTTCCAGACTCACCTTGAAGACTGGCTGGCTGATTTTTAGTGGATTGATTAATGAGTTAGGGCACTGAGTGTCACTCAGAGCACAAGGTCTAGAGCTCTCCATTCAAGTTTTCAGGCTACATCAGCAGTACAGAGATATTCAGAAGAGAAATCTGCTGCAGCACAAGGTCTCTTTGGGGTGGTGGGGAGAAGTCCTAGCCAAAACAGCAGAAGGACGTAAGGACATTAGCTGTACAGGAGCATGGAGTTTGCCATGGAGAGTCCCCACATGGATCAGAAAGTAGTCCGGATCCAAGTCAGCTCCCAGAAACCAGTCCAGCCATAAAAATGGACACTCACATAATGCAAAAAAGCAAGATAGGCAAACAATTCATCTCAGCTGCTGTGAGGTCCCCTGACTCCTTTTGCAAACAAAGCAAAGCACAGAGGGAATAAACCCTGCAAAATGTCAGTGATTTTTGTACTGTTCACCCTGCTTTAGTCCACTGAAGAGCAGCAGACTTTCCCCAGCAAACACCAGACAATGCCGTCTGATGGCTATAAGGGTATTAGCAGTGTGGCTTATTTAGAGTTGAAAGGGCCAGCGAAGCCCAATGCTTGTAGCCCTTCTCAGGAAGCCAAGTCATGCACGTACACACTTTGTAAGGAGTATTATTGCATTGGGCTTCTTTCCTCTTCCCAGAAGTGCCAGTTTCCTCTGGGTGCTTGTTCCCCACTAGAGATATGAGAGATTTGGTCCAGAACAATTTATTTCCCATACACAAGTGAACATCTAACTGCCCATCTTCCATCTGACTGATGAAAGCCTGTGTAACTTGGCAATCCTCCTCCTTTGTTTGTAGCTCCAATGGATGCTGCTCTCCATGAGTGCTGCTGCCATAGGCATGGATGCCACAAAAATAGGCAGCGCTCTGCAGTGAGCAACGTCTGTAGGACACAATCTATAAGAAAGAGAAAAGGTATTTTCCCTAACTTGTACTGCGAGGACAATGCAAACAGTGTATCCCATCAAAACGCTGGTTTGGTTTCTTTCCTTTGTTTTTACTGATCAAATGAAAAAAACAACCCCATTTCTCTTTCCCAAAACCTCCAAGGTAAAATTCATTTCAGATCCCTTCCATGAGCTGGCTGGATAGAGATCCTCCCTTAGGATGCTCAGCATATTCATTACATTGCTCTCATTCCTCTAAGATAATGAATCATGTATCCTAAGACTTGTCTGCACTTGAAAGTTATCGCTGATTAAGATAAGGTGCAAATATAAAGTGCCATTGCTGTTTCTCAAGAGCAGCTCAAAAGGTTGAGTTAAGCAGGAACAATGCATTCTGATTTTGCAATAACAGCATCCACACAGGGTGCTAATCAGGAACAGATGATTGGAAACAACTCATCACAGAGGCATGACGTTGGTAATCAGCCACACTTGCTTAAACCTCTCCCAGAGGGCTTCAGCTGCCCTTGCCAAGAGAAGGAGACCAGTTCAGGCAAGCGCTGCTGAAGCTCCTGTGGATGATCTTGATTAATACTGTACCTGTTGAAGTCTGGATCATGGTTTGCGATAGGTAAGCCGCAGTTATCTTAAAACATTAATACTAGGTGAGCTATCTGCTTTGCTAACGGATGGCTGAGAATAAAGGCTGGTGTGTTTGCCTGTTGAGCAGTCAAGCAAATTAAAAGGCATTTGAGAAAATGCTCCAGCTGCAAATGAGAGTCCAGGGCTAGATGAGACCTGTCCACAAGAGCCTGTGACTGGTGATGGTATTGCTGCTCGACCAAGCTGTTGTTAGGCAACAAAGCTATGCAGGAACATTGAGCGGGTTGCAAATGGTCTCTTCTTGTCTTTCACTTTTGCAAATTTTATTGAGTGATGCTGCCCTTATTCTGTAATTGTCCCTGCTCAGTAGAGCTACTTGACAAGTCATCTGGGAGGATCTATCATTGCATAACCTCATACTTGACTGGCAAAACAGTTCACCTCTTCTGACTTGCGCATGCCCCCTCCATGTAGCTGAGGGCACCAGGTATTCCTCAGGCATCCTTCAACAAGATACCTCTGGAGAAAAAAAACAATCTGGGTTTCAGAATTTGGCTTTCCTCTTGTTGTGGTTTAACCCCAGCCAGCAACTAAGGACCTCTTAGTGAGTAGCCGCTTGCTCACTTCCCTCCCACCCAATGGGATGGGGGAAGAGAATCGGGGAAAAAAAAAAAAAAGGTAAAGCTCATGGGTTGAGATAAGAACAGTTTAATAGAATAGAAAAGAAGAAATTAATATTGTTGATAATAACAATAATAAAATTACAATAATAATAAAAGGATTGCAATATGCAAGACAAATGATGTACAATGAAATTGCTCACCACTTGCTGACTGATGCCCAGTTACTTATTGATCAGCGATGCCCGCCCAGGCCAAGTCCCCCCAGTTTATATACTGGGCATGACATCACATGGTATGGAATATTGCTTTGGCCAGTTTGGGTCAGCTGCCCTGGCTGTGTCCCCTCCTGAATTCTTGTGCCCCTCCAGCCTTCTTGCTGGCTGGGCATGAGAAGCTGAAAAATCCTTGACTTACTTAGTCTAAACACTAAGCAACAACTGAAAACATCAGTGTGTTATCAACGTTCTTCTTCTACTGAATCCAAAACATAACACTGTACCAGCTACTGGATATAAAATTAACTCTATCCCAGCTGAAATCAGGACACCTCTATATTTTTCATCCTCTTAGCTTAACCCAAAACACTTTAAAAAAAAAAATAATAATAACTTGTTACCTGTTAAGGAAAAGTGTGAAGGGATTAGGTCTCTGGTCTCTACTATATATGCAGGAGTGGAAAATACACCCTACCCTTGCTGTGATTAAAGTGCCTCTGGGAATTACTGATGCTTTCAGGCCATCTCTGGCCACTCTGTTCCTTTTAGGCAATCACAGTTATCTGCAGAGACGATTAGAGAGACTTCCCGGTTGATGCTCAGAGAAAAGCAGATGCTTCCAGAAGGCCACGCCAGGCTGAGCTCTGCACTCGCAGGGGACGTGCAGGCTGGTTCCACCCAGACCTGTGCCAGCTGGACGTGGGTCTGCGGCTGCCCGTGTCCCGGCTGCTACCCCGCAGCACCTGCGAGGCGTGGGTGGCAAGTGTCTCTTCCCTGCGTTCTGTGGGGTGGGATCCAGCACAGGGGCTGCTGTTGGGGGGCAGCTGGTCGATGGTAGCTGGGTGAAGGTCACTGCTGCCTGCGGCTCACGATGCCCCATTGATCTGTCACTGGGCTCAGCCTGTCCAGGGGACCTGAGCATCCGAGAGAGGGCACAGGAGGGGGGGCTTCAGAGACAGGCTGGCAGAACAGTTTTGGGGTGTGGAGTGACAAGAGTGGTGAGAATAGGAAGATAAACTTCTTGAATAATTTACAACCCTGCATCTGAAACTTGCTTGGGGACCTGCATTATCTAGCACTGCCCCATCAGCTGATTGCAGGGAAGATTCAGAACAAGCCCCTCTCTGCCTGCTGAAGAGCTGTGTCAGAATTTGCCTGGATGCAAGTGAAAAAACATTACCTAAGGGAGTCTGGCTACGTCTGTGAGCAAAAACTGGTTTCAGAGAATACAAGTGCATACAGCCAAGCCTGCATTTCAGGGACAACAGGTAAAGGTGGTGGGATACAGCACAAAACACACACAGACAAAATGGTCTAAGACTATTTTCACAGTTTTCTTTTCTACATGATCATTAATTTTTTCTTTTTCTTTCAAAAATAACCTTCCCATCAAGCCAACACTGAGGCAGATGAGACATGGGGCTAAAAGCTACAGCTGACCCATATCTGCACAGCAGGCTAAGAACAAAATATCTCATTAGTTTCTTGGAGTCTCTGACCCAACCTTTGCTTAAGCTTGAAGTTCAGCAACCACAGCGCCAGTGGATAACACTGAGAACTGAGAGGATCCAGTACTTTTGAAAATCGAGCCCAGAGGGACTTAGAATTTTCATCAGTGCCACAAAGCCATGGAAATTTCTTGATGGTTGCATTTTGTATTTGGTGTTTCACTGACCTGGAAAATAATACATGGACTACAATACATTCTGTGTATTCCTCAGACAGCTTCCACATGGTCATGTCCATTAACAAATGCAATAGTCCCAGCTGCAGTCAGCGCATTCTTTTGCTCTAAATTTGTCTTCCAGAGCTATATTTCTCCAAAGATATAATGTGACTTGGAACTCTACTTTTATGATCATAAACATTTTGTTTGCACTATACTCTTTAACAGGTGCATCCAGAGATTAAGACCATTTTAGGAAAAACAGAGGAAAAGAGCTAAAATGAGTTGCCAAAGTTGCTGTCTTTCCTTAAGACAGCTCCATCTCAGGGATCCACAGCCCCAAGGGCTTTATTTTCTCAGTGCCAAATGCAGAGTGTGTGCAGGTCAGTTTTGAGCCCAGCTCCTTTGAGCAAGTTGCTGAGTCCACATGCTAAAGCCAAGTGCTCTTTACACATGCATGTCACCAAGCAGCTTTCCTGTACACTGAATGGAAGTATTCAGGGTAAGCCTCTTCCCCTTGCCTGTGTTTCCTCCTATACCTTTATCTTCTGAAGCAGCTTCTGTAAGTAACCCAAGATACAAAATTTCCCTGTCACCGTGTAAAAATACTAAAGCTCCACTGCCTTAGAATCTGCTCTCTTTGCTGGGAGTCCATCAGTTTTCCAGGATGTGCTGCCAGGAGACACCATCCCTGGTATAGGGTTTGACATTTGGAGGTCTCAGCTGACCACTGTTATGGTTGGCGAGGGGAATATAGTTTATAAAGCTGCTGAGGAAAGGTGTGCTGCAAAAAAGCCATGGTAGAGAAGGGTGGCCAGTTGAGGACATGGTGGGTTTGACTGAGAGGACTTTTCTTCTGCCCGAGCCAGGAGCTGAGAGAGACCAACTACCTCTCCTCTTGGTTTAGAGATGTTTCTCTGACCTCGTAAAGAATGGATGCCACCAGGCAAGAAGGGAGCCAGAGCCTGAGGGAGGCTGTGCTTGTATGCCTGGTACCTGAAGTGATACCAGAGCAGCCTTTTTTCCAGTGGTCCCCTTGGCACATGAGAGATTGGAGTATTTGCTAACATTGCCTAAACACAGGGAAGCTTTCAACACTTATCAGCAGAGCAATGTTTCACAGTCAGTCCTGGCACAGGTCAGACTGCCCAGCAGGATGGGTATTTCTGCTACTCTATCTTCTGCCATAAGCCAGCAGCAGGCATGTCTCTGGAGGAGGCACCCACGTTGCACATCTCTGAACATGCCAGCTCCCTGCTTTCCCTGCCTGGGCATCAGCCTGGGGATGCAGGCCCAAAGGGTAGAAGATAGTTTTCACTTGTTGTCCCCATCTAGCATAAGGTGCCCCAAAGAACAATAAATTTAGAGAGGCTTTAGGCCAAATGTCGGCAAGATCAGTCACTGGCTTCCTTGTACGCATACCACGACCCGCCATAGCTGTATCTAAGGTTGGGATAACTCTGAAGCGTAATGATGGCAAGTTTAAATGACAGTATTGCTAACTGTTTTAGTGCTGATTGTTTGACATACTTAGCAGGCTGTGTGCAGATGTCTGGCACAGCTTCATGTCTTGGGACTTCTTCCATTTCTCTGATCCCAAAGTAACATATGCTGATTTTCCAGTGCAAGAACAACCTCATGGATTTGTTTGGAAGTCTTTGCCCCAGTAAGACTTCAGAAAAGTTGAGCCCTCCTGGTTTTATACGGGTCGGCGAAGATTTTCATAAATTCAATGGTGGTAATGACTGATGTCCAAATAATATTGTTTATTTAATCAAAAGAACATATTCTGCAAAGAGCAAATATTTTAAAAGAACAAGTATTTCCTGTAGCTGTTCATTTATCATACTGGAATTCTAGAAAGCCATGAAAGAGGGTTGGAGATGCCCACAAGAGGTCTTCATGCGTGTGTCTGGTCCATGGCACCACTCCTGATAGATGTTCAGCCAACCTGTTCATAGTCACCTGTAAAGCTGGAAAATTCAGGTTGGGCTTAGGACAAAGATATTTCTGACAGTGAAGAAAGTGCAGCACCAACAGAGGATAAGGAGATATGGAATCACCCTTGCTGGTGATTTTTAAGTCACTAGACATAAGCCATGTTTCTGATGGCTGCTGGATGCCTGTTGCAGAGACACTCCTTGGGACATTCAGGCAGTGAGTGTCCCGATTTAAGGAGGTCGATATTTTTTTGTTCAGATGTGTTTGTTTTAAGGGCTGTAGGTTCTATTCTATGTTACTCACCTTGTTGTTAAGGTTCTCCAGACACTTCAGTGGAAATTATCTTCTCTTGTTGTCTTAGTTTTTTTCTTCCAAGATAGTATCTCTGAAGACCTCTTGGTCTTTGCTCCAAAGAAGCTGGAACATAAGGGTTTATGCCAAACTGTACAAGAAGCCGTTTGCATAATTCCTGTCCACTGTCACAGTACCTCACCACTCACCAGGCACCCAGCTCAGGCCCCACTGTTACAATCTGGTCTATCAAGTATGTACATTTGTACCAAGCAGTGAATTTGGTCACTCAGACAGAGGGCTTGTTTTTGCAGATAAGCTAAACCAGCAAGACTGAGTGAAGTCAATCCTCATTGCCACATGGACACTCCAGCCTGGATGCAGCCAACCATAGCTCTGCCGTAGGACAGAAAACCTTGCTGCACCATGTACTGCTAGCAGCAGAGAAGCACAGCAATTATCTGAGAGGTAATCATTCCCTTCAGGTTAAATTAAATTAATTTTGGTTTAATTTAAGACAGTTGGGAACAGTTTTCAAGCTAAAATAATAAAAGCCTCACCTAAAGTGAAATAATAGATGGCAATAATATTGACATAAGGCAAAAATAATAAAGATGTACTGTCCACAAAAGGTTTTCTGTTACTGAAATTGAACCAAAACAAGTTTCTGTGGACTGTAACCCAGAGGCCAATGGGTCTTAGGTATCTTTGACAAGAGGGATCACTCCCTCAAACTCTGCTGGGACAGAGCAAGAATCCCATGGCCCAGGTGATTTTTTACTTTGTGTTTTAACACAAAGAAAGTTGAGGCAGGTCAACAGGCACAAAGCACATGCTTTATTCACCAGTTTTGTAGCTGATGGCATACATCAAGTTCAAGGTTAAATGGAAAATTGTACCCAGTGGCCAGCCAAGAAGAGATGCAGTCAGGAGTCCTCAGGTCAACGTCCTCTCCTGGGTGTCTGCTCCAGTGCACCAGGGAATCACCGTCTTATCAACAACCACCCCCTATAATTTTCCCCTGGTAAAATTATACCCTTCATTAAAGCGTGCTCAAGTTGCCTTTCAGTGATCTTTGTCTGATGACAGCACTGGCACTGACTGGATTATGCTTAATTAGGTACAAATGTTGCACGCTAATTGGCTGCTAAGCCTTGTACATGTCTGTAATTAGGTAATACTTACGTATTTAAATGACTGTTATTTACTCATTATCTGTCATATTTGTTCTAATACAGACTCATCAGTCTAGAAGGCACCAAGTGGACAGGGTATGGGAATCTGAGTGCAGACTACCGATTTTAACTCAATGGCAGCACGCTGGGAAGGTAGAGGTGAAGAGGACAGGAGGATGACTGAGTCGTAGGAAGCAAGTCCTTCCTCAGGGAATGCAACATAACAAAGGCACCAGTGCAAGGCCATGAGAAGCCCAGAGTATGTAAAGTGAAAGGCTACAAGCAAAAAAGCCCTCTAAAAATTGCAAATGGAAGGCCTTTAGCAACAGGCAAGTACAAGCACTTAAGTACTGTGCAACATCTGGATAACACAACCCCCTCTAAGCCTCATAAAAATGACAAGGTAATAGGGAGTGGGGTTTTGAGCATATCCTGCACTGTGGGTACACCCAGAATTTCAAATTATCCTGTGCATTTGGCACACAGCAATCGATGGGAAGGTCTGAGCTTTTATTTCCGAGTTCCATTGTGTATACGATACACCGTAGGTGGGGAAGATTAAAGAGTAAGGAACACCTAAATCCAGAAAGAACAAAGCAGAACTCAAGAGCTGAATGTCAGTAATTGCATCAGGTGCAAAAATACAATTAGTGACATTATAACTACTGAAATTAAATACCAATTTATATGAGTATGCCCTGTAATACTTTTGACAGCCTCAAACATTGTGTGATATCAAATAAAAACAGGATGACAGCTCTCCAATTTGTCAAGAAGTAGTACTAGAATCATTAAAGCTCACTTAAAAAATTTTATTCTGTAAGATACAAGGACAGGAAAGGTTTTAGTGCACAGAGGATAAGTGCTTATAAATGCCCAGTAAAACCATGCAAATATCTGCAGCTATTAAGACACAGCAGCTTTTCTAAAACGCAAATGCAGTACATGGAGTAACAAACCCTGCAGCAGCACCATGGAAAACTTTGGTCTGAAGGAGTGGTAAGAGGATCATTCCCTTTGGGATGGGACCCACCTCACTTCAGAGATCGCAGGCACACAGATTGCATGCTAGTTGAGTCCGTGCCTTCCTCTGGTCAGTAGAGAGAAACAGGTACCACCAGAGACAATCCTTAGCATATAAATATCCATTTAGGATGCCTGGTGGTGAGATGAATCCAGGTGATTTCTCTCCCCTACTAAATTTCACAAGAGATCTTGCCATCTCCTGGAGAACATTTTTCTCCAGTGTGCCCCTTCAAGGTTGGCTCTTTAAGAGTGCAAGAGTTCTGCAGCCACAACTCAGTGATATTTTTCCCTTCAAAATAGCTTCACTTTCCTCTCCCACCTTCCCTCTTCCCTCCCAGTGTTTAGGTCCTTTTTGCTAGCAGAATGGCATTTTTTCCCCCGTTGCTAGGTTGGTAGCCTAGTTTCCCAAGGAAAGGAAGCTTATGAGATCACACTGTCTGTGCAAGTGCCAGTCAGTCCCTCCTAAATAATTTTTTGAGCCTGTGAGCTGAGTTTGATCAAACTTGACAGGGGATGGAAGTCTCAAAGATTTGAGCGTCCTACGAGTGCAGTGGAAGTAGGCAGGCAGAGGAAAAAAAACCCTGGGAGTGTAGCCACTGCAGAAACACAACTGTACTACTAGACACCAGAGAGTCCACATAGGAGACAGTCATGACCACTGAACACCACGGGAGATACAATTTCACAGATTCAGCATCTCGAAAACGACTCGATTAATATGAGCATGAGCAAAATGTTCTTCTTCCCTTCTTCTAGAGTGCAAGGCTTCCAGTTACAAAGCAGCAGGGGGACAGCTCGGAAACGACAGGCTGGCAGAGTGAATTTAGAGATAATTGCTGCTCCTTCTCATGCCGGTACTCATGCAGAACTCTGCTTGACTTCCCTGTGACTCTGGTACCCCCATTTGCATGATCTAGTTCACACAAAGGATGAGATCGGAAACTTCAGACTGTGGACTAACGCAAGCGGAGCAAGTCCTAAATTGCAGTGAGCTGGCACAGCTCCGCTGTAGTCAGTGAAGCTGCCTTATAATCTGCCATAATTTCTAAATGCAGCTCCATGACTAAGCGTCCAGCTCATTTTCCTTCTCATTTGTCTATATTACAGTTGCTGATGGCAATTCGTTTAAGATGAGCATGAGTTGGAGCATAAGCTAAAGACCTGCAAAAGCTGTGCCTGGTGCATAGGCTGGCTCATGCTTGTTCCTGCCGTGGCTTTTCCTAGAAGTCAGCCACCTCCGGACTGCCTGACTGGTGAGCCTGAACAAACACCTCATGGTTCCTTGTTAACACTAGCAGTGGAGAAAACCAAGCTATTCGCACAGGTAGTATTCAAAGACAAGCTGAAATCACTCAGCTTATGGAAAAAAAAAAAACAAACACCAAACTAACCACAGCTGACATAAAACTGGAGACTAGGGAGTTGTGCAACTTTGTGTGTTCAGTGAAATATTGATGTTTTCCTCTTCTCCTAAGCCTTCTAAGTACTGATGTGCCAGATCTCTGATTTAGGTGAAGAGTGTGCAAATCGCTGACACCTAAAGAAAAGGGAGGGAAGGGAATGAAATGAACCTTTGATGCACAGCAAAACAGGGAGCTCACCAGCAGTGAGCGACGTGGCTGAAGGTGGACTGGGACTTCTCTGCAAGAAGGACAGGTACTGCAACTTGTCCTCAACAGCCTAGCCAAGGGCACAGGCTGAAATTCACAGCCTGAAATGCCTGCAGCGCAGCATCTGCATTAGGTAGGTATGCTACAACATTCTTTAAAATGAGGCTTCTTTGGAGGGAGACGTGAACCACAGCTCTCGAGCGCTCAGGGCTGAATGTTTTCTGTTACACAGCAGATCTATGAAGCCACAGGGAAGCATCCTTTACCTATTATTTGTTGTTGTCATTTCAATCCAGACGTTTTTCTTCTGATGAAAGCTAAAAGATAAAATAAGATCGTTCTAATTAATAATGCCTGCCTCCTCGTGTAGCATTTTTCACCCACCAAAGATCTCAAAGTGGTACTCCCATTTAATAGACAGTAGAAGTGAGGGTAAGGGAGATCAAATAAAATGTCTTGGCAACAGAACAAAACTAAGTCTTGCATCACAGGTCTAGTAAAAGGGACAAGGGCACCTATTAAGCCTCAATAAAGAGCAAAGCTTAGGACAATTTTCTGACATACTGGATCCTTAAATGAGGCGTTGCGAAACTAATGTGATCAATGCTCCATGCTAACAAAATATGTTCTGGATTTTTCATCTGACAACATAATTTAGGGATTTCTTGGAATATGGGAAATTAAACGGGGCAGTGGCTTTACAGGAATCATTCCTTTGCAAAGGCAGCTTGTGCCAGAGGACTGGAAAATTGAAAGTGCCCCAAAGGAGCACAGGAATGGGCAAGACATTTTTCCACTACCCAGTCAAAATAAAATGCAGTAAAAGGAGCACAAATGCCAAACTGTCAATCTACTGCAAAACTTCTTGTATTTAAGATACTACTATTAGAAGTTCCGACAAAGAGCGACGCTATGCTAGACACATGATATGACTATTGAAGAGGTGCATTTGGCAGAACTAGACTATGTACCTAGCCAGTCCTGAAGTAAACTTACTGATAGTATCTGCAGCAAAATAGGTGGTTCGAGGAGGGATAAATTCCTATCAATATCCGTGATGATTTTTTTTTTCTTATGTTTTCTTCCATTCTTCCTTCTTCTATTTTTTTTTTTTCAGTTTGGTTGTCTGGGGTTTGTTTTTTTGTTCCCTGCCCTACAGAGTATCAGTTTGAATATTGTTTCTAAAATGTTATAAAATTCAGTGATATTGAAGTAGTGTTAAAGGATGCACTGCCCATCCGCTCATGAGTCTGCTGCTTCACAGCAGAAAAGGTGCCCTGCGGATTTGATCGTTGATGCTTGAGAGATTTAGTAAGTTTTTCACAGTCCTTAATAAATTGATATCATAGGTAAGAAACCTGGAGGCGCGAAGTACAATGCACACACAGGCACTTCATGTTTCGGTTGCATGAACCTGGAGTTTGTATTTGGATAGCAGCCCTGTCAGAGGCAAAACTGAGCATTCAAAATCCTTACCTAGGCAGAATGCATATTGACTTCAGGGGATGCCTTTTCCCAGAGAAGGGCTGTGTAAAGAAGGTCGGGACTAGTTGTTTGTCCCTGCAGCGTGCCGTTTCTGTTGCTGAGCAGACTTCCAGCACCCATGAGCATGGATTTCTGCTGCTGAGTACCAGCACTTGGGTGAACTGATGGTCAGTCTCACCTTGACCTTCAGCAGGCTGTTTCCATCTTTCCTTCATATCAGCTTAGGAGATAAACAAACAAACAAAATAAACAACAGAAGCCAAAAATCTAGGGCAGAGGCCACAGGCTGGGTTTCTGGTCATTTGAATCATTTAAACGTATTTCTGCAGTATCTTCTGAAAGGCAAAGCCTATGCCAGCCCAGCCTGCCCATCCATTAGCAAAAGGCTTAGCTCAGGAGTATGGGGCTTTGAGTAACATCTTCTAACACAGATCCACTGTGGGGATTTGAGGAGAAAGAAACAGCCAATAACTCCCCAATGATGGTGCTGTGTCTCTCCCACACCACCTCCAGCTTTTCTTCTCGCTGCTGGAACTGGGCAGCAGAGGGTCCTTAGCCCAAAGCAAACGAAAGCCCCTTGCCGTACCACCACTGCAACGGGTCTTGTGTTGAAACTGTCCCTCAGGAGAGACAGCAGCCAGCTGGAAGCGTATTTGCCAACAGCACCATTGATCATCAGCTGCCTGTAGCCTAAAGCAACTCTTTCGGACAGCTAAATTGCATCTGATTTTGTAACAGACTCCACTGCAGTCCCCATCACTTTGCCTGCTCCCCTCACCACCCCCACCTGCAAAAAAAAAAAAAAACAAAAAACCCAAACCAAACCCACACCTTTGCCCTGTGATGAAAAATGAAGCGGCTCTGAAAAATAACCTGATTTGCCACCTCCTCCCGCGACTTCTGCCAGCCGCCTCCTGCACCGGCCTGGCTCTGCAGCAGCCCATAAGCAGGATCTGCAGTTAGGGTGAAGGAGAAGGAAAAGCTGGAGGAGGGGAAAGGCAGAGAGGCTGCATACCTAGAAAGCCAGGGCTATTCCTGCTGCCCACCCTGGAGGCACCACCTCTGCATCAGGCGGGAGTAACAGAGGGAGAATCTGGCTCTCTGGATTTAACAAGCTCACTTTCCTTTAATTGGGGCCCTCAGGCACTGCTGTAGTGCACCTAATGGCACTAATTATTAATGAATCAGCCCTGATGAATAGAAAGGCTGAACTGGCCTCTGTCTCCTTGGATTGTCAGCCCTTCACAGAGCCTACTGGATTTCACTGGGCAGGAAAGCAACTGCACAGATTTAAACAGGGCCCTGGAAAGGAAGAGGGCTGGGAGACTCACCGATACATTTGTCCCTAGACTGTGCGAACCAGCCTGGGACCAACAGCATCTCACTGCTTCTTCTGAGGCGTAGATGTAGTCTCCGGGAAGTCCTGCGAGAAATGGGTACTGCACCTTACTTTTATGCCATCCCTCCCTGCTCACTCCACGAGGATCAACCTGTTCGCCCTCGCTACCCTTCAGAGACAGCTTTTCCTCAGTTTTGTGTGTCCTGGCTTAAGGTTTTGCTCCCAGCACAGGCCTGCTCCATCTCCCTGTTCCAGCCTTTGAACAGGAGCAGATGGGAAAGGGACTTCCCCCCCCCCCCCCCCTCCTTTAAAGCAAAAAAATCAACTGTCACCACCTCAGCCCAGTGCTGGCTCAGCCTCTCCGCCTCGGAGGGCAGCCCAAGGGGGGACCGAGGCACAGCCCTCCCTCCAGGGCTGAACCAGGCTGCTAAGAAGCCGAGGCTGGCAGAGAGCAGCCGGTTGCCGAGCCCGGGTTCATCCAGCACTGCCAGGCAAGGAAGGAGCCAGCTTTCCGCGGCCCTCCGGGGACTGCGGGGCTGCGGTTGCTCAGTCGGAGCCGGGGACAGGAATTAGGGCAGGCAGAGCCGCAATGGCTGCAACCCTCCCCAATTAGCCAGCCAGCTAGAAAGGCACTGGCTTGTCTTTTGTTTCAGCTGTGGGGTTTTTCCCTGTTGATCTGCGTTTATGGTTGTTTTGTTGGGTTTTTTTTCCTTCTGTGTTACGTGCGTATTTTTTTGTTTAAGGAGGTGATAATTTTACTGTGGTTACTGTCAACGTTTAAACGTTTTTCTGTTGCCTTTTTTGTGCCCTCCCCAGTTCACCAGCTCACGTTTGCCCAGGAGTTAAAGGGTGTTCAGAGGCGGCCGCCGCTGCCTGGGGTAGTGGGACCAGCCCGGCAAGAGACACCCCAGC
>JANZLQ010000030.1:15859026-15894214 GCA_026212715.1 Elanus axillaris
CCCCGCCCCCAGCTCAGCCCTGACACTCTCCAGCCATCTGTAGCATCCCCAGAAGCCAAAGGGAGACCGGTTGGAGCGAGAACTCGGGTTGCCCTTCGCTCCTCCTGGTCCCAGTCCCACCCCACCCTGCAATCCCGCTGTGCTGGCAGTGCTGTGTGCTACCAGTTGGTCCCTCGCTTTTACAAACCACCTGTGACAAAGCTCAGACCTCAATGACAGACGGACAGCAGCTGTCAGGCTGGGTCCCCACGATCCCCATGGGCTGCAAATGCCTGAAACGCACCAGGCAAGGACAGGGATTGCACAGGGTTCAGTGAATCAGTGCAACTGGAAGTAAGGAAACAGGAGGGCAAGATGAAAAGCTGTCTTGCTGAGAGCTCCATTCACAAAATAGTGCCAGTGAATGCCCTCGCCTCTATAGGTCTACCTAACGCGCATCCTCTTAGAGCCACCGTGAAACCCCAACCTCTGTTTCTTAAATTGGAAAGCGGGTATAATGTTGGGTAACTACGCTAGCAGTCAGCTGGGGCCTGCAGATGAACAATGTTGGCTTGTCTCCTCTGCACCTTCCCACTATTCCTTTTTGTTCTACCTTTTCTTCCTATTTATAGATCTCCACTATGGACAGTGAGCCAGATTAGAGGACAGAGCTGGCTGAAAACTAATCTGAGGAAATAATAAAAAAAAAAAGGTTCCAATTCGGCCAGCTCCCAGAGCCAGCTCAGCATGTGGGCACATGGTAGCGAACGCAGGGCAAAGCACAGGCAGGAGGTAGGTGCTGGGTCCCCTGGCAGCGAGCCCTTCAATTCACTGGGCCATGAAGCTGCAGCCCAGAGTAGAGTCGTCTTTTACACAGTCCGGAAGACATTGGTGGCAGCAAGGAGGCTAAGGCTAAGCTTCGGACTGCGCGCCATGTTCTCGTTCAAAGGAATGAAAAGTTTAAGCTGGAGCTAAGGCAAAATACTTTTACCCAGCTCTTTGCTGCTGTGGCAATGGGTGCTTTTGTAATGCAACAGAGAGACTGAAGTGGATATCAAAACGTGGAGCCCTGTCCTTTTCCCGGGAGGGATAGGTTAGATAGCCCGAAAGATCTTTTATGTCTCACAGTCAGTGCATTATCAGCATAAAAAAGGAAGAGGATGAAAGGTGCGTGGGTTGAGGTACACAGCTATAAACATTGAACCTACCAGCTCTTAGCAGCTTGGCCACTTGTGGCTGCATTTGCTGTTAAGAAGGACAAGGCACCCTTGCAGGAGCACCAGGTTGTGGAGGCTGCAACAGGATGAGTTTCTCATTTCACTCCTCTGCCCTATTGATAACTCTATTGGTTTATTTATACGTTCACATCTGCTATGGCTTTGTCTGCTCCTTTTTTTTCTGAGGGCAGACAAGCTATAGCTTCAGGTTAAAGGTTGAGCTGGCTCCAAGAGGCTTGCGTTGGACATGATTTTGACATTATGCTATGTAAATCCTCTTTGGAATGAACTTCAGGGCGGTTTGCAATGCACAATCAGGAAGAGTTTAATATCTGGCTTTTGGTACGTCCATCGCTGCTGAAATGACTGGAGCCTCTGGCAGTTTGGCCACAAATCTTATAAGAACGGTCATTTCTGGGGGATTTCTGGCCAAACAACACCAAAAAAAGATCTGACAGCTAGAGGCATCAATTACAGAGGTAAAAAGGGCCTGGCCAAATTCCTCTAAATGTTCTTGACTGCTGGGGCAGTCCAGCTCTGTCTGAAATGCAAGCCCGGCTCCAGCCTTACCACCTTCCCTGCCCCAGGAAGGGGCCCGTCCCACTATAGATTCTGAACAAAAGCCAGCGGTTTCAGGCCATCTCAAATAGCAGCACTCTCAGCTCTGCTGGGAGCCAGGGAGCAGGATGAAGCGGGATAGTTGTTTATCAAAATACCCTTTGTTTTTTTTTCCCCCAGCATGATATTAGAAGGTGCTTGAATATCAGCCCGTCTCTAAGAGACATCCACGTACGTTTCAGAAGCGGCACTTCTGACGGTGCCTTGCTCAGTCCCTCTTAGGACAATTTGCTCATCAGCACGATTTTGCCCTTGTTTATAAGAAAAAGGGCTCTGTCCTCACGGCAGCCTCGTGTTCCGCTTGTCAGGGTTGGTGGCCGTGTCATCCCGCGGCCGCATGTGATCGCTGCCTTGGGGGAGGCAGACGGACAGAGCCCACGGCTGCTGGCCAGATATAGCTCTGCCAGAGATAGCGTCGGCGAGCGCAGCGTGGGCTGCTCCCTGTGCCGGAGCGGCTGGGTAAGGATTTGGGTGGGCAGCCCTGCGCTGTCACTGCCAGGCAGAGAGCAGCGTAATGGGCAGCTGATTTAAAGAGAGCTCAGCTCCTTCTAAATCATCTACCGCAAGGGTACCCACCGGGTTTAGTGGATGTGGTTCTCGTTCAGCTTTCGGCTGACTGTCATGGCTGAAACTCAAAAGAGGCAGCCGGCTCAAGGTAGCGGAGAACGCTGCTTTCCCTGGCAAATCTCGCTGCATCTCTGCGTTTCTTTTTCCCTTCATCCCTTCATCCCTTTTTTTTTTTTTTTAAATGTAAAATAATGCTTCAAACAGCTCACACCACCGGCTCCTCAGTTCACGGTTGCGGGCTAGTAATAGGGATAAAAACTGAATCTTTGGTGCTGTCAGTCAGAGACTGATTTATCCGAAGCATCGGCTTAGGTTGAAGGGGAGGGTCCAGCCATCACGATGATATTTAAAAGTCCCTCCTATGGGTGTGTGAGAAATGTATTCGCTCTTAGCTCATCCTGCAGCAACATCGCCTCTACCAGGAGGTGACTGTTTGCTTTTACTCTCCCTCATGACCAGCCTGAGATCTGGCCCTAGTGAAGCTGCGATGAAACGGGAGCCAGTGACTTGTGGCTGCCTACCTTCCCGTCTCGCAGGTCCCCTGAGAAGGGAGGATAGACTGACAGCTTTACGGTCCGACAGAGGTGGCTGGTTTAGCTTGTGCTGTGGCTCCCAGCCCTCAGCTGCTACTTTCCCCAGAGGAGGGTGGCCAGCCAGAAAAATACAGGCAAATACCACACCTAGCTGGTAAATGAATAGCTCTTCACAGTATGATCCTCCAAGATTTTATTTAAGTAGAAAAATAATGAGAACACACTGAAAATGTGACAGGTTGGATTAAAGAAATATCTTTCAATAACAGCCAGGCTTCTAACGCTTTGGGGGGGGGCCCTTGTTCATTAGACATCTGACTTCATTACTGGCCAGATGTGTCTGACTTTAGCTAAGCAAAACCAAAATTGCAGTTATGCACATGAGACCAGAATTTGACCCACATCTGCCTAGAAATTAGTACTAAAATAGTGCTTGTCGTTCACCATGAACATCATTGTCATTTGATGTCTGCAAAAATATATTTCTGAAAATATAAACTGTTGTTCTGGTTCCAAATATAAAATTGAGAAAGAAAAAAAGTATATGGCTGACTGAATGCAAAAGGGATGTGATTGCTTGATACTGAATCTTTAAAAAATGGAAAATGCTGGGTAAGGTATCAGTAACCCATTTGACACACAAAACAACAATCTGATATAAAGTTAGAAAGTGATTAGAATAATGCAATCTTCAGTCTTAGCTTCCGGGATTTTCAAAGGGGAAAACCAGAATGCCAGCCTTCACTAGGTTCCTTTGAAAAGCTCAGTCTCTATGTTCGTTCTTCAGTAATTTTCTCTTTTAAAAAGCAGTCTTTAAAAAACAAGATGTCACTTGACCATGATCAGCTCATGCCAGCCAATCCAGTAAGGAAAGCACTATCTATTACAGAAACAGTAGTGTTTGCATTTAACCGCACTCCTCAGAGATATTTTTAGGAGGGTGCCTGTGTGTGCACTTGAAATGCTGCATCTTATTAGCATGACCCCTTTATATCCGATTGTGGCACTGGCATTGCTGCTGAGCCCAGGCAAGCTGAGGAGAGGTATGGGAGCCTGCTGTAGCCAGATGGAGTTCACACCCACTACAATTATGTTTGCAACACATGACTTGCTTAAGATGCCTGTGGATGTTTCAGAGTAGGATGGTTTCAGTAAAGCAGTCTCAGAAGAAAGTGGTATCAATCCTTAGCATCTTTACCACTGAAATTTTCCTTCAAGAAACATAAACCTAAGGCCAGTCTGTACACTTTTCATCATAGCCTGGAGGGAATTATATAGAACTGGAAAATGGCTTTGAAAAGTCTGGTGTTGCTGGATTTCCTGGCACCCAGGCTGACTGTTGTCATAGAACGAAGAACGATAGAACATCCCAGGTTGGAAGGCCCCTCCAGGGATCATCTGGTCCAACCTTTTGTGGAAAAGGGGGCCTAGATGAAGCTATCTAGCACCTTGTCCGGTCACGTCTTGAAAACCTCCAGTGATGGACACTCCGCCACATCCCTGGGGAAGTTGTTCCAGTGATTGCTTCATTATGGTGAAATCCACACTGCGTAAAGAATTGGAAGGTTTGTGATGAGCTGTATGTACCATGCCAGAGATGTTGCTCACTCTCTGAGGTGCTTAATAGACACCTTGGTCCAGATACCAGTCATCCTGAGTGCATAAGAATACCCTGAATGCATTCCCATGGTATTAAAATAATTTCAGTTTCTCTGGTTGCAGATGCCAGTAACCAAGTTGTGGATCTTGGTTCAGAACTAAGCTCTGGAATAACACCGCCATTGCCAGAACGCAAACTGGCTGCACAGACCCTTTCAGTATGTATCAATAACCAGTCCTAGGTGTTGCTGGCGTGTGAACGTTTCCTACTTCCATGGACGTTGGCACCACAACTTCTACTGACCACAGTGAGATGAGACATTCCTCAGTGGGGTGATATTTTGATTCACGTCTTTCTTTGATGGATTTATAGACTACCTACTGCCACAACAGCTATTAACCTTCAGTTACAGTAGGACTTCAATAACTGAAATACCACTCTGAGATTTCTTTATAACAGTCAATATGATTCGTTCTAGAAAAAAACCATAAATACATATTTAAAAAACCAGCCATACCAGATTTCCAGCTATCATGGGAAGATACTGCTTCTACATTTCAAATTTTTTTCATCAATCCTTAGTCACGAAAACAAAAATTTTGGGGGAACTTGGGGACTTAGCGATCAGGAAAACGATGCATTAATTAATTGTGGGCTGATGAGAACATGGCCAGGGCAGACGGTCTGCCAGTCACATGTGCATTGCAAGAGCTTCAAGTGAGATCTCACTTTCCTAGGAAGAATGATATCTGGGAGGAAGAATGTATACAAAGGTGAAAAGGGCTCTGTGAAAAGGAAAAGCACAATGGATCTGTACATGCATCTGCAATCTGACTTGCAGAGATGCTGAGGACATGCAAATTCTTCATCTACCTCCTTCTCCGCTATTAGCTTTAGGAACATATTCATGACACCGGTTAAAGTTCAGAGACAAGTCCCGTGAATCTGAGTAGAAAGCTTCTTCTTGATGTGAACTGGGAACTAGTTTCACAAACTCATGACTTGAGCTGAAGAATATTTTCATTAAAAAACATCTTTCTTCAGAACCTGCATTTGGGCCACATTTATCTTGTGTGTGCCACAACTGGCGTAATTAACTCAGCACTGTCACGTGCCAGCTGCCATGCAAGTGATTGCATCTGAAAAAGTCAAGAGCAGTTCCATGGCTGCTGTTCATAGGTGCATGGGGCAACTGAACAACCTGCAGCCTCCTTGAGGACTTGTCTTGCTCCTCAGCATGATCCAGCAGTGCAGTAAAGAAGCTGGAAAGCGATGTGGATTGCTGTGGACTAAGATGTTTCATGCACCACTTATCCATTGCCATTAGTTAACGCACTTTAGGACCTAAACCTACCTTTGTGAGCATCAAAGGCAAGCACCTAGTAACATTAAGGAGCTACGTCTTTCTCATGTTGTTCTTTGCCTGTGCCACCCCGATCATTCTTGCCTTTGCGTTTCGTAATGACCTATTTGCTCTGCTAGACCCTAGCCATTTGGGACTGAACCCCAAGGGCTTTGGACAAGCCCCCTCCACCCAGGGAGCAGGTGGTAGCCATTAAAGGCAGACTGGAAAGTGGCAGGCTGTTGTAGTTTGTCTGTCCTGTCACTAGAGTGAGACATGCTCACAAGTATCCTGGGCGCCAGGTTCTGGAGGTGCTGAGCAGGCCTGTGGGGTGCTGGGGCTTGTGCTGGCACTGAGAGCGCACCGTGCACCGTAGTGGACCTTGGCATCCTCTGCAGGCTGACCCTCGGGATCAGAAACTCTCCAGGTTACCCCACTCTACTGCAAAGGCGTATTTTGTTTCGTTTTACATTTGCCATAGAGTCGTTAAAGCGGGCGAGGGGGTAGGAGGGACACTAAAAATCCTTTGTCATGATCTCTTGATAGCCGTGACTACTAGCCCCTGACTCCTGGGCTTATTGGTGTCTGATCTGATCTGTAGTCCAGCGGAGTCTGCCAGCATATTTCTGTTGACTTCCAAAAGACTTTGAGTCAGACCATCATACTGCTTAGCCTGAGCGAGACCAAGCAGCAAGACAAGTATTGCAGATATTTCTCAGTGAGGCAGCAAGGAGAGTGAACATTTTACTGAAGGGTAAAAAGACAGCAGTAGTTCTGACATCTAAATAAAATGACTCATTGAGGAAACTGCCCTGTCTCCCCATCTGTGACATGCCTACCTGAAGACCCATAATTTATGACCATGTATTTCAGAGGGTCCCGTAAGAACGGTGTTTTTTCCCATTCTTTCTTTTTCTCAGAGCAAAGTGCGATGCCCTGCCAGTAAGTGGCTTGTGCAGGTCCAGACGGAGAAAGCAAGCTGCTAAAAGGTAGTGATTGCAGCACTGATCTCTTGCAGGCTCTGCAGTGTGAGGAGGTGGTTCTGAATCACAATGAACTTAATTGAACAAGAAATGGCATTGATTTTTCCTTTTCAGCCCTCCCCATTGCTCACAGCAACAGTGCACTGAACCCTCTGCCCATGCCAAGTGGCAGAATTCACAGCACAGTAGAATGGAGATTCTTTAATTTTTGTCCTATAATTAGCATGTATTTATTTTTAAATATGGTCAGAACCAAAGCTCTCTAGGCTTTGAATTGTCATAGGGGAAAAGCATTGCCTATATGCTTTGCATGAGTTTCAGGAGCACAAGGAAGCGGATTATGTGAGAAACTGTAGCTTACTTTTTACTCCCTTGGCCAGGAAATGACATTGCTCTTGAGTTTGTCTCACTCTTGAAAGAACTAGCATGGCACGATTGGCAAGCTGCTGAAGGGCTCCCAAAAGGTTTTTGGTGTTTGGTTTTTTTGAAAGCTTAGACAGATAAAGGTGCCTAAGCTGCCTCCAGTCGGCGAGGAAACAAGGAAGAAAAGCACTCCATACTCCAGTTATTGAACCATTGCTATTTTTTGCCCTGTTAGGCAGGTATGTTAACATATAATTATGTTTGAACAGCTAGCAACTTCCTACATAACCTGTTAAACATATCAGTGAACGTACTTGGGTGTTTCCTCTTACATAGAATTGTATGAGGGATGCTCATATGTCGTGGTTTAACCCCAGTCAGCAACTAAGCACCGTGCAGCTCTTCACTCAACCCCCCGTCCCAGTGGGATGGGGGAGAGAATTGGAAGGAAAAAGGTAAAGCTCGTGAGTTGAAATAAAAACGGTTTAATAGACTAGAAAGCAAGAAACCAATAGTGATAGTAATAACAATACTAAAATGACAATAATAAAAGGATTGGGATATACAAAAGAAGTGATGCACAATGCACCAACGCCAATGGATGCCTAGTTAGTTCCCGAACAGTGATCACTCCGCAGGCCAACTCCCCCCAGTTTATATACTGGGCATGACATCACACAGTATGGAATACCCCTTCGGCCAGTTTGGGTCAGCTGCCCTGGCTGTGTTCCCTCCCAAATTCTTGTGCCCCTCCAGCCCTCTCGCTGGCTGGGCATGAGAAGCTGAAAAATCCTTGACTTAGTCTAAACACTACTTAGCAACACCTGACATCAGTGTGTTACCAACATTCTTCTCTACTGAACCCAAAACATAACACTATACCAGCTATTAGGAAGAAAATTAACTCTATCCCAGTTGAAACCAGGACAGTATATTTTCTAGAGTCTCTCCTCACTACTTCGGCCAAAACATTGAAAAAATAAATTATGAAGGTATCTGGGAAATTCTCTAGCAAACTAATGCTAGCAGTCTTAGGCAGTGTCCAGATCCCAGCTCCGGTATCATAATTGGGTTCCCTGCAATGCCCAGTTTGTTTTGTTCTTGAGGGAAATTGCCAGGCTGAGCAGCGGAGGGAAGGATGGTGAAGGGAAATTTTGGTGTATGGCACTAGGTAGAGCACTGCATGCCATATATCAAGTGAGATCAGCTTCTGCCCTTAATAAACATGTATCCCTGGTAGCAGGTACTGGACACCAGATCAATTTGATCTTAGGTTGGAAATGGGAGGGGTGGATGAACAAAGTTAGTCCTTCTAGCTCAGCTGGCTGGTGGTGACTTCTTACTACATGCTAAGCTGGCTGCTTGTGTGTTCCGAGCTGTGCCTCGGAGCGAGGGAAAAGAAAAACTGACTCCCTGGCTGAAATCCCTGGTGAAATTGGAAATGGAAAGAGTGACCCCTTGCAGGGAGCTGCCTGGGGTTCCCGGGGAAGGGAGCACAGCCAGCACAACCCCACCACGCTGTTGATCCCGGCTGCCAAAACAGCATTTTGGGGCTGTGATCAGCTTTAATGCCGGGGCTGATCTCAAGAACTGGCCACTGCAGAGTCAGAGCAACGTGTTTCTCTCGCCTGCCTCCTTGCCTCCTTGCCACTTGATATTTCATCGCTTTCTGAGGAGCGATTAAATGGATATGAGCATGTATTGGGTTTCATAGAAGTCCTGTCATTGAATTCAATAAGAGCAGGATTAGACTCTTCTAGAATCAATATAATTCATGAAAGTACTGAACCTTGTACAAGAACTAAAGCAGTGTGTTGTGTTGCAATATGACACATATAACGAAGTTACTGGCATCCAAGCACTCTGTCTAATGGGGGAAAATGCATCCACCCATTCCTGTTACTGAAAGCAGGGCCTGAGCGGGGTGGCTTAAGAAACAAAACTCAAGGAAATAGCAATATTTTGGATTAGCGTGCCTGTGACCTGCTTGGGCAAACCTTCGACACACCTCTCCTGCTACTGTCCGCACTTTGCAAACTCTCCTCTGAGCTCGGCAGGGAAGGCCGTGGACTTCATCTCTGCCAAGCCTGCACCAGAGTGACAAGAAGCTGGTAGTGACATGGGAAGGGAACACATGATATTTCTGCACTTCTGATAAAGGGAAGCCTCTAACAAGCTGAGTAGTAGGTTGAAGAAGCCAGCCAAGACCAGAAGCACCAGGGCAATACTCACAAACCATTGAGAAGAGCTGGGTGGGACTGGGCTTCTCTCTGTGAAAAGAAAAGCAGAGCTATTTGCCACAGCTCATAGGAGTGGTTGTGGCTTGGTATATCTTTTGCCAGCAAGACCTTCAGGTGAAGGCTGTTGCAGGCCCACCAGCCCAATCCCACAGCTAATGCTCTTGGCCCCAGTGATGAAGCTGCTGAGAGACTGGTGGTTGGATGTGACCACCTGGGGAATGTCTTGCATCAGTCAGGACTGAGCTTTTTAGAGGATAAAGCCATACTGTGCATCTCAAAAGTCAGACAGCTGTTCACCTACTACAGCTGTATTGCTTTTGAATTCGCTGATCTTAAAAAGAAGGTCTTGAAACAGAAAAAAAATGCATCAGGAAAAACAGCAGGAAGTCTATAAATACAATACCATGAGACTGTGAGGTATAGAACTTAAACCCAAAAATATTTCATATATTACAAAGCCTCCAGTGATTCCACTGTGAAGATTATACCTAGTTCTACACATTAAGCCTCTTTTTTTCTGACTTTCTGCAAAAAAAGCTGCTTTCTTTTTGCAATTTTTCAATTATTTTCTCTAGCCAGAGGACTATTTCTGTGTGTAAAGTCTGATATTAATCTGACAAGGAATCTTAGATATATGAGCCTGAAAATTGAGAGTAGGGTTTCCTGTTGGTACAGGATTTTCAGGTTTTTAAAAAAAATTATTCTAAAGCATCCTATCTCAAAACTCAAGGTGTGGAAGCCTTTAATGTGATTATTTAGCTTTCTTCCCTCGAAAATTATTCTCCTATAAATATTTTAACAAGGGCATTGTTTAATTCGAAGAATTCTGCAGTGTAATCTTTTTAACTCATCCCTCTGCTCTTAATCTGCTGCATGTCAGCAACAACCTATGCTCTTATTTAAACAACAAGTTTACCTACCTGCTAAGACCTTTACAAGCGAAGCAGGCTGGGAAACCCTCTTCTGTATGTACTAGAATTTTATGAATGAAAAGAAAACCTTAGGCAAATTAGGGAAAGCTGGGCAGGCCGCTTAAAACCTCCTAGAAGAGCCATATTTGTTTCTTTCTCTTATTACTTTCTGTAGTCCATTGCTAGTTAAACAGATTGATAGATGTGCTTATATGGCTGCTGTTGCCAGATGTGGTGGTACAGGTAGCCACCGATGGCTAGGAGCCTGGGTGGTGTGTGCCCGGTGTGGGGGTGTCCCCCCTGCCAGGACTGTGTCCGATTAGAGGTGCAGGGGAGATACTGGTGATTTCAGTGTTGCTGATGGTGGGTTGATGCCAGCAAGGGCGGCTGGGGCTGTTAGCATCAGATTGTCGTGAGGTCCTGTGTCAGATTCAGCCAGCTCCCCCCCCCCCACTCTGAGACCACAGAAATGTCATTGTGTCCTCTGGAGAGTCAAATTAATGTTTTATTTAGATAATAAATTTAAATTATTATAAATTTATTATTTGACTATATAATCTATATAATCTATATAATAAATTATATAGTTTATCTATTACTTATCTAAATGATTTAGTTATACATTTTATTGATTGCCATGCGTGTTGCTAGAAGCCTTTGATGCAGGCACCATGCTGGGCTGGTGACGGTTTGGCACTACCATCACCAGCATCACCTTATGGTTTGGTTCCTCTCAGTGCCTGCCCAGGTGAGCACACTCCTGACAGCTCCAGAGCCACTCAGGTCTGGCATTACAAGTATATTTGGGCTCAAGAGCTGGAAGTAGCAGGAGGTGTTGGAGGTAGCTGAAGGTGCTATCCAAGCAGAGAAGTTCCAGATAAAATGAAAACCTAGCTGGCCTTGCCTGCTTGGTGTTCAGCTATTGTCTAACTGGCAGCTTCCAGAGGCTACCAACAGATTATTTCAGGTTTGGGGGCTGAATTTTCTCTCTCTCTCTCTCCCCCCCCTCTTTTTTTTTTTTTTTTTTTAAGGATGTTGGATAAAGAGAGTTTCTTTAGATTTGTCATTTATGTGATAACTCATCACCCAACTGATATACAGAAAAAACCACCAGTATCACCAGAGTGCTAAATGACTTTATTTCTCATTGCTTACTCCAGTAGGTAGGAAAGAGCTCTATTTCACATCTGTGGGACTAAAACGCAGCACAGTGGAGTTGAAGAAAAATCTGAAGAGCTGTCACATTTTTCACATCCTAGCCCATGCCCTGCTCACTGGGGAGTCCTCTGGCTCTGCAGCTGGTCTGTATTTAACCTTCTGTTTCTTGCCCTTGCAGCTTTAAAAAACAGGCTCCCTGGATATCACCCTGGTTCCTTCTGTTACCTGCTTCATCCCAGATTTTAGCCTGTTAGAGGAATGGTTGACGGAGCTGGTTGTTTCTCTCATGTGATCCAACAGATGTCCACTGTGGGAATACATATTGTTTTCCCATGAACAGTAAGAATCCACCAACAGGAAGTAGTGCTTCTGTTTTCTGCTCTGTGTTGTCTTTTTGTTTGTTTGTTTTTCCACTCAGAAATGTACTTTAAAATAATGGGGTTTGCTTATTTAAGCCCTTTTCTTTCTTGTGCTTCTCTTCCAAAACTTAGGGAATTTTCTTCCTTTCCTCTTCCTATTTTCTTACTGCTTCTGTTCACTTCATCAAAATGCAGTTTATAAAGCACTGTCAGCAACACCATGTGGCCACAGTGTGCAGTCTGTATTTTGGGTGATGGCCCAGGTTGTTTCAGCCAGCTCTCCCCAAGATGGATCTTAAACTCTGGTCTGCTAAACCCAGTGTGACTTTCAGGCCAAAACACCCCAATCTACACAGATCACAGCAATATTTTTTTAAATTAGTAGGGTTGAAAATATATGTATTTATGATTTATTCATTGTTTTTTAACACTTACAGGTTTTTAAGAACCATCTTCAGCTTCACTGTATTACACTTCCTTATAGCAGCAGCTGCTACCTATGAGAGGTCCCTCATGTCCTTTCACACGTGGGCTGACTGGACCAAAACAGGGAATCTGCTACCATCCACAGGGACCCATATGGGATCTCTCTCCATCTGGGACTCCATTTGATAGCTCTTCCAACAGGATCTGTTTTCGCGCCATATATCTGGCAACATCACACTGAAATGCCAGTCGTGCAAACAGCAGGACTTTCACTTCATTATAGGAAAGGTCAAACAATTAACATAATGAGCTCCACAAAGTGTATAAGGGTGAAGATACTGTAGATGCACAGACTTAGAAGAGAGTAGTGTAAAAAAACCTCAGAAACAGTTTCACAAACTTAAAAAAATTCTGAGGCTATGATGGCATTTCCCACAAGAGACAAATGTCCCCTCCCCAAAAAACGCTCTCCTGTGTAACCTGTTCCAGGTCCTTGATTGTAGAGGACTGCTAGGCACAGAACTATTAGACTTATTGGCTTGAAATTGTATCCTGAGAAAGTGACTGAACTTGGAAAGCTGGAGAGAAGGTTTCCACAGAGAAGCCACAGAGCTGGTTGGGGACATAAAACTGTTCATTATTCTTCAGGTCTGGGGAAAATTAGGCAGAAGTAAAGAATTTATTTTGAAATACATTCTGGATATTTCAGACACTAAGTGAAATTTGTACCAGCTGAATCGTTAACATAGTGTTTTTTCTTAAAGGGAAGTAAATCGTGTAAAGTCATAGCACACAAGGGGTGCATTTTTTGTTTTTGTTTTTGTTTTTTAACTGAGATCTAAATTAGCACGATCTAAATTAGTCTGATAAACTTAGGAGAAAACTAGTCTGGGCTTTTTTAACTGGGATCTGTACCACTATAGAGTGCAGCAGACAACACGTATGCCATCTCTCAGGAGTTGTGATTAAGGACTTGGGTAGCAGCTCATTTCTGCCCCAGAACTGAGCCCACCAGGAGCTCAGAGAGTTAGGAAGGAAATGCTCTTCCTTGATCCTGCATTTCCAACAAGCTGATTTAATCCCTCAAGCTGAGAATTGCTGTAAGTTTGTCTCTAATTTCTTCAGGATATCTGGAAGGCCTCAGGGGACAGAAAAGTAATATTTGCAGGGAAGATCATAAAAGAAGAGATACTCTAGGCTAAGTTTTGCCTCTTGATGTATATGCGTTGATGATAATGGAGTATCTTGAGCTAAAGAAGGAATCAAGTTTACATCTCATGTAAAGGCTTGCATTTACTGCTACAAGATTAAACAATCAACTTTGATTCAGGATTTTATAGCAAGTGATTGTTGACTTGCTTTTGTAGTAACAGCCACCATTAAAGTACTTTTTAGCTTCTAGTTGAAGACACAAAAAAGGAAGGGTAAGTGGTTAAAGCACTTGAAATATAAGGCAGTAAATTTTATTGTATCAGTATCTTTTTTCCTGCTCCCTTACCAATTAAAGGGGGAAATTTAAAATTTTATTATATTGTTGATGATTTTAGGGGTGGTCTTGCACTGTCCTGCTTTGAGGGAGAGGAAGAGTTGGGAATCCTTGCTGACCTATGGAAGTGGCTCATCATTCTGATTACTCCTTTAAAGAGACAACATGCAAATGACATACAAAAAGTGAGAAAAAAACCAGAGCACATCCCAACATGGAGGACACTGTCTTCAGCAGTGATTTTTTTTTTTTTCTAACAACCTGTCTGGAGAAACACATATTTATAACAGCTGCTCCAGGATCTGGCAAGCTGCTAGCTATGTTTCACTGCTCTGGGTATTACTTTTAGGATGTTTTTTGGATCACACATGATAAAAGATGACTTCATCTTAGCTGGTTATTAGCTAACAAGCGCAAAAAGCAATCCATAAAAGAAGAGAAATAAGGCAGTGAATGAGAATGACGTAGGAGGGAGACGGTGGCTGTGGGAATCACTGAGCTGTATTCTAGCTGCTGCTGCTGCAGGTGGTTCTGCCATCCTGAGGTAGTCATGTCTTGATGAATGCTGGAAGATGCAACCAGAGTCATGGTGATTGCTTTTTGGAGAAGGCCACACTGCACCTTTCAGTGGCCTTGAAATAAATAATGCACCTGCAAGAAATGTTGTACCTTCATGCCATTAATGTAATCAATGCATACATTCGGAGTTTCTGACTCATGCCAAGCCCTGACGTTGGCAAGCCCAGGACAGTGTTGTCTGATCGGTGGTGTCTTTAAAAGTCCACTTCACAGTGGTGTATTTTGTCACCACTGATTTTTTTTTTTTAAATCCACCAAGGACAGTGTTAGACAGTAAGGCCCAGACTAAAACCAAAGATGCAGCATTTTGAGATAAGTTATGCCTTCGCAGCCTTCCCCCTTCAGCGATAAAGTTTTTTTCTGCAGATAATCTTGATATCTGCAGGCAATGTCAGTCCTCCATGACCTGAGGATTCGTCCAATCTGTGTCCAACTAGTCAGTGTTGCCCTTTCCCAAAGCTGGCATCTCAGCCATCTCCTTTGTGATCTATGGTGATAGGGCATGAGTGACTTTGCCCCTGAACCCAGCAATATCATGTGTAAACAGAGAGACAATATAGGCAGCTCTATGGCAAGCTTCCAATATAAGCTTTGCCACAGAAAAGCTTTGGACAACTTCCATGCAAAAGTAATTGCCACCTCTGCATGTGCCCCTGCTTTGAGTCTGTGTGGCAGCTCAAGCAGCTGGACTGCCAGACCATCGTCAGAATCTGAATTTACAGCTACAAGTTAGCTACTTCACCTCTCCTTGGCAGGACCAATTGGTGGCTACTCCAGCCAGGGTTCCAGTAGGTGTCATGGTGGTGCTTTGCAACTGCAGCTGGGCTAATACCTTATTCTCTGTTCCCTCACGGGCTATAAAATAGCCTTCTCATCATAACATCTGTCAATCACTGCTTTATTAGGTGTGAGCATGGGGCAGGAAGACCTAGGGAGCTGCAAGTCCCCTCAGACTGCTCAGGGCATTTCTAAAGGAATAACAAAACTTACAATCCCTTCATATAATCTTATAATTAATGAAAGTTTTGAAGGAAACATTCTCCTAAGCAGCGGTCTAAAGTCTGTTTCCATGAAGATTCCCATTTGGGAACTAGCCTCCTTGTTAATCTTACAGAAAATAATTTTCCAGTTTTTCAAATTTTCAAGGGTTCTTGAAACAGTTTGAAGCAATTTTTCTTGTACACAAGCTGTGGGAGTGCATTTGGCATTTCTTGTCACACCACTGTGTTTCTTTCTCCAGCTGGGACCACACAGAGTCCCTCCACTTGGCTGCTGCTTTGCTGTCCTCCACACAAAAGAAGCAAGACATCATTTTTCCCTCTTTTCTCCAGTTCAAATAATCTTGTCATCTGATAAAAACGCCATTATGGGAAGTCAAAAACCATAAAAAGTGTGAAGTATTGTCCTTTACTGACTTTCCTGACATTACTTTTCACTCAAGCTGCCGGAAAGTGGCATCTGCTTCCATCGTTGGCCTGGTGTTTCCTCCATGTGATGAAGGAGAATCCTCTTCCTCATTACTAGCCACACTTCGCATCCTGGTTTGCACCTGCATCTTGCTTCTCCCAATTATTTTCTTCACTTTAGTGTACAAGTCTTAATTTAGAAAGGAGCGAGCAAATATAATTCTTCCCAGACACAGTTATTCTCCTCCTTACTGACCCACTGAAATGCCGTAATAACTGACTCACATCCTTCCTTATTCCTTTCCTTCCTCTTCTCTTTCTCTCTCCTCAGATTCACTCCTTTTCCCAGCCTTTGCTGTTTCACCTGGAGGAAAGGAGCATCGCAGAGATTGCCTTTGGATCGCCCGGAGAGTGCTGTAAATTCTGGGTGATTCCCAAGCAACCTTGAATGTCTCCAACCCCTCACTCATTGCAGCTCTTCGTAACACCCCTGTGACACACAGCTGTTGTGCGACAGCGCTCCGTTCCCTGTGACAGCTTGTCCAGGCCCTAATAAGAGGCGGAGGCAAATGGTTTCTTCAACATACACAGGTGTAACTTAATTCAGATAACCTGCCTGTGAAACACGTAACCATGAAGGAATTGCCATTTCTAACTCAAAATTTCCCTTCAGTTGACGAGAATAGCTAGCGTCAAGTAGGGCTCACCGGGCTTCGGGGCACTCTTTGGGGAACAGGCTTTAGGGTTCAACACGAGTGGAGGCGGGGGTTTGACCCACGGCTTCTAGCAAGCACTCAGATTCATCTCCATGGTCTTTGGCCTCGAAGTAGACAACAGCATGATGTGGCTGTAATTTAGCCCTGGCGAGCATTGAACGCAAATGTGCCTTCCTATCAATTAAGCAGGAAGAAACGTTCATTTGGCTGTAAATATCCTGACTGTTAAAGAAAGCAGTTTAATTACTGAACCTGATGAAATTCAGCTTCATTGAGAAATTAAGTCTACTTCTCTTCCCATGGGGGTGACCGCACTTCTGTACCCTCAGGGAGTGCGGTAATTTCTTTCTGTAGTCCTCAAGGATGGTTAAAAATCAATTTTCTTCATCCTAATTCTATCTACATAAAATCCTGCTGGGCGCTAACTGCAGTCACCCCTTTGAGCCCAAATGGCTTCCCGTGTTGACTCTTCCTAGGTGAACTTCACCTCAAAAGCATTGTATCATTATTTAACATGATCAAAATCTATTATAACTGCTCTGTATTTAACTAAGTACCTTTTTTTTTATAAGGAAAGCAGCTATACATAATAAAGTAGTGCTCTTGTCTTATCTTCCTTCTTATTTCAATAGAAATTCAGCCTTCCACATGCGGACCTTTTTCTCATTTGTAAAAATAGAATAAAACTACTTAACAGGATCTAAAAATTCTACAGGACAGGTAGTTAAGGGCTTGTTTTATTTGGCTGTCTAGCTTTCATAATCTGCCAAATAATACACTTGTATTTCTGCTCCTGGTCTAAAAGCTGGGGGATATACGCTACTAAAAGTCTGTGCTAGATTGCGTTCCTTCATATTAGCACAGAGCAAAATGGCTCATATGCAAATATTTGGGATTTTGACACATAAGATGAAAGAATAACTGAGGTGGAACAACATTAAAAAAAATATTCACTTGCATTTCATTATTCACCCCACCTGTTGCTCCAAATGGCTCAAACCCAAATGTTTTGACACCAAAATCCTGACATCAAGCTATGATTGTAAAGTTAGTGTATTTTGTAACTGTTAAGGAACAATACGTTGCCAATTCTTCACATGCTGTAAATTCACACATCTTTACTGAAGCCAGTCGTGCTCTGTTGACGTCACACTAAATGAATAGCTGGTCCATTGTATTCTGAGTCTTTATCCAATTCTCAAGAAAATAAAGAATACTCTTGCCAGCTTCCTACAGAGTTAGATCAGACCCTGGGAAACTAATTTGTGTGATTTTTTTAATATAATACCCAAGGAAGATATTTATGCAGATGTCCTTGGCTAAAATCCAAAAAGCAGAGCTGGTGACTTCAAATGACTCCACTTGGAGGGTCCCAGAACTAAAGCAAAAAGTACTCTATAAATTATTTAAATTTCAGGTCTGAGGCCACTAATACTAAACGGCAATCCTCAGCTCCAAATGACAAACAGCTAACTAGAGGGAACAATTTAATGTTTCCGATAGGATAAGAAAAAAATCTTAAAGTTTAAAATCTGTCTTTTCATCTTATCAACAAGCCACAATGGATGAAAGTAACATGCTACACGATTCTAGTTCAGTGAGAAGAGAGAAAACAAGTGTGACAATGAGTCATCTGGTACAAAGCACCAGAATTCAAAAAATAAAGCAATTTTCTTTTTTTGCCAGGCAAACTGCCTTTTATCTGATAAGGTCTGCATGACAGCTGTGTATTTCCAAGAGTGCCATTCTCTAGAGGCAAGAGAGCATAAGAATAGCAGTAAGTTGTGGGCAACCTACTTCTCTTGTGTATTAGCGCTCACGATCTTTTTATCAGAGCTTCTATCACAGTAAACCAGGGGAATCACAGACAGCGCACATACTTATAAAGCTGTTCTCCTCTCAGACTGACCCACGGACTCTAACTCAAGTCCTTGGGCTGCTCACTTACAGATTTACAGTGCCCTCAATCGATTGCCTTACAAATAAAAACAAGGAACAGGGACTGTTGCTAATAAGAGGCTCTGAATTAGAAACCTTGTGATTTGCTGCTGGCACGGACAGACCGGCACAACCTTGTCAGCCTTGCTGACAATCTTCAGTCACAGTGCTGACCTGGTGACACGCTCCACAAGCTGATGATATCTTGCAGCTTTTGAGCAATGATTGTTTCACATGTCAATGTGGAAAGCTTCTTAATTATATTATTTTTAGATTAATGGTTTTATTAGGGAGCTAGATTGAAACAGAACCTGAGTAAGAGGGGAGGGTTGTGACATCCATATTTTCAGATGTTTCCCCCTCCCCCCTGCCCCTTAATCTCTGCTGAGTTCCCATTCAGTGATTGGAGCCTTGCAACTCCACTCGTGTCCCAGCAAGAAGCCAAGGACCACAACACAGCACTGCTGGATATTGAACAAAACACAGTTCAAGAAGGGGGTCCCAATCCCAGGAACCTGCTCTCTCAATAGACGATAAGAGACAATGCATGGCTGCTGGCAGGCTGGGAACTGCAAACTAAATGACTACAGGCATCGGCGTAACCACCTCAGCACTGTTCTGCACAGGGCTGCCCAGTGACACCCCTCTGCCTGTGTCCTCACCCCTCAGGATGTGTCTGCCACGCTGCACATCACAAGATACACGTGCTGGGGAGGGCCCTGCCCTGTGCTACACCACCTCTGGAAAACTCCCTATAGTACCAGGCCTGCACGCTGCTCCTCAGAGTGCCCACTGCTACCACAGCATTAACGTGCGGCATCTGGATGGTGTCTGCGTGTCGTTAGCTGGCTGATACCCACTGTGCCTTAACAGCTTTGTGCATGCGTCGTGCATATTCCACCTGAGAGAGGTGACGGGACACCAGCGAAGCACGTGGTATTCAGGGTCAAAACAAGCAGGGGCAGTTCTTCGTGCAGCAGAGACTAGACCTGGGTGACTCTTGGTCAAAGGAAGCTGAAGCTCCTTATGATTTACATGAGCTCATGAAAGACTGATGTAACCATTTAATAACTATTGGAGGTTACTAAATATACATAGAAACCTCCAACTCAGAAAAGCCACGAGCAAAAAATAGTTGAATCCTGGGGAGGTGTCAGTAGAAAATATATACATTTGCCCTGGCCGTATGCATTCCTTAGGTATCTGTGGGTCACTGCTGGGGATAGGGTGGAGGGCATCTACACCTTTGTTATCACCTGCTACACCATCCCGATATTTAGTAATGAGCACCTCGCATCTGCAGGATCACGCATGCTAACAGTGGCCCACTGATGTCTGGATGTGAAAGGTTGCCTTCAGAGCTTCTTGTGATTTCCACTTTGGGAAGTATATGTATTCATGTCCTCTTCTGGGTCCCAGGGCGGATGAACTTTGCAGAGATCTGCAAAGCCATGTACTGCGTGGTTAAGGCACAAGTTGTGGCAGTTAAAGATACCTAGAGTGACAATATAGCATGCAGGAGGTATGACATACCCCAACATGCTAGGACCACCAGTGGGGCACACTACCCCATGGTGATCACCGCTCCAATGCCCAGTGGGACACCACTGATGGGTGTAAGAATTTTATGCACACACCTTGGCCACACTGGCCATGCACATGGTACCCTTGGTGTATCTCCGTGCTGCCTACCTTGATGGTAGGCTTGACACTAGGTAGGAGGAAGCCAGTAGTACCCCTGAAGCCATCCAGATCCTTCACCCAATCTGTGCCAAGGTCGTAGGGAGCCTGACAACAGAAACCAGTAGGCCCTTTCTGTTAGTGACTGTAATTCTCACAAGGGACAAGCGGTACATGGTGCTATCTGTGCATACACCAGCAGAGTCCTCTGTCTCCATAACCTTCTATATCATGCTGCACCATGATTAGTAATACCTATGTTACTGCCTACCTCTGAGATGCCTTTCTCTCTTTCCATCACTTCCAACTCCATCCCTCCCAATAGTTCCCTTCTCTGCCCCCTCTCTTTTTACATGGCAGACTCTCCTAACCATGCCTCACCAAGCTGGCTGGATTTGACAGTGTCCCTCACTGAAATCCTCTCTCTGTGAGAAAAATGTTAATGCTTTTTCAAACTCTTCATTGTCTGAAACAGGAGGAACAGCTCCACGGTGTGAGGACCAGCTGCCCTCACTTCCCTTACGCTCCCTTAGAAAAGGCTCCATGGTTCCCATCCTGGAGGACATGCATGACAATTTGCCATGATCTGGATGTGTTTCACTGCTACATTAAAGTCCATGTCAAGGGAGATAGAATCTGCTTGAATTATCCAAGCATAATAAAATGTGATCTGACCTTCTACCTCAAGCTACTGTCATCAAGTGACAACTAAGCTTTTGGCCCGGTCAAGGCTGAATGTGGTGAGGGGAGGGACTAGCCCAGCATCACTATAACAGAATGTAAATTCTTGCCTCTTGTATCTCCCAGATTTCAAGGCCTGCTCCACAGTCCTAGTTAATATGCTTGTCTACTTCCTACCATCATCTTCTGCACATCATCTAGGCACAGCTGCAAGTTGTAGCAGAGTCTTCAGAGATTAACTCAAGTAGCAGCCTTGTAAACCTCATGTCCCCCTGTCAGCCACAGCCCGACTTTTAATATAATGCCTCAGGGTCCCTTGATCATGCCATGGTCTAATGACACTCAAAGAATAAGCTTTTATGCTACACAGCATTGGTTGTGCCCAACAGATGATGTTCAATGGATCATTGGTTGAACTGGACAGAGCTGGACATTCACACAGCTATGCACAGGGTTTTGGAGAATACAGTGGTACTGTGACTCATGCAAACGGTGTGACAAAATCTTTTCCCTTCAATTATCATGGAACTCCAAATGAAGAAACTTCTTTGTCATCAAGGCCTGCATGGATGACGTGATGAGGGGAGGGGTGAGCTACTGCTAAAGATCTCTGCACCTGTTGTGGGAGGAAGGTCCCTATGGCAGTCGTAGGCTACAAAGGAAATGTTAGCTGAAGCCTTCTTGCTTGCATTCTCATTGCATCAAGGTTAGAGATCACACATCACCTCACTTTTATAAAGTTCTTACTGTTGACTGACTGGGACATCCAAAGATCTCTCTCCCTAGCCGACACTTCCAAACATAGGTTTGGTCCTCTTCATGTAGACACTCCAGCACAAGGAGGAGCAGGAAACTGGGCTGTTTGGCTATGTCATAAAGCCTCCATCACTGGTCGGTAGCTGATTAGAGAATTGCATGAATTTCTACATATGTCTTAATACAGATACTTCTGGAAACCTAGGTAGGTTTACATGTCATTTGCTCTCTTGGACCTTTGATGAAGCATTCCTTGCTTTGCTACAAGCTCATGCCAAGAGAGGAGTGCTTGCAGGGCCACCCCATTCTTCGGCGTAGAAGTCCGTCCTTACAATGGATCCTTCATGGGCCATGATGCCTCCGTGTTCTCCGGTCTTTGGGCAGCTGGTGGATGGGTGCCCTTCTGCCACCACTGGAACAAGGTGTATGGTGTGCCCAGCCAGAACAGCTGAGGACTGGCATTGCTGTGGTCTCGATCCTGGTGTGACCATTTAGGCTTTCTGCTAGCGAATGCCTCACCTCCCTCACTCCCGCAGAGCTTGAAGATTGTCCTGTGCAGGTGACTGGTGACTCACTATGGCTGACCAATGTGGCTGGACCAGGGCCTGACCGAGAGTAACAGGGAGGCTCTGCTCTCTGTTTAAAACAGTGAAACAGGGAATGGTGGGCTGGGGTGCTCAGCTGGCACTTCCCAGGCAAGGATCTAGCCCTTCAGATTTTCACTGGTGTAGCAAGACAAGCTGTTGTGCCGGTAATAGAATGAGGAAGGCTGAAAAGAAATATTTACCTGGCAGCATCCCTTTAAACACATGACTCATCATCACAAGCACATTTCTGATTCCCTTTCCATTCATGTCTCAAGGACCAATATGTCAGTTCATGAAAATTTTAGGCAGTTGCTTTTCTGCCTGGTGTTACAAACTCTGTCTAATGGAAGTGGGTAGTACAGAAGACTTTGTTATGAATGAACAGTGCTCTTCTGAGGAAGCCCATGGACGTTCTCCAGTTCCTCACCAGAACACGTGAGGTTACATGTGGGTCTGACAGGGGAACAGACTTCAATATCTGAAATGGAGCAGTGATGGAGGAACTGCTGCCTCACATGCTTATCAGCCATAGCTTCAGAAAGCAAAACAATGTGGATTTCAGGGCTCTGCTTTAGAGAGAAAATACTTTGAATCAATGTGCAGGTCTAGTTATAATACAAGGTCTTATCCCACATTATTGCATTGATTATTGTAAATATGCCCTTTCAGGACTTTTTCAAGCTACACTGTATCAAATTATAGCTGGTTTTAATACCTTTGTACTGTACATCATGTGGTGCTGGAGAGAGGTAGTAGATGTATTTTATTTAGCTTCCTGTTCTTACAGTAAGGCTTTTTATGGATAAGAAAGTTGGCATTATTAATAGTCTTTATTTCACTGATGGCTATATCTGAAGCTATCTTCCTGAGCACCATGCCAAAAATGTACTTATCTATGTTTGTGCAGTGCAGAGCGAACAGTTTTAGAAAGGATGAGGAACAGGCCCTCCATACTCTTGGTCCATTCTTTTGTGGTAGGATTTATACACTGAATTTTCATGCACTTCGTTTGCAACAGAACACATGAAATTGTGGCATCATTGAAGTCCAAAGCAGCAGTGAAGTTGACTTCAGCAGGAACAGTATTTCTCCTTTTGTATTACCTTAGGTTGATCAGTACTGCTTAGAGGAGCTACACCTTCTGGGCTCCCTATGCAACAGAGGAGCTTTTCTGGGAGAGTGATTCTAGATTGCTCTCCTTCTTACTTGTTTTACTCCTCCACAGCTCTATGATTTGGTTATTTTTAAATTGTTGTCCTTGTTTCGTCTGGGACGGAGTTAATTTTCTTCCTAGTAGCTGGTACAGGGCTTTCTTTTGGATTTAGTATGAGAATAATGTTGATATAACACAGTAATGTTTCAGTTGTTGCTAAGTAGTGCTTTATCCTAAGTCAAGGATTTTTCGGTTTCCTGTGCTGTGCCCGAAAGCAGGTGCACAAGAAGGTGGGAGGGGTCACAGCCAGGACAGCTGACTCAAACTAGTCAAAGGAATATTCCATATGATGTGACATCATGGTCAGTATATAAACTTGGCCAGGAGGGGCAGATCTCTGCTCAGGGGCTGGCTGGGCATCAGTCCGTGAGTAGTGAGCAATTGCATTGTGCATCACTTGTTTTTCTTGGGGTTTACTTCTCTCTCTTTTTGTTATTTGCCTTGTCATTATTATTATTATTATATTTCAATCACTAAACTGTTCTTAGCTCAATCCACAAGATTTACTTTTTTTCCGATTCTCCTCCCCATCCCAATGCAGGAGGGGAGGAGTGAGAAAGCAGCTGCTTGGTGCTTAGTTGCCAGCTTAGGGTTTTTTTTCTGCTTGCCTGAACTTGAAGACAAACTGCACCTAGGCTTTAATTGCCTGGCTATGCACATCCCCCCCCCCGCCCCCGGGGGCAGCCCGCGCCTGGCTCCTCCCCGGCGGGTGTCACCGCGCCCCCGGGCGCCTCGGGTCGCTCTTTGTCTGCAGCCCCGGGGCATGGGAACTGCACTTGCCCCAGGTGCCCGCGGGGGAGGTTGCTCCGCACGGGGCGGGTGGGGGGGCTTTTGCCACCCGCTGACGGATGTGTTCATACAAGCGGGTTTTTTGAATTTCGCCTCAGAAAAAGACTTTGAAGGGTGTTGTCGGGCCCCGGGTTGCCGGGGGTACGCCGGGTGAGCCGCGGGTGAAGTCCCGGGTCCAGGAGTCGTGATGGAGGAGTAAGAGGAGAGGTCCTGCGTGCCCTTCAAAATGCAGTCAATGCAGGCCTCGGGGTTGTCTCTCATCCCTGGTGAGGAGGGAGTGTTCTGGGGGAGGCAGGAAGTAAGTGGAAGGTCCTTCCCGAGGGATGAGAGGTTCTGCGGGCCTTTCAGGGGCTGCAAGGTGAGTGGGCTGCAAGTTGCCCACTCAACTACCCTGGCATCTGTGGTTTTGGGTGAGAAGCCTGATGAGGAGCTGCAGGTGTTTGAGATATGATGATGGCTCATTGTGCCAAAAAGCCTTGGAACATTACAAGAAACGTGTTAAGGAAACAATAGAAATCAGGAAGAAGATAAAACATTGTCAAAATAATGGTGCTGCCAACTTCATTTAAAACTGTGGATTTGCGGGCGCGATGTCTTGTCATCTAAAAATAGCAAACAGCGAGCTCTTTATTTGCCCACTAATATCAGGAACGCTGCTTTTCTTTCTTCTTCTCTCAAGGCTGGTAAATCAGTTTTTTAAAAGTGAAGGGTGAATACCTTCGGTAATGATCTGTTTCCAGTAGTTGGATAATCTAAAACCAAAAACAAAAGAAGAGAGAGAAAACCCTGAAACTGTAGATGCAGGATAAAAATAGCAATCATAAAATAGGCTTGCAAGGGAAAACCAACCCAAATATAAAGAAAAATAAAACAGAATCATGGATTTTCTTTACAGTTGTCTCTGGGGTCTCAGTACTGTTGATATTCATGCAGGTAAACTAATTTGTAGAAAAGATTTTGATTAGAATAATGTGTCATCACCCACCCCACCCCCCAATTTCACAGCTCACACCATAGTGAGTAACTATATTGGGAATAACTGATTCAGTGATATAGCTTTTACAGTTGGAATTTGGAGTAGAAAGAAGAAGAAGGGAGAAGGGCATTCTTTATGTAATAACAATACACTCAAATTACCGTGGTAGCTTCAAGGGATGAACAAAATGAAAGTTTAACACAAGTTTTATTCTTAAATGCCCCTATTACCAGTTTACATGCACTGAGTTAGCCACCGGTTTTAAATGCAAAGATTATTTCCAGGTATTTGACAAGAGTCACTCTCACACTCTTCCCCTAAAAGCTGTAGAACTCCTTCTCATGCCCCACAGTGAGTATGAATTTGGTTATGATTAATAACACTGATTATCTTTTTTTTTTTGGTTAAAATCATGGTATATAAGTTATGACCTATAATGTGATTATATACTTCAAATACATTGTAATTTGATAATAATTCATAATTTGTTAGCAGGTCTGGAATATCACATACAAGTTGCATTAAAAGCAAACTTTAATTGATTATAACTCAGGAATTAGCAGTTCCAGAAAACTCAATATCTACTTTGAGTTTATATGCAGAAAAATTTGAGAGGGACACCATGCTAGAATTCTATAGAAATAAAAAATCTTCTGCGGAATCCCCCTTTTTAGATACTAATCCTAGCCTTGTGTTACCATACTTCTACTCTGCTGAACTTCTTTAAAAAAAAGTGCGACAAAATTATAGTTATTGCTATTTGTTCCTTATTTTCTATAGAACCTGTGATGTGTTCACTACTTTCTAGACATACAAATAGGAAAATACATGCCTCAAGTAATCTGCAGCCCAGCATTAGATGACCAGGCAGATAAAGGAGCAGATGATGGATTTTTGTACATGGATGAGTAGGATCATGTCTATATAATTATCTTTCACCTTCTCACTTATGGAGGATGCCCAGCTCATGGCACTAGCAATTTCTGTGAAGTTTTCAGCAAAAGTGTGCTGCCTGGAAGGCTCTCCAGCTTACTGAACTCACCAAACATGTGAACCAGATTTTCAGAAATATGCATGTTGAACAAGTGCTAAAAACCTAATTGGGTTACGGAGCTGCATACAGGGGGGATGAACTTTTAGGAAAGGTTTGATCCTACCTTGCCAGAAATTCATATGGGTGACATGTATTTGGATGGAGAACATTTTCTCATCTCAGAGGGGTATTGAAGATTAAACACTGCTCCTTGTATGCAGTGCAGAATGTTAAAATATGCTTGTAGTGCAGGTGGCTTGTGGCAATGGTTGCAGATGAGCAAGAAAATATGTATATGTGCATGAACTCTAGAGCTATTTGACAAGTTTGAGAGTCGGTTGGTTATTCATTGGGGTGGATAGTGTGGAGTGCATTGACATGTGGGGTACCCATGCAAAGAACTGCAAGTGTAGTTACAGCCCAAGTAGGCAAGTGCTATCACACCTTCATTTCACTGTGCAGGTAGATCTGTAACAGTAAAGCACGTTACGTGAAAATTGATTTCATTAATTAATGGCATGTGTTCAGTTATTTGTGTTCAGAGATAACATAAGAAATTTACAACTGAGGAATGATCTAGTTCCATGGATTAGCCCTGAAGCATGGTAGTGCTGAGCGGTGGGAAATCTGGGGATTGATACCCTATCTGATGAGATGTCACTGAAACCTGTTTGGATGAAGGTCCTCTAGAACTGTCATTCACACTGCTTTTCTGTTATCTATGATCTCTTTTGTTTCTCCTATCAGTAAATCCATGTGAAAACTTCCTTTGTTGCACGGAGGACCACAGAGGGTAAGTTAATAATTTCCAAAGTGATAAAAGAAGTGAGCTGTTTCCGCAGAGCACATAATCAGTTAGCTACAAATCTTCTTAAGATGGAGCTAGCAAATAGCAATTTCCAAGTTTCTGTTTTGCATTACATGTTTTTCTGGTCACAGAATTACTGTGAAAATCAGACCCTTCCTAACCCATGTAATACATATTTTTGTTACTGAGAACGTGCCCTCTGGGATTCAACATCCTACGTGTTCTTACACTGCTATGTGTAAGAACATATTCACAATTCCTCAGGTTGTGAATCATTAACCTATATTTTGTCTTCTAAAAAGAGACATAAGTGCTGGTCTTGCAAGAGCAAAATAGTTTCTAATAAACCTTTCTAATGGGAAAAACACCCCTTTGATTCAGTATCCACAGAAGTAGAAAAATAACTTGCATTTTATTTGACTATGTGAAATGACTTACTGAATTGGAAGGCTTCACAGGTGTCTTTAATAAAGTAAACTTCTAACTAATAAAAGTTTGATGACACCATTGTGGGCGACACCTAACACAAAGGAAATATGATCCCTGGTTTATGTACCATGTGAATACCGCCATAGTGTATTAATTACAATGGTGTGTTAATAAACTATTCCTTCTTTTTTAGCATTAATGGAGCTATCCCTTCAGGACACATAGATGATTGTGTCATAAGAATACGTAATGAGCAATATGGCTAAAATTACTGTACTATATAGTAGGGAGTGAATTATTTTCAAATATTCACTGATTCTCCCTGTACGTGTCAGTTCCTGTATTGGAAGGCTTCTGAAAGTGGGGGGAGTGTCTTCTGAAAAATATAACAGAAAATGTGCTCAGGATTTGCAAGACATTAGCGTTTAGTAGGGGATTTTTCTATCCTAGAAAATACTCCAGGGAGCTGATGTTGTGGACTTGCTTGCCACTAGATAAAAACTGGTTTCCTTATAAATCTCAAATGTTTATTACCACTGGATTGACTTCAGGACAAACGGGTCTTCAAGTGGCCTGAAGTTGTATACATAGAGAGGAAAAAGATATACTCTGCTTTTCCATCTGATCTTTCTGTTGAAGTGGGAAAGGTATCAATCTTACGCCTGTTAGAATGGTTACAAGCGGTTTGCTGGAGTTGGGTTTCAGTTAATGGCTTGCTTTGCCCTTGGTTCTCAAAGCTCCGTCTCCATTTCTTTCTGCCTGTGCTGCAGGGGAACAAGCCTACCAACTGTTACCCTCATCATGGAAGGAGAGTGTCTGCCTACTTTATGGGCAGGGTGCCACCTAAATTTACTCATTTGAAAGCAGAAAGACAAGATAAAATCTGCAAAGGAACAGGACATATCTTTCAATTGGTAGCACATTACATTACCCCAGGAATAAGTCCCTGTATGAATGAAATGATACTTGAATATCAGAAAAAAATTAAAAGCCTTACATCGGTATAAGGCAACAAAAAATGTTATCAATACTGGCATAAAAGATGGATTTCTTTATGGTTTCTTGCTTTTAACAAGGAGAATTTATTTTGTTTCCTTTAAGTATTGCCACAAGGCCAAGATGTCTGAAGTCAGCAGGAAAAAAAAGCACTGTCCTCTAAAACGAATCATAGTCACTCTTGTGTTTTAATCCCACCTCCATCTGTGGCCTGCAGCAAATCACTTAACTCTTCTGACTGTGTTCACCCAACTGTAAAATGGGGATAACAATACCTACTTACCTACCTCAGAGGAGAGTTGTAGGGATTAATTGGTTGAGGTTTGCAAGGCACTTTGAAGACAGAAAGTGCTTATTTTAGAGCCTGTTGAAATTATTGGTGACACTGATCAGCTAAAATTCAAAGGGGACCAAACTCATTAAGGTTCTGATCTTCTTCCTCCATTTGGCTATGTTTATGGGTTAGCAAATCTCACTGCATGCGGACAGTTTATTGTTTGTTTGGAAGCAGAGTAGACTAAAAAGATGCTTTGAACAACTTTGTTAATCCTTTTAACAAACATGTCTCCATTTGCATATCACTGAAGCTGAAGGCTTTATCTTTGATGATTATACAGCAGAACACTTCTGGAGACATGCTGAAGTGGTTTTTTTTCCAGAACTGCGGTCAGATCAGAATTATGAAAACAAACTAAAACCTACCTAAGTATATCGCAAGTAATTTCTTTACTATAACCAGGCAGGATTTTGGCTTTCATAGCATTCAGGCAAATTTCTGTTTAGCTATGAGATGTGTTTCTTATGATGCTCTTTTATGCTGTAAAATTCCATTAGAAACTTGGTCGTAGTTCAGTTTGGATTATTAAGGACAGGATGTGCTTCTGTGGACCTATGCTAAGAGCATGCTATATTCCTGTCTTAAGTCCATATGGATCAAATTAGAAAATCTATTTCAGATATTCATGTGTAAGTGTATGCAGTTTCACAATGTCATGATTTCATAGTATATAACTTTAGAGATACAGTTATATCTAGGACTGTGCATTGCTTCTCCCAACAGTGTAAACACAACATAGCTACTTGGAGACTAATAGACTGAACAGGGCTCTGAGCAACCTGGTCTAGCTTAGAATTCAGAGGTTCCTTCCAACCTGAATTATTCTATGACTCAAAATAGGTCCACCAGACCATGTCCTCATACGTCTGCTACTAGCAGTGCCCAGTTTGCATGCATTAAGCCTGTTTGCTCCACACAATGGAAATAGCATTCTGAAGTTGTGTTTCTGCCCTGGCAGTTTTTGATCAATCTTTTGCTGAAATCGTGTCTATGGAACTGTACACTTGGGATGTAGCAAATTATGCTAGCATGTGCCATGCTTTCTTTATCATTTTCACACATTTCTTCTAATTCCTTTCTTTGGATGTGGTAGTAGGTATTGATTTTTCACATGTTGTGGGCTTCTGAGCTTGCTGCAATTATTTCTTTAGCTCATTTGCCCACTTGTTTTGTGTCTAAAAAGTGGCACTGAAAGCAGAGTAGGAGCCACAACTCTTCCTGTTTAGCTCAGCTTAGCAGTCTGAAGTTCACAAATGTTTTAGTTTTATTGCAAGAGCTTTGAAGTAAAGTCTGTACAACTGGGTGCTGAACCTCAGCTTGGATACTTGTTTTTGAATCTGCATGCCAGGGATTGTGCCTGTCTCTTCTTCCTCTCAAAATTACTGACTGAATCTGTTCAACAAGTAGGGAGGTCACCCAAATTCAGTGATGTACATTCCCATCATATCTTTCTTTCGGATCTCTCTTACCACTATTTCCCTGAAAATTCACTTCAGAATTCCAAATATTTTTTTGTTGCTGGAATGGAAGCCAGGTTTGCCACACACCATTGAGTTATGGCCTTTTTTCTATCAGGTGCAGGAGTAAGACTGGGTTTACATTTCTGAGTCAGTGCTTCCTACTTAGGTAATATGATTGATAGCATTAACTCAGTAACTGTCCATCAGTTTGATGTCTGTTGAAACATAACCCAGCATTTCTAAACCAGCCAAAAAAAGTCTCCATTAAATCTTGCCAAATTTTCAGTGCTGCAGTCAAGCCCTCTATATACAGTACTTGCTTAAAGTAATGAGTAAATACACATATACAGCCTGCTATATCCATTTATTTATAGTCAGATATGAGGATGCAGATAGAGAGCTGTAGGAATATTTATGGTAGGTATGTTCCTTTCTCTGTTCATTAATTGCCAGTGAAATGAGCGTGATTATTACACACTTATTTTGAGCTGATTGGTTATGAATAGTGATATTTGCTCTTGCTGCTTTGAAAATTTGGCAGGTAGGATTTGGGGCCTAATCTTTGTAAATAATCACTGAGTTCACACAGTATGATTTCTTCTCAGTCATTAGGTGACCAACCTCTATGAAAGCAGCAGAACTGCTTGAAGAAATGATTGGGATGTTGGACCTCTGTTTCTGATTTAATGGGGAGGTAAATCCAATTTTCAGGGTATCTCACTGCATAAAGAGTGCTCCAGTCACATCATATAAAGAGCTAATCTCTTACAACTGAACTTGCTAAACTTTCATCCTGCTGGTTCAAATTCATTTTTAGAAAGTGGAACAGGCATCTTTGGGCAAACTTTATGCTGAACCAGGCATCATCCACATCATTTCCATAATGGCTGGAACAAAGACTTTACAAATGTCATGGCATGCACTCTGGCTGATTTGACAGAAATATGATAGTGTGCTAATGCCTGATCCAGATCAGATCTGCACAGCTGGGTGATTCAGCAACAATCTGTTGATTGAGGAACTGTAGAGCCCTCACCGCTACAAGAGAAGTTGAGGCAGAATACTTAAGGAGCATAGAGAATAGAAGATAAGCATCCTACAAAATAAAGGGCATTAAAAATCTCTCCCTTCCTTTTCCTTTTTCACAAGAAGGACAACTGTGTTTGGTTTGTACGTGGACCTTAATGTGAAATAGCTGTGTTTCTCCCTGCCAGGGAGAGAGGAACTTACCATCCAGACTCAGTTGAGCTCTCTTTTTTCACTGTCTTACCAGATTATTGCACACATAGGAGAAGCACCTAGAAAATTAGTTGTCATGAGTTCATGTGTGTATGTTTGTTTGTGCTTCAGTATACCTAGTTATGCATCAGCATACATTTAAAAAAAATCTTCCCCAAACATATGTATAAACAGAGAACAGGTGAGTAAGTATCAGTGAAGAAGTGAGAAAAAATGCCATTCAAGCAAACTGTCATCTGTGTTTAGCTATATGATTACCTTCTGAGGTATAGCTGAAGAGAAGTACAGGGAGTGTAGAAGCTTCAATACTTAGCACTGATGGTTCTGATTTAATTTAATTTACACTTCAAACTTTTTTCATTAAAAATTGTAGCCTACAATCCTGTTCCTTCATTCATGAGTTCAGTGCAACTGAACATGGGGAGAAATACTTTAGTCTTGAAATAGTCACTTTATAAATGAATTTGTTATTCTAGGGATTTGCCATTATTTTAAGTAGATGGTTCTATATTTCTGAGGTTATTTTCAGTACTGAGTGAATATTGTGAAAAACATAGAAGAGAGGAATTCTAAAAATATTTCTAGGTTACAGTCTGTGTTCAGGACAGTTTGTACCAAGTGCTATTTTATCTTTTTTTGTTAACTTATAAAAACAGGAAGAAGCCTTGCTGCTTCTAAGGACCCTGATAAATGTTTCTACCTGTCTTTTTCTAGAAAGATCTCTTCAGGTGCCAAGCAAGGGTCACTGTAACCATGGATACTTATACTCCATTTTCCCCTTGGGTTTCTGTGAAAAACTTGGTATGATGCCCAGTTTAAACCACATTTTGTGTTAGGTAATCATAGGCTCAGTCTGTTCTTGGGTATTGTGGTTTTAAGTTTTCAACGGTTGTTCTGTGGTTTGAAAGCTGTGTTTTTTATTCCCTCTTCTGTTCTAAGCAATGAAGATGTTAAAGCAAAGTCGCTTGATAGCAGTTATTCCACCAAAATAAAGTCTTTTGGGAAGGATTGATTGTCGTGTGGTTTAAAACTGAAACCAAACTAAGAAACCACATTAGCATCATGTTCAATGTAAAATATAAAACATTTTACTGAATTTGGAAAGAGACTATTCAATTCCTGGAACTTGTCAAAATGCATTTAGGAATGAGAAAAGACTTGATCTGTTTTTAACATGTATCTTAAAAGTCAGTCTTGGAAAGATTTCTAAATGTATTTTAGTGAAAAGGGGAATACCTATTTTCCATGAAGGAGCTTGTCAATCCTCCTCTGCTGTTTTGATATAGATCTACAAAGGATCTAAGTGTAGTTGAAGGAGCAGTGTAATTCAGCAGAGGGGAGAAACTAATTATAGATTTTTCTCACCTTTCAAAAACACTGGAAGTGTGAAGTAAGCGGGCAAGGGCAAAGATACCCAATATGAATGAGTATGAATGAGTATATAGAAATGGAAACTGCCCTACTGGATGTGGAACCCAAACTCAAGAAGTGCCATGTGATCAGATCAGAAGACCCATATCAGCTCCGTCACATTCTGAAAGAACTATGTTAAATGAGAAGTCTTGAAAGAGTTAGTTTTTAATAAATCTGTCAAAACCAGGACAAAGTCGTGTGACTATTGAATGGCAAATACACAGCCTACGTTTAAAAATAATATCATGGGTTACTATGCCTTTAGTTGTCTTATTAGCATGCAAAGCTTTAGAACAGCCTCTGGTGGGAAGAACATTTAAAAGTGTGAAAGTAAATGGAAAACAGAGCAAAAAAGGAAGTTAAATTTATAAAGATATATTGTAGTAGGACTACTTAATAGCTTTCATTGATAATTAATTTTCTAGGCAAAGGAAACAGAGTAGATTCGACTTGTCTGGACTTTAGTAAAGCATTTCATATGATGCTATTTGAGTGTTGATGAGCTGAGTTTGTTAAGATAGACTCTGTGGGAATTAATACAATATATCTAATATGAATGAGGAAGTTTATAAAGGGAAATAACAATGATGACACCAAAAGGGAAATAGTAGGCTGCAGGAAGGCAATCGGTAGAGCTCTTCAAGGTTCATTGTTGGATCCAGTGACACTTACAATTCTGCATTAACTTTGGGACAAAAAGTAGTAAACTACTGAAATTCACTACGAGTGGAAAATGAGGTGTCACTGTTGAAACTGGGATATCCTCACACATGACAGAAGGGAGAAAAACATAAATATATTAGCCAGTTGCAGGATGAGTCTGAATTTCTCATATGCAGCTGAGAAAGAGATGCCCTTGCTTATTGAATATATCAAGTAGGGTATGCTGAAGGGAGAAATAAGTACTATTGCTGCCATACAGAGCACTGGAAAGGTGTCTTCTAAAATATTTTTTACAATTCTTAACAAGAAAGATGAATTCAAATGGAACAGGTGCAGAGAATGGAGTGCTGCTCCTGTGAGAGGAGACTGAAAGAGCTTCTTTTCCTTAGTTCACAAAATGAATGTTGGAAGGGACAGTGAAGCAGGATAGTAGACATCTAGAAAAGAAAGGAAGTATTTGGAACAGTATTAGCACACAAATGAATGGATGTGATATCATGGTGAATACACATTGTAAAAACATGAAAAAGTTTTAACTGTCAGAGGAACAAGCTTTAGGAACAGTTTCCCAGTAAAAGAGAATTCTAAGCAGTCGGCTGCTTTGACATTTATTGCGGCTTGTTCACCCTAGTTCAGTCCCATTATCCTAGGTTCTGATCTGAAATTCTGTTCCTTTGATAGCTGCAAAGTCTGTGAAAGTTAAAATATCACATACCTGATAATCACAGAATCTGACATTGGTGTAACTTTTATACTATGCATTTTTGTTAAATTCAAAAGAGTTTATGTCCCTTTCTTTTAGGGTAGCAAGATCAGCTTTGTGTGAGATGGAAATAACTGCTGAGAAAGTACCCTTCTGGTGCCTAAAGACAAAGTAGTCTTGAGTAGTTCATAAAATCCTGATTTTGCTCTGAGAAGAAATTTTCAGCCACAAATGTCATATTTTAGTGTCCAAGCCATGAATCTATGCCAGATCTGGTGAGCAAGTCTCTGTTGACCAATATAGCAGTGGTACTGCTTGTATCAAGTGTAAGTATTTGTACCTACGGATCTTAGAGGAGCATATAAAATCAGTCATGTTCTCTACTGCTGTTTATCACAAAAACACAATCAAAATCATTAATTCAGTAGTTCCTGACTGACTGTTGTTGTGGTTTAACCTCAGCCAGCAACAAAGCACCATGCAGCTGCTCTATCACTCTCCCTCCTCAGCTGGACAGGGAAGAGAAAATATAATCAAAGGCTCACAGGTCGAGATAAGGACAGGGAGAGATCACTCAGCCAATTACTGTCATGGGCAAAACAGACTTGACTTGGGGAAAATTAACTTAATTTATTGCCAATCAAACCAGAGTAGGGTAATGAGAAATAAAATCAAGCCTTAAAACACCTTCCCCCCACCCCTCCCTTCTTCCTGGGCACAACTTCATTCATGAATTCTCTACCTACCCTGCCAGCAGTACAGGGCGATGGGGAATGGGGTTGAGGTCAGTTCATCACATGTTGTTTCTGCTGCTCCTTCCTCCTGAGGGGGAGGACTGACTCTTCACTCTTCCCCTGCTCCAGCATGGGGTCTCTCTCATGGGAGACAGTCCTCCACAAACTTCTCCAGTGTGAGTCCTTCCCACGGGCTGCAGTTCTTCACAAACTGCTCCAGCGTGGGTCCCTTCCCTGGGCTGCAGTCCTTCAGGCACAGACTGCTCCAGC
>JANZLQ010000030.1:15894314-15988281 GCA_026212715.1 Elanus axillaris
CCCCCGCCCCCTTCCTCTGTGCAGAAAGTGCAATACTGATGTGTGACTTACTGCCACCACCTCTAATGGATTTAAACAATGTGTTGGCCTTCTCTAGATTCATTCATGGGAAATGATCTCAGACTGGGAGAACCTCTGCAAAAGCCATTCTTAGGTGAAAGTCACACTGTTTCCAGTCCTTGAAACTGCTTTTCCACCCCAAAGGATTGATTTATTTCTTTCTCTCTTTTCTTCCGTTTCTTCATTCCTTCCTCCCTCTCCTTCCTTCTTTTCCCACCCAGAAGGGAAATAGAAGAATCATTATTGCTAGTGTCAAGTTTTCCTCCTAGGAGGCCTTGTTTCTTCAATATACACCTTACATGATGAACATTCTTCACCCTGTTGGTATGTGATTACTTCATTTGTAGACATCATCAAGTGCTCTCATGCTTTGCTGAACTATAACCAGATGTAGTTTTACAACTGAAACACCAAGTGTCCTTATGAGATGTTGTTTTTCCTCTGCTAGAGTACCAGCAAGCTGATTCTGGGTGCTGCAAATTACTCTTCCCTGCTCCAATCTCTCATCCCTCCTTCCTAGATTGAGACCCTCTGCCCCTTCTGCCTTCATCCTGCCAGTCTCTGGCAGCAATGCCAGCCTCTCTGAATCAGGCCCGTTGGTTGCAAATGCCTGCATCTTCCCAGCTGCTGAGCAGCTGACTTGCCAGACAGGGCTCCCGCCACAGCACAGTTTGAGGTATTGATGGTTCCCTCTGGGGGAGAGAAAGAAGAGGAAAAGCAGGCTTGTACTGTTTAGCAGCCTGCTGGGTCAAGCCTGTTTGTTTATAGAGGAAAAGAAAGGGAAAGAGATTATTATCCATTTTTTTCCCCCTGGTTCTCCCTCTGTGCTTTTAAATAGTAAAGGTCAAAATGGAATGCCGGTATTTCCTGTAAGGGTTATCAAGACTCACCAGGGAAAGGACCCCCAGGTGAGAATCTGCAGATGTCCCATGCACCCTGCGGGTCCCAATCCTCAACTCGCTGCAGTGCTGACCAACCATGGCTAGTTTATGTAATGAATTCCCCCAGACACTCCAGGCTTCAAACTGCATTTGGGAGCATCAGTCTCACGGTTTGCATTGTTGTGAGTTAATGTATTCTGGTCTCTGAGTCACTGCTGATGAGTATTCATATGTTTGGAGCCTCATCCCCTTGCACACACGAACATTTTCCAGCAATGTTAATGCGCTTCGCAACCAATCGTTGGTGACTAGAGCACACCCAGAGCCAAGCAGAACAAACCAAGTGGGAGCAAAGTATCATGCTACCATAATCCTAACATCCTGATATCCAAATGCTGACCTGCTGACCATAACACTTCTAGAGACAAAGTACTTCAAAACTACTTTAATCTTTGCTTTGTCCTGTGTCAAAATACTGATTTCTAGTCAAAAACAGAAAAACAAAAAGCCCTACAATGTCTAAAACCTATTTCTGTAATATGTCTGAAACATACTGACTTGCGTTAGGACTTCCTACATAGCATGAATATAAAATTTCAGTAATTCCGTAGGGGATATACAATGCTAAAATGTTCTAAATCCCCTGAATGTGTATTTTTTTATAAAAAGTGACCAGAATCGTGATAGATTTTTATGTCTGTGCTCATGCAGACCTACTAGTCTCTATAGTTGCTGTTCTTATAGTAGCAGGCTCTGAGATCTTGTATGTAAATCATGTTGCAGACTCATTAGTGTTACTGCTGCTTGGTTGCTAGCTGAGACACCAGTTCTGATTTAGGGTATTTTGACACTTAGCAACAAACTAAGATTTGTGAGCAGGTGGTTGAGCCAAAATAGTAGCAGAGTTCGCAGTTAGCTGAAATAATAACAAGGAATTGCTTGTCAGAATATGCTTTCTTTCTTGATTTATTAAAACAGCCTAGGAAAAACTCACTTGTGAAGAATCCACTCCCACAAGACACCTGCTTCAAAACCACCGTGGTACAGGTGTGTTGCTTTGCATGCAAAGGAACAGTTCCCACGCTCAGACTGTCCAACCAGTGGATCCATTCACCTGTGGTGGCCAAAGCAACCAACAGTGCGTGTGTCTTGCCCACCCAAGAGATGTTTAACAGCTCAGTTCGAGGGTCTCCCAGCAGCTTCTTGCACCTGTAACTCTAAATCCACCCTCCTTTCTAGAACTATGTTGCCGTGCTACATACCTGAAGAAATGGAAGCTGTCTCGGTCTGTAGGACATCCTCTCCCAGCTCTGGTGTGGCGTTTCCTTTTTTCTCACCCCACCCAGGCTATACAGGGAGGCCAAGGACATCTACCTTTCCTTTGAGGGTCTCAGTGATACTTAGACCGAGGACCTTCTCTCACTGGTTTCCAGCCTGGCTGTCAAAGTTGATCACCTCAAGACAAAACAACCTTCCAGGCAATGGAGACAGCATGAACCTGTCACCCTGCTGTGCAGTGCCCACAAAGTTTCCCTTGCAAGAGGGAAGGAGACCACTGCTCCTGACAACAAGACCCTCTCAATGTGTCAGACAGTCAGATTAAAACAAAAGAAAAGCCTGAAAATCTGAGGAGGTCCCAGCTCTCTACTTCAGACAACATGTTCTACTCTCTGGTCATTCTTTATTCCTTTGTGCTGCATGTTTGTAGTCTAATGCAAAGATATGAAACCCAGGGCTGTTGGTCAGACACAGCCTGAAAATTCATTTCTCATGGCCTGCGGCCACTCAATTTTTTAAGGCATAACCATTGGCTTGCTCAAAGCCCTGCACTCCTAGGGTGGCTGGGTAGCAGTGGTTGAAAGAGCAGCAGGGCTCTTGGGAAGAATGCAGGTCCCACCCTGGCCTTGAGGCTGGAGGAAGGCGCTCCAGAGGTCCGAGCATCAGGCTGCTCATCACAGCTCTCTGATTTCATTGCAAGGCCTCAAGCGAGCCTCTTCCAGAGCTCTCGTGTTCTGCAAAATGGGGCTAGAAATAGAAATTTTTTCTCATGCGTGAGACTTGCCATCTGTTCGAGAACCTTGCTGGCAGGTTCACCAGCTGAAAGTTATGTGTTAAAGGCTTTGTATGGGAGAATGAGAAGGTGTGTGTGGGGCGGGGGGAGCAGGTTGGGCTGGTAGCCTTACAAAGACTCAAGCAGCAATCATGCCAGCAGTGGAAGGGACCAGGGGCAAGGCCTTGGTAGGGACCGCTGTGGGTATTTCCAGCATGCTGAGTTGAACGCAAGGCTCCATGCCCAGGCCCATAGGCCAGTGAGTGGTAGTTACGTGGTAGCAGGCATCCATTTTCTTGGTAACTTCATTACAGGCATCCAACCTGAACCACTTTAGGGGGGCAAAACTTATTTTCAGAAGACAGAGGAACATTCTCTGGAAAAACAAGTTTTACTGCAGCATCTCAGTTTGAACTTGCAAAAATCGCTAGTCACTTTCAAAAATCCTGACAGTTTACGTTTACAGGAGACTATGTATAAAGAACTAAGTTTTATTAACATTTTCAGAAGAAATCAGTGCAGAGAATTATGATCCCAATGAGGAAATAAGCTGCAGGAAAAGAGGAATTGTTAATAAGCAAGGAGCTTTTCCCAGAAAAATGCCATTGCCATTATTAGGAAAGCATGAGGAAAAGCGATATATATAACTCAGAATTGAGTGAATTGTCTGGCTTAGGGGAGAAGGTAAAGGAGAATTGTATTTTAAAAAGTTATTTTTAAGATGTAAGCAGCGCTTTAAAACACAGGAAGCATTCTCTGTATTACATTCACTAGCACAGGGAATCCAGCAAATGAGCACAAAGCGCAAAGGGCTCCATCCCAGATGATAATTCTCATGGAAGGGATATTTAAGTGTACCCCGGGACTGCATGGAGAGATTGGACAGGGACCTCTGTGACAATTACACTGCAGAGAAAGAGGAAGAATGATCAGCAAAGCCCATGGTATAGACTGGATTGAACAGAATAAATTTAACCATGTAGTAAGTGGTCAGATCCTGGTATTGCTTCTATGAGCACCTAGCCTGTTTATTGCCATGTGTTAAATTAGATTATTTCTTAGCAGTAGCTCTTGAATAGCCCTTTACACATTTATGAAGAGACATAAAAAAATGTAAGCTGCTTTCTTACCAACTTGAGACATCCTAAATGGCCAGGGTTCAACACCATTGGACATCCGAGTGCTTTGGAGATTCTTGAAGATGAGCATGCATATATGTAAGTGTGTAATGCACACATGGAGACTTTGAGAACATTTTGGTAGATGGTGTCCAAACATTTAACTAGAATGACTTGAAAGACTGCCGAAGACAAAATGAATGCAGGAAAACAGTTTTTGGCAATGGGCAGATGGCAGGTGAGAAGCTCTGACCTTTGGTTTTCTGGTGCTTTTGCCCTCACATCTCAGTCCCTGATTTCTGAGTTGTTTGGGAACTCAATAACATACTCAAGCCTACTGAGTCAAACAGAGCTCAGGGCTCAAAGGTATTACAAACCTTCTTGTCAAACCTCCAGGGTACCAGGCTACCATCTAAGCTACAGGATATATAATGTACTTTACCACAAAGTTGGTTCATCTCACATGCACAGTCTGTATATGTGTTAATATTTCAAAAATCAGGTCAGTTTAATGGGAAAACAATTGATAATGCTTTAGAATCAATATCAGCTGAAGTCACTGACTCAAAAGCAGTAGAAAACAATCAAGGCTACAGCAATAGAATGAAACAAGCTTTTACAGCAATATAGCTGTGGCTAATTTTGAATGAAAGGCATCAAAATATCAGTGGGTGTTCTTCTAGGGTGCCAAAAAAATTGTATCACTGTGTTGCTCCATATCACTCCGAACCACTCTGGACCAGCCTTCAGTGTAGTGAGACACTTAAGATGACTTCAAATGTGTTGAGAGAGGAAACAGGTGAAAAGTGTTTTCAACTCTGACACAGTGGTAAAAGTTTTGGTCTCTGACGAAAAAAGAAAACCTGGCTGGAGTACAGAGATAGTGTATCACTGAGCTTGTCACACAACAATGCTCAGCTGAGGTACTTCTCAAGAGAAATTTCTGAGTCAAAGATGACACAGCAGTGTTGAGTTCAGTGTTTGCAATGGTATCACATTAGATTTATCAAAGACTGAGCATAAAAGCATCCAAGTTGGGCTAATTAAAATTAGCTCTCTGTTGCAATCAAATACTACCTTCGAGTCAATAAAGAGCACAAAACCAAACCAAGACCTGACATAAGCTAGTCCAACTCTGACAGAACATGTGCTTTTGGTATTAATTTTACCTGTCTTTACAACACACCAAAACACAGATAATATTGATTCTTTTAAAAGCTGGTACATTATCAATGTTCTTGTATGCATTCTGGTAAGATACATATCTTCCTCTGAGGGGCCACATGCTTTCACTGACGTCAGTGGGAGCCAAGCTCTTTACTTCATACCTTTAAAAAAAACCTGCCTTGTACCTCTCTGCAAATCAGCCCTTACCAAAACCAACCATGTGGGGCATTTGTTGCTGGAGATGTTACATATAGGATAACTTTAAGTCCTCTAACTTTTTCTACATTATATACAAGATATATACATTATATACAATAATCTAGTGCAACAATACCATGTTTTTAAGACTTTTTAAAATCTGTAGCCTATGTAAGTGTTTGGGAAAAAAAAAACCCTCCAACTTTCTGACAATCACACAGTTTTTCATTTGAGCCAAGTAAGAATTAGCTAATACTTTAAAAGCTTGTTTATTCTTATTATTTCTCCTCGCTTTTTTTTTCCCTGCAAGTGTGAAGTTTTTGTAAAAAAAAAAAAAAAGCCAGCAGTGGTTGTTCTGAGGATCTCATTCTGGAGTCTGTGGTTCAGCATTGGTCCTTGTCTCAAGGCAATGCTTGCAAGCAGTGTGACCCCCTTCCCAGCTGTAAAACCAGGACACAAACCAGAGAATGGACTTGCAAAAGGATGCCCCAAAATAAGCCGCAGAGCTAATTTATCCTGAAGTACTCTCGCTGGTTGGCCTCATTGCCTCCCTTGGCAAAGGACGTATCAGCAGAAATGTTTCCCCCTTTCTCTGGCTTCAGTTCTTTGCTATTTTATGAAGCTATAGTGCCTGCTCAGGTTCTCTGTTTTATTCCCATTATTGATCTTCTCCTTGATTTTCCTGTTAATTTTTGGAAGTTAATTTTTGGCCAGGAGTTTTGTCTTCTGCCCTTCAGCTCCATGACACCCCCTTTTTTTGCGTGCGCAATACAAAGTGTCTGAAGTTTCTGTCCTAAATTCGGTAAGGCCAAGGAAGGAGAGAGGGAGCCTCAGCAAGGGCTGGGGGAAGACAACAAGAAGCACCACCGCTCTTCCTCCCCACTGGCTATTCAAGCCCCACTCAGAAAGCAGAGTTTCTCTTTCTTCATGGCCTTTCTGTTGTACACCATGACTGCGTATTCCTGATAAGCCCCTAACACACAGGCTGGCAAGAAGCCAAAAGTTACCTGGAAAATTGGGATGCTCAATTAAGAGCTGATTTTTTGAGAGAAGTTAGACTTCCTGCTGCATTTTATGGATTTAGCATGTGACCCACATTAACTTCTCCTGCAGCAATGAGTACGCTGCACAGGAGCCCTGTGCCAGCAATCAATCATCCAGAGCTGCAAACACCTAATCGCTCATCCCAGACTGACTCCCCAGCCCACCACCAGAGGAGTGCAGTGCCACTGAGCCTATCAGTCAATATCCTCGTCTTGTTCTTCTGCTAATCCCTTCCCTTATCTGTTACATTTCCCCCCCACTCCTGCAGGAGATGAGACTGGGATCCACCAGGCAGGGGTTGCACTCACCTCACAGTCCTCCTTTCTGTCCCACCACATCATCCATCTTGGCCAACGGAGGACTATTCCTGTGTAAAAAGTGTGTAATTGTATAAACAAGGGTGATGACTGCCCTGCAAAAGGGCTGACTTAGTATCAGTCATGCACTCCAGTTTCTGAGTACTTGACTTTGTGACTTGTTAATGTCTTCTATGCAGACACAGCACGAGTAGGGGATGTTGAGTACCTAGAAAGGGCAAATGCCCCAGTTTGTCTTTACATGCTTGGACCTGCCAGGTCAGACCTGCCAGCCATGCCCAAACCAGACAGTATAAGGGGAATGCAGCTGCTAAAATCTTGGAAAGGCTGCAGCTTTAGCCTGCAGCTGAATGGGCAAAATGTGGTACGCCTGCACTGTTATTTTAGTCCATGGTTTCTTTCTAAGTGCCTCTTTGTAGGAACAATTTTTGTGCAAAATAGACCTGTAGGCTGAACAAACTGTAGTGGCTGAAAGCCTCTTCAAATATCACCTTTTTTCAAGGCCTTTCTCTTTCTCTTAGTTTGGCACTAAGCTCATCTGAAGTACTTCTGAGGCAGCGGAGAGGACAGAAGGCTTTTGAATGATGTGGGAAGCAGGGGTGTCACCTTGTACACAGCCCTCCTCAGGCAGCACAAGATGTGTCACATTCCCATCTTGGCCACCAATGCTCTAAGTTGCTATGATCACACAGCACCTTATTTGATAAATCAACGCACTGACTAAAGTGTGCAGTGGCATCCTGATTGGCAGGTACAAGCTGGGCTCTCAACAATTTGACACAGTGGCAAAACCAGATCAGAAGCAGAAACCCAGAAAAAAAATCAGAAGCAGAAATTATGCATCTGTTACAGGGGTTCCCAAACACAGACCTGCTTAGAATCGTGAAAAGTAGCTAAAGAAAAGCTATGTAAAATTATTGTTGTCAAGGAAAGCATTCACATAGAGATATGAAGAAAAAAAACCCCACTTTCTCTTCAATCCAGATTGGCCTACCGAGATGTGATACCTTGGTAATGATGAGTGTGCTTCTCATTAATTGTATAGCACTGCGTTTGCTCTAACAGCCAGCGTGGCCTCTCGGCAGTAATGGGTAATGTCCATTCTGTGTTCTGTACAGAAGATGTACTAAAACAAATTCATACTGCTCGAACACACTAAAATGCTCAAGCTATTGGTAATGGTATCTGGCCAAGAGCTTGCAATTGATCTGCTTGAAAGCAAAGCAAGCCCATTCCATGTGTTTTGCTACTCTTCTGTGATATTTTCACTGTTATGACATGGGTTCTACACAAAGTACGAGAAACCAGAAATAAAATGAAACAGCGTTCACCTTAATACAATTCATCCCCATACAAGTTACTTAGAGAAAACTGTTCTTAAAAGATCTGTGTTTAATTTGGGATGGCCAGAAGTTGTATCTTCTGAAACAGGTGAAACAGGATTTCTGCATCTGACCCAGACAGGCATCCAAGTTGCCAGCTGTGAAATGATTGGGGATTTCCCAAAGCATAGCTCACTTCTGGCTGCAATGAATCTAAACCAGCCATTCCCAGGAGAGGAAAATACCTCTGTAGAGGAGTCTGGGCAGCTCCAATAACTGCAGAGCCATTGAAGGTAATCCCCACATGTATCTCCAGAAGTATGAATTCCTTGATATCAGAGCTTTTGTCCTGGCAGCTGAAAAATTACCTCTCCTTAGAGGGGAGCTCCAGCTCTGACCAAGTTGAAGAATGATAGTGCCAGGGTGGATAAGTTCCTAGCCATATCCAGAAGACTGGAGGGAAAGACAGCGTTTCTTATCATTCCTAGTCGAAACTCAAAATGTCATCTGTATAAAACACTTATTACAGCATTTTGAAGAAAGGATGGACTGAAGGGAGCAGAAGGCAACCTTCTTGCTATACCAGATGGGATGTGAGCCATAAAGTCCCTTTCTTGCTCCAGGGAGAGAGGAATTCAACCACTGTTTGTTTGAGCAGTGTCGTAAAGGAACCAAGATCCACTTGATGACAGGAATGACACACTTCAGAAAGAAAACTGCATAACCAGTTTGCCTGCTGGCATATCTCTGTTGTTCTATATACAGCCTCTTCTGCCCCTCTCCCTCATTATTGTCCCTAGTTTTTGTATTTGCTCTCTGGCAATCTATGTATAACACTTAAAAATTACATGCAGAGATTTTCAGCATTGTGCCCTATAGGGTGTATCAGACAAACTACTAAATATAAGGAACAAATATGTCAACGACTAACCTACAACACAAACTATTTCTGTGGGACTTTAAACGTTGGCTAGTCATAGAGGGATCTGGTTGAGACTATAGGGTAGACTATGGTGACTGGCAAAAAGGCAGCGAGAAGGGTATCCTTCTTCTATGAAGCATTGAGGTATGCTTCTCCAAGAATAGCTGTAAAATGTGGGAGGAAGGGTAGGTGGGTGCACCAGAACCCCAGGACACCCCCGGCACACACAGCCCACTGTGCTCTGGGGCAAACAGGGCACAGGGTGGGGAGGGGGGTCAGGGGCACGCTGAAGAGGCAAACTAGGGATGGAGGGAGCTGTGGAAAACTTGATGATGGACAGAGCAGCAGCTGGTATCTTTGTCTGCACTATTAAAGAGTCAAAGTACAGCAAAGATGGATGCAGTGTCTTCACCTGCTCCATTAGCTCAGTGGGTTTCTAGAAGTCCAGCTAACAGTAGGCTTAACAAACCAAATACTGTTTCCCAGAAAAACTGATGCCTTGCAAGAACATCCTGATGTTACACAGCTTCACTAGAAAAATAGCAATAAGACACTTAATATTTATTTTTCTTTCTTATATTCCTGACCCCCCCAGTCTGAAGTCTGTTTCCCCCCCATTTTTCTCAGAATGATAGCTTTTCACATTTGCCTAATCTTACAGCTTCAGTTGTAACCACAGTTGGATGCAAGTTAATTTGCAGTTTGATGATGACACTTCCCCAATGCTAAGTGTCTCTGAACACAGAGGCATTTTTTCTTGGGCACCAGTAATGCTGAAGAGGCGAATAGAGCTTTGGGAATAGGTTTTATTAGTTAAAAGCTCTTCCAGAGCTTGCTGATTGGAGCGCAAAGTATTGTTTTATAATGCAAAAACCACTGGCTACCTTACTTAACCAGTTGAAAAGCAGAAAATAATTCACAAGCATGTTGCAGTGGGGTTTGTAATGGCCCTCTGCAAAGATTATCTTAGTGCAGGAAAATACCTTCCTATAAACTAAGCTGTTTAGGTAGCATAGCCTTTGGAACATCATCTTTATAACAGTCCCTAAATTATCTCAAGTTTTTTGCTTTATAAAGGACAACAAACTTTTATGCAAACAGCAGGGTAAACTTTCATAGCTGCAAAGGCGATTTGGAGCCTGTATGGATCACTAATAATGTATACTGCGTTTGGTTAAAAGGAAACAAGCCTCCAAAACATGCATCTTGGTACAATCACAAGCACAGATACAGCTAGATTAGTATTAGATTAGATTAGCTACTTTCAGTGATCAGACCAGATAAGAATGTTCTGCTCTATAGAGGGCACCAGGAATTCCTGCTGATAAGAAACCAGACCTGTGGAAGACCAGAGGTTTCTTTGCATAAAGTTGGACTATCAAGTGATACATTTTGATTGTTGCTTACAGTGTAGTCTATTTGTGCCGCCTATAGCAGTGAGCAAAACTGGTGCGAGTACTTTTGTACCAGTATGCCTACACAGGGAAATACTGAATGCTTCAATGCTCTCAGATCGCAGTGCCCAGGCAGATCTTTGCCATGCAGCCATCACAGACGCGGAGCTCTTGACCATCCTTCACATCTCTTGACAAGGAACTTATTTTTGAAATAACTTACAGTGCTTTCGTTTGCATCAGACAGGTCTTGGAGAACATGTATTTTCAGTTTTGTCTGAGAGCAGATTGAAGAGTGTGCCAAAGGCTCCGCAAGTGCTCATAGCCATTGAGAGGGGCAGGGTCTATATGAACCCTCCAAAACAGTGTAGCTATTGGATACTCGAGACCAGCCACTTTACAGATCTGCTCCTGTTTAAATTCTAATGCAAATATAGCTGAAGAATACTAAAATTGAGCTACAGTTCACTAGAATTACCCCTTACTCCATGAGGCTTTGGCTGTTCCGTTGTCTGAAGTTCACAGTAGCATTTCTCTATTTTTCTGCAGGCTATTTCCATACAGCAGAAGTTTGTAATCAGATGAAACAACCTGAAGGGCACCACATAGCCACTATGATACTAAGACATATTTACTCTGAAGAAGAGCAGAATGCAGATAACATTTAAGAGCACCTCAGAACCTTATGAATCTACAGAGTGGTGAAAAAAAATGAGCTGGTTTTCAAATATTATCGCCCTACTCCTTATCAGCAAATTGTTGTACAAATGCATGCAGAAGAATAAAATATTTTCAACCTTGACTATATAGAGCTTGTAACCAGGGCACGTTTTTGAATCTGTTTCAGCCACAGTTGGGATTAACCTAATGAATCTGGATCCCAAGCAACACATATTGTCCCTGCAGACGTAGGCTGCTCGCTCATTTGCAGTGTCCTTTCAAAATACAGATGCTTAAAACAGCTGTATTGGCTTTAAGTGGTACTTAAAATGACATAATATTGGGAGAAGTTCAGAGGAGAGAAAGAAGACTGATCACAGGTGTGGAACGGTTTCTATGCAAAAAGTGACTAAGGTAGGACTCTTAAATCTCAAAAAGATGTGATAAGGGGCAAAGACAGTACAGAAATCTATGAAATTACAGACCGCGTGTTGGAGAGGGAAGAAGTTTTCCCTGATTCTTCCAGTACCAGACATACATGGTATCAATGTAGGAGAATGAGGTTCAAAGTAAATGAGAGATATTTCTTCTTATCTTTTGGTAGCACACCTGGGGAACTCCTTGCCCAAGCATGTGGAAGATACTAAAAGCTAACAAAGCTGCAAAAGCTCACGAAAGAAAAAGCCAAAGCTACCAGAGAGACTACATTGCATTTGTGCCAAATAAGGAAGCTCCTGTAGCCTAAGCAAAATACCTGCATCTGCAATGAGACTACAGGTCTCACATTTCCTACTTCTCACAGTCAGGGACATCATGATGCATTTTGATCACTCAAATTTACAGGGCAACATAGTCTTTAAATTAAACTTTATTTTATGAACACAGCAGTAAAGAAAACAAACCGTTCAAACAAGGTCTAAATCCCCTTTGTACAGACTAGCCTAACATGCAAATTCACTGATTCATCACTTAATTCATGGTGTTTCTAACTCACAAGTTCTCTAATTCAAAACTCACACCTCATGCAGTTATAAGCAAAATAATTACCTAGTCGACAGTGAGAATGCTCATTCTTCCTCCTCTGTCACCTTGTGGGTGTTCCCTGTATGACACCTGGAAGCAGAAAAGCCTCAGCAGTCTGGCTGCTGTTGGATCTGCTTCTAAAGCTTTTTGGATATGCTGATGTATTTATAACTTCCAGCTTGGAAGTTTGATATACACCTTTTCCATAAGTTACTGGATTCTGAAGAAACTGTCAAACAATCAATAAACAGGGATTATGGCTGCAGGGGAGAGCAAGCTGCAGGTGGTAACAGCTGCATAATGACCTCTACCCCGCCTGTCCATCGCCTCCTGCCTTTGTGTTGCTCTGGTTTTGACCTAATGGTGCTAATCCCAGCTCACATCGGGCCATAGCGCGAGCTGTGTTAGACAAAACTTGCGCAGGGGCTGAACGAGCTGTCAGAAGGGGTCCCTTTTATTTCCAGACTGAGAATGCAGAGGCCAGGTAAACGCAACCATGTTTGGACTTGGCTGCAGGCAACTTAAAGAAAATACTGAGCCCAGCCCAAACCTCCTCACAGTGCACACTTAGCCGTGCTGTTGGTTTCCAGCTCCTGGCTGCATTGCAGTGCCCAGGTTTCTATAACCCATCCCACCTTCTGATTTTCCTTTCTCCCTGATTTGCCAGCCTTGCAGACAAAGCTTGCTCCTGAGCATAGCCATGGCCCTCAGCATAGGCTTACTGACCCAGCTGTGGAGGAGGTGAATCTCTGTGCTGCCAGCCCATGTCCGGCTCCAGTGACAGCCAGGTCTGCCTTCTGCCACCTCTGCCAGCCTCTCCTGTCACTTCCCTATGTTAGGCAACACTACCTTGGGAGCCACCTTCTCTTCCTCCCAGCTCTCCCCACCAGGAATCCTCCCTTTGCATCATTTTGGTTGTTTTCCCTCTTTAGCAAACAGTCCTTGTTTTCTTTCTTCAATATTCAACAGAGCTTTTTCAAATTTGCCTTTAAGCACTGAGTATATCCCTCTCACCTGCATGCCAAATCTCCTGGCTTCTCTCCAGCACTGTGTTCCATTACAGGTGCTACTCCAATATAAATTTCCCTAATGTACATATCACAACCCTACTCAGCACAAGCTATCATGCCAGCTCCAATATATAGGACAATCCCTCTCCTTCCATCAACAGTCAGAATATACGCTTACTTTCTCTTTCATAATGGGGCTATTAATTTTAGTTTGAACTAGCTCAGACACTTTTCCCACCCTCTCTGACTTTATCACCTTCCCCCCCTCTCAAGTTCAGAAGGTAGCACCAGCAGCCTCTGCTGCCACCGCCGCCTCCTCCAGGAAAACAAGGGCAAACATGAAAGCAATATGCTGATGAAAAGGCAGTCTTTAAGTCCCCAGCAGGAGAAAAGGGCAGGGGGCCAGGTGTGTCACACATTTGGCAGAGCATTTATTGATTAGTTTCAGTTCAAACCAATTATCACTGGTAGTAACAGTCACTAGAAAAGCCAATGCTCAGTCACATTCTCTGATTTTTATTCCACAAATAAGATGCTGCCATTGCTTGTGAAAGGTCACAGCTAGCAGCACAGGCATCAGGACTTTGCGAGCTTTTTCCATGCTTTGTTTAGCTGTGGGAGCAATTATCTCATGACTTGATGTCTACTACTGACTTTGTTTTAGCTTTTGCTTTCCTTTATGCAATTTCATGGTGAAATGTTTGTTATTATATATCTTTTTGTAACTCCTAGATAGTAATAGCAGGTAGTTATTCTCTGTAGAATTAACTATTTATGTCCCCAAAATAAAATGCAGCATAAGGGTTCATTAGCATGAGATAACAGGGGCCCTGGTACAGGTGTAAGATGATGTTGAAGGCCTCAGGCTACAAGTTGCTCACCAGTGGTTAATTAGCGGTCATCAAAGGGTGCAACATTAGCAGGTAGGTAAAACAAATTTTAGGTGTAGCAAAGGAGAGCAAACAAGAAGTACCCAACACTTATAAAATGCATCACATACAGCCAATTTGGATCTACTATGGAGTTGTGAATTGATGAAGAAAAAAAACAAGATGTGGAGTGCATTAGTAAGTAATTAAAAAAAACACTGCTGGTGGATCACAGGGTGTGTGGGAAGAAATTTTCAGTTGTGCTTATCCCAGCAAAGAGGAAGAGAAACTCCCCCTGCTAATGTCAGACTCTGCTTAGTGGAGGACCTGGGACACCGATGGCTTTCTGTTACACGTGCCCCCCAGCCCGGACTGCAGATGTCAGAGGGGCAGTGCAGTGGTGCATGCAAAAGCACAGAAAGCAGTATGCTAGAAATTTTATGCATAGCAGTTTGTACTTGGCTCTCTGAGCTGCTGGAGTGTGGCATCTGTGGAGGCAGGGGTTTTGTTTTGGACATTCTCCTCCCCAATCCATCTCCAACATGTGATGGTTGGGTTGAGGACACAAGTTCACCTCTTTCAAAAGAGACCCTCAGCTGAAGAGTTTGGCCTCCAGCTCTTCTCAGGTTAAAAGATCCTCCAGACCTGGGGTTGCCAGCCTGACCTTGTTATGGATTGATTATTTCCTACGCATACATATAGCACTATCACAGCACTCACTGCTTCTACAGTCAGATTTTACCAGTGATTCATGCGACAGCCCGTCCACAGGGCTGAAAAGAGTGGTTGAAATCCTAGAGGCCATCCTAGTCTCCTTAGGTTTTTGTAAGCAACTCTGTACGGAGCAAGCGGTTTGGTGATGCCAACAGCTGTTGACATCCTTGGCCTCTATTCCTAGTCATCACTTCTCTATTCTTCAATATACCCATCTATAAACTATCAATAAAAATACTTCCTGTCTCCTGGTGAACGTCATTCAGCTTAATGACTTAGTAAAATGCCTTGAAATATTTAGCTGAGAGAAGCACACTTTAGAAGTGGGATGTAGGTAAGATTTCATTAGGAGCATACTAGACACTTAATGGGCTCTGACATATTAAAGCAATTTCGAGGGCAATGTGGGGATTCTCTTTGCTGGCATTGTGATGTGCTCTGGAGATTATCAGCTTCTCTAATGTATTAGGTAGTCACTCGTTAAAACAGAAGGAAAACAAAGACAAAGAGTTGAAGTGAGTCTGTTTTGTTTTTTTTCCTCTCGTTTAAATAAAGATAGTGTTTTCTCCTTAGCATCAAAAAAAAAAAAAAGAGTCACCTTTAGTAGCATGGCTCAGAAGTGAATTTTTTAACTTTTGCAATTAAGGTGCAGCAAGTGGTGTCTATAGTGCCACTATGTAGAATAAGTGATTGATCAAAATACAGAACACAAGACGTAAGTGCATTCAGATATGCTTTATTTTAAATTCTTATTACACTGTGGTTATTATAAAGTCTGGAATAGAAACAGATTTATATGCAAGAGCAAAAAATGGATAATTTTATTAAAGGATGTAGACTCTGGTAGGACTGCTTAATTACTTAACAGAGATTGTCACCTTGCATTTACAACACACTGTTCAGTTCCTTGTACTCCAGAGGACTTATGTAGGAGACTTTGACATTGCAGAGCTTCTAATGTGGTCACATAAGCTGTACAAAATGAGTGTGTGCCCAAGCCTGAAGTGAAAGCCCCCAAAAGTCTGGTGCTCCTTGACCCAGGGGTACACATTGAGCATATGAGGTGGTATGAATCTTTGCATTGTTCCACATAGCTTAGCAAAAGAGCAACCTGCATTTATCGCCTCCCAGGCTTTGCTTATTTTTAACAGCTGGTCACAGATTTTGCGGAAGGCAACGTATGGCAAGAAGAGGAGCAGAAGGCAAGTCATCTCCCTTGCTTTCTCAGTAACAAGAGTACAAAATGATGTGGCCATACACGGTACAATGAAGCCCCAGTGTTTAATGAGCACAAAGCTCCTTTTTACTTCCTTGGAAGCTCAGTTAGCTCACCTGTGCTGTTACATGCTCTTACACACTGTGGCCAGTGGGGAGGTGTTGCCACAGCCTGTGGCATTTGCACCTTTGCCTTGTGGGAAAAGATCCCGAGGAGGATTTCAGGGGAAATGAGAAATGAACACACTCATACACACCTGCTGCCCTAGCACAATGGGATCCACGGCTTAGGATGGAGCAGTACCCTGCATGGAAAACTAATGGAAACCATAGATTCAGAGCAGCTTCTGGGCTAAAAGGTCCTCAAGAGAGGAGTGATGCCCTGGGAGGCTCCACTAAACCTCACAGAGGAATATACTGTGGCAGAAAACATACCCAGCCTGTGGAGCTTCTGAATCTCAGGACACATCTTTCTTCCTTTTCCAGCTGAGCTTCTGTCCCTGTATATTCCTGGGGTTGCTTATGTAACAGGACTTCATTCTGCAGTAGCCATGATTCCTGAGAACCTTCAGGTGTTGTTTTTTCTAACCTCACCCCCAGCTCCAGCGCTGGCTGTTTGGGAGGCTCGTGGGTCTGGCAGGAGAAGACCCTCAGGCTGCTCCCTCCACTCCTCTCTCCTTCACCTCATTTACCTGTTGGCAGAGCCTGGACTGCTCTGGGGCAGCAAACCCCCCGACACACACAGGCGTGGGAAATGGGGTGGGTTCAGGAGAGAAGAGGAGGCAGAAAAGGATGAAGAGAGAACACATCATATACGAGATGTGATCAGGAAATGCAAGTTTGGTGTGATGAACTCTGAGCAGTGGCTGGAAAAACTCTGGATTTTCATCAAACAAAGGAGAGAAACAGCATATATATGGCATATGGGGTGGGACAAGGGCATGAAGTACAGGATTGAGTATGCGTGGGTGCCTGCACGCATGAAGAAGCAGGAGAAAAAGCATAGGGAAGCAGCAAGAGGAAACAAGGAGCTGGGAATATTCTGGAAATAACACATCCTGAGAGATGCTTCCAGTAAAGCAAACTCTCTCCATGGACTGGAAAATTATAACATTGTAGGATAAAGCAGTCTCTTTAGCTAGAAACACCTGTTTTTATTGCAGCCCGAGTGATCTACCGTAGGGTTATGTAATTCAATCCAAGAATTTATAACACCGAGTTCTTTTTTTTCCTTTCAGTGAAATATCAGGACCTAATTAAAACTGAAGTTCAGACTACTTTGGTAAAGGGAGCTTTTCAGATTCTCTTGCAGCAATAATGCAAAATACCATAAATACAAGTGAACTATAGGAATAATACGGCCTAGAATTGCCTTTAATTACATGTATCTAATTTTAAATCATTCACTATCCAGGTGCTTTTTCACACTCTCCCCATTCTTACCAATTAGTTTTATTTATCAAATATTTTTCAGCACAAGGATGACTAACATAAGAATAAGCAGATTTCTCCCTTTCCTCCCCTGCCCCCCGCGACGTGATATTTTGAAATATAGCTAAATAAGAGATGAAGGCAGCACCTTGGTTCATGGTTTCCGAATCTGGACGTTCAGCTCACCATAGACATGCCTCAAAGCATTGCAATTCAGGCTTGCAATCAGCTTTCGTAACCCTGGTCGTTTTGGGGTGCATTTTACTTCCCAGATCAAGGTAGAGTTCACCGGGATTTGCCTGCAGGGAAAAAGGAAAGATAACAATATGTGATCAGTCAGCCAGTGCTCTCAACCTGACCAACAAATGGAGAAACTGAAGGTGGACAGTATAACGCGTCTCAAATTTTTTATGTTTCACTCATTCTCATAAGCGTCCTATAAATTATTCGCTCCATCTTCTATTCCTCTCAGAACTGACTCTGTCAAAGCCTTTTCTAGCCTTTCCTCCAGGCTAATTTTAAATTTCCAAAATGAATCCATTTTCTTCTGCCTCCTGTCACTTCCTTTACAGTCACATTCAGAATGATCTTCTTTATAGCCAAAATATTTTTTTCTACTTTATAATTCCATTTTACCCATACATTATAGCCTATAGCCTGTCGATGATTCCTTAAATGGTTAAATAAATCCTTGTTATGAAGCACCAGGGCATTCCCACGCAAAGCCGACGCAGCCCTGACGAGATACTGAGCCCTCCACCAGCTCCTACCCTGAACCACCCTGCCATGGTAGTAACATCAGCAGATCTCCTCACGGACCACTTTAGATGACTTCTTCACGTCCAGACAAACAAGTCGAAGTGTTCTTGGGAGTCCTGCTGTAGCACTTACTCTTTTACATTATGTATGACTCTTGATAACTCATATTATAAAGAAACTGTATTCTGTGCTGCTCTTGATTTTCAATTTTTGCTACAATTAAGATGCACAGAGAGCCTCAGGTATTGGGTTTCTGTGTTTTCTTAGTACTTTCACTGCATTCTGTGTGGAGATTTTGAAGGCCGATATTGATTGACAGACTGATTGATTGATTGATTGATTGATTATGTTTGAGGCATGTCAGGGTACAGCTGCTCCAAAGGAACCAATGGAGAAAGTAGCACATTGGAGAGCTACTTATAGAAATGAATGTTCTTTTCCTCGGCATTAAGAAAGACCATTATGAATTTAGCCAGTGCTCTCTCACATGACTATAGTATTCTGCAAACAACTGAATAAAATGAGACTGAACTAAGCCTAAACTTCAGTCACTCTTTCAAATTCCCATCTGGTAGGATTTGGCTCTAAAATGCCACGTCTGATGCTAGGGTCAGGACAGAAATGACTGCCCAGGCTTAGCACAAGTGGCCAGAAGACAAGAAACAATTAGCTCTAAATGAGCTAGCCTGCGATCCTCCCACCTGAATATTTGTTTCAGTGCAAGTCTGCCCCTGCTAAAATGGGAGGTGTTCAAGCTCCTCAGAGGTTAGCTTAGGTATCTCTACATGGCAGTGCATTCCATTTTGCATATACAGTCCTAGGTATCCTGGGGCACGTATGTAGTTCTAGAAAAGGAAAAGCAGAAGATCATTCTTTTGGTGTGAGCATGTGCAGACTGCTTCCAGCAAGTGTTTTCCCTCTTTTTTATCTTTGTTCTTAATGAGAGTTATTCTGTTTCCTTCAGCTGGCCTGCCTGCTCCACCAAATGCTCACTAAAATGGTAGCAAGATAAAGCAATGACTTTAATTGCTGCACAAGGTTAAATACCTTTTTAAATTTAGAGTTTATGTGAATGATATGCAAGGGATTAGCTGTATAGAAAGTGAAGACGATACTGTACAAGTCTGCTGTGCAGCAAGGTTCAGTCTACTTTCTTGAGTACCTGGGGGACAGACTTTCTAAGAATTGAAGGTTTCCAGACCACTTCTTCACAGTGCCCCAGTGAGAGAGGGTAGCAGTACCACCTCTGATTTATAGCACTATCATCTCTGCATATAAATATATTTTTATATATATGTGTATGCGCAGGAAGACAACAGCTATTCTGGGAAACCGAACCCACCTTTTCCTGTTTTCTGTCCTGCTTCTAAACCAACTTTCTTCTCTCTGCAAATACTAATACCAGCTGAGCTTTGACATGTAGAAACACCCGAAGTGACATACCTGCTAGTGGAATGCATGCTTGGCTAAAATCCTTTTAACACTATCCATCACTGCCTGGTAAATTCTCATCTGTCATTCAGTGACTATGCCCCATGTAGGAATTGTTGCTGCTAAAGGCTTTTCTGTAAGTCATGCTTCTTATCTGTCTAAGGCTAATTGCTAAATCCTACCCCCATCCCCCCCTCCTTTATGAAAGGTCAAGGCTGAAGCCCCCAAGCCACTTCATTCCCAGAATAATGTTGTATCAGCTGGTTCACACATACTTGTTTGTGGAGTCACACAAGTAATACAGAAAAGCTGCCTTAAAATACAGAGAGGTCAAAAGCCTCATTCCCACAAAGAACTGAAAAATCCACATACCATATATGACAGTTCCTGACGGACAGGGAAGCAGTGGAAGGGTGAGGAAGGCCTGGAATAAGTTTATTTCTCTTTGCAAATGGTGTAAAGCCACCCTAATCTGTTTTTCCTGGGAGAGAATTCAGTGATGAATGGTTCTGCGTAATATCCTGAGCCATCATGACACCAGAGCCATTTATCACTCCAAATGTATGGAGGCAAATGTGATTATTATTTAAATAAACTACAACTGCCCCCTGCTCTGTCCTCTGTGTGTATAACCTGCAGCCTTCATTCATCTCAGAAAAGTTAAATCTTAAAATGACTAAGCTGATCCATTTCCATTTTAAATGATGCCAAAGACATTACTGGAAAGGGGAAGACATGGTGACTTGAAGGAAGAAGACATCTATTCCATGAGTCATTTTTTCCTCTAACTCCTCTGCCTTTGATGCACCTGACAGCTTCTGCATCCTTGAAGGTGAGAGCAGCCCATGGCAGCTTTTGGATCAACAGGGATGCAGAACAAGAGGGGAGGCTGGCACGGCTGGGTAGCAACGAGGGCTGTCACTGCAACTTGTGTAACTCGTGAACCGTGCTGAGTCATGTTCAGCAGAGTTTGTGACATACGACGTGCGCAAAGCAATGGCAGTATGATGCCCTTTCACAGTCATTTTTCTATCCAGCTCCACTCTGGAGACTGGTTTTGATCTTTTTATCCCTGGCCCAGGTGCAATCAGGCTCAGGCCTCCCCTACTGGCTGCAGAAAATGCTGACATTTTATGCAGCTGCTGAAGCAGGGGCAATTTTTCAAACTCCTTTTGCACACACCTGGGGACCATCAGCTCAGGTAATGATAGATAACACTGCTTTGGCTGCCCCAGACTAAGCAATGGCTGCAAAATTTTCCAAGGATGTCAGTTATATATCCTGGAACTGGCTAACACTGAGCTTATAACACTGAACTCAAATGGAAAGATGGTTTAGGAAAAGGCTTGCTTAGCATATGGATACCACTGTGTCAGCATGAGGTGCAACTCTGAGTGTAATGAAGGGGGCTTTCCTTTTCCTCAGGCTTGGGAGCACCCTGTGTTGGGAACACACCTCTGTGCCAGGGCAGACCTGTGCAGTGCTGCTACTGGTGGTAGCTGTGTGCTCTCACACACGCTGCAGCCATCCCAGCGGGCTCCTCTGCATCCGACACACATTTTGTGTCTTGAAATAAGCTTGCAAAGATCATCTGAGGTACCTGAATGTCTTGTATAATCATCATTAATGACTGGAGAAAAGCCTTTTTTGAAAAACAGCACAGGACTTGATTTGCACTTGCTGAGCAAATGACAGTAAACACGCGATGTGTAGGATAAATCTGTCTTTCTTTCTATGATAACACCTTGTAGATGCTATTATCAAGAGCTAAAAATAATGTAATACATTGACAAAGTAAATTCAGTCTGTGCTAGCAGCTACCCACAATTACTCAGTACCTCTTCCTCCAACACTGGTACTGAACAGACTAAATGCTCTCACAGTCTCTCTGCATGGTCGCTCTGGACAGCCTGACTTCTTCTGACTATTCAGACCTATAGCCCCCTGTGTACTGAATTTTAAAGTACGGAGAGAGAGTCCGAACTGAATTACTCAGTACAGCATTAGTTAAGTGTCTCTTGTGAGCTTCCTCCCCTAAGCAAGCAGGGGACGGACTCCCAGCTAGTTGTACTTTCTTCCCTACCTGAACTCCTTTTTCATCGTTCTCAGCACACCGGGTCCCTCGAGGCGGAGCGTGACATTCTCCAGGGTTTGTTTCAGAGGATTGGTGAATTCCACAGTCACAGACATTTCTTTACCAGCTACAATATCACCTTGGGTCTGCAAGACAAGGAAAGGACAATGCTCCACAAGCCGATAAAAATAAAATGCCCCACGCTGAAATCTCTAGGGTAAAATCCATGGTACTTGCAGGGAAGGAGAGGAGGGGGAATGGAGCACGCAGCAAAACAGCATGAGGCAGAGAAAGCCTAGTCAGTAGAAAATTGTTGGATGGGTGCATAGGTACCACTGCAGATTTTTCTACCCATTGTAATTTTCCCTCAAGCTGCACGGCAGGTCAAGAGGCAGGCCCTCATTTCCATAGAAAACCCACAAATCTGCATGCACAGTCCTGGAGCTGAGTGTCCAACGGAGGACGAGTCCAGCTGAGGGGCCTCTCCCCCCCCCCCGCCTCCTCAGGCTCCCGACCAGCACTGCAGTGCATGGCCTGCTCAGGACGTAAGCTCCAGAACGAGAAAGTCAGATCTTAGTACCCTAAATTAAAAACACCGGGTGACATTTCTTCACCCCCCCCAAAAGTGTTTTGCCCATCTTCCCCCTGCCTTGCAACCACTTCTCGTGCTCCGAAGGGTTTCCAACCCTGCGCACGTGCTCTATGTAGACCTGAGGGCCAGTTGGCCTGCAATAGCCTTACACAGCAAAAAAGCAATATATTTTGCCCTGGAAAATATTAAACTGTGAGACTAATGAACAGAGATTGCATTGACTTCCATGGGTATTACAGTACACAGCTGAAGGGATCTGTCTGTCCCTTCAGATCAGTGCCGCTAGTAGAGCTGCCTGGATAACACCTCCAAATATACGTGTTTTTAAACAGTCTACATGCATGGGGATTTTTGTGGTTTTTTTCCCCTAGGAACACAACATTTCTCACAGAATATAAAAGGCTCAGGCAAGGGTTTTCAACTTTCAGATTCCAGCTAGTCCATGAAATACTTTAAAGTGCCTTGAGAAAGTTAACTAAGAAAAAAAAGTATTTTGTAAACAAATTTAAAGTGCTCTGCAGCCCTACTGTGAATTTTTAAGGAGTAAGACAGTTGCAAAAACTGGAAACATACCGGTCAAAAGGATCACTCCACACCAAATACCGATAATTTTGACTGGAGTAAAAGATGAGATACTCACAGCTAAGCTCTCAACAGCATTTGGCCACCTGAATTTGCAAAAAGACATCAGTGGCATTTTCAGAAGTCCTAGCCCAGTTAGAGGTCTTATCTCCTCCTTATTTCAATTGCCCATTTAAGATCACTGTTACATGGGAGGATTCAAACTCACCCTGAACTCCCACACATGCAACTGAGACTATGGTATGTATTTTCTGAGCTTATTTTTGTAAAGTGCTGGTCTCAAGATAAATTAGAATATGGTGTAATCTCCTCAGCTGTTAGCTCTGACAGTCTTCTTAGACCAACAGAGAAGGATCAAAGGTGTATCCAAAGACAAAAGGGGAGATAAGGTTTTTCGTTCTTCTCTTACTCTCACATTAAGAACTCCAGTCTGCCAATCACATTCAGTGAAGAAATCTGACAAGAAAACTAGGGAGTTAAGCTTCCTCAGATTTCTTTAAAAAGCAATAAAGCAAAGTTTCCTATATAAATATATAGGTATATACACATGCACATACAGACACTCTCTCTTAAAAAAGTTCAGCTCTTAAAATTTCAGCACATTTTTTACACATCACAAAGAAGCAGAGGGGACAAACTCAGTTTTACAAGAAAACATGGTCATTGGACAGCAACCTATCCTATATACTAAACGTCCTTTCTTCATAACAGCAAGGAGGATAAACTATTTTGAAGCTGAAATTGGGGATGCTGTGTAAGATGTTCTGTTTAAGTATTGAATTGAAAGAACTCTCTACTTTTAAAATTTGGTTATTGAAGACAGTATCTGAAGTAGTTTATCTGTCTTGTTTACCTCCTCTCTAGAGTGCTCAGTAAGTAAACCAAAAAACTTTTGTTTGAAAATACCAATAATCTGATCAGATCATCATGAAATTTCTGCAGACCATCAAATGGAGTGGATTTTTTGTAAACTTCTCTGTAGTTTTGATCTACATTCTTTAAAAAGCTTTTTCTGCAGAAAGCTGTGGTTACTATGTGAATTATTATATGGAAACCTGAACATTAGTTTAAATAAACATACAGAGGGGGAAAAGCTCTATAAACTTAGATTTCTTTCAAGGTCATGAATTTTAGGGAGCTGCATTCATGTTTATCTCAAGTTTCCTGAACAGGTGTTCTGTTGTTGGGGTTTTTTTTTTTAGTATTAGAAAAAAATAGATCCAAATTACATGACTGAAAGCAGATGAAGGATCAGCACTTTTGAAAATGAGGCCATTTATTTGGATGCCCAGTTATGAGTTGAGAACTCTAAATCTCAGCCCTGCCTTTGCCATACAATGCAGGGTCCTTGTCCTGCAAACATTACACTTCACAAACAAACATTACACTTCTACATTGTCATGGATACCATGCCACCCTCTGCAGAAATGTTTAAACTTTCAGGAACTCCGCTGACAGTACACTCGCAGAGCGAAGGCAAAGCACTGAAATCCTGAAAGCATTGTCCCAAATAGATGCTGCCTGTCCAAGTTTGAAGAACCTTTCCACAACACCTGCAGGAGCTTTCCAAGCAAATTCACCTCAATAGCAGTGTCCTTCATTCGTCAGCAAGAGGTCTCTGTGCTGCAATGTTTTAAACTTAATAGACTTCTGAAGTAGTTAAAGACCTGAGTGGTTTGAGAGAGTAATCTCTCTTACCCTTTGAGTTTCTCCAGCTTTCTCAGATCTTTCCCCTCCTTCCTCCACTGAGATCGCTCCAGCTTTCCAATACCAGTGATGCTGTCAGCCTCAGACTTCAATGTAGGGATACTCAGTACAATGTATATAACATACCCACACACCCCAGCCAGCTGCTGCTTTGTAAAGTCCATATTAGACTGAAGGTCTAACGTGCACACACACATACATCCCCCGTCCCAGAAGTCAATGTGACAGCTTTGTAGAGAACAGCCTGCACACAGCGCTGTGGTCGCTCCCCTCCACCACAGCCTTGAGCTACCTTGATCCGCAGGGTGGGAATTTCCAGGACCGTTGCCTTCTGCATGGCCAGAATCTTCCCTGTTTCTGCGATTCGTGCTGTCACAAAGAAATGAAAGGAGGCTTGGTCCAGCAGGTCACTCAGGTACTCGCTCGATTTGATCAGAACATCGAAAGCGCTAGCTGAAGTGAGAAACAGGAAAGAAAAAAAGGCATCTAAAGCAATCTAATGGCTAATTGCTCCTCTCCTCATGGCTAGCGTCAGTTACATGAATGCCCTGGTAAAAAGGTGGCCCACAACCAAAGAATGGCTTTGATTTTTTTGTCCAAACTGTCTCAATTTCTTTACCTCACCATTCCTCCTCTTATCTTTCCCTCTTTCCATTTAGGCTGTGAGCTCCCTGGGGCAAGGGCTGGGTATGTGCACAGTCTCTGCCCAGTGCCCATTAGCATGGGCCCAGGTCACTGTTGAAGGTTTCTAGGCACTACCACAAATTAAATGAGAACCAAGACTGGCAGGAAATAGCTACTGGGCATAAAGGTCCAAACTAGCTTTTGAGTGTCTGCCCTGCAAATATTTGCCCTTTCACTTTATTCCTGCGCTTTCTCTGCCCCTCTTCCTGGCAGAGGGATGCCACCAGAGCAGCCACTGGTGGCTGTGAGCCCATGCAGGCTAGCTGGGAGACCACCTGCTCTCCAGGACATGTCTGGTTATCTGCCTTTGTCCTACACTGGACTTGCCTGTAAAATTTAGCAAGAAGGTCCTCCTGTAACCAGCATGCCCTCCAGAGAGCCCCCACGTGCTTCCTGACAGTAATTATTGGAAGGAACACGTCCCCCTAGGCTAGACAGTTCAGATGCAGGGAATCATTAATTTTAACCATATTGAACTGCAATTCCCAGGCCAACAATTGTGTGAGAATGTGATGCAGAAAAGCAGACCTGCTAACTAACTGACCAGGCAGAATATACAGACCTGGAGCTCTTGCATCTATAAACATTCATTATAACCCCAGTAAACATATAAAGATCTCCCATCTATTAACTATGATTATTACTGTTATCCGTTATTTGTATTGTAATTGTGACATACACTGTACACACTGAGATAATTGAACGCAGTTGGGTAAATGACATTCACCCCTTTTCACGCTTTTGATCCGCTCACATCAAAACCAGTTCCTTGATTTGGTTTCAAAGCTATTCCCTTGGTGACCATCTGACCTGGATTTACCAGGCCAGCCTTAAATTTACTTGATGTTCCCCCCTTCCCTCCCTCTCTCCCTCCCTTTCACTCTGTATCTGCTGTAAAAGAATTACTCAAAATGCCCCAAACTGTAAATTATAAATCAGGCATTATTTCTCATCTGTTTACAGTAAACAAATAAATAAATATGTCACAAGCAAAGCAAATTTTACTTTACAGTGGAAGGAAGGATGAACTTTTCTGTTTAAATTTAATCACCACAGGAAAAAAAAAAAAAAGAAGAATAGACTTCCATTCCTTTAGTACTGGCTGTGGTGGTAAATTGCCAGTACCACTTACCGCACCTGGGAAAGCCAAGGGAGACACAACACTGAGCTGCCTTACAGCCTTTCAAAAAAATAGATATAAATATATATCTAAATATAGCTGAGTAGATGCAAGATCACCTTTGAAGGCACTGGAAGGTTTAAGCTATTCAAATTCTCAAAGATGTTTTCAACCCACACAATTCCTTTAATCATTATTCTGAAAACCATGCATTCGCTTCCTGTTTGAAAACTTAGTTTGCTTAATTCTTTCAGCAGCACGGGCTGAAAGAATGCCTTTGACACATCTTTATTGTATTGTAATTTTTTGTTACTTCCAGATGTATACATACACTTCTTGCCATGAATGAAGCCCACAAATTCTGCTTGAGTGCCTCGGAAGGTATCCTCCCATCACATCCCTGATAGAGTATTCTCACACAGTTGCAAATGATCATGCTGCCTCCCTTCACACTGCCCATCTGCTCAGACATCGTTCCTGATGATTGCATATGTACTCCTTTCCGAGGCAAAGGTGGAAGAATTCATGCTCAAGTTTTATGTCTCACCTTCAAAGATGGTGTAACCCGTGCAGGTTTTTTGTCCTGTTGCAGGACAAAGTCCACAAGTCAATGACTTGCTCCACAAGTCGATGACTGTAGCTCATATATAAGCTAATTTACACCCTGAAAGGTGGAAATACCTTAAAAGTTGTCTCCTTGGCCAGAAGCAGTCATGGGGACATACTTTTGCTACACATGCAAAAAAAATAATCCATGTTCTGTTCTCTCAGGTGCCTCTCTCTGCTCTGTGTTCACTCACCATCAGTCAGTTCAGACTTTCCAGCATGTTTTCAAGAAGCTTTTTACAAACCATTTACTTAACTTGGAAGAAATTAATTATGAGGCTCAGTGATGCTTAAACATCTATTAATTTCATTTTTTTGCACAAAGCCAGATGAGCCTCAAAGCACTGCAGAAGCTGTGTTTTATGTTATAATACCTTACACAGACCTTTGATGCGAGAGCAGATGTTAAGGCCTGGATCCAAGCACAAATCACAGCCAGAAAGTGTAAGAGGTATTTGCATATCTCCTACAAGATCACTGAGTTTCCCCCCCATCAAAAAAGTGTCACAGAATTTAGACTGAGCAGTTGAAATTGATATTTTACTGTCTCCAAAAGTTTTGCAGAAGATAAAATATTTAGTAACTGATGCAAGCCACTGTAAACCCCCACACTGTGTTTTGATAGACTGTGTTGGAACAACCCAATGCCCATTTTCAGATACACAACAAAAGAGTCAGGGGGTTAGAAAGAACCAGCAAGTAGCTTTTAGGGCTTTGTTATAGACCAGAGGTAGAATTTTTATTAAGCTTCACCTGTAGATCCCTGTAAGTGGACTCTTACTTTATGGAGATTAATCAGCTCCAAATAAAAATGTGCAGGTTTAGATGATGATCAAAGTGAGAAAGAAAGCAGAGGATTTTTTTCAGGGTATGGCAGGAACTGTGGTTCCATGGAGGCTTCTCATTGAGACAAAACTCATCCTCTTTGAGGAGAGAGGGCTCACAGTGTCTCTTGAGCTGGGATGAGATAGACAAGACAGAGGAGAAACCTCAGATGTCAGCCAGGGTTGTTGTGATCCAGCAACAGATGCAGATAAGAAGGCCCATCCTTTGGCCTCCCAAAGTCCTGCCACTCCTGCTGTGCTCAGCAGAGATTGCTTTTGCCCAGTAGTAGCATCAAGAAGGCAAAATCATTGCTCCTGACTCTCTCACTAGGGAACTCAAGTGGAGGATCCTCCCACTTAGCCTCCATAAGAACATGTTCTCATCACTTTTGCTGAGATGGAGGCACTGACCCAAGAGCACAGACCTGTCAGGAGAACAAGTGACTGGCAGTCACTTGTTGCTGGAGAACCAAGGGATATACAGCCAGCCTGCTCCATAGCACTTTGGAGTACAGCAGGTTCTCAACACTTGCTGACTGTTTTCTGAATGGGGCTGCCATGGCTGACAGGAAACAGATTGGTTATGTCCAAAACAAAAAAGGAGAACGTCCCTCTTCCCTACTTTGAGTGATGCAATATCCTGCCCTCAGCTGCATGAGCTAGGCTGCCAGGAACTGCTTTTCTCATGAGAAGGGGGAGGCAGGTTCTCCCCACCGCAGTCCAGAGGGCACTAGGAAAAGCAAATGCTGCATCTCTAAAGATAACCACTTCTGGGGTACTTGCCCAGCTGACAAAGGCTCCTGCTCTATAGTGGCACATTCTAGTTACACATCAACTTTTTAGGTCACTGTACATATAAAATCCTCCTAGTCCTCCAAAACCAGGTGTGCACTTGAACCCACTCAGAACTTGTCAGCTTCTACCAGGTAAGACAAGATATTCTCCTTTTTGTCCCTGTAAATGACACCCTGAGGAAGCAGAACTTTTCTTTCACTTGCTGAGATACTGCTAGAAGACTAAAGGTACGGAAAACAATACCTTGCTACTTAATATGTGTACTCCTTTGCTTTCTTTCATACTCAGTAAGAAAAATCAACAGTTCTCAGACATGCAGCTTGGTGAAAGACAGCATTATGTAGGGAGCAACAGCCTGAAGAAAACGATCTCAGCTCTAAATGATACTGGTAGCAGGGCCAGAGTTGGGAGTGTAGCCTCCTGATACCCAATACAATATCCTTCCCCTAGCTACTAGAATTGCCTCTACCCATGGGTAGAGACATTGGTGACAGTTAATGACACAGAAAAAAGCTAGCAGGTTTGAAAACAACTATGCAAGTCTTACATGAAGAGGGTTCCAGTTTTGCACTGAAAGAGTGTTTCTTGAATTCATTTTTTGTGACTCCTGTATAAAAGACTATGTTGCCTGACAGGTAGGTAGTAGCAGTGTAATAGTTGCGACTTTTGTTCCTGAAAGTTATAGTGACTTTAAAGTCACTGCCAAGGACTGCCTTTTGCACTTGGAAGTCCATGTCAACATCTGTTTGCGGCTGATAAGTGGTATCTTGGGTAGTTTGCTTTTTAACACCATACATCACAGCAGTCTCAAGAGCCAGTCTCTCCTCCGCTGAGCCTAGAAATAAATGAAAATCAAATTTAGAAAAGAAACAGGAGTACTGCATTAGCCCACTCACTGATCACAAGGGTGTATCTTCCATAGCTTGTGGTAGCTGAAATGAACGAATCAGGACAGTGAAACTTCCTGTGGTAAAGTTAATATTAGGAGAAGCTACAGCTTCCAATTGAGCTGGTGTTAAAGATTCAAGCCATACCAGATAAATTGATGTAGCTTAATTGAAATTAATGGAGCTACACTGATTTACTCTGTGTGAACATCTGGCCTGAGTAAGAAATGTCTAAACAGCTGTATGGAAAGCCTTGAATTGTTTTGAATGCTTTGAGTTACTCCATGACTACCCTTTGCTTTTACTGCAGCTTACCCAATCCAAAGCTTTTCCAAGAGCAAAGTTTGTGCTCTCATCAAGGCATCTGCAGTATTTCTGGGATGGAGTTACAAATAAAGATTTCCAGAGGTCACCCTGGCAGCTTTTCATGAAGCTCTCTCAGTGCCTGAGGTTCATAAATCCACCACCCAAGATCTGACTGAGGTAAATCCACATCAGTATGATCCCACCCCCTTTCAGATTACCTTCTGGGAATTTATACTCCTCAGTAATCTCCATCATTCCATCACTCCCAACTTCCTTGGTCACAATCAACTGCCCAACATGGGTTGTGTCAATTTTTTCTATCACTTGGGTTCCATTTTTCTCCCTTCTTGAGTAAACAATATCACTATTTACCTATAAAATTAAATGAAAAGGATTGAGATATGTGGGAGTAGAGAGAGGAAGCGAAGCCGGCCTATCTCCCCTCAAAACAATGACATGCTGACTTGCTAGTCCCACTAATTACTCACAGTGAAGTCCCATGTTTAAAATTAGTCATATGCAACAATAATGACTAGAGGCATTTTACTATTTGCAGCTCCAGAACGACAAACAGTGTAAACTTGAGTAGGCTACAGAGATACTGGTCAGACTTGGGGGAGCATGATTACACATTCCTTGCACCAAAAAGCTTTATACCATGGAGAGGTGAATGCTTCACAGATAAAATATCTCTTCTGTCCTAAGCTATATACAATTCAATTAGAGAGAGACTTGTTCTGCAGCTGCTGCAATTCTGGGCACACCAGCTCTGGTGGTGCAAGAAGTTAAAACTCCAGACCGGGCCCTCTTGCTCCTCATGGAGATATTTCCCTCTCAGATCTGCCAGTCAAACCACCCATGTGAGCTCTCCTTGACCCACTGCAGCCAAAAGGGACGTGGTGAGCAAAGACTTCTTTAAAATCACTGTATCCATTTTGAATGAAAGAAGCAAGGGAGCCATAACATAAGCAGCTTTGCTGGCAAGCCTGACGAGGAAGTAACAGCTAACAAGGGATGAAGTTGAGCAGCTACAGCTAGTGACTCATTTGCCAGCATAGGTGGAATCTGGGAAGGATGAATGACTGCAGCCTGAAGTTTCACTGAAGCCAGAATAGCTTTTTCTGCTTATTACACTGGTGAGCAGAGATTAGAGAAATCTCTGTCACTCATTAGAACTGCGTCACACCTACTGGCCTGCATGTCAAAAATATAATTATGACATTTTTCTTTGATATGGAGTGTATGTGAAGTAACTTCTCAATCCATATATTGCGGTAGGGTCCTGTCTTCCATCTAACCTATGGTCCCGCTGATATCACTCAATGCAGTAAGAATTTTCAGGTATGTACCTCAGCATAGACAAAAGGAGCATCAAATTGGAAGCAAACATGACCATGTTTAATAGCTTGAACTGAGGCTGGGCCACACCTGTACATACCTATGGGGAAAAGAGAGATAAAATGAGAGACTAAATTAATTAAAACCATGTCAAAATGTTATATTTTCTCAAAGAAGAATTATTGGGGTTTTTGTGAACTCTTTCAATATTTTACAGGAACTCCTGACCAAGAAATGAAAAGCTTAATTCTGTTACCAACCCCCTAAATAACACAGACTCAAGTCTGAAACAACCTAATGGTTTGGTACCTTAATGGCACTGTAAAGTCCACTGTAAGTCTCAAGTGCTTTAAATGGAATTACATCTGGCTTTGGCTAAAGCAGATAATTTTGGGAGGGCTCAGTTAGACCACAGACTGAAAAAGATCTCAATGCAAATTTGCTAAGAATGTCTTTTAAGGAATGGAAAATTAAGGACTAGGAAGAAATAGCAGTGGCTTTTCACTTTTTCTCTCCTGCCTGCTTAGGATGTTTAGTAAGGCCTGCAGACATAAAATGAAGAATTAATCTGATCAAGTTCCTGTATAGGTTCTCTAAATTTCTAGAAACCATCTTTTGGCAACAGGACTACATCTCTTCTGTAGCAAGCAGGGCCCTTCTCATCCAGGATTTTGTGCACATGCATCAAAAGCAAGTGTTATAATAAGGACAGATTTATATTAGAGCTCAAAACAAAACAAAAGAAGGCCCTGAGCACAGGTGAGTGTGGTTATCTGGTGCAAGAAATTGTCACTGGCCATAATGTGCCACTGGCTCAGCTATCATCAGCTCATTGTTTGCCACAAAGAACCCAAGCACTGGAAAGAGAGCAAAGGGGGACTTCAAGCAGTATTACCATCACTGGTTTCTTGGGGCGTCCCATCAACAACCTGCCATCCTCCAAAACCAACAGGAAGATCAGGTCTGGTCATCCAAGCTTCATTCCAGCAATGATAGTTCCTTAGAAAAGAGATGGGACCAGAATATTAAATTATTGGAAAGAAACACACAGACCAAAATAAACTTGTGTATTTATGTCCTGCCATTGCTTCAATAACAATATTTGCCAACTTCACGGTGAAAAAGTTGGCTCTTTTTAGAGAACAGATATTTAGGTCTAGAAGTTTGTTACCTATCTGTTAAAACCTGAAGGCCACAATCCTTCATTGTAGTTTCTTGACTGCAAGTTGAAGAAGCTTTTTTTGATTCTTCTAGTGTGTTCTGAATTCAAATGTCTCAGAAAACTTTCCAGTGCTTGGAGGCTGTTGGGCTATATGAAATGCTACACAAACTACAATCCCTTTCCAGTCAGACACCTCCACTTCAGCCTGCTTGCTAAAGCAAGCTTTGAAACTTCTTCAAGCCATTGAAGCATGGTCTGCTTTATAACTGTTAAGACTGAAGCTTTGGCATTTCTTCTGAAGAGATTTCAGGATCAACTCCGTAACGTAGAGTGTGTAGCTTTCTTTTCATGGCTCAAAACAGACATGCTTAGCTGGTTTCCATGTTGGTTGAGAAAAAGACACTGCATAGGCTTTATAAGACTATCCTCATTGTGGATTCCTTATAAGGTCTTCCCATTGCGTCATGCCAATGAGGGAAATCAGATCTCCCAGAACACATAGCTTTCATAAAACCCATCTACAACCACTGTGGGCCAAGTCTTGCCTTTAGGCCCGAGGACACTATGCTGAAAGGTAAGTTTCTGAGAGTGGTTCATCTAGGCACTCGGGGTTGAAATGCCCTCACTTGGCTGGATGCTCAGGAAAAGAAAAAAAAAAAACCCACTACAGCACAAACACAGTCTGCCCACAATGTTTCAAAGATGAGCAGAAAAGAAGGACAGATCTTGTAAGTTCTGCAGTGCTACCAGTGCTCAAGGGAGAGAGCAGAAGCAAGAAAAAAAGGACAATCTAGGAAGAGGGTCTTGCAGTAAAGCCAGCAAAGTGTTTGAATTTCATTACTGTGAAAATAAAAGAAGGAAGGAAGAGAGAAAGGGGCAATTTTGCTTGCAAATTGTACATATCCTACAGCACATATGAGTGAAATTACATCCGTGTAGCTGCTGATACAGCCCGTAGTACACGCAATGATATTAGCTACCAAAATGGGGTTTGTTAAACTGTGACCATTTCATTAATAATAGGTGAAAAACAGCCATGGAGCAGAGTCAGAAGGATCTGAGGCTTGTCTAACTAGACATTTCAAAGTGGAAATGAAAGCTTGGATCAGAGTAAAACTTGTCAGTTAGGAGAGTTAATGAAGCAGCGCTACAGAAAACGAATTATTCAAGGAAAATGACGCACACTCAGAGAATTTTTGATGCTGCTGAGAGTAGTCAATGCTGAATCATGCTCACAGAGCTTTGCTGAGGGCTACCAGAGAATGAGGACACACTTTGTGGTAGGTGGGTTTTTGAAAACTGTTATGCCAACATGTGGCAGAGACAATCCCTGCCCTGAAGCCTTCACTAGTTCACTTTGAATCAAACTCGGATGTGTCATTAGCTTTATGTTCTGCAAACGAAGAACCTTAAGAGCAGGCAGGAGGGAAGGATGATAAAACCAAGGGGGGGATAACAGTGTGGAAAATGGCAGCTCTGCTTCAATTCTGTAATTAGGTAATGCAGTTTTTCTATATTTTTTTCTATACTTTTTCTTACTGGTTTCTACTGGTGTAATGTTGAGTGCAACCGGATGGCAATTTCTTAATGTCTGCTGCCATGCAAAAAAAAAATACATCTAAGGATATTGAAAGTGAACAGACAGAAAGACATTGCTTGTAAAGCACATGAGCATTAAGGAAAGGAGGATGAGGGGAACATTTGCCTCTCCAAAATGTAGCAGAAACTTCTCCTTAGTAGAGGTGAGCACAGCCAAGGACCTGACTCCACAGCCATAATTTGTTAAGCTGATTCTATACTTCTTGTATTCTACAGCAAGCCTGAGACATTAAAGAAAGCAAGAATGGCTATACAGATCAATGTAGTGACCATTAAATATTTACAGAGATAATTACGAATAGACTAAACAAAGCAATGGGGAAATTAATAAAAGATGGTCAGGTGAGTTTTATGCCTGGAAGACAATTTAAGAAGGGAACTTCATATTGCTTATGAGACAGGCACATGCTGGAAACAGCTGCTGCCCTTTCATTAGCTAAGAAGCTCAGGCACTGGGGTTGAGAGAGGCACTGGTAACATTATGGAGAAATTGGAGAAAAGTGAGCTGGAACTGAATGGGGGAGAGCAGAGGTCTCAGAAGGATTTTCTCCACAAGTCTGGACATGGATGAACCCCCACAGGGTTGGGTGACTTTGCGAAAGTTTCTGCTGAGGTACTGTTGTGGGTCTGCTTGGACCTCACAGTAGGAGTGAGTCTTGATTCCTACCCAAAAGAAATATTCTGTGTCTTTATATCATCATTAAGAAAGACAAGGAGAACAAAGGGGACAGAGGCAGTACTGATGGGCTCAAATCCAGCCAGCTTTATAAAAATAACTTTTTGCAAAGTCTGTGTAATTTTGTAGACCTGTTTTGTTGTTGTCGTCGTTTCCTATCCTGAGGGAGAAGATGATCTTTAATAAAAATAAATAAATGTCAGAAAACATTCAGAGGGAGCCCCACACTCAGAGATTGATTGGACTAAAAATCCTGGCTCCAAGTATCCCTGAAGTCTGAGAGTATTTAAAACCTGAAGACAGATCAGCTCCAGCAGTACAAGGCAATAGGAATGATATATTAATAAAGAAAAAGAGCTTTGCTTCCAGTTTTCAGGAGATTATAAATAAAAGTGAGAAATACATTTTTAAAAAATCATTATAAATACCTTGAGCTTGTACTTTTAAAAAAAAAAAAGAAAAAGAAAAGAAATAAAAGAGACATTAAAATTAAAATCAAGGTTAAGACACAAGTCATTTAAAGTCAACATGTGGGCTACCATAGAGTGTTACAGAGTAATGAAGAGAAAGGACACAGAGGAGAAATGAAAAGAGGTGTGTAATATATTAAGTCATGCCCAAAGGGTTCTGTGCACCATGTACTAATAAATGCAGCAGGAGGATAAAAGGATGAACAAGGCAGTTCAAAAAGTAATCAAGCCAAAAAAACCAAACGTAGGATGGATGAAATGCTAGTGTGAAGTTGCGTATAGATTTCAGTGGAGCAAGGATGATTTTGGATGATCTGGCCCTGTCCCAAAAGAATGGAATAAACCAGGACTGAATTAAGAAGTCTTGGGAAACAGCTGGGAAAAGGAGAGGTAGGGAAATAAAAGGAAACATCAAAAGTGGGGGAGAGGTGTTTCATAGATCAGGTTAGGAGAAGGGGAGAAGAAGAGAAAAGTCTTAAGCATGGCAATGACCCATTACTGGCTGCATATGGACTGAGCAGTGAGGCAGCCTGTCATCAGGTCTTGTTTCACATCATTTATAGGCAGATGAGTTTTCAGAAGAGCGACTGTTCCTTTACAGCTCTGTGAGCCATAGAAGGACCAGCCCCATGGGATGTACTGAGGTCCTGCTGTCACACAGACCAGATGCAGCTTAGCAAACTGGGAACACCAAGGATCCTAACATGAGAGAAAAAGACAAACAGCAGGACCAAACCCCTGGACTTCAGGAGAGGAGGCTTTGGCCTGTTTAAGGTCCTGCTTGGAAGAATCCCATGGGAGGCAGTTCTAGCCAGCAGATGGTCCAGGAGAGCCAGTTGGTTCTCCTCCAAGCTTAAGAATGGTCCATGCCTGTGTGCAGGAAATCAACCAGAAGTTGCACAAGGCCCACATGGTGAACAAGGTGGTCCCTGTTGAACCCAAACATAACAATAAAGTACACAAGAGGTGGAAGCAGGGACAGGTGACCAGAAGGAATATAGAGACATTGTCTGAGCATGCAGGGACAGGTTTAGGGAAGTCAAACCCCAGATAAAAAAGAGTATGTCAAGGGATGTGAAGAGCAGTAAGAAAGGCAAGCACATCAGTATCAAAAGGAAGACTATGGAAAATATGGATCTGCTGCTGAATGGGGCAGGGGATCTGGTGGCAAAGGACTAAGAAAAGGCCAGAGTATTCAATGTCTTCTTTGCCTTGGTTTTTACTGCTTCGTCCTCAGGAATCACAGCCCCTGAGACCAGTATGGAAGTTTGGAGTGATGGAAATATGCCAGAGGAGGGACAAGCCAGAGAATATTTAAACAAACTGGACACGCACAGAAGTCCAATGGATCTGATGGGATGGACCCAAAATTGCTGAGGGAGCTGGCCAATGTCATTGTATGACCACTCATATCTATCTTTGAAAGGTCGTGATGACTGGAGGAGGTTCCTGAGGACTGGAGGAAAGCAAATATGACTCCTTCCTTAGAATCATAGAATCGTTTAGGTTGAAAAGACCCAAAAGATCATCAAGTCCAACTGTTAATGTAGCACTGCCAAGTCCACCCCTAAACCATGTCCCCAAGCACCACATCTAGACGTCTTTTAAATATCTTCAGGGATGGTGATTCAACCACTTCCCTGGGCAGCCTGTTCCAATGCTTGACAACTCTTTCAGTGAATAAATTTTTCCTAATGCCCAACCTAAACCTCCCCTGCCGCAACTTGAGGCCATTTCCTTTCATCCTATCTCCAGCCACCAGACACAAGAGACCAGCCCCCACCTCACTACAACCCCCTTTCAGGTAGCTGTAGAGAGCAATCAGGTCTCCCCTCAGCCTCCTTTTCTCCAGACTAAACAGCCCCAGGTCCCTCAGCCGCTCCTCATCAGACTTGTGCTCCAGGCCCCTCGCCAGCTCCGTTGCTCTTCTCTGGACACGCTCCAGCACCTCCGTGTCTTTCCTGTAGTGACGGGCCCAAAACTGAACCCGGCACTCGAGGTGCGGCCTCACCAGTGCCCAGTACAGGGGAACAATCCCCTCCCTGCTCCTGCTGGCCACGCGATTTCTGACACAGGCCAGGATGCCATTGGCCTTCTTGGCCACCTGGGCCCACTGCTAGCTCATATTCAACCGGCTGTTGACCAGCACCCCCAGGTCCTTTTCCACTATGCCTATTTCCAGCCACTCTTCCCCAGGCCTGTACCCTGTTCTTCTTCAAGAATGAAAGAGTACCAGGTGAACTACAGACTTGTCAGCCTCACCTTGCTCCCTGGGAAGGTTATAGAGCAAATTCTTTTGGAAAACATTTCCAAACATATTAAGGACAAGGTGAATGGCAGTAGTCATCATGGATTTACAAGGGACCAGCAGTGCCTGACCAACTTGATAGCCTTCACTGATGAAAAGAATGACTGAAGGAACAAAGGGAGACCAGTGCTTGGGGCTTGGTTTCTCTTTTGACTTTAGGGCAATCTCCCAAAACATTCTCAGAGACAAACCATTGAAGTATAGACTATGTAACTGGATGACAGTAAGGTGTATTGAAAACTGGCTGAACTGCCTAGATCACAGGGTTGTGATCAGTGGTGTGAACTCCAGCTGGAGCCTAGTCACTAGTTGTGCACCCCAGGGGTTGATACTAGGTCCAATACTGTTTAACACCTTCATTAATGACCTGGATGATGAGACCTACTGCACCCTCAGCAAGTTTGCCCATATGGAAAACTGGAAGGAATGGCTGGTACACCAGAGGCTGTACATGGGGAGAGGCTAAGAAAGCTGCAGATGGGAAGGCTCAACAGGGTCTTATCCAAATGTATAAATGCCTGGTTAGGGAGTCGAGGGGAAGAAGACAGAGCCAGACTCTTCTCAGTGGCCCCCAATGACAGAACAAGAAGCAATGGGCACAAACTGAAATACAGGAAATTCTGTCTGAACATCAGGAAACACTTTTTTTATTGTGAGAATGGTTAAGGACTGGCAGAAATTTCCCAGAGAGGTTGTGGAGTGTCCAATGTTGGAGATATTGAAAACCCAATTGGACACAGCCCTGAACAACCTACTCTAGCTGACCCTGCTTTGAGCAGGGGAGTTGGATGACTTCCAGGGGTCCCTTCTAGTCTCAACTATTCTGTGATGCTGTGATACAAGCTTCAGATGTAAATGAACCCAATTGTTTTCCTTAGATTCCCTCTTGGTAACAGATTATAGGAATCACATAAAAGAGGTTACAGCAACAGGTTGTCATTTCCTCCACCACAGAATGGGTTTATTACAGTTTTAATATAAAGACTTCCAGAGAATGGGTTTATTACAGTTTTAATATAAAGACTTCCAGAGATTAAGTTATTAATGAAACATGCTGATGAGCAGCTATGCTGATGAGTTGAAGATATTGACACAAATCAGGTGTATTAACACTGAATGGGACAAGTATCTCCTGAATATAGGAATATAAAGGTCACATTCACTGCTTCACTCTGAGGAGGAGAGGCCTGAGGCCCAATAACCCACACATAATTTTTACTGAACGGGGCATATAATCAATATATATGCTACACTTCTCCTGTCAGACAGGAGACAGTAAGAATTCAAGGAGCAAGTTACAGGACTGTCTTATCCAAAAGAACAGACTCCATTTCTTGTTCCTAGGGAGTTTTCTTTTTATAAATCTGGCAATAGCATTTCAGTAAGTTGTTTGATACCTTGGCCCATTTCTTTTTCAGCCAAACTAGATTTATTTCAGTAAGTACATACTTGCAACAGTGACTGCATGAACACAATGTAAAACCAGCCTTACAAGTATGGGAACCGGGCAGAAGCAGAACAAGGTGTTCTTCCATAGATATTGAGGTATCCCGTTAAACCTGGCTCCAGTGCCCATCCTGCCCCTTTCCATTTTTAGAAACAGCCTGGCCCTAAGGAGCACAAACCCATTCCAGCTCTTCTCCAGTATGCTTAAATGTGCACTGTATGGTAACATTAGTAGTGGGATCCCCTAGGGTTTGTCTCTTTACATGACAAGCACTTCATACTAAAAATCTATTCATTCTGTTTGACATAAGATAATAGTGTTCTTTAACACACAGAGAAATAAATAAAAATTGCTGTCGTGTTTTTTATTACTTATATAGCTGACATATTAAAGGCATTTGCCAGGAGAACTCACCAGACAGAGTCTTTTGTAATTTTGGTGTCCACTTGCCCTTCGTCATCCAGAAAGAAGTCCAACTGTAAATTGGCATTGTTATCATGGGCAGAACAGTAGTTGGTAATGAGTCTTGCAGGTATCCCCAAGCACCTCAGAACTGTTGCAAAGAGAGAAGTGTGATGAGAAGGACAAATATAAAGACTATGCTCATAGATGAGAGGATGAGAGGAGAGAAACTAATAATAACTAGAATAAAATGGGAAAACTCAGCCAAAACAACCCAAATAATTTCTCCTATCCATCTTTATATAGAATATTAAATATTTTATTTTGTTCCAAAATGATGAGCATTCAAGATATTTAGTGGTACAATGGTTGTACCCTAAGCAGCTTATTACCTATAGTTTTAGAACTGTCTTGCACAGTGACCACACCATAGCTTTTCAGGGCAAATCTGGGTGCAATGGGTCAACTGCATGACCAAATGTGGTACAAAAAAAAGTAAGTTTGAGCTTGTAAGAAATAGAAAATACATTAGGTCTCCTATCAGGAATCCAAGAGAATAACGAGTCTCTGCTAAAAAGAAAATTCATAGAAAATATCTCCTTTTGGTTGATTTGGAGTTTTCCTGTTTGACATCTGCTGTCAGAAGGGATCTGGAGAACAAAAAGAATAAAGCAGAAAATTATTGCTAACAAGTGGAAAATCTGCATTATTTGCAAGTGAAATGTCAGAATTAGAGAGTCTGAACAAAATGAATTACAAAATTTGTATAGATTGCTAAGTAATAGTATTTTGGAGTCAACAGTCCTTTTCCATAAAGGATCTTAAAAGGAGGACCAAAAAAAAAAGCCCCTATCCTTAAATCTCAGACCATCACAATGTAGCACTGATGGCTCTTCTCTCCATTTGACAAGTGGGAAATGTGAAAATGCTATGGCTACGTCTGCAGTGCATTAGTGCATCATTAGGCTTCTGTGTTTGTGGTACACCTTGGCTGATAAATAGGCATGGAGAATGGCCCTGAGGGAGGAGGGGGGCTCCAGGGTGACACATCATCTCAGCTTCTCCAGATGAAACATTTTGTCTCTCAGCCAAAAAAAGTTCCTGTTTTCCAATTTAGGAGCCAACATTGTTCTGCAGAGAACAGGGGGGTTTTTTTGAAAGGAAAAATATTTTTATTGAAAATTCTATTTAAAAGTAGTTCCAGTGTTGCAATGTTGAACAGCCCTTGCTGCTACTGCTGGGTTTTGTATATTCATTAGTGTCACTACTGTGACTCCCAATAAAGTGTAACACTGCACATTCATTTCAAGTTCCTGGATGACAAATTACCTGGATGCATCCAATACCATATGTACCTATTGATTAAACTTAATTCAAGTGCCCTCCCAGGCTTCCAGCACATGAGCCATCAGTGCTCATTCAAAATAATTTGTCTGACAATTTCAAGATTAATGACCATTTTTCAGAATGTTTTAGCATTTTTAACAGATGACTATCTAGAGTGTACAATATAGTAACCTTGGAAAGCTGGGCTGGTCACAATGATAAAACATTGGCACCTCTGAGAAAGACTCAAACTCAGCTCAAAACAACCCTTTCAGTTGCACACAGTTGTTTGGACCTTTGCTGTCCTCTGTGCAGTGGTCAGCAGCTGGTCATGTCAGTGGCTATTTATCAACCACTGGACAATATTTTCATTTCATAACACTCAACAAACTTTATACTTCAGCAATCTTTGCAGCAGTACAAAGTGCCAGGTCTCCGACGTGACTAACTTAGTCAGCAAACTGAGTCTAGTTTTGCCCCAGATAAATACGCATCTCCATTTAACACAGCAGGCTCCGGGCCTCTGCTGCGTTGCCCCAGTTTCATAGTGGCCTGCAGGCAAAATACTGCATAGTGGTGATTTGGGGCCAGTGCAGAAGGAAGGTGGGAGAACTGGTGTGTGCGTCTGTCTGTGATCTAGAGAAATCCAGCTGAGGCAATAGGCAGGGAAGACAAAGCACCCTGTGGAAGTTGCTCCAAGAAATTGCATCCATAGGAAACATTTGCAAGAGCATTTTTTAACCCATTGTGTTGTTGCAGAGGCTGAGGATCATCAAGTACAGACCATACAACCTCAGGCAGTGAAGGAAGTAGACATGTCTCAGATTCTTTGGATGTGGGTGGTTGCTCATTATCCCACTGCACCAGGAATAAAATGAACCATTTCATGTGTTGAAGGACAAAGCGCCTTCCAGCACCTCCCCAAATCAAAACAGGAACCTCTCCAGATATATGAAAGAGAAGCAGAGAAACCTGAAACTGCATCCCCCATTGCAGCTGTGACAAGTGTGTGCCAGAAGGTGGCCAGAAGACAGCTCTATTTCCAAGGTTCTTACTGTTCTGAATAGCTTTTGAACTACCTCAGGTAACCAAAATGAGTTATGAAATTCAATTATACAGACTGGAGGAAAATTATGTACAAAATGAAACATACATGAACAGAACAGGCAAAAATAAAGTGACAATGTAGTGATGTCCAGGGCTGCCTGAGGGTGAAGAACCAGTCTTGTAACTTGCCATTAATTATTCAAATTCCATGTTCGTTGCAGAAAATGGGTGATTAATATCCTTTATATCTGATAGAAGTGTAACATGAAGAAAAGTATAATGCTATTCCTTGAGACAGCAAAATGTGACAGTATTGAGACAGATGAAAAAGGCAAAGTTTCACAAAGAGTTTTTCTGTAATTTCCTTTTCACATGTTAAATACAAGCACCAAAGCTTAGATCTTCAACTGTGGCTGAAAAGTACTTGATGCAAAGTAAGCTCCAAGTCTACAGAAATACCCATTGTGTCCCCCTGGTCCTAAGTGGATCTGGTCCCCCCAGGTTTGATACTTAAATCCATATGCTGTAAGTGCTTCTAATAAAGATCATCTGGGCTTAAGAAAGACACTTTTAGTTTCTGTTCATCTTCTTCTATTGGCCAGTGCCATAAGCATAGAAACTGCTTGACTGGCTCTACATTGGCACTTGACACAAGCATTGCTTCCAATGTCTGGTTCCCATTATCTGTATAGCGCACATTTTTTACACACCCAGAGTCTTTCTTGACTGCAGTGTGTTCCAGTGTATTAGCAGATGATGTTGTTAGAAAGTGCTGGACAGTAAAAAATGGGACCAATCCAACATTGCTTTTCATACTGGGTTTTACAACATGCAACATCTTGTTCTCTGAGACATTGTAACTCTAGTTTGAGGAACTGTGTTTAGACTTAGCCTTGTAGTGCTAGATAGTTCATAAACCAGGCCAGCATTTTCCTGATTGTTCTGGCTCACAAACTCCACAGAAAGTGTTAACAGTGTTCCGCAGACAGGTGCTGGGACAGCACATGTCAATTTTGCTACGAACAACCCTCAGTGGGTGCGATTGGGCCTTTCTGGAGCAGAAACACCACCAGGTATCCCATATTCGGTAACAGTTTCATGTTGCAGGTCTAGATAACAACCCCCCTGTCCATCTCAGATTTCCTAACAGAAATGTGGACTGTGCCAAAACACTAACTTTGTCTCTCCCAAACTTACCCTTGTGAGTCACTGAATATGTTTTACTAAACCAATAAATAGTTAACAGATTTGTGTGAAAGAGCAGTCGAACTGAAGGAGATGCTAAAGGTTTATTTAAAGAGCATCTATTTTAGCCATGTATTTTTAGATATCTCTACTATTTACTCCTGAACACTACAGAGCCAGGAAGTATTTTAGTCAGTTTACGCTAAAAGCTCTCCCTTGTTAAGCAATAATTGCATAGCAGCATAGAGCTTTTCTCACTGATACCTACACGTGTTGAAGACACCAGCAAAGACCCAACACTGGCCGTATCGCACGGGTTGCTTAGAACTGTAATACTCCAGGAGAATGTCCACACTTCCCGTCCAGGCTGAAGGTGCGACACCGTAAGTGTACGTATTGTCCCAGGATCCAGCAATCACACCATTATCATCCCTGGAGTTGATCTAAAGACAAAGGAAACGAGCATTAGGGATGTGAGAGACTGAATAATAAAGAGCTCTTTAACCCAGCAGACAAAGATAGGATGGGAGAGACTGAATATAGCCAAGTTTAGGCTAGAAGACAGACAGAAATATTTAATTAAGAAGGTAGATGAATAGAACAATCTTGCTAAGGGCCATGGATTCTCCATCACTGAACAACTTTGAATGAAGGTCAGACACTTAAAATAATGGAGAAATTAAATCACCACAATGAGTATCCATGTTGCCAGTTTAGTAAGTTTTATTAAACTGGTTAAACATGCTTACAGCTATGTATTTTTAATAAATATGATCAGTTACACACTGATAAGCAAGCCTCAGAAATATTAAGCTAGAATCTTTCCTAACATCATCTGTTTTTCTGTCTGTATCAGCCCAGAGATTTTAATAAAATCACTCTTGATTTACAGCAGATTGAGAAGAGAACCAGTCCACTGTTATTTTTAGAGTAGAAACTAATTTCTTCAGTCCAGCACACACAAAAACAAGAAGGAATTTGCTGTGTAAGTTTTCTCCTGGTAAGATTATACAAAGCGAGGAGTTTTGCTGACTAATGGCTATACTGATAGGCATTAACGAGCAATACATCTCCTAGCAGCAATTTGAACCAAACCAGTTGAGGCTGTGCAAAAAGCTCATTCGCTCTGTATCTGTTAATTATGCTAATGTGGAACAGCTACACACCAGCCAAATAAATCACAATTCTCATTTAAAAGCTTTTGGCTGGATTAACTACTGTTTTATAATTAGAAAATCGACTTCCTGTGAACCCTAGGACTGAATAAAGATAAGTATTCAGAGTCATAACCAAAGGGTTAAGGGGTTGTGCTCATCTCACTGTTGTAGGAGACATGCCAAGAAAAGAGGCACTTCAAGGACAAGGCAGCGTGTTGATCTTCAGGCTCTCCTCTGGCTATAAAGAGAGGAAGTAGAAGGCAACTCTACCTGTTCTTCAATGTCAGGAAACCTTAGAATGATCCCAGCATGGGGCACCTCCTCAGACAAGCTCTGCTGTACCACATTTCAACTTGAGAAAGAATGAGGGTAAAGAATGCAGATGGGACTTAAACACCTCTTGGCCACTTCTTACTGAGGTCCAGATTTCAGACAGCCAAAACTCCCACCCAGCTATGGCCTAGTCCTGCAGATTAGCCCTGAAGTCCATTGACTCCTGGATTTCCAATGGTGAATTTCCCTAAAATGACGGAGTGGCTCAAAACCTAAGTAATAGCCAAGTCCTCTTTGGGTCCATAAACTTTGTGCTGCTCTGCCTGTAAGGCTTCCATGTTCCCTGCATGAGGGACCTTTTACAACTACTAGCCCAGCAATGAGGAACCACATTCAATTCTTACTTCTGTCTGAATGTCTGAAGCCTTATTTCTAATGTCTTGGGTGAAAGAACTAACCAAAAGGTTAAAAGAGAAAGAGAAGTGAGGATATTCTCAATACTTCTTGTGGAAGCTATTCTATTTAACATGATGGTATGCAAGGTTCAGCATGTGGCACTGAGAGGCTGGAGATCCCATTTCAGTGTCATCTAAGACAAAGAGCTCATTCTTTTAAAGCCTGGGCAAATGCCGTAACAAGTGGGTTAAAGGATCATCTGTCTCCAGCAGCCATTTTTTTGTGGACAGTCTATTTTAGTAGCTGACTTGGGAGGACATCTAGCTCAATGACTAGAGTATTATTCTGGGAAGCAGAAGGCATCAATTCAGACATCTGTAAGGCAGAGGGGAGGACTCAGCCTTCCACATCCTGGATGAGATGTCCATCTTGAATATTAGGGATGGGGCTGCTCTTGTACCCACAGCATGACTCCTGGTGCCTAGCTGCTGGAAAGAAGGGAGGGGTGGAAAGTCTTCTCCTTACTCTTTGCTTCTGGTTATTTTAGGTACTTCCATCCTGAGTGGGGTAAGTTTTGCGGTCCCCGTGTTTAAGAGGGGTTTTCTTCTGGGGCCAAGGTAGCACACATAAATATTCTTAGCCTGACTAGGCCATTCAGGGCTTAAAAATCAGACACAATAACACCCACCATTGTACTGTCTTAAGACCCCATTGAGGTTAGCGCTGGAGTGCACATGAAGTCTCTCAGTTCCCCATCCGAAATTCCACCCATTATGCTGCCTTACTGTCCATGGCAGAAATAACTTTCTTAGCTATCTCAGCTACTAGAAAGTGAGCACAGTGTCACAAGAAATGCTATCATGCCTGGAGTGCAATGTCTAAAAGTGGTTTTCCTACCAGTGAGGTATAATTCTCAGGAAAAGGCAATGAGCAGACATAAGTATTTCACCTTTAGCCGAGTGAAATAAAATACCAGACCCCAGAGGTCAGAATGGACAATTGATCTGGCACCTGTTGGAGTGAGCACATCGGGGCAAGAGGGCCAGTTAAATAAGCCTGGCTTTGACTTAGGAGTTGCTTCTGACACATATTAGGCATCCATTACATACCACTGCAGAGGCCACACGGCAGATTTTGATTGGGTTTCCACGCCCAGAGAGCTCCAGTTCTGCCTTGTCCATCAGGAACAGGCAAGCATCCAGAATGTCTTCTTCGAACTAGATAAAAGAAAATACAAAGGGAAACAGAGGGAAAATTGAGTCACTTTTTATTCTGGAAAGCAAAGGCAAAGTTATTTTTCATTGTTGTCATAATAAGCTGATAAGCTTCAAAAGTAGCTGGTCAAGTCAAAGTTCCACATTTAAAAATACATGTTTTCTTCTAGAATAATTGCCCATGTATGGCACAAAAATGTGAGAGGTTGTGAGGGAAAAGAGAGTGTAATTTTCAATTCAATCTCAGTCCAGTTCCCAGAAGGTTGAAATGACAACACAGCCTTTCTGACAGGACATAAAATTTTAAGTGCTAACAAGTATATAATAGGAAGATATTATAATAATAACTACAAGAAGCTAGTCTGCTCGTGAAGGACATCATGTCCTTCACAGATTCCAGACCTTTTAATTTCAGGACTTCTCTGACACAATGCTGGGAAGTTGAACAATAAGTGGTTTGCCAAACTTAATTTGAAGACATTTACATTTTAAAATTAATTTTTAAATCTTTAAAATTGAGAAGCCCAAAACTGACTATACAGATTAATCCTGGTCTGCAAAACTTAGACAACAAAAATACCAAGTGACCTAAAGTAGTCTTCTTCAAAAATAGTGAAAAGGTACAATTTCTTCGATCCAGCACAAACAAGCACAAGAATGAATTGAGGGCAGAGGTGCCTAAATAGACCAGAAATTATTTGTCACAGAACTTGCCCTGCAATGTATTTCATTTTCCTTAGGAGAAACTGCATAGCAAAGGAAAATACCTCTGTCCCCTGGAAAACAGTAGGAGACAGGGAAACGCACATTAATAAAACTAAAAAATAAATAAAAATTAGTATCTTCTAGATACACAATCTTATATTAACATCCAAGGCTGTGACAGAAACTCCACGGAGCTTGTCCCCTTGCCGTGTCAGGTGTTATGTTCTACGCTTGCATCCTTAAAGATATGATTCACGCTAACAGGATTTTTGCTCTCATGCTGCTACTAGACTTGGATTGATTTTGCAACTGTCCCCAGCCTGGCTTAGGCCTCCTGGCAGATAAGGGCAATCTGAGTTTTGCCTCCTGAAGAAAATGAGCAAGAGCCCAGCTGCTGCTTTGGCAGCCCCGGGAGAGGCAGAGGGGAAGGAAGAGTGAGGCCAGAGAGCTGAAAAGGAAGCCCCAAAAAGTCAAGGCTGCTGCTGATGTTGCAAGGAAGATGGGAGCGATGGGATGACATCCCAGGCAGCAGCCGAGCTTTAGCAGAAACCAAGAAAGCAGAGGCACCACTGTGTCTCACCACTCTCAGCCATGTCCTGGCCATGGAAAGTCCTTTTCTTTGCTTCTGCCTGGCTCTCATTGCTCAGGATACGATAGCCGTATGGATCCTTTTCAGCAAACATCTGCCAAGGTAGCACACCTCTCTTATCATCACCCACACTTGCATTGGATTACTTTCTCTGGAGCAGACATTCACTAGTGCGTAACACCTTATAGTCTGAGCAAAACTGAATTCACGGTGTTTGGGCAAACAGGGAAAGAGGGATCAGTGTTTCCCATGGACCTACTCCTAATATTGTATCAACCCTGGGAAGATGAATAATGGCATGGTAGACTCTTGAGTCCACTCCGCTGGTATGTGATATAAATAACCTTGGGTGAGTAACCATGCTGTGGAGACCCTCCTTCTCAAGGAGAATGCTCACAACAGATAATGTAAACTCTGGGCCCTCATAGCCATCCTTTCTGCTTAAAGTTCACTTTTCTTCAGGTGTGGCCCAATGATTTATCACTTTCACCAGGATCAAAATCTGCTTTCTGCACTTTAAGTCATCAGCAGTGCCCAAGACCTGAGTTAAATCAATAAGAATTTTACCCTGCAAATTAAATCTTTCTCATCTCTACAGTTTATGAGACACTGTCGATCTTGCCAGCATATACAGAAAGAATAGAGAGGAAAGAAATTGTTGTCAGGGTTGTTGCCTTCCACCTCAGCATTTACAAAATGACATGAATGCTTGTGAAATAACTGGATTAACAGAAGAAGAGATAGGACAAACTGTACAGCCCAGCTGCCTTACACTGTTGCAGTAGTGCAGGATGCATAGTAGCTTTAACTCTAAAGCCAGTTTTGCCATTCTTCAGTATCCAGGGATTTAAAAACATTAAATCAAACTAAATCAGTTTCCTGCTGTTGTATTGGGCATGCAAATGCTATTTAAAGGGAAGTGGAATGGAAACATAGCACTTGTAATGCTAGACACCCGTGAAATGTCAGGGGAACCAGAGCAGCAGCAGGCAGCCAGGACAGGCGAGTGAACTTGGGCCACACTCAGGCACTGCCTGCCCAACACAAGCTGAAATGGAAATAAACCAAATTCAGGACCCATAAACTTTGGCAGAGCCACCTGGGAAAGACTGCAGGTGAAAAATAAGGCATGAGAAAAAACACAGGCAAAGAGATTCTGTTTGCCCACAGATGTGTGTTGTGTTACAGAGCAATGCATGCAGCTGCGCTGGCCTTCAGTAGGCATCCTCTTTCATGTTAACCTGTTCCTAATAGATGGCCTTCCATTTAAATCGAAGTAAGAGGGGCTGTATCACCTTTTGCACCAGCTGAATTAGGGCTGTATTCCTCACAGTCAGTTGCAGGCAGGTGTGATCTCACATTGCCTACAGTCTGATCTGACCGAACGCATGTGCTGTAAAATTACATTTGCACAGTGCGCTGCAAAGCTAATGCAGCTCAATGTGTGGACATGAGACAATTCATGACAGCAGCAAGAAGTCTATGCCCACCTGTTTTATTTTATTTTTCTCAAAAAATCCCCAATGTTAAGTGAACAATATAGCCTCCAACTTCTGATATTTCTCAGCTAGAGAGTTTCTATGTGCCTAGATTTCTTCCAAAGCCAGACTTCCCCTGAATCCCCTGTGGGCTTTTGTGAGTGACTGGTTATTTACGCTTTCTTAGAAGAAAGGAATCATGGTCATGTTACAAGGAACACCTCCATCCTCATTCGTTATAGCTATGTTTCAACTGGTCTGTTGTTTTTTCTTCCTTGGTCCATTTTTCTTGCCTTTCCTCCTCTCATGTTGATGCTGCTCATTAAAGACAGCAGCTGTGAGAATCATCTCCCACTAGTAACCCAGTTTTGAACTGTATGTTCCTTTTTAATTTACAACCTGAGTTAAAGCTTCCAGCTGTCATTGTTCAAGGCAATTTTTTTAGCCCAAGATTATTACCGTGCACGAGACTATCTGTATTTTTTTATAAGACCATATACCTTTCACCTCTATGACTGTATGTGGCCATATGCTTTTTACTTACACTATTATGCATGGCTATATATATCATAAAAACAAAATACATACTTGTATGCTATGTCTATAATATAGGCCTTACTGCTAGTACTTTTACTCTCTCACAGCAATGCTCTTATTCTTAACATCCAGAATTGCTGAAAATGAAGGAGATGCATGTTTGGAAATTGTTAGGGTAAGATCAGGAACGTCACATCTTCCATCTCACTGGAAGTGAGGGAACAAGAAGAATATTTCTCCATTGCTTTGCAGTTTGAGATGTCTGTTACACCCATACAAAATGATTGATTCCATTAAAACTCTTAGCTTGGGCCCCCTTAGATGCATCTGCCATACTCAGTTTTCACACAGGCAAGTGATAGAAAAGGTGCACCACAGTACAATGTGGAAATCAGGTCCTCCAATTTCAGACAACACAGGAATAAAGTACTTGACAAAAGGCTATGGTACAGCCCTAACCTCCCAGACAGAACTACCTCCTAGCAAAACCAAATAAATAATGCAGTTTCTCAAGGGAGCCTGGTGTTTGTGTCAGGAAGGTGCCAGATTTGCAGAATATAAGCACCTCAGGCCAAGCCACCATAGGCCATTAATTTAGCATTTTAGGACATAAATCCAGCAGCTGGTTTAAGCAGCACCTTCCACCTCCAGGCACTCATTCCCCTCTCTCCCTCCCCCTTACATCTGTCACTTAATGGATCCCAAATCTAGGAACAGAGCAAGCCCCAAAAAATAACCCAGGGAAAAAAAAAACAACCCAAAAACCCAACAACCAAGGAGATGCTTATTCAGCTAGATCAGCTCTCCAGTCTGATTCACTGCATGGCTGCACAAGCGCTTGCAGGGGGAAGGAAGGACCAGGAGGGGGCATTTTTGGTCAACTTAAATGCACACCCAGCTTTCGCCTCAGGATCTGGTTCCACACCTCTTGTATCAGGGGCACCAGCAGCTTATGGCATTGCCCCCCCCCCCGCGCTCCTTATTTCTGCGTTATTTTTATCTCGGTCAGGATGACAGTCAGACCCCGCAAACAACAGCGCTGAGACAACCAAAGGAATGGTGCAGAGGCAGGAAAGGCAGTGCTGCCGCAGGCAAAAAAGATGAAATTGTACCCTTAAATAAGGAAACGAGAGATGTGAGTTGGAAGAGCTCTCCAGGGCAAGCACGCTGGCAATCCATCCTGCTCAAGCTTTGAGACTGTCTTTAGCTGAGGGAAAGCAAGCAGAGCAAGAAGGCCCCTTCTGCAAGGCTGTGCTGGGGAGGTGCCAAGAAAACTGAATGGATCCGTCACCATAGCATTAAGGAAATACTTCAATACTTCCTTAATTGTGCTGTTGCGAAAATCCAAGAGGTGAGCTGGGCAGAGTTCGCCACGTCCAATAACTGTCCATTGGAGCACCTCTGAGTGACAGCTAGGGTTAGCTTTGCTCATTTTGATTCTGCTTGTTAATGCCTTTTCCCTGTTCTCACACAACAACTTCAGTCTTTCACCCCATAGGGATTTTCAGGCTGGTTAGTGCTTACAAACAGATTGAGGTAAAATAGGCAAGCAGTAAGTCCGATGTTACTGAAGGCGCACCAACGCCGCACACCAGCCTGGCGCGGGGTGTTTCCCGCTGGCTGCAAGAGCGGGATTTTGACGTTGTCAAATCCAGGCAGCAAAGGGAGAAGTTTCCCTGCTTTGTCAGAGTGGTGAGGAAATTTAAAACTCTGTGATTAAACCCCAGTTTGTCATAGGAACCCTGACAAGCTGACCCCCAAGGAAGATCAGCATTATTTCCACCAAGCTGCTAAAACTAAAAGGAAGCATCAAAAAGCAATACGGCCTATTGCTGAAAAATGAAAAAAAAAAAATATTCTCAACTCTTTCACCAAATTGGTTTGGTCCTGAAGTAGCAATAACGTAGCAGCAGAAATACTGCTGCACTGTGGAAACCTCAGCTAATGATTATAGCTTTCAACAGGCAGCCTCTTAGTATTTTAAATGTGCCCCTAAAACAAAATCTTTAAATATCAGCTATTATAACATTACTTTTCTGGATTAGGCATATACCCACCTCATACAATTTTAAAATTATGCCCCTCGTCTTTCTGAGGGAGACACCAGTAATGCACTACAGAGCCCACAGTCTCAACCACAGTCTGGTGTCAATTAAACTCACTTGCTGTCCTACTGGAGCAGCCAGAGAAAGTCTAAATAGCTCACCTGACCATAACTCCAGCTTCTCAATTTTATGTCGTTGATGTTTCCATGGAAAACAATACCAACATCATTCAGGACATATTCTTCTCTTTCCTTCTCATCATCCAGGTACACGGCATCCTCTGCATCAGTTTACCAAAAATAAATGTTAACACAGTTGCTTAGTTTTCATATAGGACAGATAAAAAAATCTTAGCATATAATACAGTCATCTTTGATGAAAAGTACCCCTCTTTCATCAAACAAAGCATTACTTGCCTCAACAGAGTACAAGCATAAGGAGGTAGCAACCCCAGTTAGGAATATGATACACTACTTAAAAGCATGCAAGATGCAAAAATGCTGAAAACTCCTGCCTGTTTTCTCAGGATCTGTAATGTAAGATTAAAATGTCACATCTTATCAAGAATTTTATGATTACTGTGTACGACTAATTTAAAAGTTGGAGCACCATGAAGCAATTCTGCATCTATACAAACAGATCAAAGAACAATTTCAAACCTATTAATGTTAATGGAAAACAGATCAAGTCAAAAGATCCAAAGAAAAATCTGTAGTGCATTAAAAAAAAGGAATACAGCTTTTACAGTGTATTAACAGAAGGGTTTGATTGTTTTTTCTGTACATAAGTTACTGACTGGAGTATCCCTCCCCCATGTAGCTTGACTGACCAGCTAATATGAGGAGACATTCATGTGTCCACGTGAAAACTGGAAGTAACTGGAAGAGATCTTTATCAAAACATACACAAAGGGTATATCCTAGATTAGTCTTATGTCAAAAGTCAAGAGCATATGCGTCGACCCTCACCCTGCAAACATGATTCACATACATAAATAACCCATTATTAGTATTCATAAATAACCCTGATAGACATGAAGCTCTTCCGATGTTCATAAGAAAGTATGAAGACAGTCATGATTCTGTGACGCTAGAATAGTTGAGGATTTCTTTCCTGTGCCAGTGCTTGTATTTTGAGACTAAAAGATACTGCTTAACCATGAATAGTCTGGGAATTGATTAATTTGAGGAAATCAGTAATGCGGTACCAGATAGCAAATTAAAAGGAAGCGATAAGCTCTGGTAGTTTGATATGAGCAAGTACAAAACTACCACTCACTACTGCCACAGTGGATTTTTTCCAGCATCCCACTAAAAATTACTAGAGGATCATTTCACTTTTGAAAGCCTATTGATCCGTTGTATTTTGTTGAAATGCAAATCAGATTTGTACTTCCTCGTAAACCTCATCCTCAAAAGCTTCTTAATTTGCCCATAAAACTGCAATTTGGCTGAAAATAAGCTCAAATCGGAGCCTTCTGAAAAAACCAATAGCAAAACTCAGACTGGCTTCAGCTAGGTGAAGGGTTTTGCCAGTCGACACACCTGACCCTGCTGGAAGTTTTGTTTTCTATAAAGATATATTTACATCTCTAGGTCTATACATACAGAGGGGATTATGCATAGGTATGTAACATAATGACCTCCACATTGGTGTGCAAGGAATGATAGGGAAGCAGGTGTTAGATGCAAGAAACTTTTCTTGCATTTGAGGACATCAGTGCTTGCTATTATGCTTTTGACAGGGTTGCTGTACAGGCGCTGCAGGCTACCTCCAAATCTGAGCAAATGGAGAAGCGGCAGGTTTTATTGGGTTTTCCCTAAGGCAGGCAGGTCTGAGATCTGCTCCTGCATTTGGTGGGGTGCTGGTATTCACCCGGCTTCTGAGGGCTGGGCCATCAAGCAGTTTCTTCATAGGCTTGTCACTACCCATGACCTAGTCAACCTGCACCCAGGCACAAAGCAGAAGATCACGAGTTTATTATATTCAGAGGCTACAAGGTGCAAGAGAGCGTTAAAACTTGACAGTGAATCAAAAAGCTGCAGTCATTTATGCCAGCAGGGACTTTCATACTTACAAAACTGTGTATTACATGACTTTTTTGAGAACCAACTCCCAGCTCAAAACAAGTTCTGTGTAATATACCACTAAAAATATTGCAGATGTTACAGATCATCTAGGCTCCGTTTCATTAGGCTGGATCTGCCTGATTTGCTGATTGAACAATTATATGCATTTTCTCATTGACCTTTGGATTTTATTAAAGCATGTGCATACAAATGGTACAGAGAATGCATTTAAAGAAAAACTCACACCTTCTGTACAGTTACGCATTCAGTGGAGTGTGTACATATGCCTTCTTGACAGCTGTTGTTTTCTTTCAGGGATTAAAATACCAATATTGATCTGGCTGGTATCAATTGAGATGCTTATGTTATTTCGAGACTGCGTGATCTTTGCTAAATCAGATGAAAATTGATTAACTTCTCTGTCAGTTATTTTAAAATATTTGTGTTTTTTGAAAAAGTAAAAAGGGCTTCTGTGTTTCACAGAGAAGCCAGTTGCTTAGATTTTTGACAGCTTTCACTACCCTTGAGACTGTTTAGAAGAAAATACGAGGCATTTGTGACTACTTTGATGCTAGGCATGCTCTACATAGTACAACTCCTAATTATTTTGTGCAAGTGGAGGCTCACATCTGACAAACAGAAGAATTCCACAGAAATGTGCTGGGTTTGTTTGTTCTTTCTCTCTAGCAGTTTAGAGGGGTCTTTTGCTCACTTCTTTCATCCTGGGAAATTACTAAGACACTAGCAATGCTACAAAGAAGCAAATTAGCCTCTATGCTTCTCTGTTTGAAGATGGATAAGGTGAAAATACACTTCACATAAAGACAGTACTCCAGGTGAGGAATCCTGCTGAACACAGGCTCCTTGTAAGAGAGATGAAGAGTGCAGAGCAGCCCTTTCAATTTGGGAAGGTGAATGAGCATGAGAAGACCCTACCCAGTGTGGGGGGACCCCATCCCCAGCATAGCAACTGCCTGGAGTTGGAAATGCTATTTCTTCATGCAGACGGTGACCACTGAGCACAGCAGCCCCAGCAGAGGCAGCAGGCTTGCCCTGAGCACCCAGCCTCCCTTCAGCCTGCTCCTGTGGGAATCCAGGATCGCTGGAACCACAAAATTCCCAGGGCTGTAGCTGGCTAGAGCACAGTGTTGTGGCAAACACAGAGCTGCAAGAGCTAAATACAGTTATCTACAAAACCCACTCCATCCAGGGCCAAGGTCAGTATGCTGCCTTACTACTACTACTATGCTTGCCTACATTAGTGTAGCAGAAGGATGAAGCTCTGTGTGAATTTTACGCACGTGGAATCTACGATACAAGAGATCAAATTTAAGATTTAGCTATAAATGGAAGAAAATGTTATTGGGCCAAATTTGGATGACTAGTAACATGAGAGGAGTCCGAAGTCAACCAAACGTTACTAATCCCCAAACTGTATTAGGACATTTAAGCAGAAGAAATGTGCAGATGACCCAGTAAAGTTGCAATATATTTGATTGCTTAAATATAATGCATTTTGCAGGAGGCTTAGGTGAACGAAATGCATACCTCAGCCCACAGAGTCTGCGGGTTACTCAGATACACTGTGCATCTCCACCTGTGACAGCCACACAAGTCAATGCAAAGTCTTTTCCTGCTAAGAACTGAATGGTCCCCAGCAGAAAGTTGCTGGCACTCAGCACCTCAGAAAGAGCTCACAGCATCCAGATCAAAGCAGCCCTTCTCTGCTTTCATGTAGTCTGGTACAGCTAAGAGTTAAGTTAAATTCCAAGGCATTATCCCTAACTACTTGCCATTTGTATCTTCTGTTTCGGAACTGAAGAGGGCTCTGCATGCCCAAAAGCACATCTGTTTTTCCCAACTATGCAGCTGGCTGAAGAAAGGATGTCGCCTCTCCTCACAGCCTTTAACTGGCTTATTAAGTAATTCAAAATTCACCTGAGTACCTGAAATCTCAATCCACTAGCTTGCTAGATTCCCAGATGTTTGGGGCTGGTGTATGTCATTTTGCAGGATCAGGCCCTGCCTCTGCATTGAAAGTATTCTTGGTGATCAGCCTTAAAGGTAGCTAAGGGGATTAAAACATATAAAAGCATCTTATGATTTTGGAAGCAAAGTACTCTGTAGCTTGACTGGTAAAGTATTCAAACTTGTTCTGAAACAGAAAAAAAACTCCCATGCCTGGCTGGGAAGATATGTCAAAACTGAACTACAGTAAAAAAAGGGGTAATAAGAAAGGGCACAAATGCCTCTGTCTTAAAGAAAAGCTGATACTGACACATTGATGTTTCTCCAAAATGATGAGTCGAAAATCTGTGCCAGACACTGACAGAACCCATACTCTGCTCCCTGCGGTAACAATCCCCATTCATTCCCCAGCATCAGCCTTCTCTCTTTCTAATGAGGCTTTTCACTCAGACTTTTCTGCTTAGCTATTAACCCAGCAAACAAGTCTAGGAGATTTTCAAACTATTGTTTTCTCTGCAGTTTAACTGCCTGAGTTTTTATACCCTTTTGTCATTCCACTGAACAATCTTTTCCAGCCAGGGGATAAAGCGTGGAGAAGCAGTCCCTGGTTTTCTAACACAAGGAAAGGGCGAAAAGGCAGATATAGGAGCCAATTAGCCCAAACTACCTAGGAGTAAAAGTAGGGGCAAGAAATGAGAATAAATCCAAATCCAAATGAAACATGCAGAAAATGAAAACTACAATAGCCAGCAAGGGACAGGACCTGAAGTCATTGAGACACACCTGAACATGTACGCTGGAAACAGAAATGTGTTCCTCCAGGGGTGACCCCGACTTGCTGTCCCTGGGACTGGGGGCACACAGCAGATCCCTGCTGCCCAGAGTCTCTCTTTTGCTTTCCTGAAGCAGAGCTTTTCCATCGGCCTTGCCGATGGCTGCTGCTGGAGGCAACTGCTGCGTATCTTGCTCCCTGCAGGTTTGCTCCCATGCTGTGGTTTTAATCTTGCTGGCTTTTGGCCCCTTTCAGCTCAGGTGGGAAGAAGGGAGGGCACAGGAGAGCAAAGCACGCGTGTGCCATGAACAGAGATGGATCAGTCAGCACGCTGGGCTGGTGCAGAAGGAGGTGTGAAGAAGGGATTGATTGTCCCCTTCCCACTCCCTGACCAGCACCTTGAATCAGCCTGTGTGGTCCCAGTCACACCACAGTGGGGTAGCCAAGCCCCCCACATTGCATTTTTTCTCCAAAATAGGGCTTCATGCAGCCCTAGCTGGTTGTGTGCTGCTAGTCATGAGGCAACCTGAAGCGATGCAAGAAGCTTTTTCTTTGGGGTTTATCCCTTTCCAAGGAGGTGCTGAGCCACTACAGAGTCCCCGTGCTGGCTAACAAACTGGCTGTTACGATACCCACGACTAAAGCCAAGGGATGCTCTACCTTGGGGTGGAGAATTGCACCTCCCTAGCTGGTGCTGTGACAGACTGATGATGCCTTCAGAAACCTTGAGCAGTTTTGTCTGCTCAGCGGTGGGTCATAGCTTTGGCAATGATTCCTCTCTTTCTGTAACACACCCTCCCTCCTCTCCCAGACTAAACTCTTACCGTGCTGCTCTAACGTACCTACCTCTATACTGCTTTCAGAAGTATCTCACGGTGTTGTGGGGCCTTGGGCCCTGCCCTTCCCTCCTGTTCGCGCTTAACTAACTCTGCTTTACTCAGCATTAACATATATCTTCCTAAATAATGCATAAGCTAATCATTGCTTATATTCCCTTGGACCAGGGGCAAGTAATGAATTCAGCACAAATCATTCCATATACTGACAGTAGTGCAGCTGAATAATGGACTCTATTAATAACACTAAACTTACTTGTCACTCGATAGGATGGCCCTTCTTTTATACGGGATTATTTGATGTAAATACTCCGGTAAAAAAGTTGAAAGATCAAGGAGGGTAGTGGGAGAATATTAAAGTTAACTGGTGACCTAAATATATAGCAATATGTATGGCTTGGAGCCTTACAAGTGTCAGAAGCTCAGACACAGCATTACAGCCTGTCAATAGGTTGAGCCAAACGTCTCTGGTCCTCCTTGCACTCTCCTTAAAGCCACACATGGAGTTCATTTAGGTAAAATATAATTCTGCCAGCATAAGGGCTGATTTTGCCCAGAATCCAGGGAGATTTAAAAAAATTAAACTGTTCTTCAACCCACCACATTATAAAAAAAGGCTTATTTGCAAAATGTTCTGTTCCTCACAGAGGACAGGGTTGCTGGTAACTAGTCACCACTAAAGGGGTAGTTATAAGGGCAAATATCGTGTAGCGGTGGGAAGGCACCACCAGTGATGCCACAGCAGTTGACACCATCCAACCTGTGCAGGAGCAGCAGCTCCCATTGAATTCCTGCAGGCTTTCGGCTGCAGATGATCAGTCCGAAGTGTGGCGACCAGCAATGTAACTCAACAGAGTATGGGATGCTGCCACATCCTGCCCCACATCAAATCCTGGAAAAAAACATGCCTGTATTGACTTGTCAGTTTAACGCACACACATGCAGGCAGGAGGCTCACACTGATGCCCTCTGAAGTCGAAGCAAAGCTTTGGGGTATATTTACTATGAGAAATGGAGCATTAGCATGCTGCCTGAGCTGGTAAACACAGGCTTGGTCTCATAAAACTGCAGAGGGCAGCTCCGGCACAGGCACACGTCTGCAGTATGGAGTCCCACTCACGCAGGGCTATTCCCCAGCCTGAAAGACCTGCCTCTTGGCAGAGTTACTACGTAATTTCCAGATCCAAACTGGCCTGTCTCCAACCTCCTCGCTACCAAGCTCCCCTTCCTGGCCCACCCTCTCCCGAAAGCTGATGAGCCCAGCAGCAGAAAGTGTGAACCTTTGACTCTTGAGAAGGTACTCACGCTGGCACCAGGGATTGAACAGGATATAAGTGTCAGTCTCAGAGTTTCTGTGTGTCCGTAGGATGCCAAAGGGAGTCCAGACAGCAACGTACAGGCGAAACTTCCCAACGATGCAGGTGGCAGAGGACATGATGGACAAGCGAATGGAGTTGTTCTCCTTGTGGGTAATCTTGGCTCCCCACTCACCAGGTTTCAGCACATCACCTACTAGGATCGGGATGTAGGTTCCTTTGTTTTGCTGTGGGTAGCGACCTGGAGGGAGAGGTGAAGAGGTTCACGTTGTTTTGACAGTTTCCTAATTTCCCAGCAGTCCTCTACCCCTCTGTCCTATATTCAACAGAGGTGGCAAGTTTTAGTGGGCAGAAACCACCTCCCTCCCTCGTTGCTTCACACAGTGCCTGGTCGCTTGGCAGTACAGCCACCTGAATACATGCAACAGCTCCCAGCAGGCAGCCTGTGCAGATACCCCAACCTGTCTCACTCCAGAAAGCTTCAGTCTTGCTGGCTTGGGCACTGCCAGGAGTGTAGCCCTGGTGGCGTGAGCAGGGGCTGTCCCAGGCTTTCCTTGCTCACCACTGTTTATCCTAGTGCAGCAAGTTGCACTCCACTTTGCTCCTTGCCTTGGTGACAGCTATGCTGTTGGTTAGGTAAGAGCCCCTTCCCCAGTTCAGATGCACCCACCACCCTCATTGCTAGCACACAAGTGCCCACTGGGGCACGGACATGGGCTTTGGGGCTCTTTAGCAGAGCAGAACCTTGTTCTTCTCACTGCACTACTGTGCTGACAGGCGGAGACCAAGCACTCTTTCATACAAGCCCACACAGATGGAGGAAATACAAGTCAGTCCACCAGCAGATACCTAACGCTCAGTTCTTCCCGAGTGTCCACTCCTCATGGACAGAGTGGGTACCAACTCTGGATATGCAAAGTATAGATGAGCGTATCTGGCCTGGTTAACAAAACTTCCTCTGCAAGCAATGGGTCCCAAAGTATGACACACTGCCAAAGTATCGCAGGTAAAAGTCTACCTCATAGTAAGACAAATGGCACCCCAGAGAAGCCTGTTTTACTCTGCCAACCGTAAAAAGCATCTAGACAGATAGGCTACAAGTAAACATGTACACTGCCAGGATTCAAAGTTATATGTGAGGATCCACCCTTTAAGCCTGACGTAGAGCCAAACTGTATCTGGAAGCCAACCAGCAGTATAGACAGAAAAGACACTTGTGAGAAGGCTGAGTTCCTTATCTCATTCTCAAATCTATTCTTTGTTTTATATTTTAGGCTCAAAGTCAGACTCTCTCATTCAAAAATAGGGTAATGAAAAGCAACGATGGCAGACAGAGAGACAGACTTCTATATTTTTCATTCCTACTGTTTAAGAACAAAATTAAACTCACAAGGGTGTTGATTTTCCTGCTTGCTTATTTTTATACAGCTGATGTAGAGATAATCCCAGATCTGAACACTGCTACATTCTGGGAAAGGACAACTCCAGCTTTGAATCTGAAGCTTGTGAGCTGCCACGACATCCGTGTTTCTAAGAAATCTGGAGCTACTGTGCTACATCCAAGAGATTATTTGGTGCACATGAATTTCCATTTTGCAGATGTTCAGTGCGCATAAATGGCCCACTTTGCTCTGTTGGCCAGGGTTACTGTAGCCCATGAAATCCATTCAAATCAGTGAGGGATGCAACAGAAGGGAAAGACCTACAGAAGAAAATAGGACTAGAATAAGAGCAAAATCGATAGAAAACACTAGAAGATAAAGCACCGGACACTTCAAATATAAGCCATCAAAGAAAAGCCAGTCTAGAGAGAAAAGCCTATAGAGGTAACAGAGATAAGAGTCTTGTGCCTGCTAACAATTGCGATCTGAGAGCTGAACATATTCTTGTTCTTTGTTGTGCAGCTGGGTATGACCCAGCTCGCCTCTACTGCTGATATTTTACCTTTAGTTTTGACATAATTGTTTTTTTTAAAAAGCAGTCTACGCAAACAAAGCAGCAGAGCAAACCAAGTAATTGAACTGACATCCCTGAAAACCGTTAACAAGTGCTACTTTTAAAAATACCTCCCTTGCCTCCTTCAGAAAGGTGGGAAGAGGGAGAAATTACTATTTTAAGGTGGTTAGGAACTGACATTATCATCTTCACTGGAAGGTGCACATCAGCATAGGAGCCTGTCGAGGACTGAAGGAGCTGTGCTCTGGCAGGAACTTGGCACCGCTGTGTCCGTGCACACCATGTGCACGTGGGGGGGCTGCAGAATCACTCCCCAGTAAATCTGCCTGTAGGAACCACGTAGGATCTGAGAGGCTACAAGGCCTTTGCAAGATATCCTTATGGAATCCCTATCACTGCCACCTCATAGCAGGTTCGGCAAAGTACCAGCCCTCTGGTATTCTCACTTTTCTGAAGCCCTAACACGCAAAATTCCATTTACCCTTCCAAGCAGAGGTCCCTTTTGCATTCAAAGCCACAAGACACCCTAATATGCCTGTCGCTTGACGAGGGAGAACCTGTAGCTGCTGCTGAGGAGTACAGAAGGTCCCTTCAGCCCAGAGCCCTTGCATGCCCCACAGCTGCTCCCACGCTGTAAGAGGGAGAGGTCACTGCATTATCTTGCTCACTCTTGAGGAGAAGGTACTCTGGGGTATTGCCTACATCCCTGCAGACAGAGCAGAGATGCCAGGGAAGGAATATGCTAGAAGTCAGGATAATTTGCAGATGTTATAAACAATAAATACAAGAGAACATTGTTTACTTCTGACAGCGAATAGGGTTCAGTGCTCGCTAATTGTTGCATAAAGCCTGAACCCACAAGGAAGCCTGGGAAGATGGGCAGAGCCCTCCGGAGCATAGTGAGCAATTTCCAATGTTTTATGTGAAGAGAGGACAGGTTCCCTAATCTTCTGAAACAAAAACCGAAATGCAAATGGAAGAGCGAGGGAATTGTTACTTCTGACAGGAGCTTGTGGAGCTGAATTGTAATTGCATATCTAGACACCTGACAGCACCAGCCAGTCTCATATACACACATCTCTTGTCTTGATACTAGAGCGCTACAAAGCTGAGTAACTTTGGCATTACATGTTAAGGTTGCTGGCAAAATAATCCTTACGTAGGTTCAGTACTATGTTTATCAACATTGTAGGGAAGTCCTCTCAGGATCGCTTGGCCATTTGACTTTTATCTACATTTTGAGTGCGTATTTCTAGCCGCAGTGGAAAAGTAGGGCCCATTTTGGCTCATAGTTGGGATATCTGTAATGTCAGCCCTTTCTCAGAAGGGATAACATGCAGTGGTGATTTCATTCTCTGGGTTAGAGTCTCTAAGGAAGAAGATTCAATGTTATCCAAAGACTCATTACCAAAAGCCTGTGAACGCCTGGTGGAGCAGTCTCTGCAGGGTCTCTGGTGCTAACCCAACCCACAGAGAGGCAGGAGGGTGTTTGGGTGCACGTCAGGACCAGGAGCCATGTAGAGAAGATAAGATAAAACTCTTTTTATGCTGACAGGAGGGTGCTTCTGCCAGCAGCATCAGCTGGCTCAGGTTCTATCCTGCTCTGATTTGCTCCAGGAGTTGGCAGCCTGGACCACGCTCCACAGCCAGTTCTTTGTGGTTGCCTCACTTCCTGATGCTCATGTCTGCTTTGGGTGTAAGAGGCCCTGGCCTTCACACGAGGACATTTCACAGCCAATTGGTCTGTGAAAGACAAAGATGTTGCGTGACGTCATGCTGTTGGGATGTCCCTGTCTGCTCTAACAGCACAGGGAAATGGGAAAATCCAGCCTGAGAACTCAGAAATCCTGGAGGTCACTGCACTGTTACCACCAGGCACAGGGTGAATTTTTTATGGGCTCCTTTTGCAGCTTAGAAGATATCAGGCACTGAACGAGGGCTGCTGACTATCCTGTCTTCAAAGTAGGAGAGGGCAGGAGAGAATTCACTGTGACCCTCTTTCATGGGCCTCCAACACTCTGCATTTCAGTACTAGGTACTGAGCTATGAAACTGCCAGAAGACATTATTTTTGCAGAAACCTCCCTTGTACAGAAGGTTTAATGGCACAAACATACCTATTTCCCCTGCTGCACAGTGCACTGGCCTGCAATCCTTTGATACTTCTTTCTCATCTTTTCTTATCCCACCTTGGTTTCTGTAGCTATCCACGCTGGGCTCCTAAAGCTCCTGCTCACTTCAGTTACATTTCAGCTCAGCTCTACACCTCCCGGGGTTTCCAGGCACTCAGGAAAAAAGGAGCAAAATAGCTGCTGTCCCTATAAAAGGAGCTCAGGTCTCTGTCAGTGCTGCATCACAAGGCTTTGAAAGTAAATAAACATGACTGAAGGTCTACATGGCGAAACACACCCTGACTGAAGCGTGTGTGGATGTGGGTATGTATGGGATGCCCCTGGCACACACACACACACACTTTACAGGGGCAAAAAGCAGAGTCCGGTGTTTGTTAAAGCTTGCCAAAGTCTATTTACGCAGCAGCAAAAGAATGGGCCGTCTAAACCGCAGAACCGTGGCCACACACACATGCATTCAAAGTGAGTTATTTTTAACATATGCCTTAGCTCCTTAGCATGTCAGCTCCAGGCCCATCAGGCACGGAGGCAAGCTATATTTAATTCTGGTAAAACTGCCACACCAGAGAGGGATTTACAGCAACAGAGGGAGAGCGAGAGATAGGTACAGCAAGTTCAGCTGGCAAAACACGACACTCCTCCTCCGGTTATCCAATTCTGCTGCTGTTCCTTACAAGTGACTAACAGGGACCAGGGCTTCCTCAGATGATACTCCTCCTCCTCCTCCTCCCCTGGCCAGTACCTGGAAGTCCCTGTCTCCATCTAGTTTAGTTTTTCCCTTGATTGCCGGTGGACATACACATTGCTGTACGGGTGTGCGCATTACACATCTCCTAAATTCCACTGCTGAGTTAGCACCGTGCTGGTAGCACAGGCTGTGGAGGGACTGATGGGGGCTCTTGGATAGGCCCTACACAAGTGAGTAGATGTTTTACTTTTGGCAGGGAGGAGGGTAAATTTGGTAGCACAGAGATTAGAAGTATAGTGAGCTTCAGAGGGCGTTACCTCCCTGGTGGAAGTAGGATACTTCAGAAGAAAGGGAGGTGAACAAAGCTATTTCTCAATAGCCTTTTTGGAACCCTCCTTGGAAGACTGTTTTTTAAAAGAGTTGAGGAATCTGTGTCCCTTTGGGACATACGTTACACACAGGAAGGTTAACAATTTTGTTGTTAGGTTCATTTGTTTTACCTAGATACACTCTTTCATACAAAGGGTAAAGAATCTATTTCAATACCAGCCCTGGAAGTATAATAATTGTGACAGGATGATAAACAAATTTGAGCTGGAAGCCCCAAGTACAGTAGCTGTGTAGCAGAGGTAAGCCTTATTGTAGCAAGTAGCCTGGGGATGGGTGTTAGTATACCGGGACCATGCCTTACTAATCACTGTGAATAACTACAACAAATCTCAGGAAAGGAAAAAGAAGACAAAGGAAGAAGAGAAGAAAGAGGAGAAGGAGGAGAAGAGGAGGACAAAAGAAGGAGGAGAAGGAGGAAGAGGAGGAAGGGAGAGAGAGAAAAGAAAGCACAGAGAAAAAAAAAAGAAAAAGAACAAAGAAAGATAAGAGATGCTCTAATAAAATCCCAAACAATCAAAACAAGCAAAAAGGAGAAAATTTTTTTGGTAAAAAACAGTAGTGTCTTTAAACCACTGCTTTAATATCACATCTGGGTCCCTCCCACCCTCAAATTCCATTGCCTTCACAAGTGCTGCATACAAAATGTAGGAAACAAATATCTTCAGATAATAGTTACTCGTGGCTTGAGATAGGAATCTTTAACATCTGACCACTGTTTCCCAGGAATGAATGTTTCTAGTACTTTACAGTTGTAAAACACACATCAGTCACCCACCTTAGCTATTAAAACCATTTAAAAATACAGCTAGATTTTATGTGCCACTTGATGATGCTGCAGCAGTGCAAAAGGAGAGCACAATAAAGCTAAAGATTCCTTTGCATGAAATACTTCATTCATGGTACTCCATGAGGGACTCCCTCCTCTCTCCTCCTCTGGGGCTTGGCTGGGAATTCCAGAGGGGAGGAAAAAAATACCCCAATGTCTTTGTTCAGAAGGTGGAGAGGTTTGTTGCTTGCTAAGAGCTGGTAAACAGGTATCTTCACTGCCTGGAATCAGTCTCTGGGAAATGTGTTCCACTGCTAATAAATTATTCTTTCTCCCCCAAAATGGGACTCCATGTTTAGATCATCAGGTGTTTCTGTATTTTTGTTCAATTTTTGTAGTTTTTTGTTAAGCAAGGATATAGTGATTTAATAAACTCTTCAGCGCTGGGTTATGTACCAACACTAAAAGAATTTGCCCCCAGCACCAGAGTTAGCTACCTTTGTATAAGGCCAAGAAGGCTCAAAAAAAACCTCAAGATCCACCTTTTTCCAACAAGCAACCTTTTCCCAGAGGCAGAACTCAGCTCGACATCCCATCTGAGGTGCCAGGGGACACCTCATATCCCAGCTACTCCATGAGCTACCACCTGCCCTGCCCCAGAGCTGCTGAGGAGGACAGATGACAGCAGGGGTAGCAATACTTGCAACTAAGACAGATTTACTGCCTGACAAAAGGAACAAAACCTTAACCCTCCTGGAATAACCCATGTCCCAACACTGCTGTGAAATTAGGAAAAGGCTGTGGACACTGTAAGACAGCGTGAAGAGCACCATTGATTCTGGCATGGGTGTGCTGAATCGGACCCCTGGTTGTTTAGTTGTACTCAGATGTCCCTCTGACTATAAGTGCGAATTTGGCGTCACCTAAATAAGCCCTATGGGGTCAGCTCTAACATCTTTACATTCTTAGGTGCTTTCATGTGTTTATAACTATTCCTCTGGAGCAGGCCTGGGAAGACTGTAAAAAAGGGGGCAGAAAGTCTCTGCTCTCATCTCAGGCCAAAAGCCAATGATTTACAGAAGCCTGAGGAGTGCATATGGGCGGGTGAGTGGGTGTCCACGCATGCACACATGTGGAAAGGTGATAGTAGCCTGGAGGACTGGGATTTATGATCATTCCAGAAGTCTGCCAATGAATAAAACGTTAATAATTATATTTAGGGCTAGACCAATATATATGGATTTATGAAGCCATTTAAGAAAAATACAAATAGACAACAATTTATGAGGATGTGGGGAAATACATCATTAGAGTAAGGATGCACTATATAAACTCATCAACCACTCTAGGATTTACAGCCATGTACAGGAAACTACTACTAAAAGCAAGATTGAATGCCGTATAAGCCCATCTAATCATACATCTGCTTTTCAGAGAAATCACTGCCAGTGCAGCAGTGACTGTGGAAACTTTGCAGCACTCATGCCAAACTGGCGGCCGCAGGTGTGGGAGCCGTGCTCAGCCAGGCTGAGCCCAACACGCTGTGGAAAGCCAAGAGCAACACAAAGTATCCCCATCACCACGAAGGCAGTAGTCAGGAGAGATCAAGATGGATGGGTGAAGGAGCCATTGGCTCCTCTGGGCTCCCTGGGGCTCCAAGCAAACTGAAATTGTTCCCGCTGTGGGAAACTGGATGTAAGCACAGCATCTACATTTCTCTTGTGGCTCTTTCATCTCAACCCCAGACCAATAAAATGAGTATTTCCCAAGGGGTGATGCTCACCTTTCCTCTCATTAAAGCCAGGAAGTGGGCTGAGAGGAAGGAAATATGTGGTGATGGAGCAGCTCCCAAACCACAGGTACGGGAGGCAGGGCTGCAGTCCAGCACAAGAACTGGAATAACATCCCATTACTCTTTATAAGTGGATATTTTTCCATGTGGATTTTTTTGGCACGTTCATTGTTTTCCATACTTTGGCAGACAAGTATGGTCCTAATTTACTGAAGCATTATGTGCAAAACTGAATTATAATAATTCACATGTTAGCACTTCAGCTAGTTTCACCGATGGTGACGCTACGGGAAACAGTCTGTTAAAGCAAAAAGGAGTTTAGTCATAAGGAACCATTGCAGAAGAATATCATTAAAAATTACTTTCAACAGATTAGGGTGAAATATTTATATATTTACATGCGTATCTATATTTGTTTATACAATTTAGCCCATGAATTCTAGACTCTGTGTGAATGGTCTTTAAATGGACTGTGGATTAAAAAAGATTGTTACTAAATATTGTTCTGTGAGTGTTTCAGACCTAGTTTGACATGACGCAAGAAGCATTTGTCCCAGGTATCCTTGATTCGTTATCAATTAGAAGGATTAAGCAGTTTCTACTTGCTTTACTTGCTTCATTAATCATCTTTTTAATGATGCAAAAGAAGCAAAAATAGGAGCAAAAAAAGAGAAGTAAAACTAAATTTTAGGGAATAAAGGAAATAGAATAGTTCTGCACACACACACAGGATCAAGTCATTACCATTGTCACATTTTTCAGGAGCAAAATTAGTCTTTAATGGATAAAAATTCTGTGATGGATTAACATCAATGCTGGGAAATTTCCAGTGCTAGGAACTAATCATTTCTGAATAGCTTTATATGGTGCTGTTGTATAAACAGCCCTCACTTTGGGCACAGCCCTGCAAAAAGAGATACTGAGTTTTCCCCGCTCCAACTGAATTCCCTGGGAGCCAAGGCCAACCATCCCTACCAAAAGTATCTTTGTACCGTATGAGAATAGCACCTTGAAACACCCAAAAGATTCTACAGCTCTGGATAGCCTGGTCCACATTGCTTGGGGTAACCTCCCAACCCTTGGAGATACTCAAAACCTGTCCCTAGGGCAAGGCCCCGAGCAGCCGGAGCAAGCTGGACCCGCTCTGAGCAAGGGCTTGGACATCAGACCTCCGGAGGTCCCGCCAGCCGAGGGTATTCTACAGGTGTGCTGCACGGTTTGAAAGCTACTGCTCAGGCACACAGAGAGCTCCTCGGAAAGGTCATTCTACAACAACCTGCCAATATTTCTGTGTGTCCATCACTTTTATCTCTCAAACTCTGCGCTTTCCCAGGAAGCCTACCCCTTGTTTCAGTGCAAAGAGCTTCCCTCAGCTCAAGCTGCCTCTGCTGTACGGCTGTTGTCGGAGCCAGTCCCTCGGTGCAGCTTCTGCCTGACAGCACCGAAGGGTAGGGGTAAGGGTAGGACTCACCTCCCCTCTCTTTGGTGATCTTAAAGTCAGAGTCTGGTCTATGGGGGAGAGTCAACGGAGGAAGACAAAAACTCCAGAAGGGAGTTCATCCCGTGTTAAGACAGGAGGGCTAAAGGGCCACCTGGAGCTGCCTGCCCCCCGCCCCCCCAGCACAGAGGCAGCAGCTTTTGCACTGGGCTCTGGTTTTCAGGCAGCTGACACTACGAGGGGTGAATGCCCGCTCTTCAGGCAGACAAACAGAAAAAAACTGGGTGAAAATGGCCATGTCTCCCCGTGACAAAAGGTTTGAGAGCGCAGCACTGAAACCTTGAGCGCTCTTTCCTAAGTACAAGAAATCTCCTCTTTCTTCGCTTCAAGGCATTAAACGCTGGACTTGCCATGAAAAGGAGACTTAACTAGAACCAAGCAGATCACCTTTGAATAATTTCCTTCTCCTTTGCGGACTGTTTTTGGTTTGCTTTCTATTGCTAGCCTCTGAGAACAAATGTACTGTGTTTTCACCACATGTGCATAAAGAGAAATATTTGCGGAGCACTGAGTATTAACCAGTTCCTAGAAGAGGAGCTTGAACATCTCCCAGTTCAATCTCTGTGAGCTAAATTCCTTGTAGCAAGAGGGCAGTGGAGCTCACAGAAGCAGACACTTAAAAAGCAGGGGAGGGCAATAGCAATATGCAGCGCTTTCCTTCAGCTGATTGCCAGCCACCACACATGGGACACCAGCATTACCGTTCCCATTTCACAGAAAGGACAGTAACAGTGAATGAACGGGAAGGGGAGGTCAGCCACAGACTCAGGGCTGACTCCAAAGTAATAATTCAGAGCTGAGTTTTTGCAAAGTCTCCCCTGGCTCAGGCTGTGTTTAACCTCATTCCTACCATGGCTGAGGATGAGGGATCTTTATCCATGCTTAGGGATTCAAGGTACAAACCACAGACAGATGTGTTAGGAAAGAGCAACAGGAAAATAAGTGAATATGTTCTCTTAAGTGGACTGTGCAACGTCAAAAGAAGTGTTAAATTTCTTCTTCCAATATAGAATATCTGATTAAAACAAATGCAAATTGCACACGATGCAATAAAAAACAAATGTTCCATTTTCCACTTCTTCTTGCTACAGCTGTTTGTTTTAAATGTATAAAGATTAAGGGAACAGTCTTGAATTTAATTAAATCCCCAAAGAACTAATGATATTTATGCATATTAAATTTTTAAAGGCACTTGTGGCTGTTCAGCCAATCATTCACTGGACTGTCATAACATGCCTCCCAACCGTAATTTAAATTAGAAAGAAGAGACCTATGGAAAAAAAAACGTGCAGACAGTAACCTTTTCATTGCACATATGTTTAAGAGATAAATGCCCATCTAGCTTTAAAAGGCAACAAATCTAATAAATGGCCACATCATCATAACTCAGTGGTGTAAAAAAAAAAATCAATGTTAGAAATTTCTGAACTGCATTTCTCAGGAAGGTAAATTAAAACATCAATTCAAACCTACTTTAAACAGTTTATAAGAGGAACATTGATGTCTTAACAGAGAAACTCCCAGGTCACTCTAGATGAAGCTGGGGTTTTCCCAGAGCTGTGATGTAGGGAGCAGCATTCATTGGGGCCATCTCTGGCACACAGCAGGAAGCCATGAGCCCTGCTCTGCTGCTTGCTTTTCCCCTTCTCTAGCGAGGTCCTGCCCTTCTCTGGTCCTGTACCTTCAGTAAGTCAACAGGCACATTAGGACCTGGGTCTCTGATGAAAGTCTCTGAGTGAGAAGAATAATGCTTTCTTGCTCTTTTTGCTGTAAATCAAGAAAGCTTCTGATGTGGCCCTCAGTAAGTCTCTGGTCCAATGCTATAAACTCTGAACCTTCTCCCTTGTTACCAAGTTGGCTGGAAAGGCAGGGAGCAAAGTTGCAAGGCCTCCTGTTCTCCCACCCTGCCTAATTTCCCTCCCTTGCGTCTTTTTTATCCCAGTTCATACATAGTCATCTCCCACCTCAAAAACCAGACCCCTGCTTGCTGCATCTCCTAAACACTAATAAAAGATGTATTCCTGTTCCACCTACCTTTCAGCATTTGTCATACAGCATTAACCAGAAATAACTGAAAGCTCACTAACGTACAAATTCTTGCTAAACAGAAAACCCAAATACTGCTCCTTCTCTCACAAGCAGTTCTAACCCTGTTTAGAGAAGCACTTCCTTGCCTATAGTTAAGACTGGTTTTGTGGTTTATCAGTCATAACAGGAAAAGACCCAGCCATTAAGTACTGCTGTGTTCCTGTTTATGAGAAGCTCTTTAACCTTACTCTGCTGATAGGACATAGCCTTTGCCAGGCACTTACCTATCAAATACTCCAGCCAGAACTGGTCCGTCTCTGGCTTGTAGGGTCGGCTGAAGTCAATTTGGATTTGGAAAGGCTGTCCCCGACGCACTATCAACTTGGGGCTGTAGTACTTGTCAGTGTGGTGCTGCTGCTTGTTGATCTCATGGGACTCCTTGAACATATGAATGTCCACAACACGCAGGTAATCTGCAGGGACACATAAATGAGCACAGAAGGAAGGAGTCAGTATGTTGGAATGTCAGTATTGATCTCAACATCATTAGAGGCCCTGTCCTCCCTTTCCCCAGCACTGCCTCATTGAGGAACACCACGCAACGGAGCATGCTGGATCTGTTTGGGGCTTACATCCTCCTGGCTGTGCAGGGACTTACGGACTGACACTCCTCTGTCCACCTGCCATTTTCACAGAGGCTGCACGGCTTCTAGTGAATAGTGAAAGCAATTGCAGAAAGAGTAGGTTGCTATGGGTGGAAAGCTGAACGTCCCCAAGGAGAGCTGGGCTCCACCTTTTGTTTGGCATCGGCTTTCTGCATGTCTGGGCCTCGCTGTCACAAGTTTACCAGGGCAATCAGTGGGCCTTTGACAGCTGTGGCTTCATATCTCCCCTCTTGCAGCCCTCCATTTGTAAAATGCAAATTCACAGGGGGTTTGTGACGCTTAATTACATTAATGTTTGCAAAGCGCTACTACTATTGAGTGCTGAAGAGCCTGAGAGGCATTTAATGATCTTGCATTCAGTTGAGAGCTTGGATTGTCTGTATTAAATAAGGTTTTGGTGTACTGTATGTGTCTAGACTCAGCTTCTCAGTACACCTCCACTGCTATTAGTGTCTTCTTATGAAAACTAAATATAACATTACAGTATATAATTACAGCATAGAGTTATAGGCAAACAGCAGTAGGTATCTATAACATGCATGGGCAAAGCTTCACTCCCTTCAAATTAGGGCTGTCTAAAGGGTTGTAGCCTACCACTGCTGGAAGCTAGTTTGCTCAGCTAATGATCAATGTGAGGTGGCACTGAGATAGCCAAAGGCACTTGCAGTCACCACGAGCTACACGACTGTATGATACCGGGAATCTTCACAACAGGAGTCTTCTCACACAACAAGCAACCACATGGAAATGAACTGGACATTGTTCTTTTGCCTGCACGCTTGGGCAGGTAATCACGAAACCTCTGCCGGGAGGACCATTGCTGCTCACCACCAGAAAAGAGACAGAAGAGTAAAGCTTGATTTGCAGCTCTCAGCTTGTCTTTCCAGGTGCTGACAGTTAGAAACTAGCTAATTTCTGCATTTTATACTGACAATGGCAGAGCCAAACTCATGTCTGGCAAAAAGACGTGCACATTTACAGCAGCTGGTGGAGCTGTGTGTGTACTCGTGATGGTGGCTAATTTGGCCTGCTACTGAGCACACTGTGAGCAGGAATGATGTGCTCAGCGACTGAGTCGAGTATTTGAGTCACTAAGGGCTGAACGCAGCCCATTTCACAGATGCTCAGACAACAGCCGTGCGCACTGCTTTTCCTTGAAGGCAGAGGTACACTGCGTAGCGGCCAGCTCTGGGCAAGAAGCGGAGCAGCTCCCTCTCAGGCTTACAGCAGCCTGTGCGTTAGCCATGCCGTTCTGCAGGGCAGGGATGTGCTCAAGATATCAGCAGAGCCCTGCAGGCAGCAACAACCCTGGTCACCAGCATGGTCCTTCTCCTGCCCCAGCCAAGCCACCTAGCCTGGGCTCTGGGTGAGAGCTAACGGGAGAGGGGGAAATTAAGGCAGCAGGAGCAGGTCCCACTTGTGCGTTGTCAGCACGAGCTGCCTAGCCCTGCCCTTGGGGCAACAAGGAAAGGAGACTGCCCGAGGACACAGCAAGATAAGGATCCTTTCATGGAAAAGCCCTGGACAACTGAACCCAAAACCATTCGCCTCCTGCTAACCCTAATTTGTGGAAAGGCTGGAATACCCTGTTCAATCCTGTGGCAGGCTTAAAGTCCCGTGGCAATGTTATTGTTATTCTCTGCTCAATTTGCCAGGCTTCTGGAGTAACTTCTGTAGATCCCCACTGGCTTTAGCACTGGCTGAAGTTGCAGAGATGTTTTTTGTGTGAAACGTTAAGTGCATTTTGCACAGAAATCATTCTCATTGCCCCTCTGTGAAGTGGGGCATGTCTTTATCTCCTTCCCTGCAAAACTTAGCAATGCCCACTCACAATAATGCTGACAAAGCTCACAACTGAATTACACGAGGCAGGAATTTCCTGGAGGGGAGTAAAGTGTGGGCAGAGGAGAGTCTCTCTCCTGTCATCTCTCCCAACCCCTCCCAGGCTGAAAGCACTGCATGTAAAAGCCACATATCTTGGGGCTCTGTGAGGGGTGATGTTATCAGTAAGTTTGGCTCAGCTTCTCCCTCCTTCCAAGGAGGCATAAAAATGGAGTTGAGGGTTTGTTGTGTTTTCATCTTGTGTTCTGAAATAAAAGGCAGCAGTGGCCCTGCCTTGCCTTTGCACTCTAGCCCCTTCAAGGAACTGCAAAGTTAAGCCACCCTGGGCTACCAGTCCAGCATTTCCTTCTTTTTATCTCAGGACTTTACATGGCTCCTGTCAAAACACAGCCATACACATCTGCAGGAAAAACATTTCACTTTCAGTGTTAAAATGTACATTGAACTTGCCAGATGAATACAACCTGCGACCAGAGCCTGTGTTAATTACAGTAATGGTAATTATGGAGGACAAAACACTGTGGGGTAATGGGATGTGCTAACACCATCACCGGGTGCGATCAAAAGGAAGGCTCCAGGCGATGCGCGCATCACTGCTCAGCTGTTTGGGAGGGACAGGTGGCCATCTGAAGTCAGGTCCATTTGAGGGTTTGCCCATAGCCTGGTCTGCTGCTTAGGGCAAGCAGGTTCGCTGCACGAGAGGCAGCAGTCCGATGCTTTCTTAAAGCTTTTGCAACGTTAAGCTTGCATGGAAATAAACGAGCACAAGCTTGAGCTGTTTTTCAAACAACAAGAATAGCCTTCAAACGTTAGGTTTTCTTGGAGGACCAGAGAGAAGGGGCTCTGGATTACAAACCGAATAGCGTGAGTTTTCAAAGGAGGTGCCCCGGGGAAGCACGATTCCCTGGCGAGTCGCCGAACTTTGCAAAGGAGGGTGCGTGGGGAGCCTGCAGCCCGTGGGGCTGCAGGGCTGTGTCCTCCCACCGAGCGGCTGTAAGCACCAGGCCCACTCGTAACACGCTGCGGTGAGATGAGCTGGCGCGGGAGAGCCAGGGGGAGGACACGGCACAGCCGTGATCACGGAGGCACAGGCTTCTTGCTGAAGAAGCGCTCGGGGGGGGCTGCGCATCCTCCTCACTGAGCATCCCTCCCGCAAGCAAGCGGGGGTCCCGCCGCAGGCAGCCCACCGACCCGGCTGGGGAGGCGGCCGCCCCCGGCAGCCCCGGCCGCTCGCTGCGGCTGCGATTCGGCGGAGCAGAAGCGTGTGTCAACCCTGTCAAGCACAGGGTTTTTTCCTCACCCTAGGGTAGCAGCTAAAATAGGTCAAATGAATCACACCCTAAAAATGCCTGTTTCTCTCTGTTGGCTGTCAAGGGAAACAGGGCGACTAGCTCAGCTGTAGACACCTACACTGCACGGATCAAGGGCAGGATCCAGTTAAATTTAGGCACCTAAATGATGGGAGCCTGGGATGTAACCTCTTATTACAGCCGGCTGGTGGCTGGTTGCTGCAGCCAGGGATGCTGAGAGAAGGGTACAGATCACCCTGAAAGGGACACCCACTGCCTCTCAGGGGTGGCTCTGTGTTGACTATGATCCGACACTGGTGTTTAGATGTTTATAGCAGGTGTCCAATCCCACCCCAAAGGCTAGAAAACACCTCAGTTGTAACAGCAGGGGTAAAAGCATTTGCATGCTTTTTTCAGTGTGTTGTGGCAATGAAATGTGGGAACCACTGCAGAAAACTTGGACAACCCAGAAGCGTAGAGGTGTGCAGAAGGGGAAGGAGGTGGTGTGAGCAGTCGTCTGCAAGGATGTGCTCGCGATGCTCGAGTCCTGTCGTACTGTGCCGCTCCTGCTCTGCCTGCAGACGCTCACTTTATCCCCCAAAAACAACACTGTGAGTGCTCCGGACAGGCTCAGCTCCCAGTCTGAGCTCCACTGGGCTATCAACCTTTAACATGGTCTGACAGGTGACTTAAGCATCCTACCCCAAAACAGTGTGTCCAGGGACCACACTTATATCAGCTGGTATCACAGGCTTAGATCACAGCTGATGTGCACTGAAACAGGAATGCTGCTACAGTCCTTTCCCTTCAGGTTACCCCTTGCATGTTGCTACAAGCATTGCAGACATGACCTGCACAGCAGAGCTGATCCAGCTGTACAAAGAGAGTTTTGCTGTTATGCACAAACTTATTTTTCAGCCACACCAGTCCAGGTTTATCCTATGGCCACAAAAACTCTTGCTTTGGACAAGGGCTGTTTTTCTCACTAGCAGTATCACCTTAAGCACATGTTGGGTTCCTGCCTCAACTCATTTGACCTGACATTCCTAAGTTTCCATTGCATTTCTGAAAAGCAAGAGGCTCCCGCCCACCAGCACTGTACTTCATTCAGAGCCTGATGTGAAGCACATCAAAAAGCAGTAGGAATCTTTCTCCTGGTACTGGTGGGCTTTAGCTACAGGCTGCATTCCTTCTAAGGTATCCCACACTCTTACATGTCTCCAGCTTCTGTGAGTATATCGGGTTTGAAACAATGTCTAGTCAGGACCTGTATTGCATTGCATTTGACAATTTAAACACACATACTTGCCCCAGAGCTACAGGGTTGTTTGAAAAGGTTCAAGCAAAGTTTCTACAGTCTTAACATGCCAGTTGGTTTGCTCAGGCATTTCTTAAAAAAAATGCTTTTTAAAGGTATGTGTGTGTATTAAAATGGGGGGTGGTGGTGTTAAGGCACATAATTAGGATTACAGAAATAATACCTGGCAATAAAAAATTGAACTTGTCACATAAAATTCTCTTTGCCTCTTTACTAATGTGTAAAATGCAGTAATTAATGCTTGTCCATATTTATTAAGCGCTCTTTCAACCCTGTTTGAAAAGTCCCATACAAGCATTAAGTATTATTACATCTGGCTACCTTGAGTTGCCATGTTCAACAAATTCTGCTGTTCATTTCAAATAGGCCAAAAAATTAACATCATTTGGTTGGTGATTCATTCAGGAAGCAGTCCTGACTTCTTTGAAACCAAATGCTACCTAATTCTTTTCAGGTTCACTTCAAAAAGTTGGCACTGAGGATGTGGTTTGATTTGCCCATCCCCTACCATGATGTTGTTTTGTCTCCCCAGCCAAACAATTGAAAGACTTTTCACAGGAGAATAATTAAAAATAGGGGGATTCCTTTTAGTTTTATGAATGAGCTGAACATCTAGCAAGAGTTTTCCCTGCCAGCCGGTATTTTGCAGTAGTTCCACAGTCAGTTTAAGGCCTTACAAAGCAGAAGGGCTATTAAGAGGGGAGGATCCTCCGGGCCCCCTTCATCCCAATGCTGCCACAGCCATGCCTGAAGCCATCAGGTCCTAAAGTGACTCTGTGATGGTGATCAAACTGGGAAAACCCATTCTTGCCTTTTTTTAACCACTCCCAGAGTTCAAGCTGAAAACTGGTCACTCTCCACTCCTCACTTTCCCTACCCGTAACCTGCAGTAGCATTTCCATGCACATGGGTGTTTTTAGCAAGTTTTTTCATGACAGCAATAAAAGCTACCCGAGATCAAAACATGTAAGGAAAAAAGTGGTTTGGTTTTAATTCACAGACCTGGGCAGAGGTGAGTATGGAAGATGTAAAAATAGACTCAGGCTTAAATGTACACTGTACCTTTTGGATTAAATCCTCTAGGTATCAATCCAAAAGCCTCCATCTCAGGGACCTCATTTTCTTCATCATTGGAGTTGTTTGATGGGAGGGCTCTTCTCCCATTCAGAGGAGGTTTCTTCTCCTCATTGGTGGTCATTGTTTCAGACATCCTGTATTAAAACATTGTAATAACATGAAAGACAGAAAAAAAAGTGCAAGGAAAAAGCAAACAAGAGCCAGCATGGCGCATGTAAGAGGGGAGAAACCAAAAACAGTGTGGGGTTCCAGTAAGCTACACATTTTTAGACTCACATAAATAAAAACTGAGAGGCAGAAAACATCAGTCTAATGATGGAGTACAGCTCTCTAAGGATTGGAAGGCATTTTGTGTTTGTCAAAACATATGAATAAGAGAAGAAGGGGGGTGGGAGAAGGAGAGGGAAGCCTAACACAAAAGTATTTGCCTAGGAGAAGCAGGGCATTAAAAACATTAGGGAGTTTCAGGTAAAAGAACTGGAAAATCATTCACTCTCCCACCCTCCAAAACAGCATTATTGAATCCAAAATAGCAAATTATATTTCCAGAAAGTGCATCACACACTACCTCCCCCTAATAAAAATGACATTCTAAGTTATACTGCAATCATCCCAAATACTACAGCCTACAACAGTCTGTGGATGATTACTAGAGAATTGTATTTTTGTCCCTATGCGTGCAAACACCCAATCTTTAAAGGGCTAACTCCTGCACCCAGACAATCCACTTCTGAGAAAGAGAGAGAAAAAAAAAAAAAAAGACGAGGGGGGGAAGGGGAAAAAAAAGAACAGAAAAAATCACTTATCCACTTATTTCTCTCCCACTAATGACCTTAAGGGAAATCTCAGATGTAGGCTGATCAGAGACTTCTTTTTGAGCTAGTCAAAACTGCTTTCACATCCATTTCAGTGTAAGCATGTAGCAATGAAAAAGCCACCCCATCCTTCTAAGAAAATATTAATGGCTGAGAACATGACTTCTTCCCAAAGCTCCTGAAAACAGCAATTCAAAATGTAGCAATTATTTAATAGCAGTAAGCTCTTAAAGGAAGTTTTTTAGTTAGCAAGGGTACCTTCTTGTCAGATAGTCTTTTTTTTTTTTCCTCTCCCTTGCAGAATTTCTGAAGTGCAATAGAAGCCTGGAAAAAGTTGGGGGCTTTTAAGTAACCTCTGTATATCCTCCTCCCTCCTGTCGCAATAGGACAGTGCCGAAAGGGTTGCCAAGCCCTCCCCACACCACCTCTGAGGATCTGCCACCACTGCTGGCACGTCTTTGCTTACTCCCTCCCTCTCCCTGCCTATCTTACCCCAGCTCTGCTCACCAGAAGCATTTCAGAGTGCTTGGGCTAAGGAAACATCTTGGGTACTTAAGTTTCAGTTCTTACCGAGACCGAGTAGAACTACTCGTAGCACAAGGGCATATGTAGTGGGAGAATGGAGGGGATTTTCTGAGGGACAGAGCCCAAGAAGCCATGCTCTCTATGTTGCCAACTCTAATGGTGTCTGTACCTCAGGATGCCTGCAATGGAACTTCAGGTGCTGGTTTTCAGAGTACTCCCAGGCAGACGCAGTGATGGTTGCCTTGCCTGGTTGCCTCACCGCAGTCCTTTCAGAGGACTGTGGGGCACGTGGACCAAAACCTTGCCACAGAAACCCAATACAAGAGCTCATTGGTGGCCCAGTGGAGAGGACCTTTTTCTTAAGACCCTATGCAGTTCAGGAAAGTGAAGGTATTTTTCACCAAAGAGCTATGTTTGGGGCAAATGACCTTCAGCTCTTGCTCATGACAAAATGTGCATCACCTAACAAGCAGTGTCTGGGGCTGTACCTGGTGGAAGTATTTTAGCTCCACATCAACTTTGTTCAGTTCCACCAAGCGCTAAGATAACTGGAGAGTGTGTGACACCTCCTCTGTCAGGCATAACTCCACAGACCAGTGGAGTTACATGGAGAAAAAGCAGTGTACAGGGAGGAATTCAGGCCCACTGTCCTGCCAGCTGCTGCTGTTTGACAGCAGAGGTACAAGTCACCAACTAAGAGCATGCATGGACAGTGGAGATCCCCTCTGACACACATGGGACGTGCCATGGGGACTTATTTGCCTCATTTGCAGAGTAGACAAAGGAGCGAGGAGACAGTGAAGAGGACTCTACTCAGCCAGCTATGACTTCCAGGCCCATAGCATCAGTGAAGCCTCAAACCTCTGCTGGCTTAACACCACTGAAATCAAGCCAGAAGACAGAAGAACTGAGAATCAGGTCACACTCCTGTAACAGGAAGCAGCAAGTAAATCATCTGGAAGACGAGACTCCCATCCTAGCTCCCTGGGGATTTCCCAGCCACAGCGCTTTACCTCCACAGAAGCCAGGACACCTGCACAGCATGGGGCAGAGATGCCAGCTGGGGACCTGGGAGCAGCATGGCTGCACCAGCACGGCATTGCAGCCAGGCTAACAAGCCTGCTAGGGCTGATTGTGGAGGCACCGCACCAGGCTGCAGCAGTTTTGGAGGCAGCCTCGCTCTCCGCACCCCAGCATTGTGCTCCACTGTCTCATAGCCAAAGGGCTTGAGCTCTCTCCTGCCCTCCCCAGCAGGCTGTAGGCATGTAGCCTAGAGAACCACCTGGGCAGGGGACTCCCCTGCCCCTGCCCTGCTCCCCCAGGAGCACAAGCACCCCGTGGGGACAGATCTGGTCCCATCGCTGGCATCCTGAGCTGCAATTTCCATTGACTCACTTTTACGCAGATGGGCCCTGCGATAACCATCTGGAGGGCAAGCGGCACCCCTGGCACCCAGGAACACAATGAGCTTTCCGGGGAAGGAGGCTGGTAGCCGATTTTCTTTCTTTCTTTCTTTTTTTTCTTTTTCCTTCACCTTCCACTCTGATTTCTACATGGCATGGTGTGCTTTGTGCCTTCTCTCTCCACTTCCAGCCAGCACTTCAGTTCCCAAAATTGCAGCTGCTGCGACGACATTACAAAAACTGATATAAATATTGCCTCAGTGCCATGCCTGCTGGAGGCCTGCAACACAAATAAGAAAAGTTATCTCCCGAGGAAGTCATGTGCTTCCCCAAGTGGCTGCAGTGCTGTCAGAGCCGGGAGGAAAACTTTCTGTCAGAGCGAGGAAGGGAGCGGGCGGATGCAACCGAACAGATCCCACTACAGCCGTTGCGCTTAAGCAGCCAGCGGTTGCAGATGTCTCCCCATGCCCATACCCATCTCTCCAGGGCTTTCAGCAGAAGCCAACTATCACGGGGAAAGGAGGAGGCCAAAATTTTTGGCAGTAGTGGCAGGAGGGGGGGCTTTGCATTCAGGGAGAGTAAAGTTGCGCAGGCTGTAATTTATTTATTTTGTGGGGAGTAATGTAAATTTGTGCTTATGACAGCTCCAGATGGCAGGTATTTTCTCATTACCTTGACTTCTTAGCATTTGCTCTCCCTTGCCTATTAGACTGCGCTGGCCTTAATTTAACTTCCATGGTTCGAAACTACTGACGTCAGGGCTGATGCAGGAGGGGGCACAGAGAACACGAAGCCCTGGTTTTCCTGTAGGGCCTTATATTTAATGAATGATGAACTGGGATGACTGGTCAAAGAGCACTCTCTCTTCCTGAAGCTGCTTCTGCACTGCACCCTGTGGGGAACCACGAGCCCATGTCCATTTCTCAGAGGCAGCCTTCAGATGCTTGTGGCCTTTGCCAAAGACCTTCGCAGTCACGGGCACCCTTCCCACTGCAATAGATTTTGGATGATGGACAGCCCTTCCTCCCGATCCCCACAGAAAAACCCTTAAATGGCTGCAAAACTTGGACCATAAAGGGTTATCCAAAACGCAGTTTCATGTTGTCGTCAGAGCCAGTGTCACTCTGTTCCAAGTCGTCCCATGCCAGAGAAGAGTTTGTGGAGAAAAAAAAATCCCGCAAAACTCAAGAGTCCGTAAAGCTTTACAGCCAGAGGAGAGGGCGTGCCAAGATCTGTCACAAGCAAACTGATCAACCAGGTGCTCACATAAATGGGTTGCTGTGCTGTGTGCCAATGGCTGGATGGGAGAGATATTTTGCCTACCACTGCTGTAGCTACATCAAGCACTCCTCGGCAGCAGCTGAGCATTGTAAAGCTCTGCAACAGGGTGACTTCCTTTCTTCTTTTTTTTAAAATACTACCCTCGTGCCATTTTCAGATGGGTGATGGTGGGTGTTCAGATGGGTGTTCAGATACACAGGGATGTTATACTACAGCATGCGCACAAGTGTACCTGTGAGGACATCATCGTCACTCCCCATAAACCAGACTCTTTCAACTCTGATCTTCTATACATAATAACACAACATTACCTCTCTTGTTTTCTCAGAGCTCCACTCAGGAACTTGCACCCTTTCTTAGATGATCAAGTCTGTCTTCTCCCTTCCTCTGCATCAGTTCTTGTCTCCCAGAAACTGATGTTCCTCTTCCTACGATGCCCTGCCTCACCAAGGCTGCAGGCAGAGTAGAGCAGATTCTAGCAGAAAATATGAATAAAAGATGTTATTTTTAAACAGAAGTAAATTTCAGAAATGTTCATTTGGTGGTTTTGTTTGCTTATTTTGCTTTGGATTTTTTAACAAACAAAAGCAGTTAATATATCTGTCTGTGTTTAACAGCTCTGGTTACCACACACAGAGGAGTATATTTTGAGTTAATGCTGAAAATTCAGAAGGCCCAGCTCTGAAACATGGCACATGTACATACTTCTGTGTGTGTGTGAGAGAGAGAGAGGGGCAGAGCCAAAGAGAGGTAAAATGACAGCTCTTCAGACAGTGGAGCATTTGGAGAAGGGGATATAGGGCCAGTTTTCAAAAGACATTGTTGCAAATGTTTCTGTTGCAGGAAGAAAAAAAGCCCTGTGTGTATACACATACATATTCGTGTACACAGTCTGATGGGAAAATGTGGCTTAGGAAATTTAACTCTTCTCTGAAAAATTGTTGTTCCAAACTGCAAGCCTAAATTCAAACTGTAGATCTGCATAAGCATCTACATCTGAGCTGGCCATCTTAGGCTCCCTTTATCCTCCGCACAGATCTAGTCTAGGCAGTGATTCATCTCCTCCTACAGCAGACGTAAATAGGTCAGATGAATCATGGCCTAAAAGTGCCTGTTCCCTATATTGACTGCAAAGGGAGCCTGGGGTGATGGGTCCTACCATATGTGTCTACACTGCCGGTGCCTATAGTGAGGTGAGATGAATTCTAGCTTAGGCACAGAAAAAGAAAAGGATTTTATTTTTGTTTTGAGGCCTGGCCTTCAAGTGCTAAATTATCCTTTACTTTTATGGAAGATACTGCTGCAAATCAGTATCAGTGATACACAGTATACAGTTTAATACATGTTTTTCTCTCAGAGTATGTGGCTGCCACTGCCAATTACGTAAAATATGTTTCTTACATATTAAGCATCAGATTACAGTAAAGTACATACAAACTCATGAGTTCAGGCTTGGGGAAACACATGCAGCCTTTTGTACTCATCTGTGAAGGCGTTTTGCTTCCTCAGACGGAAATACAACTGCACACGTAGTAACTGCAGCAAAATAAGAAAACAATCGTATTGTCTGTTATGAACATACAATCCAGATTCCCACTCCTATTCTTACTGACATCTGAATCCAAAGCATTCAGTTGGTCGAGTACTAGGGTCTGCCTTTGTTTCTTACAGAAAGAGTAAGGGAGAAGCCAAGCTAGGGCAAAGCGGTCTTTCATAATAGACAATATTCACAGGCTCCAGCTAAGTTTACTCGCTTATGTTTCACTAGAATTGAGGCCTTGAAGGATTAAAGAACATCTCTCAAAAATGGGATTGGATAACTTCTCTGCTGTGGCCAGTCGACCTAGAAGCTGATAGAGACACAAAGGCTGTGGACCTTAGATTTTTCTTTTGGGTTTGACAACAACACTGAAACATTTTCAAGAAAATAACAATTGATTAAGCTGAAACAGTTAGTAAGAAGTTACCAAAACATGCTTAGCTTTGAGTTGGTCATTTTAGCTTTTAAGTTTACAGCCAGGGTGCAGTCCCCATGTACGGGGATTCCTATGGTGGGACAGGCTTGAGGAGCTCAGGGAAGGGAACCTTAAAGTTTCTGCTAAGACCCAGCTTGTGTTTAAGTAGCTGCAGCTCAGTCCTGCACCGAGACTGGCTGCTGCAGAGCTGCAGCCCTCAGCTGCACAGGGGCTCACTTGTCACATACAGCATCAGATGCAAATGAGGGTCATCCATTTGTGCTGTGCCCAAACTACCATGGCTTCTGGACAGTGTGGAGTCATCTTGGATACATCCAGGCCAGAACTGATAAGCCAAGGAAGACCCAAACAACCTACAAGCAGAAGCACAAGGTCCGTGCCCTCCGTCCCTGAAGCGCTCATGCCAAAGACCTGGTACAAGACACTTGAGGTGTCCCTACATAAAGCCATTTGGGCTGAGCAGGGTTTAGTAGGTCCAGCTCTACATCATGCACAGATGAATATCCTTGTTTTAGTACTAGGTTGAACAACAGTGTTCATGGAGCATTGCACCTCAGCCAAGAAGCTAGATCAGACCAGAGCTCTTCCTGCATCCAGGGGGTGGGTAATGCACAACCCAGGCAATCCCAGCATGCTTAGTTGACAGTTGTTTCTAATTAATTTAGCAGCATATGTGGACACGCAATGTTTCAGTCTTAATGTCACAAAGCGTTTCAGCATTACTGACACACAATGTTTCAAGTACACTCAATTACAAGATTTCTGGAATTAAAGATTTCCGAAATTTCATTTCAGGGTAAAACTTCCTGTTCCAGTTCAGAACAAAAATACATTTTTAAACACCCGAATGTCTTGTGGAACAGCTTTTCCTCTTAATACAAACACAGATGTAGTGTGTAGGCCCATACACAACAAAATACTTAAGCACATCTTAACTTCAGTCATGTAAGTAATTCCATCTTTAGGCATATGCCTAAATCCTGTAATGGGCTCAGATCAACCAAATCAAGGCTGTATAATATCTGTTTGTACAGAAACATGCTGCCTGTTGATGCTGCATTTCTGCAACATGACATTGCAGTTTAACACGTCTCTAGTGCAACTGCTTCTTGACTCGTTTCAAAGATGGTTGCCAAAGTGGGTTGTTGAACCATCTTTCAGCCCCAAGACTGACCTTATCTTTGTGCAAATAAGCTGAGTAATTGCTTATTTAAGGAAGTGTGCAATGTTTTGAGAAGTAGGTTCAAATGTGGATTGTAAAACATCACAACTGGTTGGTTTGTTAATGGCGGATGTTCTGGAGGAAGAAAGGAAATTGAAAGGATGAATCATTATCCAGATGAAGTTCAAAAGCAATTTAAAAGTCATTTCATAATCACAGATGTGTGCCAAATATACCCGTCCAGCACAAGCTGTAGGCTTTGATTTTTGTGAAGTCTGCAATTTCTTTCCTTTGCTATTCCCACTATAAACTTTTGCAGCATGGTTCCAAAAAGGAGGACATAAGAAGTAATTAATGCCTTCTAAATGCTCCATATACCTGTCTTATTCTATAGTGCTGGGCTGCATCCACAAAATTACTGTCCATGTGCACAGTAGAATACAAATACTTTTCTCTTTGTGCTCGTAGCGAGCTTATAGTTGGAGTAAAGATAAAAGTTAGATCAGCTGAGAGACACTGCATCAGGAAGGCAACTCCAGCACACACCTCCAGCAAGGTCCCTGGCTTCTCAGCTAGTGTTAAACCCCTATGTCGCAAAGAATAGGTATGAGCAGTATTTCTCTCAAGTGTCCAGAAGCTGTGTAAATCCTGTCAAAGCCATACAAAGTCCAAGGTAATAACCACAGACAACAGGTGCCCTCTCCATTTGAGGCTTATCCATCCTCTCCTGCAATTCCACTTCTGGCTGTGTGCCCCTAAGAGAACGTCTACAAAGTTTTAGGCTGTGTACCTGCAAGCAGGCATGCTAAGGCAAAGCTCTGCAGACAGATATCTTCTCCTTGACTCCTTGATCTCTCTCTGGCCCATGTCTCTCTCAGCTGTAATCTTCACAAACTTTTGCAGCTATCACAGGAATGGTATGATCTTTCACTCTTTTCATTTCAAGCCATTTTCTTCAACAACCTTACACTGCTTTGATTTCCTTTCAAAACATCAATGGTTGGTTGATTGCTGGGGGCCGGGGCGGGGGGCATTTACTACTTCACTGATAGATTGGAAACTCATCCAGAAAACAGCAGTGCAAATAAAATGGGAATTGATCTATCTTTTATATTAAATGATCGTTTTCTCAGAAAGGCCCTTGGAATTCTTAATCTTCAGACTTGTAAAAAATTATAGTTTGTTCAACTCATATAAAAAGAAGGGGCTCACTGGCTGTGGCTCAGGTGTCTTGACCAAAGTGCCTTTTTTGCCCGGGATTCTTCCTGAAACTCGGTAGTCCCTGTAACTTACTTGGATAATTCCCTGGAGATGTGCATGAAAATGGAGTACAAGCAGCTTGTTAGGAAATGGTAAGAAAAGTGGTGGTAACATTCAGTTGAAGAAGTAGCCAATGTACTTTCAAGTAAGAGCATAAAAGTGTTTGGAAGGCATCCACTGCAATACACAGATGGAAATGGGTTCATTCAAAGTCCTGTCCTTTAAAACGGTCCATGTCACCATCTTGCAGTCTGATTTCCCACCTCTTGCAAGTCAGACAGCTAATCAATGAACAAAACCAACATCATAACACCATAAAGAGCAGTTATTAGTTAAGGATAACGAGAAGTAAATAACCTGAATAAATGGCTTTTGAAAAACAAATAAGCTGAATTTGTTTGCATTGTACCACAATAAATTTTAATCAAGAACATGCATTCATAAAAATAAAAGTTGATTTGTGGACCTCTGAAGGAAAAAGCTGGGGCAAGTAGGCAAATTCTAATGACTTACTTGTTTAAGTTTTCCCATAGGTAGAGCTATTGGCTGACTAATATTTCTGTTCTGTACCTGCTGACAGTCAGTATTCAAATGTTGAAGCTACAGCACTGTACAGTGCTCTGACAGCACTGTTGCCAACATTTTCTATTGCATTCAATAGTAAATACATTATTTGTATCTGTTACTTGAAATACCAATAGTACCTCTTTAAGAAATATGGCTCAAAATAAAATATGTGATTTGTGGGCATAAAAATCAGCAAACCCCTGGCACGTCTAGAGAGGCCACTGTTGCAAGTCTTATCTAAAGAATACTACTTTAAGGTCGTGTTTATTCTCACAAAAACCACAGCTTTTCATGAAGGCAACTGAAATATACACGCAGAGCTTCAGGAATAATGCAAATTGTGATCTAAACTCACTGTAGCCATGATATTTTTTCGAATGAATTCCCGTCAGAACTCTTCATCTTCTTCACAGCTCTGAAGGATGAAAACATTACACCTTTTCAAGACTTTAACCATGCCAAAAAAAGAAGTGCTTTCTCACTGTAATAATGTTGTCTTAATTATGTACAATACTTAGCACTAGTTTTACACCAGATGAGTCATAGTAGAAGCTTGTACTTTGCTGTTTGACTAAATCCCACAGCACTTAGAACTCCCTGCCGTGAATGCTTACCAGCTTGTGCTCAGCTCTTCTCTCAGACCATGTTTGCTGGATCCTTTGGGGGAGGCTGGTTTGAATGGTGCTGAAATAGGATGAGCAGACACTGTGGTTGGAAATAAGGGCTCAGAGTCAGTAAGAACATGCCAGAGAAATGTCTTGAAAGCTGCTCAGGTGTTTATGCCTCTCCAGTCATGTCCATTTTAATTAACCCTAGAAATCATAAAGCTAGGTGTCATTCCTTTCTTTTTAAAGGCAGTTTATCTTCTGAGTAGAAAGGTGGTCACTTTTCATCATCTTGTGCTGTTTGTTTTAACAATTAAGACAATACCAAACAGGCAACTGAAACACTTCTAGTCATTTACAGAATCCCTGTTTACTGGCTCTACTCCATCTAATCTTTTACTATTAAAAATAATCCCACAGAAGCAGATACCTATCATTTTATGGAGAATTTTTACCACTGGGTTCTCCAATGAGATAGCATGATCTGCTGGGCACCTCTTCATTTGTGCAGGTTTCTTCTCTTTCCTGTGTTTCAGGGCTTGTTGAGCTCCGTGAAATCCCTGGTAAGCACTGGATCTTCCCCCAGGTCCCTCCATGTGCTCATCTGTCAGAGAAAACTGGCCATTCTCAGATCGGTTGTTATCATGATAATTCAGCTCTCTTCAGCTGAAACACATGAATAATACTGCTTTCAAGCCTTCATAAATGGTGTTAGAAACTTCAAAGGAAGAATACTATTAGACCTTTTAAAAGGTATTTATGAAGTTCAAGAGCAGATGGACCTGTACCAGAGCATACTGCAGTCTTCATTCACAGTCAGCAGGAGAGGTAGGATCCAGCCCCAGGGTCTTTGAATCTCTGTCTGGAAGACCACATAGGAAATCTAAAGTTAGACATTGTGAAAAATTGTTCCCATCTGCCTCCCGTCCTTCGCCCAACAGATATGCAGTGTGCCTAAGTACCTGACTATCACTGGGAGGGAGTTGCTGAAGCCTCTGTCTATGCAAATGACAAATACTCTATTCATTAGACATACCCGTAATGAATGTCCTGCTATGGCACCTTCCAAGAGACTCTTGATTAATTGAAAGAAGTACTTCATGTTGAAATAACAGCTGGTTATGATACTTACCAGTATCAGCTGATAGTCTAGAGACATACACTTCACCAGGGAACTTTCACTCCTACACATTATTTAAATAGAAGCTGTTTTTTGCAAACCTAGCACCTCTAAAGTGAAGTTTATGACATTTGGCTAGTAGGGTCTTTCTAGTTAACAGTCAGTGTTTCTCAAAGCACAATACCTGTCTTATCAAAAAACCTTACCCAGAAGAAACCAGGAGTGATGGTGTGCATGCCACACTGTTGTGTGGTGCAAAGAGGATTCATCCAAGTGAAAGGACAAACAACCCATTCTGCTCACGAAATCATTTCATTTCCATTTTAGCCAAGGATGCACTAAATAATGCATCATTCCTCGGCTACTCAAAAGGTCACCTTTTGGTCTATGAGCAGCTGCAGCAGCTGCGTTCCCTTGAGACCCCGCTGAGAGCGCAGAACAAAGCGTGAGAGCTGATGACAAGCTCAGGGGATGTAGGTATGAAACAGGCTTTTGGAGGCCTCCCAGCAGCTCCAGTTGGGAACCACTGCCAACTTTCTCTCAGTTTTTACTTCAACCCCAAATAACCTCCTGCTTTCACCTCCCCTTCGTAAGTAAATTAGTCACATGTAAAATATAAGAAAATAAACAGCCAACTCAGATTTTGACACCATGCAGGGACAAGCACCCACAGAGATTAGGGACCTCCTATTCATCACTGATTTCCCATCATACTTGACAGGAAGGTACAACAAAGAGAATAAAATAGCCCCCCAGGAAGGCACTCTGTGTGGCCGAGTTCAGCTTAGAGGCTGCTGAGTCTCTTATTCCCAAAGTATAATGCAAGCAAGCTGATTCTGCAACAAAAATACATATGCAGAAGAAGCATCTGACCGACAGCTGGTCTAGATATACCCCTGATATTTGAGACGTTCATCCAGTAGATCTGGATGAAAGAAACTGGTGGCTTTTTAGATATTATCTCATTATCAGGAGCCCAGATACAAGTTTTGCAGCTAGGAATCCATTCAGCTTTCTAGATCAGGCTATGGGTTATAATATATGGACCTCTGTTTGGAGGGAGAGAGTTTGAAGGGGAAAGAAAATCAGTGTGGATTATCATCTAGTTCAGAATCTGTCCTCCTGACAGGTAGGTTGGGAAGGTACAGAGGAGACATCCTGACCAGACCTGGCTTTGACAGGATGGTGGGTGAAGCAACATGTTGTTTTTGTAGGATTTCTTCAGTGATGTTTTCCACAGACCTAATCCTGTTCCATTTCCTGAACACCTAAATCAAAATTGTCTACAGCCAGAATAGCTTTTGTTTCAAATTAAATCAAACAAGCAAGGAGAGAAATAACAACTACACATAAGAAAAACAAGCATGTAACTCACTGTAAGGGCCATCTTGCATTGATGCATAGCAATTCCTCCTAGACTACAGCCTGGGGAACACTTTATTTTTAAAGGTCTAGCACACAATAACAGAATCATAATAGACATTCATCTAACCATATGCACCACTCATATCTTTCCTTACCCAGAAAAACAAACAAACTTTAAAAAGAGATGGCAAAAAAAACCCTAACAAGCAAGCACTGAATTAAATATAATGCAAAAAAATTCAAGTGCATATGTATTCCTCAGTCCATCCACATGTCTTTTCATCTCCTCCAGTCACTTGCACATCAAGGTTGCAGCAGACCTCCATGAAAACCTCCTGAGCTCTGGGACTCCTGTCCCTCTTCCAGGGTGGTGTAGGACTCAGTAACTCCAGCTGCCGCTGTTAGCTTTTCCGCACTGCAATGGTTCAGTGTCACTGCCAGCCAGCACAAAATCCTGCCCAAAAGCACGTGCCGTGTGGTGCTGTGTGGCAAGGCTCTGCAGTTCAGCAGGTTGCCAGCCTTGGAGCCACAGTGGGCACGGCAAGGTGGCAGATATCAAAGGACAGAAGACAGCAAGAGGTGGATGGGCCCATAGAGTTTTTCAAAAGAATTGGCAAGCAAATTTTAAAATTTGCACCTTAAAAACTGAAAAGCAGAATACTGCAGAGCAATCGATTTTGCCATAAACTTCTCTTTACAACAAGCTGGAGGTAATGGCCGTGAAAGCCAGAGAGGCTCTGCAGCCGTGATCAAACTGAAGCCTCCTGCTTGCTCATGTACCCCTCTGCCACTGGTACCTGAGGGCCCTGAACAGCGTGTACTGCAGGTCAGGAGAAAGCCCCATATGCTTCTCACTGCAACCATCTTAATCGGTTACCGTCAGGCAGGGGTGATGACTGGCCTTCAGTCTGCATCACCATTACAGTATACACTGGACCCATCATTCAGTAGATACTCCAGATGGGGCCAGGGTACCGCTGGCATTAATTAGCTCATCTAGCTGAGCCCCAGTCTGCACTGGCCTGCATAAAAGAAAATAAAGAAAAGCAAGTCTGTTATCAGTAGGCTTAAATTTGTTCAGCAGGAGCACACACCTCCTTTGCAAAACATCTGTGAGCCTGGAAAGTAAAAGGCTAAAGACACAGACCAGTCACACACCATTAATTTAAAATGTGTGATCCCAGAAAAACTGAGGGATGTTTCTAGCTAGAAATCCAAGCCAGAAAACAATGGCAACCCACTGCCCAGCCAACAATCCAGGGTTTAGCACTAGACCAAACAACAGCTAAATAAGTGTTCTTCCTAATGGCAAGAGAAGCAGGAATGGGAACACAGAGACTTTGCACTCCAAGCCTAACCTTGTCATCCTGTGCTTGAAAACCATGTGGTTTTGGACCCCCCTAACGTGATTTTGGAGTCTGCGATGCATCCCGAATTTGCCAAAGATCTTGACATCGTTACCACTATTCTAAGTCACATCCTTTCTCTGTGCTGCCTCTAAAAGAGCCAGCCTCTTTCCACTGACCATACGGGCAGCCTGGTAAGAGGAAGCTTCCAGTGCAGACTCCTGCACAAGGTGCTTAAAATCACGCAGTGACAATAGTGCTCCAGACCCCCACCCTTCCACCCCTGCTCTTCCCTCCCTGGCTAACAAGATGATTTTCTTTAGCAAAGCAAACTGCACCCAACACATAAAAACAACTGCCAGACTGGAATAAGTGCATCTATGCTCCCAACCCAGGGTGAGCAAAGGAGCCATTTCCCAGCTTCACACTGAAGCAAGGCCAAGAGAGCACTGGAGCTCTCCGTCCCATCTCCAGGCCACCACAGGCAGGAGAGCCCAGCCCAGCAGCTGGACTGGAATATCCCAGCACTGCACTGAGCACCACACTGTGCATGGTATCTGCTGGCCAATTAAGGTATAACTATGGTAATTTTTTTCTCTTGAGTGTATTTTCAGAACTGTTCCCTTTGACATATGTATTTAATGGGCTGCAAACCAGTTAACACATGTGTGGACACTCACAGGCACACACAGGCAGAGCTGATTACATACAGCTTTCCTTACAGTTCTGATAATCTGGATAATTTATTCAGATTGGCAAGGTTTGAGTGTTTTTCCATTTCCTCTGCAGGAAGGAAGCAATGTGATTGTTGCTGTGGTGATCCTTCCCTTAATATTTTTTAGTCATGATCTGGCTTAAAGTCATGACTGGCTCTGGATAGTATAATTTTATTGAGGCACAATATTAAAATATTAGTGAATAGCCTTTTCTTTTTCACACTGAATATTATATATATTTATTGCTTGAAATTCACATTTACAAATGAAAACATGTGGATATTTCTTTATCATAAACAGGGCTGGTTTTGGCCTTTATTTTGTAACCCCTGTTCTCCTCCACTCCCTTGGGATAAATCTGCACAGTCAGAACCTCTGCTTGCCTGGGTTATGTTTTCAGGAGGGTACATATTTACTCAGAAACATCAATGCTGGCATTAAGAGTAGGTGCATGTGTAATCTCCCAGGCATGGGCTTTAAAAAAGCTACCTCCTTCCCCATTAGCGAGGTTAATGACTGCTCTGCAGAAAAGGAGCAAGGCGATTTCATTTTTTCCTTCATTCATGAGATTGTGGAGCCAGCATTCCTCTCTCTGTGGAGACAACAGCAAATGTTAGCTCCCTACCTTCATTTATACCTTGATCAGTGAAGCTGTTTGGCAGAGAAAACTGTTACGCACGGTAAGAAAAAAAGTACAAAACTTCTCCTACTGATGCAAATGGCTGATGGCAAATTAGTCCCATTTGTAGCCTGGGCTGTAGACATATCCTTGCATAGCTCTGCCAAAATAAGGGTGGTAGCACCAGCCCCCCAAACCTATAGTTCTGCCATTATGTGGCAGTAGTACACAGCACACAAGGAGGTGCTGATGTGGGGGGAGCACAGGTCCAGCCCTCAAGCATCCTGCTTGTCTCCTTCCCTTCACTCTGAAGAGCGAAGCCAAGCATCCTGGGAACGGCTGTGTTTGTAAAGTTGCAGAACTCCTTTCATTAGACTGCTTTCCCATAACCTGCTTCACATTGAGTCCTCCCGTGGGATTAATCACGGAAAAGGATACCATGCAGTATAGATGAAAATAAACTCAACTGGGCCAATGGAAAGCTGTCCTCTCATTTAGTCGTGATTTTCTGAAAATTATTGTTTGAGATGAAATTTTGTTTGTCTAGTTTAAAATCCAGGATTAATTATTTGGGAAACTGACAACTCTGTTTCTCCATTTTGTCTCTCCTATGGGTGTTTTCCCGCATTTAAAACAATTCCCAGATTATTATTGTTTGAAGTGGGAATGAACAAGGGGCTTGTTTATTTTCCATTCAGGCAAATAAAAAGTGACATTCCAGAAGGTTTTATAATTTCCATCATTGTAACCAAGTGCGTTTAGTGTATCTGAATAAACCAGATGCAGATATTTGTTCTCGAGATGCACTAACAGATGCTACCACAAAACTTTTCTCTTACAATGGGATTGCAAATATAGGTGATATGAAACCATATATTTTCTTCATTTTCATAAGAAAAACTCCTAGAATCATAAGTGGAAAAAACTACTTTACAAACAGATGTATATATATCTATTTACACGCAGACACACATGCATTTACTATGAACTGCCTTAAACATGATGACAGAATACCGCAGCACGAATGTGCCTATGTCTGGTGTTTCTCACTGCTTCTCTAGAAATTTCAGGATTTTTAGGACTTCATCTGCAAGTTTTCCGTAAGTGCTAGAAACTCATGCCTTCCAAAAAAGCAATTCAATCCTCTGTGGTCTTAACACTCCCTGGATAGAAGCTGGTAGATTCAGCAGCCTGTTGATGCAGCAAACTACGTCAGTGGTACAAAAAAACAACCTGTGCCTTACTGGTGGAACTGGGACACAGCTTTCTACCACCTCTCCAATCCTTTCCCACTGTCAACAGCCTGGTGAGGGCACTTGGACTCTGCCTTCCCACTGATCTCCAGAGGCAATGCACTGGACATGGATGACACGCACGTGTGGATAGACTGCGCCCTGCACGATATTTTAGGGGTGCCCTGGATCCTACGCAGCGCTGAACAGGGACGCTGTGCTTGTGTTCATCCGCACGATGCCAGCAGGCCTCCCACAGCTGCAGGCAGCGTGTCGCTGGTCCACGGCAATTGCCTCACCAGACCCTGCAGGGCACAATCCAGCTTGTGATCTTAATCGTGCACTGGCGTGGGGAGGGCAGGATTTGACAGCTGGTTTGCTTTCACCTTGGCCCTTTCCATGCCCTGTCCCATGCTGTGATGCCACCACTACCAGAGTAATCTGTGGGCATGCATTTATGCATATTGTGTATGACTGTATTCTTGCCCATACTATGCCTTAGAAATGACAGAGTTCTGCAAAGAAAGGAAGTGACAGCCCTGACAGCTGGGAAAAAGCATGCAGGGTCAGCTGAACCTCTTTTCTGGGTCATTTTAAAAGAGTCAGACTTCACTCCACAGACCCACTGTAATTTAAACCCACTGTAATTTAAACCCACTGTGAGAGAAACAAAACCAAAGCAAAGCAGACACTGTTGGATGGAGGCCAGCCTGCCTAGAGCTACTTTGACACCTCTCATTAGCCGTAAATGCCAGGTCTCGCTTCCCCTGCTCAGCCAAAGGTGCTGGATTTTGGATCACTTCCCCTTAGCATGCACCAAGCCTGACCTAACTGCAGCTTCATGGGACCAGACTGAACCTTCAAAGTCCCCCTCTGCTGCATTCAGCTCCATTTCCACACAAAGTCTCTGCATTAAGGCAACCTTCCAACACATACTCCAAGCAATTAGAAGATTTCCTACCTGCTGTAAGGTAGCCTTATTGTGAGTGTACATCATAACATAGCTTTTTAGGTGCTATTCCACACCTGGATTGCTGCCTTTGTTGCAGGGGGCTGAGCTACAGCCCCTGTGGGAGCTATGAAGGGTGCATTTGCAAGCAGAATGTAGGTTTCTGTGCTATTTCTGAAGCTCTGCGATTCGCTTCCTGCCTCACACAAGGACTGGGGTTTCGCTTAGAGGCAAAGCTCAGATTGAGCTGTCAGTCACAATATACTTCTCTTTTTCCCGTTTTAGAAAAGGGATTTGTACTGGTGAAGGATGCACTCAGCTCAAAATCCTGTAGCCTTAACTTCATGGGCTCTGGAGCAAAATATCGGAAAGAGATGAAGGTATGTGACAGAATTAACTCTGTGCCATGAAGCAAGTCTAACTTATGTCCATATCCCAGCCTTGCTGAAGTACAGACAGTGGTCTCCTCCAGCTGTACTGGACTTGGAATCAAATCCCCACAGAGCTTGATAAGAAGTTGTGCAGGTAAAAAACAAGCTGAATTTTTTAACAGTGTATTACCTAGCAGTTTCAATGATTCCTGCTGACAGTTTAGTTTTAAGGACCAATTCTGAGACAGTAACTCATGACCCAGTTCTGAAATCAAGTCTACAGTTCACAGATCATTTTCCCCATGCACCTCTCACCAATTTGGGAAAGGATGCTAAAAGAAGGCCACAGTAAGCACAAAAAGGACAAAAACAGCGGGCCAGATATTTAAACCAGATAAATACAAGTTAGTAATAAATACAGTTTTTAAGCAGCAGTTTTTGGAAACACATAGAGGGGAGCTTAGCAGCTCTTAATTCAAGGCAGGTAAGAAGTTGGAGTGTCTTAACTAGTTCCTGCTTTACCACACACCACCTGCTTACCTCCACCCCATAAGAAATGAAGGCAGAAGGTAACTCGCAGTTAAAACCAGACTGAATTCCTTCAATTCTGACTGCTTTCCTTCCTCTTTTCCACTACCAAAAGGTATTAAGATGTTTACATATCTTTAGTCAAATTGGTATCATAAAAGACAGCTCAATTTTGAGGGGGGGGGGGGAGCAGGAAAGCAAGACCAGGATATTTACTGTCTCACCTTTCTCCAGAGCTTAATTTTGAATTAGCTTTGCGGCTTGGCTAATTAGCCCACACACTGATATTTTAAAACGATGATTAATTTTCCCAGCTCCTTAGAATACAGGCTTAATTCTAGTAATCACAGCTGTGCTCGTTGCTCTAGCCTGTTAATGCTTATTGAATCTTTAAGCCCTCAACCTCAAGCCTCCATCTCTGGATATCTTTAAGAAGGAGTTAGACACACATCTGTCAGGGATGATGTTGATAGAGTTGCACTCAACTTCAGAAAGAGAGGTGGTTTAATGATCTCTTAAGTCCGCTTCAGGGCTAGTTTTCCATGACAGAATCTGATCATAACACAACCTATTTGCACTATTTCAAGGGAAGGTTACCCCATCCCAGGAG
>JANZLQ010000030.1:15988324-16062201 GCA_026212715.1 Elanus axillaris
AAATCCTTTCTCTGTTGTAGTTTGGCCATAAGAAAATCAAGAAGCCTATCTTTGAGAACTACCCCCAGGCTAGATAGACAACTTTCGGGTGACAGATAGGGAACCATCAGCTCTGTCTTTCTATTATGCCATATATTGTATGTGACATAAAACTTGGATAGTTGATACTGGGAGCAGAGGGGTAAAACAGAGTCTCTCACAAGGATTTCACAGCCGCAGGCTCTGGGTCTCTCCACCAGCAGAACACTCAGCAGGACAAGTTTGATCTGAACTGGATCTGGGCGGAAGACTGCATTTCTATCAGGTTAGTCATAGTACCGGAGATACAGGTAATATCTGCTCCAGCAGAAAATTTACCATTGACATTTCCAACCTCAGACAGTCTTTGGACATTTACACCTTACCTGGAGACACCTGAATGATACTTATGGCACCAGTGCTCTACATTGTGTGGCCACCATGTCTATAAAACACTCCTGGGGACCTTTCTCTTGGGTTTGCTTTGCTGTCAGAGTCTGGTCTAGAAAGAAATGAGGGCCTGGGCCCCCTGGCATTTCTGACAGACTTTTTGAGGCAAGTCCTATAACAATTATGAAGCAGTTCACAATCCACATGTGCATATTTTTGAAGTGTAAAATGTTCCAGAAATTCCTGGTGTGTTCTCCACAATTTCTACCTTCTGTGCTGCTTTCCTTCTGTTTTTCTTATTTCCATTCTCTCAGTACTTCAGTAAAGATCAAAAGTCATTATATTCTGTTCTGCTTGATGGTTGAAATCCCTCTAGACTAATCTCTGCAATGACATACAGATCTGCAGATATATTTTTCTGGAAAAAGTTAAAAAACATTTGAATATCGTTCAGGATATTATAATTCTTTGTCTGTTCAGTTTTAATCACCTCTAGAGTGAAGTTTTATGTTTTTCATTTGAACACAAAGATTTCTTTCATGCCCAAGATGTAAATTAGCAGCAGGCAAAGCAACTCCAAAATGAGAAAAGGAGAGGGGCTGAACATTTCACTTCCCATCAGAAAATAAGTGAGCTACGGAAGACGCGTGCCCTGAGCTGCGACCCCTCCATCTTCCCACCTCTCAGTGCTGTGACTTGGTGCAGACCCAAACCTACCCACCTCACGTAGGGCTCCCATCAAGTGCCCTGGCCCCAGAGAGACTTTGGAGACCAGCACAAAAGCTTTAAACCTCCCACGCTCAAACTCAGCCTTCACCCTTGCTTCTTTGCCAAAAACATCTGACAGGACTTCAGTGGCACTCTTCTACAGATGCTGTTTCCTGAGCAGGGCTGTACAGTGTGGCAAGCCATAGCAGCAGGCAACTGAAGTCCTTTAAGTGCCTGTGTTTGTCCCCAGAAAAGAGTACAGGGACGAGGGGGTGAGGAGAGATTTGACGACGTTTGGCAGCATTTGGCCCAAGTGGACTTAGCAGAGTTTTGGCAAACACAAAGGGAACTGGAAGGGCTCCCTTGGCTTGTAGCCTGCTGGCCAGCAGTAGGAGAGGAGCGAAGGACTAAGGAAAGAGTTCCTTGGCCGCAGAGGAGAAAGAGCGCTGGTTATCAAAAGCATGTGGATGTCAGGGAACCATCTGGACCTCTTTCTGCCGTTTGCAGCTGATCTCCAAATATTTGGTGGAACGCTGCTCCCCATGGGTGCTAATATTTGCTCATCCTTACAGGGGAAACTGTAACACACAATTAGAAGTATGTTTTGTAGTACTGTATTGTTTACAAACACACTGGCTGGGAAAGGATGGAAGTTGGTTCTGGTTTTAAGTGATTTTGATTTATATTTTAGTTCTCTAAAATTTACCATGGTAAACCTGACTGCATCTGACAGCCAGATAAAACACATTCAAAACCTTAATGTCTGTCTTTAAAATAAAACAGAAGTAATTATCTGATTTCAGATCTCTTCTTTAAAATCCTCTGACTTCAATTGCCTCTGTCTCCTTAGATAAAAAGAAGTGCCTGATCCCCCACCATTGCCTTGTATACAATCCAAGGCACAGTACTGAACACTATGGCATTTCTCCAAATGTATATGACCAGCAACAAAATCTGGTCAGGTTACTTCAGGAAGAGTTTTCCTAGTGGTACCGTCTGTGCTGTAACCTGCTATGAGGAACAGCAAATCTCTCTACACCCTTTTGGTACACACATTACACAGTCCCAGACAGATGCACGGGATAGTACTGTGCTAAAACTCTGTACTACAATGTCGGAGATAGGAAATAGGTAGTGGAGAGTAACAATTTCTATTCTCCGATCCTCTGGCAGATGGACTGTCAGCACTGAGCTTTCCTTACCCAAGGAGGGGACCCACAACCAACACACTGCTGCCCTCCCAGAAAGGTGTCCTTTGGAGAAGAATATGGCACGAGCCAGCCCATACCCAACTCTCCTGCCACCCTCCTGCCAGTGTAGTGTTTTAAATGGTGAGGTCTTAATGTGCTTTGTGCCCAGTTTCCCCTGCAAAGGCTCAATGCTGTTTACAAGCATCATTTCATCAAGAATTTATCCATCTGTGCTGAGAAAACACATGGCACAGCCCCTCAAGGACTTCAGTTTAGATCTGAAGAGATATATCAATGACGCTGCACTAATTAATACACAGTCCTTGTAATCTTTCAGAAGACCCTTGCTGTTGCCAGAACATTGCCTGGTTTATGCTAAACCTACAATCTCTTCATTCATTTCTTAGGTATCACTTCATTCTTCTATTTTAAAATATTCTGTAATTTGTCTGGGTAGGGTTTTTATGCAAGCATATGCCCTTATCTGTTGGCTTTGTTCCAGCCTGAGGTGTTACTTTTTTTTCTAGTATGCAAAAAGACCTCACATATCCCGCCCTAAAGGCTGCAGTATTTCAATGCTGTTTGAAGTCATTGTGCCTGTAATGCCAACCCTCCAAGGATCTGATGAACGGTGCTAGTGTTTAGATCATTTTTTAAACTGTACACCAGTTAGGAAAAAGAAGACACTACATGGGAAGTGTCATTGTTGTGAATTGGATTAATAACATTTAAAGAACCAACAAGTAGACTAGTAATGTGACGTACCTACAGATTCAGGTGTTAACTTCTCATGAGATGGAATACATTCATTGAGCACTGAATATTGAATCTGGTTATAGAAGAGCTCCTAATTTTATTCCAGCCTGACCAAATACAAACTTTGGTCAAGCAAGAAGTGACTGGATTTGTCAAAGATGTAAAGGAAACATGAGTTATCCTAGAAGCTGCAACAGATAACCTCATGGTGAGTTTCAGCCTAACACCTAATGAAGAACCTGGCCTATACCATAAAGACAAGAGTAGTCTGATCAGACTACAGCAGCTATGCTATGGGCTTACAGCAGAGACTGCCATTTAACAATGCAGTTCTGGGAACCGCAAAGTCACATTCCCTGCCTTGGGATACCCAAGCAGCTTGGCTCTTGACTGTCTCTAAGCATTCAAAAAAATTAGGGGATCTCAGTTACAACCCTCTACAACGGAAAAAAAAAAAAAAAAGAAAATTAAGTACATTTGGACTGAGACGCAATTTGTTTCGATAGGGAACAGAGTACAGTATGGTTCGGCTAGAAATAAAACCTAACTGCTCTTAACAGCATCCTGCAAAGCTGCTAAGGACCTATACATGGACAGCAGGATCAATATAAGCTAAACTTGCATTTCATAGCTGGAATCAGAGCCACTTCATACTGACAAAATAATAAAACAGCAGAAGAACAATGAGACACTCTGGCATGTGTGCATTTTCTAAACCCACCCATAATAAAGGCTTTAGCAATGCAGAACTCAGCCTCCCAGCTCAAAGTTTTATTGGCCATTATCTCACTGGATTTGGAGCAATGGCTCTCAATTCAGTAAAAGACATTAATTTTTCACAGTGTTTCCCCACATAACTAACAAATTTATTGTTATAAGAAAGGACACAATTTTGAAATCCTCACAGTGCCTGACTTCTAATGGTGCCACATATGTTTCTCTTTTCATTAGCATTCAGGGATCACTGTGCCCAAACCACCCTCACCTACTTTTTCCACTCATATAGATGCAGCTGATGTTGGATCACCAGCCATCTCAGTTCTGGTCCAAGTTAATAGCTTAGGACCACAGCAATCAGGTACACTGAGAGGCTGCTTCTAAATTAGAATGGAAACTGCTAGATGTCCCCAGCATAGCCTCCCACTGGCCTATTTCAATATGATGTGAACTCTGTGAAAATCTTGCAGCTACCTCACCTCCCTGGTTGAGAATTATAGACACTTCTCTCAGTTTGTAGAATGGTTGCAAAAGTAGATATATATAGAAATTCAAAAAATTATCAAAGAATCACAAGTGTTACTAAAGCTCTGGAATGCATGTATTCTTCAACAGGCTTTGCACAGCTTCCCCCTCCATGGAAAGAAAGTGAATGAAATAGGAGCACAACATGTTCCAGGTGGCAACTGTCTGAAGAGGTCACAAGCAAAACAAACAAACAAAAAAGACAGAAATTAATGGGGCATCAAGGTACCTGGTTAGCCAAATTTTGCTTCTCCCAGGGAGAAGTACTGTCCTCCCTTCATACAGTAGCCCTTGTGAAGAAAGCAGGAACTCGAAGCCAGAGACCTCCTGCTTTCTCCTGGGGCTTCTCAGTTCTTTGGCCCTCAGCCCAGTGACCCAGATCTCAACATTACATCATTCTAAAATCTTTGATATCTTGTCTCTCTCTTTCATGAAGTCAGTTTAGGGGCCTGATACAAGACACAACCATGGTTCCTCTCAGCCGGACATGCCTAAACTTCGCTGCTGGAAGAAGGCTTCTTCAGGAAGGCTGGACCCTTTTTCCTTCCCTGACTTCCCTGGACACTTCCTCACTCTGCCATCTCTCATCCTGTCCACCCTCCTGGTCAGCATCAACCTCTTGTCTCCCCTTTGCCCACAAGTCTCCTTTCCCTGAGGCACATCCAGGAGCTCACCACAGCCAGTGACACCAGGGGATGAGGTGTCGTGATCATTCATATCTTCCTCTGCTAGCCCTTCAAGTAATTCCTGCACCAGTTGTAACTGTCCTCTGGGCTAGTCAGGCTTCAGCAGACAATGGTATCACAGCGAGTGCCATTAATCCAGTCACATCCACACATCACATTTTACCTTAGAAAGCAAACAGTAAGGATTTGTCACCTTTATTTCCACTTAGCTTCTTCTCACCCATCTTCACTGCAGCCCTCACTCTTTCTTTGTTATACTCAGACATATCCCCAGTGAGCCAGGTTAGATATTTCTCTCACCACAGCCAGCTAAGAGTTTGATCAAATCAGTTGTCCCTGCTTTCTCTGCAGTAAGTGGAGAGAGACAGCTCCAGAGGGCTGTTCATCCCACTGTATCGAGGTATGCCAGAGAGGGGAGGAATGCAACACCTTATAGAGAGCAGGAGATCAGGCAGCAAGCTCTAAGATGAGAAGCTGAACATTCAGATGGCTCCAGTTTGGCAGTGCCACCTTAGAGCATGAGTAATAAAGATCGGAAAGGTAGAGACTGACTGACTGACTGACCAATAGAGAGCTTCACTCCTCTGGAAGCCCAGATGTCCTGTCCTTTCCATTATCACTTTCAAGTGGAGGGGTGTTGGGGGGGGGGGGGGGTGTGATTTCTGGGGTCCTCGGGAGCTTGTGAAGACCATAAGGTCATATTCAGCGCTGGTGTCTGGGGCTGACATCAGTTCTGTGCAACACCATGCTCAGTGTTAGGTTATCATTTGGATCAACAGCCACAACTGTTTCTTTCAAACTTCTTTTCAGGTTCTGCATCAAGGTTAAGCCTAGTTCTCCAGGATCCACATCAGCCTCCATTTAAGGCAAGGAAAACAAAGGAAACAGTTCCTTTGAAACTACTAACGATTGAAGCCTTTTAATTCTTTTCCTGTTTGCTATTAATTTCTTCCCCCGTGAGTCTCAGAGCTTGCTGCTTTATCTTCTAAGCCTTAGAAGCCTTGTTTCCCTCAAGGACACCTTGGATTTATGAACATTTCTTTCTTTGTTCACCATGCCCTTCCAATTTTTTTTCAGAATCAGGAAGTCATTACAGCACCAGTTGATTCTCTCTCCTTGCCAAGTGAACCTTGAGTTTGGAAAGTAAATGTTTTCTGTATGCAGGGAATCCTTTCTTGATTGTTTTCCAAGTAATACAGAATGCCTATTATAAGTAAGAAATCCCTATATATCCTTACAAAAATAAAACATTAATAAAAAGAGACAAATCTGGATCAATCCTCTATTTTCCCACCCCAATCTTCAAAACAACCCCAAAAATATATTATCTTCATTCACCAAAAAGACTGTTTCCGTTGTAAATCAACAAATTCACCTTTTCTGAAGCCTGCTGCTTCTTAATAGTCTCATATATACTTTATTCCTTGCCTTGATTTTTCTCTCTCTCTGCTCATTATCATTAGGAGTCCTATTCTTGAAGACTTTACTGATGCTCACATCTATAGTCTCATTTTTCCTTTATGTCCTTTCTTCCAAGTCCAATGTAAGCAATGCACAGTCAAGTCAGAGCCTGCATATCTATTGACAGTGAGTCCTACTTATAAACAAAAAAGAATTCAATCTCCTGCCCTGATTTCACATGTCTGTCTAAATGAATCAGTTTAGGACATATCCTGATAACATAGTTAAAAGTTATTTCAGGTCTCTTAATTCCCCTTGCCAATTTGTACAGCTTTTCAGGCAGACATTGTCCAAAATACTGTTAAAAATATTTTTCCCTGGTTGTTGTGATAAACCCCAGACAAATCAATAAATGCCTAGCCCACTGAGCAAACATGAAAAAGAATATGACAGACCACCAAAACATGTTGTCAGACTAGCCAAACTGGCAGGGAAAGAGGAAGTACTGAAATAATGAACCAACACCAGGCTGAGTTACCATACAGAGTTATTAGTAAAATCATGCTACCACTCATAAATTCAACAAAAGAAAGGCCACCCTTGTGCACCTCACTGATGTGCTGGGGAAGGCAATAGTAAAGCAAAGGGCAGAGCCTGGCCATGCACATGAGAATGATGGGATCCCACTTGACCTGGAAGAGTGAGGTATTTCCTACTGGAGTGCAGCATGTGATCCACTGGGAAGGACAGATGAAGAACAGGATTTCGAGTGAACAACCCCTTCTTGAAAGAGGACCAGCCTTTAGTGGGCTCCTAATGTTGCCAGAGGTGAGAGAGGGACAGTCTATCTGGGGNNNGGGGGCAAGAAAAAGAAATGAAACTAAAAAATTGATAAATTTGCAGTTTATCCCTGGCTTCAAAGCCCACCTTGCATATTGTTCCAGATCACAAGCCCAAACCTGCTTCCAGGGAACTCACTGACAGCCGAGGATCAGGGTCCATTCCAGTTAAGTAATTTACATCCTTACAAGGGATATTTGGGATACCAGTGAACATGTAAGTTTCTGGTTCCTTTCAGCACACAAATACCTGTGGTCTTTTAGAGTATGCATATTTTTAAAACTGTTGATTCTTGCATCCTGCTCTTACGTTTATGGTCTTCAGAAGCTAAAATATAATAATCATTACCCATATTTACTTCATTTATTTAAAATCTCATCAGCTTGTCTACACAACACAGGTTCTCACATGGATGAAGCCACAGATGTTCTGTGGGCATTCTTGGGCTGCTCCTCAGAGCTCTGAGGACCTGCCCTGGTCTTCCTGCTATGCCCAGGTGCCGCAAGGCAGTGCAATCTGTGTGAAAGACCCTCGTATGACAAAACCAGCAAAAGGAGATAAAAATCAGGAAGAGAAGCAGAGTCCTTTAGCTCATCTTCCAGCAGAGTCTATTTCAGAAGCACAGGCAGAAGCCCAGCCTGAGGTTTAGCTAGGAAGGTCACAGGCAAACATTTGCCAGTTTGCGACATCTGCTTGCATGCAGGTTGTCCTCTGAAAACTACAAAGCTTTTCTTCATGATGGAAAAAACACACAAACTCTCAAGAACTAAGTTCCTGAGAGCTTGCCAATCCCTTCAGCCACACTGCTTGGAGTTCTAGAAAGCATCAGCCCTTATTTTTTTTTTTCACATTGGGATTCTCTTCAGTGGTACCTTCCCAGCAAAAGGGAACCCCCCAGTATCCCTTCTTTTTGTAGCACAATGTAGAGGACCAGAGGGTTGTCATCACATCAGGCCAGTAGTAGTGGTCCCCAAGACCAAGAATCTCAGAGAAATGTTATTGGCAATCAGTTTATGATATCTGATCCTGTTTCTTACCAGGAGTGCAACCCATTAGGTGGGGACCCCAAACAATTGCCAGCAAAGCTTTTAAGCTGCCCCTTAATTTATACACACATTGCAGATATGTAACTGCAAAAACTAAGCTAAGCAAGTTTTTTAGAGTATCACTTTTGTTTTACTAGGATGATTTCTGAAACATGCTGCTTGTACCAACTCTGCAGATCTTAGAAGGAGCAAAAGGGAGATAATTAAAGAAACATCACAAAAAAAATGAGCTGAAAGACGTTTTCATTTCAGAATCTTCTAGTGTGAATAAAAAGCTGTACAGCATGTTGTAATGCTGGTAATCTCTGCTTTTGAGCAGTATTATACTTCCATTTCTAGCTCTTGCTCTGGATATTCAGGGATTCTTGAGAGAACTAGCAGGTTTCAGACTGAGCAGAAGTCAGGTATTTAATGGTACAGGATAAATGCACATAATTACACAGGTCTGCATTTTAGTATATCAGTATTATTAACACCTATAGAATACAAACATTTCTGTGTCACCATGTAGAATGACTCATTTAATCTGGAATTAAAATGCATTCAACTCCAGGGCAAAACAACACTGCTGTTTGACTACGCGTAATCATAGGTCAAGAAGCAAAGAAGAATATCACATTCAATTAATAGTTCTCACAGCCTGAAAGCTGCAGAGTAGAATTTAGTCATTTAGCTGGAGGGAGCACTATTATTCTTATGAAAAAGAGATGGGAAATTTCCTCATTACAAATATAGCTAATTAAAAAATGAATTTTCCATCATGCAATAAATTCTAAGATACCAACTTCTGGATTTAATTCAAGGAAAAAACCCGAAAACTTTTAAAAACTTTTTAAAGTCAAAGCTTCCAAATATTTCATGAAACAAAAGCTTCTATAAATATTTCATTTGAATGCTTTTTGGAAAGCCTAAAAGGACTGTTTGGATAAAATCATTAACTTTTTGACTTTTACAAAAATGAATGGAATATTATATATCTGAAATGAAAATGCCAATGGAGCCAATACATGTTTCTGTGAAACATTTCAGTTTTTCACCTGAACACCACAACAGAAAGTTTTCCAGCAGGTAGACGTACAAGTAGGCATCAGGAAAAGGGTTTTTCCGTAACACAGTTTGGACCATTATTTAATGGAAAAAAGTATTGTGAACTTAGAAATAGCAGTTAGACACACACTTTTCACCAAAAGGCAGCGAAATCTAGGTCACGTGTTTGTGCCCTTCAAGAATTTCTTACTCTCTTTCCCTACTTGTGTATGCTCCTGAGTATTCTTTGAGGTGATGACGAGGTGCAGGAAGGTTACAGCTTTCCTGACAAGCTGGGCTCAAGCCTGAGTCTACATAATTTATGAGAGCTGAGACTCACAGGCCAAAAAAGGCTGCACAGGAAATAAAGGCTGCACAGCAAATAAAGGCTGGACACCTCATCTTGCCCTCTCCTGGAGCTCTCGTTCTGAGTCACATCATCAACATTAAGTCAAAAGTTGTGAGACACAAATTCACATCAGTTTCAAAGACCTGCAGGCAGAAAGGTTGTGGAGGAAATTGCCAACTCTGGATAAGCAGCTGCCTATATGAAATTAAATTTTTTTAAAAAGACCACAATGTATTGATCTGATTTTTGCCAGAATAAAATATTAACCATAAGACCCTTCCCACGCCAACCACAACCATTATACTGATAAAAAAAACAGGAAGATAATAAAGTAATCTCACAAAAGAAAGAAAACAACCCAGGGAGATTTAGAACAGCATTTGCCTCAAACAGGTTTTCTTAAAATATTTTGCCACAGATAAAAGGACTTCACTTAATAGAGGTTTACTTCCTTTTCTTGAGCAAATGTTTGTAAATCAGAGAGGAAAATGGCTAGTAACAGTCCCTTGAAGATTTGCAGGAACCTTTTAGTTGTATATTACATGACCCTTGCTACCGTGTGAAGATGATGTCCATCAGGTTAGCTGGGATCACCACACAATAAATCATAGAGATTTTTAATAAGTGAATCTCTCCCGTGGCTTCCCCTGTCCCCTGTCTAGTCATCTGTCTCTGCGATTTATAGGATAGCACATCCCAATTCTACAGGTAACTCCAAACAGCAGCAGTTTATAAATCAACCTGGTAAAGCTCTCCTTGCTCTAAATGAGCTGCCTACCCTACAGCCCAAGAATCAGAACTTTTCGGTAATTTCCTCTTTTCCCATCCTACCAACACCAACATAAGAGCTCTGTGACAAAGGACACAGGGAATTGTCAGTTTTTCCAGGGAGCAGAAAGGACTTAGTTGGGGCCCTGGAAAGTCCTGAGGCTTCCATTTAGTGTTACGGGTTACTTAACTTTTTCTGGGATTTTATGGTCACTTTTTAACACTGAAAATTAGAAATTTAACTAAAGCATTTGTCTTTATGAACAGATAAAAACAGTTCCAACATATTTTCCAAATCTGTCCAAAATAGTTCTTGATTACTCCTACTGAGTTACATTCTAGGAAAATCCACATAGCTTATAAGCCATACAACTGGCAAAGCCACAGCCCAAATAATACATCTAATCCTACACTAACCACAGCACCACGCAGCCCCCGAGTGACTGACTGTGTTTGCATGCACATACAACCCACAGAACAAAAGTACTCCACTATCAATGCTCTTTCCATACAGACCACACATGAATGCAAGGGTGGTGACTTAACGCACAGCGGCCACGTCTTGGATTGTCTTTCAGAGCCCTCCTGAGAAATGCCCATGTGATGGTGCTCGGGGTGCCTCAGGAGCTCAGGGCACCCTCAGCAGAGCACCCAAAGAGAGCTGGACACCTTCCTATCCCGATGGATGCCACCTATTCTACAAGTCCACAAGTCCTTTCTGCACACGTAAAGAAAAGCTGACATGTACCCTAGTTGGAGCCACCAAGGAAAAAATACAGAGGACTCAAGAGGTCCCAGACAGACACTCTTCAGCAGCTTCTCACACAGCCAGCCCTTCAATATGACTTTAATACCCAGAAGGGACCTACAAATACAGCAGCCAAGAAGAGGATGGAAATGTTGCCCAGCACAGTGTATTTAGTGAGATGCAAGGTCAGTAACATCAGCAACAGTACAGTAGTAAAGGGTATTGAATAGGAGTTTCAGCTCGATATTCAGCTGGTGAAGGAATTCAAGGAAGGATAGCAGAGTTTAAACAGCAAACATGCAAAACCAGCTCAATTTGGGGAAACCAGTGATAGCACAGTGATGGGACAACTGAGAGATGCAGTTTTCTATAGCTCTTAAAGCAGATCGAATCTTTCATCTTACATTTTTCCTCAGCCCTTACTTAGACAAGTTCTCAAAGACATTTCTGTGGCAGTTTTTTCCAAATGAAAGCTGAGTAAGAATTTGGCCTAGCTGAATTGGCAATTAAAAGAGCGTATGAAACCACAATAGGAGAAACTGCTTTTGAAAGGTTTGATAGGGATCATCAATACTGTTGTTAAGGTAAGAAAGATCATTCAAATATACTTGATGAAACTCAAATATAATTCCAGCTGTTGCTGTTTCAGTGTAATGTGGTCCAGTACTCCCAGAAAAGTCCATGTAAATTGAATCCAGATGAGATTAATATGCCCCAAGGGTGGGACTTAAGACAAATGTGCCTCATAAGCAACATACCTTCTCCGACTGTCTCCACACTGGAAATATAAATTGCTTTATATTTAAAAGAAGTTTAAAAAAATAAATATGAATCTGCCTCTAACTGTTAAACTAGAAGTCAGCTATTTGTCAGACAGACAGAGCTTGTTCTAGAGCGCTAAGGAAAACCTTATGATAAGAGGACAGTTTCCTCACTGCAAAGTTATTTAGGAGTTCTCTCTACCTTCTCCCTGGGTCCTTTGAGGCACTATGACAACCCTAGCATGTCAGGGGCAGGCAGAGCTCTGCTTCAGAGCTCAGATATTTTTGGCTGGAGGGAGATGAGTAATTTTGTTCAGAGCAAATGCTTGTTTCACCAGTAACAATAACACTTGTTGACTGTCGGCCAGTAACGGTTGACCAGTAACAATAGTATTGAAAGAGTAACTTCATTTGGATTATCAGTTAATTAAGGGATTAACTTTGGTCTCTGAGCTACATGACTGCTTCTAAAGGAAAATTTTGGCTGGTGCTGTCTCTTACTGACATGAAGAAATCCATGACTACCGGATTGCACAAAGTGCTAGGTGTCATCAAATACGATGGAAGGAGTCAAGGAGTAGGCTCTTTGTAAGATAGGCTTCTCCATAGCTGTGCATGTCTCCCTGGGTTATGCTCAAATGAAATTTTCTAGGTGGAAATTCCATTAGAACCCTTCTGCTTTCTGCTTGCTTCTACTGCAAGGCTTACTGCTCAAGGGATCAACAAATCCAGTCAACAGACCCAGTCCAAACCTGGTAGCCACAGCAGTAACCATTATGAATCAGCTGAAATTTTCAGTGGAAATGTCTATCACATTTCCAAAACCTGTGGAAGAAGCTACAAGCATGTATTTACAATGTTCAGATTTGCATTAAAATGATCCAGTTTCACCATTATGAATTTTCTGCTTATGTCTTCAGATCCAGACTGGAGTTCACACAGATCACCTTTGTTGAAGCCAGGTAGCCAGCCTGGAAGAACCAGAAATGAGAACAGGCTTCAACGATGACACAATACAACTGAATCTTGACCTCAGGGCAAGAAGTTTTTCTGGTACAGCCAGAGATTTCTGAAACAAGCCATTATGCAAGAGTTCTCAGAAGTCAGAGGAGGTTAAAGGAAAAACACAGAGGTATCTTCCAGAAATACATCAACGCTGTACCCTTGCTGGGATGCCAGACAAGAACTTTGACTTGAGCTAATATCCTCTTGTGCAGCTGGGCTAATACTTCTTAATTTCTTCATCACCCATAGAGGGGTTTGCCCTTTAGGATTTGGGGGAAGGAGACCGTGGGTAGGTGTAAGTGTGCATGGGTGATGAAAGCGGCGAAAAGACAGAGGGGATAATTTCCAAGAAAGCGAGAGATGTTTGGGGTTCTTTTTAACCCTTCCAATAGTTACAGTTCTCTCTGCTTGTTTTTGTCATATCAGGGGAGTACTGAAATATCACCACTTTGGCACTGAAATTCTCTTCAGAATGGAGACGTGATGGTGAATGTGTTGCCCATTATTTCAGTTCACCCCTTTGAATGCTTGTTATTCCAAGCTCCATTATCCATTTAGGTTTGAACATTTCTGCTTCCTGCATCCTCTCCTAACATGATTTTATACGTGTCTGCAAAATAAGTAGCCGCAGCGGTGTCTGAGACATGTCACGAAAGCTATGCGTAAAGCACAGGAGGTTTGCCCAGGTTTTGGGGTGTCTAAATGTCAACTAAGAATAATAAAAAAATCAGAGGTCACCTTCAAGTCGCCAAGCATCTCAGACTCATGATTTTATCAGTCTCTGTCATGGCCCTCCATTGCTGTGAGGATGAAGAGTCCAACTCTTCAGCTGCTGCTTGTACAGAAGTTGTTTCATACATCTAGACGGCTTAGTCTCCCTCTCCATACTTTTCCTATCCCTCCCCAAAGACTCCTCCTGTGAGCTCTACAAGCTGCTACACAAGTATTTCTCTCAACAATTCCATGGTTTTTTCCGTGGTAGTTTCCCAAGTCCCACATCAGTGGTGTCTAGCAAGCCCTAACAGCTCCCATTCAGGCAAGGATATGTTTGAAGACTGTATCCCTTCAATTACACTATTTCAGAGCAGGCAGAGACAGTGTCGTATCATAGATCCCCCACATGCAATGTGGTAGATTAACTGACCTGAGCTACTCTTTTTCTTGGCTTCTAGTCAAATTCTGACTCTGCTTATTTCAACAGTCTTCTGAGCTGCAACTACCTCAAAGGATGTCTTGCTGGCAGCAAAGCCCTCTCCAGTTTACACCTGAAGTCTGGCTCTCCGTTTGCCATCACAGTCTAAGAAGGGCCTTTGAATCGCTCTGTCTCCTCGGGAGGGTTGCAAGCACACCTGTGATTTTCCAACTGTGGGATGTTCTGAACAGAGAAATTTCAAAAGACACACAGAAATAAGAAAATGCTGATTTACAGGTATTCTACATCAGGAAAAGTGGGAGTATTTCTTTAGCCCACTACTGAAATGTGTGTCTCTTACTTCAGGATGAACATGTCATTTTAAATACCGTATTATGAGTCTATGTGTATGTAATAAATTCCTTTCTGATCTCCAGGGCTGTGGCTGTCTGCTTGCCACTCTGCTACAAGCCACAGATTTTTCCCAGATGTCATTAGTCTGTGGGAGACCCTTTTTCCACCCCTGATGCCTGTGAGATCAAATCCCAAACCAGACTGGTTCTATAGACTCTCATCCTGAAAAAAAGTTCACTGGGGAAGTAGGTACACAGTTTTGATTTTAAAGAGCTTAATTTAGGACATTACCATATATCTAATGTTATTGATATCTTGCTATAATTTAAAAGTAAATGCATACAGAACAAATAAAAACACTGTAAAAAATAGATGTGTTTGGCACTGTCATATGTAAATACTTTCATACCCTTTACTTGAAAACCAAGCAATCATTGTTTTTCCAAGAAATACACAATATTTGGCATAAGATTGGGAGGGAATTAGGGCAATTCCCCTGTGGAATTGCTAGTTCAGTTCCTAAGAAACCCAGGGTTTAAGTTTTGGATCTCTGTTTTGCTTTGTTTTCTAATAAGATCAGGTACTAGTTAGATAAGATACTGGATAATAAATAACTTCTGCAAAATAAACAGTTAATATAACAATAGTTGAGCCATCAATGATGACTGTGAAGCCTTTTGAAGGTAACTGAATTGTATATATTTATCTCTAAGCAAAGTAACAGTAAAAACCCAAAGATAACATAAACCTATTTTTATCCCTTCAATTGTTTGATTTTCCAGAAATATTGCCAAATTAGTGCTACCCATTTCTTTAGAATTAGTAAAAACAAGCTTTTTCAAAAATCTTTAGACTATAAAAACATTCTGTTCATGTTCTCACAAGCAGAACTTGAATTAATAAAGTGAAATACTCCTTTTTACCAGTTCCTATTTTAATAAAGAACCTTCCAAATCAGCATCTTCAAATTGAAAAAAAAGGTTCAGGCTTATTTTTCCATTTCTCATTTTCATTCATATATATGTGTATGTAGTATAAAGAGGAGTGAGTAGGAAAAAAACCAAGGGAAAATAGGATTTAAAATAGTTTTTCAAAGTAAAAAAAAATTTTTTTAGAGAAGTAATTTTTTCAACTGATTCTCAATACAAATACCTGAAGATACAGAAAGAAATTTTTTTAAAATAACCTCTTCTCTTTTTTATTAAAAAAAAGCGATAGTCCAATATGTTGCACAAAAGAGCATGAAACATTTTCACTTCACCCTGTCAAATGCTTTTTCAAATTCTTTGTAAGATTCCCTACGTAGGCCATCACTGGAAATGGCTCCTTAATGCAAGGTAGGCTCTACCAAATAAAAGTTCTGCCGCATAAGAACGAGAACATTAAAGCCTATGGCACACACACTGCTCAGCTCCAGCTGCAACAGAGAGGTAAGAGGGCTCTGACATGTGGCACGTTAAAGCTGGGAGTATGGATTGACATGACACCTAGTCCCACATGGAACCTGGCTGAGCTCAACCTTTTAGATAAGGGATGTGTTGTATCTGCTCTTGGAAGTAAACTGGCTTCTGAAAGACCAACACCTTTTGAATTGCATGGAGTTAGTAAGAGTTGTGGGAAGCCTGTTGTGGCTGCAGCTGTGGTTAGCACCACTAAAAAAAACCACTGCTCAAAACAGACATGTGAGGTATTCAAATGTGCCTTTGCTCTGGAGAGGCATAACAGCACCAGTAATACATTTATTGAGTCAGCAGTGGGGTGCTGCCCAAGGAGACCTGGCAAATGGTGCTTAAGAATTAATGTTTAAGACACAAGTGTTTCCATGCAATTCCAGGAAACCTGAGCCACCTCGTTCCATCACCTGCTTATTTTCTTTCAGCTTTCAGAGCCAAACAACTTTTCTGCCTGTCTGAGATTTTATAAAAATGACTGTTGATCAGAAGAGGTGGTAAAGGTCTGGATTTTTTCTTTCAGCAAACCATCACAGTAATTTTTCTCCAGCTGTGGAATACTGTAATATTAAGCAATGGAGTCTTGCACATTGTGATGGTTGCATTTTTTGCCTAATCTTTGAAGCCTGTTATTTTCTTCACTAACAGGCCAAGAGATGCAATTTCTTTAAAGACAGCTGTTTCCATTAACACAATATCATTTGGTCAACCGGAGACCTAGACCTACAAGGCTGGCCCTAACAAGCACCTTTAGTATGAATAATTTGGAGTGACTATTGCTCTAATGTGTATTTACAAGAGATGCGAGAAAAAGAGAACTCCAATTTGACCTATTACACAAACACATTTTCCTCACGTGGACCTCCAAGTGTGATGGTTACTGTCATTACAGCCCGCACTATTCAAAAGAGATGCTTGAAGCAGCACTTCAGTGGTCAGCATTGGGACTTCAGGCTATTATGTTATTATCAGACTAAGAATTGTCATAGTAGTGCTTTCTAACCAAGGTAAAACTTTCTGGAAAAGCAAGAAATACTCTTGATTATACTTCACACGAGAAGAGGAAATTGAACAGGATACGCTCAATCATTCCAGATACATTTATTGCTGTTTATCAATTTTAGGTTTCTAAATTTGTTTCCTCAGAGAAAATTTCTCTACTTTAAATCTGCTCCTCTCAAAATGATTTACAACCTTCATCTTCAATGATGCCAAGATCTTTAAAAGATCTGAGACTTGAATTAAAAACCAGCCACCATTGAATCATGGCCATTCCATGGGGCAATGCTGCATGGTACTGTTTGAAGACACGCTCAGACCTTCCATGGTTTGCACTACTTGGAATTATGCTGCCATAGTGGAATAAGAGTTTGAGAAGAGCAGTAATTATTATTTTTCTTCAGAGGTGAGTAAATACTGGGACTGCAAAGGTCTGCTTTGGAATGAGTACAGGTATTTGCCTCTAACTTATTCCAAAAGCACCGTGATCCATCCTCGCATCTCTCATCCCCTGGAACTATAACTTGCATTCCAGTTATGGCCAGGACTCTTTACACAAGCTATCCATATGAGGGATTACCAAAAAGTACTCCAGAAAGTAACTCCCTGTTATTAGAATATACCAAACTGGTAATCAAAAACTATTTCAGAGAAAAATAAATTCTAAATTCTGAAAAATCTGATTATGAATTCTGAAATGCTGAAAAATTCACCAACAAGGTTTCTCATACGAGATTTCTTGACTTCTAGAGCAGAAGTTATTTGCTGATTTTCAGAGAACTCATCCAAGATACAAGAGAACAGCAGGATAGGAACTTTAACGTGGGCCTCCCTCATGAGTATTTTAGTTCAACAAGCCATTCTTTATCTGAGGAAGAGCATAAGGGATGCTGGTTTCTCCTTTGCCACCATGAGAAGAAGTATCACCATTGCAAGTGAATTGAAAAGTGGCACTGAAATGAAAAACATTTTTTTTTTGTCCAGCAATAACATATTTAAATATTCAATCAGTGCAAGTACAGATATGACTCAAAGGCTGTCAATGCAATGAGTTTCTTGTGAAAGGTTAAAGCAAAGACTTTGGAATACCTATGTCATGGTTTAACCCCAGCCAGCAGCTAAGCACCACACAGCTGCTCAGTCACTTCACCCCCACCCAGTGGGATGGGGGAGAGAATTGGGCAAAAAAAAAGTAAAACTTGTGTGTTGAGATAAGAACAGTTTAATAAGACAGAAAGGAAGAAAATAATAATAATTATAATAAAAATAATAAAATATAATAAAAGAATGAGAATACACGAAACAAGTGATGCACAGTGCAATTGCTCACCACTCGCTGTCCGATGCCCAGTTAGTTCCCGAGCAGCCATCTGCCCCCTAGGCCTAGTTTATATACTGGACATGATGTCCCATGGTGTGGAATACCCCGTTGGCCAGTTTGGGTCAGCTGCCCTGGCTGTGTCCTGTGCCAGCTTCTTGTGCCTCTCCAGCCTTCTTGCTGACTGGGTACGAGAAGCTGAAAAATCCTTGACTAAACACTGCTTAACGACAACTGAAAACATCAGTGTGTTATCAATATTATTCTCATACTAAATCCAAAACATAACACTATACCAGCTACTAGAAAGAAAATTAACTCTATCCCAGCCAAAACCAGGACAATCTAGCACAGGCCCCAAGTCTGAAGAAAGTTTCAGACTGAGGAAATTTACATCACTGATTCCTAGTAATTACACACCTTGAGAATGAGACCTGGATTCATGAGTGGTGTGACCTGAAGTAGATCTGGATACAAAAGAACAACATCCTGATACGCTGAAGTACAGAGATCCCTCTTTTCATGACCCTTGCCATTCAGGCTTCATTTTAGTAGGCTCTTCTTATTCAGTGGCTGAACTTCATTCTCTCTCATGAAGGGCCAAGGGAGATAAACTTATGTGGTCAGAATCTAGTTGACCCTGGGTATAACATAAAACCCCTTAATTAATTACCTTTTTTCCATTTGGCTTCTGTAACTCTTTCTTCTCTATGATTTACTCATTTTAAAGACTTGATGCATTTTCCAAGTTCCCTAGCAGCCACATTTTCCTTTTTTCTCTTCCATAATGTATTCACCTCAGCTAATAGTGCTAAACCAGACACCAACAGACACCAGAGAGATGGCACTATGGAGAAGCAAGCCATGAAACCGAGTCAAAACAGCAGGTGCTAAGATCAAGCTCCTCCAGCAAAGACGATTAGCAAGAAATTCTCCCTGAAAAAGACATTTCCTTTTTTTTTTTTTTTTTTGAGGTATTATCAAGAGGAGCTATAATTCAGCCCTGAAGGTATTGACTCCACTAAATAGGAATCATCACGTTATTACTGTGCCAATTGTGTCCTCCATTATGACAGCTATAAAATAATTTTCCTCCACTGTATTTCAGCATTATGCCATTTTTGGTAAGTAGGTTGGATGACCAAGATGGGAATTTGAACAGGACTTGAGGCTTACCATAATAGAGAGAATTAGAAGACAGTATATGTTTCATAAAGGAAAATATCTCTCTTCGTACATCTAGCACATCAACAGGTACTTCAGCTAAGACTACAGATTCACATTAAGACGAAAACCCCATGTTTGTTTAGAAAGACAGGCAGTACATCCTTTTAAAAAAATTCACCCTTTTTCTCACAGAAATAGTGTAAAGTGCTTCTGAGAGACTGCAATAGCCTCACTGCCAAAAAGCCCAGCACAGCAGATTAAAAGGAAAGCTGTGCAGAGGCAGCAATGTGTTGTACCACCCAGGAGATCTTCGGTATGCATCAAATGAGCCCAACCTTCAGTGTGTGGGTGCACTGAGATTTTAAAGAGGTTTCCAGTTAAAGAGAAAGAGGAGTCTCCATTCTAAGCTAAGTACCAGATTCCACATGCCTTAAGCAAGGTAAATTCCTGAATTTCAGGGAGCTTGCCCAGGAAGCAGTTAAGGTATTTCAACAGATAAAATCCTTTCTCCGTGCTGCATTTAAGACACAACTAGCTGAGAGACTGACCTCTGCTCTGCTCATGGTCCCTTATACCAGCAGCACGCAGCACAGTGGAGATGCTACCAGGTGGATAAACAAGGTAATGCAGGAAACCAGCCACTACTTGTCACAGTGTAACTGGAAAAGCAGTGCTGGAAGTCCTTTATTTCATAGAATCATTGAATACCAGGTCGGAAGGGACCTCAAGGATCATCTGATCCAACCTTTCTTGGCAAAAGCACAGTCTAGATAAGATGGCCCAGCACCCTGTCCAGCTGAATCTTAGAAGTGTCCAATGATGGGGAATCCACCACTTCCCTGGGGAAATTATTCTGATAGCTGATTGTTCTCATTGTGAAAATTTTTCCTCTTGTGTCCAATCGGAATCTCCCCAGGAGTAACTTATACCCATTACCTCCTGATTTTCCATGTGATTCTGTGTCAAAAGGGGATCTCCATCTTCTCCGTAGCCATGCTTTAAATACTGGAACACAGTGATAAGGTCTCCTCTCAGCCTTCTTTTCTCAAGGCTGAACAGACCTAGTTCTCTCAGCCTTTCCTCATGTGGGAGGCTTCCCAGTCCTTTAGTCATCTTTGCAGCCCTTCTCTGGACCCTCTCCAGCCTGTCCACATCTTTTTTGCACAGCAGGGACCAAAACTGCACACGGTACGGGGCCAGATGTGGCCTGGCAAGAGCTGAGTGGGATAACGACTTCTTTATCTCTGCTGGCGATGCCCTTGTTGATGCACCCCAGCATCCTCCCGGCTTGCCTTGCCGCAGCACCGCACTGTTCGCTCATATTGAGCTTGCTGTCTGCCAGGACCCCGGGTCCCTTTCCACAGGGCTGCTCCCCATGCTTCATTTGTTTATTAGCCACAGGTCTAAATCCTGGCGCTCTGAGAAGCTTGAGGTTTTGGCATACAGTCAGAGCTGTGCCTAGGCTCCTGCTCGCCTTCCTCCGTGGCCTCCCAGAGAGCTCCCACGTCCACCCGCTGTGCAGCACTCAGCCACAGTTCCTCTGCATGCATAAATGAATGCACAGGCTGAGAAGGAAGGTGTACATGGAAATCCTCAGACCTGGCTTGCTGCCCTGCGGCAACATGTTGCTCTGCCAGCTGAGACACCAGCTGCAGCAGGGCTGGGAAAATCGGCCCTGCGCTGCCAGGGAGACAAATGACAAAGCACAGGTCTCGGGCTCCTCATTTTTACACTTGAAGCTGGGATGGCTTTATAGCACTATGTCACAGTAAATAAAAACAGGAATACTATTGACCTCCAATCTGAGAGCTATAAAGATGCTTCATAGAAATCTCTTTTCCCTTGTCTTGGGACCATGTAAAAGATAAGAAGGGTAAGCGCTTTCAAGCCTTCGCTGACATACAAGTAGGGTTGTAACAAGCATATCCATCCATCAAAACTACCAACTTTTTTCTTTGTAACACCAAACCAAATACCTTCTGAGAGCAAAATAAAGCCTACCTAATTCAGTAAGATTAGGCAAAGGAGACTGATGTTTCAGGGTGGCACAGAGCTTTACTTATGTGACTTCAAAATACAGCTGTTGATTTAAGGTGGTAGAGACTGTGGCTCTTTTCATCCAAGTATACATATGATCCTCTAAACAATGTTTTCTAGTTCTCGTTAATGATTAACCAATGCACCTGATCCAAAATATCAGCAAGAAAACATTTGTGGCCAAAACTGTCACCTGAACATCCCACTTGAGAGACATCATAGGTCTGTTCAAAGTCAGAATTTTTGCAGTAATCTTTCTTTGAACTCATTTTATCACACAGACTGTGATTACTCATCAGCCCGTCTCTTCCCTGTGCAAGTAAACACACACACAGACAACTTCTGGGTTTCTCTTTACTCAGAGTCAAAGGCTTCAGGCAGCAGCTGATTTCTTGTCAGGAAGATGTAGTTTTTCACAGGCAACGTTCAGGCTAAACCCAATGGGGATAGCATGCTGCTGGGGTCTTGGAAATACAGAAGTAACAGTGGGGAAGGTCCCACCCCTATAGCAGCTCCTCAAGAAAATATGGAGTGCTCCACCAACTCCTCCATTTCTCTGAGGGTTTTTTTCCTCCCCAACCCAGCACTCTGGTGCCTCTATTTCCATGTGCATTAGAGGTCCCTCCCCACCCACCTCAGAGACGAGTGCCATGCTAGCAAAAGGCTGGGTACTCTTTTCTGGAACCACATGCTGAGCATGGGGCAGCACCTGAGAACATCACCTACTCCACCTGATGCTCTAGCCCATGCCTGCGGTAACCAGGTGACTGACAACAGGCAACACTACTGTGTCGCAGCTTTTTGCAAGAATGTGCAAAACTCTAAACTGCCCGTAGAGGAAAACCCTGCACACCAAAAAAAGTACTTTTACCTGCCAATAACAATACGCTAAAATCCTCTGAATTGAGGCACCTTCATGAACAGTAAACTGTTCTATTTTAACAGCTGTAAAAAAGAAAAGCTGTTAAAAACCTTAGTCTAAATAGTTGTTAAGAGGTATAAAATATGGCAAAAAAATTTTTTAAAAAAATCAACAATTAAAAATTACATTTGTTGCCTTGTGTCTTCATTTAACACTTATTTGGAAACTTCCAAAAGTTTAGACTGTAATATGAATTTAAGCACCGCTTAATGACTTGGCTCCAGCTGAATATATCCTTATTATGCGAATGTGTCTTAATTTGTCTTGATTAAGTAACAGTCATCACATTCACCACTGTTAGGTGAGACAAATCCTAGAAGGGTCCCTAGTAAAATAGGCATCCCAGCTGAACATAGGGTTCTCCCCTTAGATTGAACCCAGGATGTTGAGACAGGGCCTTCTTTAATGTCCACAAAGAGTTTAATATTATACTATGATTATTTAGAAAAAAAATCCCATAATGCCAGTGAAAACATCTCACACCCAAAACAGTGGCTCCACATAAAGCAAAAGAAACTCCTCAAAACCTTTGACATCGCTGTGAGTGAAGACAATAGAGTAGACATTTTCAAGGCTGAGAAGGTGTTAACCCTCGTAAATCTTGTTAAAAATAGTAGGTAAATCCCTAGGAAGACTTTAAAAATTTAAGCCCAGACCTTACGTCTCGATGGTCTCACACAGGTTAAGCCACAGACCACGAGGGACGGCTCACCTGCCCGGACAGGCACTCCTGCCAGCCGTCTATCCAGGAGGAGATGTGCTACAGCTTCCACAATACTATTATTTGACACAGTGATATTGCTCAAAATGCAAGTTAAATATGAGAAACACACTACGGGATGAAGGCCCTATATTAAACTGTCCAAGGAAGGAAACACCTCCTGCTGTGTTTCCAGAATACCATGTAATTTACAGCCACCGCTGTGAGTTCTCTGTGAGAATATGAATGTCTCCATTTCTCAGCCAGCAATATTAGAATCATTATTACCATCTCAAACTGTAGACCACAGGCTGAAAAGAAAGGGGGTTCTCTACAAGGACATTATTTCCTGGCTAGGAGCGGAGCGTAATACACTTTTTCTTATGCTTTTACTGAAATGGGCTTCCACACCATATTCAACACCTCAGCCAAGTGCCCTATTCACATCTCTTCATTAAAACCACATGATTTCCCTTATTCAAAAGTGAACAAAGCTGACCTAAGAAAAGAGTATTTTGTAGATTTTTAAAAAATATATTCGTATCCAAAAAATCTGAATTTCAAAGGTACAGATTTTTACAGGAAAAGAAAGTTTTGTTTGAAAAATTAAGATGATTATCCAGAATCTGTTTTTCTAGTATACACTAAAGTAGGAACAGAAATACCTGCTTAGGTAAAGCATGGCTAAGCATGAGTTGAGTCCTTTTCCTTCTCTTTAGTCAGGTAACACTTTCAGATTCCCATTTGCTTCTGGGAACCTTGGGCAACTTCATCAGCTAATACAAGGTGGGTTTGTGTTTCTCTTAAGACATTTCTCTCAGTAGGCAAAATATTACCTACACAATTCAGACCATTTTGTGTGATTAACCAGCATGATAATGGCAACAGATTTGAGAGCATTACTGGCAATGATATTCTGTGCCTCTACAGTGTTACTGGCCTGAAAGGCAATGAGCAGATGTGCCTTCTGCATGCCATGCAGCTGATTAACTTGGTCCCAAACTCTTGCTAAGTGAAGGAGGAAATTTTTCCTTTAGCTTTCTAGTTTCAGCTATGACCACACTGTCAAAATGGGAGAGCTAATCAGCCAAGCACAGCAGCAGACCTCCGCTCTGAAGAAACTTTGCTATCTTGGTAACTCAGCCACCAACTATACTATCAGAATTTGACAATCTCAACTATTTTATAAAGAAAGGTGTGCCAATGAGGTCTTTGTATTTTATTATGAATGCTGATATACTCACGTGGTAAGCTGGGAACCCAGTATGAAAAGGAAATTTCTGAGGTGATCCAAAACAGAAAAAAAAACCAAACAGAATTAAGGGTAGCAAATAAGAACTAAAACAAGTAAAGCTCATGAAAATTTTCAACTGATATTTCTACAAAAACACAAACTGACCATACTACTTTGATGTGTGGGGACTATCCCAGTTCCAGCACAGAGCTGTTTCACACTGGTTTGTTAATTTTTGTATTCTATCAGCAATGGACAAAACTGAGCCAAAAAATGCTGGTCTCTCACATGGTAAGACACTAACAGTGAATCAGAGAATGATGACCACAAACTAGTCAAACATGAAAACAGGTATTTCTAGGAAAATCTAGAAGTACAGAAGTGGAGCCTGGAGTCTTGCTTGACCAAAACGATAACCTGAGGAGTTCTGAGGAAGAAACTGGTGGAGGTAGATGGCTGAGCAAAGTTCAGTGAACAGCCAAGTACATGCATGACTAAAGACAGTTTGTACCGTATGATTCAACATGTCTTATGCAAACTGTAATGGTCAATACAGTCTTGCACAAAGATACTGGAATTTTCCAGAAGCCACAGTTAACAACAAATGACATATATTCTAGGAATCTAAAATCTTTATTGGAAGAATGGGCCACTTTGGCTGACAGCAGCTCTGCAAGAGAGGCCCAGGCCACAATGCTAACTAGGAAATGTAGAAGGGCACATGCACAGACTGTCGCAGACTCAAACTTTTCACGATCTGTGCTCCATGTTGGCTGGACCTGGAGCAGTGGTGAATTTACGTAGCTCCCAGAGCATGAGCAGAGAAGGTGAGGCTGTCAGCCCTAATTTATGTAGGTGTGCCCTCAGAATGTTGAATGTTGCTTCATTCAACATTTTATTCTCTGAATGCAGAAAAAAAAAATGCACTAGAGAAACAGTGAATGCTGTGGTCATCTGTCCCTTAACTAAAAGTACATTCATAAATCATTCAGCACTCTCAGATACTTGGCTCCTGATTCTTATGCATGTCAAAATCCATTGTAGCATTCTTGCAAGGGAAAAGGGCCTTATCTGTTGATGACGACACATCAAGTGCGTAAAAAAGGGTCTATGTACAAATAAGAACTGAGTCTACTGTTCTTTAAGGTCAGTCTTGGTTCCTGACCAGTGGTGAATTACTAATTTTTGCTGTAGCAGTTGTAATATTTGAAAACAAATTTATAAGAGGTGATTGTGGCTGTTCATGGCCATGTACTCAGAAGCTTGGGCAGAGGGTAAAGTTTCCCCAGGCAGAAGTAAATGCATACACACAACATGGGGCATACATTGTGAGCCCAACATTTCCAGGGTGCACAGAGATGCACCCAGGCAGAACTGCGAGGAACAGCGCTGGTGCTACGCAATGGGCCTGCACATCCATAGGGGACATGCACGAGGTTTCTACATGGTCCACAGTCTTCTTGGAACTATTATAGCTCTTTTGCTGCTGCAATTGCTTTTACTCCAACCAGGCTACAAAACCACCAGGAATCCTTGAAGAAGTCTAAAGTCCTCAAATTCTGGGCAGTAAAAAAAAAAAAAAGACACTGCTGAGGAACCTGAATGTAGGGTTACATTAGCCAAGGATTAGATCCAAGCATTAGTCTAGAACTCTCACAGCCTAGTCTGTGGCGGGTGGGGGGAGGTTCCTCTCTGAACTAAATGACAGAGTAGAAATCCCCAGTGACCTGCAGAAAGCCTGTCTACTTCAACGGTTAAATCAAGATGCCACTAATTGTAGTGGCTGAGGGCAGAAACAGTATACACTGAGCAAGAAATGAGAAAGTATTAGAGATATTTCACCTCAAGTTGGCAGTATCTGGCATTGCTGTTTTGAGGAGTCCTTTGTTATTCCCACACGGCATAAAGTACTGATCATCAAATATGTTTAAAAGGACTAAAATTCAGAAGAGCTCTACAGCTAAGGTTTATTACCCCTAACATTACTCTTTAAAGTGTCCCTGCAGTGCGGAAAGTCACTTTGTAAACACAGAATTTTTGTGTGACATGCATTTACCCCTTCAGTTTTATGGCAGCTTTGCTGCATTTCACACGGCTACAATTTTAGGTAACCCCCAGCATGGCTATACCAGTGTGGCTTACAAAATCCAACCTAGAAATATAAATTTTTTTATTTTCAGAAGTATTCTTACCCTCTTTAGAGACCATTCTGATAGCAGAAGAGAATTCCTAATTTGATATCTAACAATTCAATTTATTTATGTACAGAAGAGCAAGGATGGGCCGCAAACAGCCAAGCAGAACAGAGGGCTAAAGAAACATATCTGGAATAAATGCTTCAGGAAAAAGAAGCTTCCCCTGGTAATCACATTAACCTGAACAGCCAAAGGGACATTTTTGCCTAAGCCTCAGGCTGTGGAATTTCATTTAGTTTTTACTCACCACTTTCATCACCTGTTTTCAAGGTTACATGCTTGCAATCAGTTACCTAACTCCATATTGGGGGTCACAAATAACTGGAATAAATGACAGAAGCACTTAACCCCCCTACATTTTCAAAAAAGCCCACAGGGTTAGATACAATAAAAGCTGTAACAATAGAGTCTCAGCTGAAATATTCAAAAGTGAATTGAGGTACTTAATAACCATCTTAATTTTCTGTAAGTGTAGAGCACTCGCCTTAAGTAAAGCAGGCTCTTCTGAGAGCATAAGTTGAGCAACTGATATCACAGATGGTTTTTAACATGTTGGTCCATAGCCTGAAAAATGCAGTTTATATTTTTAAAACATGGACTTATCTAATGAACTTGTTTAAGTATTAGCCAGCACAGCAAACATGAGGTGGAAGTCACAGAAGAGAACGTGATAGGATACAGACATAGAAGCCCACGGTGGGAATATACTGCAAGCCAACTCATACATTTCAGGCCAAAATTTAGTATTGCCTAAAAATGGGTTTCATTTAACCCACTATAAAGATCCACTAAGCTATAAAATTCACAGCTAGATCTAAACCTGTGAGCAGGGCTGAACTTCCACCAAATTTAGCGGGTGGCAGAATTTAGCTTTTCAGTCCAGGTCTCTCACGAACAGATACATGTACAGTAAATATACAAGCACTGTTACATATTCACTGTTCACAACTTTAGCTGTACCTTAAGGTAGGAGGATGCTTTAAAAATGCATTAAGCTTGACAGCTGGAAAAAAAAAAAAAAAAGGCTGATCTAACATTTCAGAGTACAGAAGATTTCACTTCAACTTTAGAGAGATATCGAACTTCTGCCATGGGAGATCAAGACTGTCATTGCCAAGAAGTGGAAAACCTGGTAGACAAAAGTAGAGTGGTTTTGAAATATTGCTAGATGATTAAAACATTAACTATAGTTGACCCATATGCAAGGCTCAAATCTAGAAATACAAGCTGTGTCACAAGAACAGTATATTTTGTTTTAAACAGGGCTCGGTGTTACCTCTCTCTCTGTGGGCTGGTAAGTTAGCAGCACTGTTCCAGTATGAAACTACTTTAGGAAAAAAAAAAAAAAAAGAGTTCCTACAAAACTGAGGTTTTTGTCTTCTTGTCACCTGTGAAATCAGAAGCTTGCTCTCCCACCCACTGTGAACTATGTGAACTCTGCCAGCCACATCACTCATGCTTCCAGGGAGTTTTACCCTGGAGGTCACAGTGGTTTGTCACTCTACTGTGGGGCAATGCAGCCAGCTTTTGCTGCAGCACAGTTAAGGCACGTCTCCAGAATGCAGAAATGTGCTGTGGCAGCACATCACAAAAGAGTTACTCATTCCTTAGGGCAAGTACCAAAAGGTCTTAATCTCAGGAGTTAGGTCTACTAGGACCAAACACTGGCAAGCAGGTTATTGCTTTATTCCCCTGCACAGCAGAGAACATGTTTAGTAGATTTGTCCCATCCCTCAGCTGCTTGTCACAAAGGCTGAGCACAAGCTAATACCATTCAACTCTTCTGATGTTCAGACTGGAAATAAGAGGATCAGAAGTATGGCAGACCAGTTCAGATAGACTGACAGAGCCTAAAAATGCACACACACAGCCTTTTACCTTAGGTGCACTAATTTCCAAAGCAAAATTACCAATCCCACAGACACCAAACTCAAAACACCCTTTGAAAAATATCTAAATAGCAACATTACATCACTGCAGCTATTCCTGGGCTGTGAGATATAAAAAAAGAAAAGAGTCAGAAATATCACTATCAAACCGATTCAACAAAACTCCCTTTTCTTACCTCACCACACTGTCCCACTTGGGATTAGCAAAAAAAGTGAGGTTGACAGGATTAGCACACTCCCTTGGAACATGACTATCCTGTTTGAGCAAACACCATGCCGTGTTCATTCCCTTCACCTCACACAGTTTCTTGGCACGTGTCTTAGGTACAAGTCTGTTGCTCTTCACGTTAGTGTAGCACAGGAATAAACTCATTGAAAGGCACGCATCCCATTTTCAGATCTCTAACCCATATAAAACTCCCAAGACTCAGGCTTTAATATGACTACTGTGGTGGGCTGATTCCATATGCTACCGCACCTGCATGTAGTTCACATGCTCCGAGGCCATCAGCTCACGTAAAAGGAGGCAAGTTGTTCCTTAGCTTGGTAACTGGCTGTTCACCTTTGGACTGTTCCAGTACCAAAGGAAATAATGGGAATGCACTAAAGATATCCCACTTGACTCCTCAGCAGGGTATCCAAAACCACACAAAGGACCAAGTTTGCTAATGGGCTTTCAGGATTCTTCATCAGACTTGGGCCAGGTGGCATGGCTAGTTACTGCAGCTCCATGGGGACGGCAACTTGCCACTGTATAAGAACTCAATTATTTTCAATCACATAATCACACCCTAACAGGGTCAGAAGAAGCAGTACTGACTGCTGGGAACAGCCAAAGCCCAAAGAGACTTTGGTCATGTTCCCACAGGCGATGGCTCTGGGTGTGATTTGGGAGCAGCATACAGGGGTGGAGTCAGTATTCCTTAAGCTACGGATCCACCCCTCACTGCCAGACTAGAAGGAATTTGAATGGATGAGGAAGCCATACCATTCACCAGAGAACCGGGCCCAACTGGAAAATTGTCTTACCTGTTTATGACTAGTAAGGCAGACATTTTCCCTAGAAACCACCTTCTGGTGGTGGGCAGAGACCTTACTACAGTCATCTGCATGAGATGATTTAAACCAGCGCATGGGTCCCTTCCAGTACCACTATGTTTTTAGATCCCAGAGTTTGCTATTTAACAGGTCTTCACAACACGACTTCTCTACACGTCTGTAACACGTACACTCTGGTTCCAGATTTCTGTTTTCGTTTGGTTGCCATCAAACAGCCCTTTCTCCACACCTCCAAAAAAATAAAAATAACAAAGCCAACCCCGCTTATTTTAAATGGCAACTTCATGCAAGGTTTCAACCCAAGGTTATTTTTTTCTACCAGTTGTTTCTTTGAGAACAGATGGCATTTGCAATGGTTCAGGATATATCCTATTTTTAAGTGTCATATGTTTTTACTCTTCTGCAGTGGACTTAGCAATCAGAGGAAAATGCCAGGAGCTGGGCTTTTTACATGATGAACAAACCACGCTGTCTCATGCCACTTAGAAAATTATCTCCCTTTGCAAGTGCCCAGCAGCCAGGGTCTCTGCATCCACCCTGCTGGTGCAACATTTCCTGCCAGCACTTGATAAGGAACAACCTGCATCCGGCAGTGCCAAGTCAGCAGAGCACTCAAACGTTGACACAACAAAACCAGCAGTGAGAAAGTTCAAATTAAGGTTACATCCCAGGGCATGATCTCTAGTACATGGTGTCGCAGGGAACAGTCCCCATCTTCCACCACAAAATTAAATACTATGAGGACATCCCATATGTTGCTTTATTTTCTCTTTGGTATTTTCTCCAGTACGTGCCATCTTTTGACAAGGTAGCAGCTCCCCCAAAACAGGAGAAGCAATGAAAAATGGAGTCAGGAATTGACACGCTATTTAGGTTTGTTGTTTCTTATACTGCAAATTCATAGGATAAAGTCAGCCTTACTTTGCAAGTAACTGCAAGCTCAGTCTGCCTCTGCACAAAACCCCATTCTTACAATGGAAAGCCAGGTAGCAAAATCTGAGCTTGAGCTTTTAAACCCTGCCAGAGAGATCAGGCCAAGTTTTGGACCACGCAAACATGGCTAAACAGCTGCTGGGTCAAAGCTGGCTTCTATCCAGCAAAGCAGAGAGACTTCATACAGATTTGCAAAAGCCCACATGGATGTATCTGAAGTTAGTATTTGGAAGTAGTCATACAAACACGGAAAAAAATGCTGTTGTGAATGCTTAAAAAGGGAAGACGCACAGCTACAGTGCCTCATTCACCAAGGAAACACACAAAAGCTGACATCTATAATCCTCTGGCAAAGGCTTCTGGGTTGCCTCTTCCACCAGTACCAGAGGCACCTCCGCTTTGGTTCCTGCTCCTTATTAATTTCCATTTTGTTTCTCTGTCAGCCTGAGAGCTGAAGCAGTAACAGCTCAAAGGCAGTGCTGTCTAAGGCAGCTCAGGCTGACTCCCGCACTGCCAGCCCCAGGGCTCAGCCAGCCCTGCGAGGAACCGCGCTGCAAAAGCTGGTGTCAGCGGCTTGAGGAAGTGATTTTTGGTTACATCGGGATGGATCCCCCTCAAACAGACTTTGAAATTCAGGAGAAAGGAATATGGAATCAATCTGGAGTCAGATGTAATGTCTGAATCCAAGCAGGAGGAAAATGAGGAAGGGAAACTTTTCACACATGTGCTTCACACCAAGTCTGTGGTGGCAGGGGGGAAGCCTCTGACTGTTTTCCACTAGTTCCAGCGATTAAGATATTCATCTGGGACACTGAAGACCAGGGTTCTCCTTTCTAATAAAACAGGAGCAGGATTTGATCTTCTTAAGAGAGTTTTCCACCTGCTAGACTATTTTGAAGTTCTGGCTTTTCCTGGTTCCTCTTCTCCTAACGTACTTAAACCGGGGATCTCTGTTCCCACTAAGAGTCCTGGCTGGTACGATACCAAGATATTCTCACTCTCTTTGGCCCCATGAATATGTCTTGTTTGCCAAACCCCCAAACTGATCTTCAGCTCTGTTTTCATCCTGTCTCGCAGAACAATGTGAGATTTTTAGATGCCTACAGCATTTGGAAAAACAGAATGGAAACATTCCTGAGAAATGTACTGTTTGCCACCTTCTGCATAGTTTCTTTAAATCAACGCTTCTTATAACAGAGAAGTATCAGAAGGAAATTAAATAAGACCTATTCCTAGAAAACTGAAGCTGCCTCACCATAAATACCATAGGCAAAAGAATAAAATCTCTTGGGTACCTTTCCAACCAACTTACACAGTCCATTCCCTTAATGCCAAAGTTTAATGTTTCTGCTATTAGGCTGAGTCCCCAGGGTATGTCACAGCAAGCTTGAGTGAGCACATATGAGAACTGCTGGTAGGATAAACGGCCTTCTGGTCTCACATACGCTTATTTTCTTGCTATTTTTCTACAGCACTTAAAACAGCCAGTCTTGCCAGATACTGATCTCCACACTAGTGCTGTTTTGTAGCACACTGCTTTGAACTTATGAGGCTAATTATCAAGGAAAGTGCTCAAGATCAGGAATAAAGTCAGTCTTAAGAAATCACATAACCACAGAGTGCAAAAAACTGAACCAAAGACCCATTTTCAGGCAGCCTGCAGAGGCTAGTTCCCTCCCTTACAGGAAGGCCAGGCACATAGTCTCTATCCCTCAGTTCAAAGAAATAAAGTGTTGCAAATTCTATCCCCCAAAAGTCAGGAGATGCCTGTGCAAACCCTAATTCTTTCCCCATGGACTGTATACTTCAGGATCCAATGTTTAGTTATATGGTATTTTCCCCACAGTTTCCAGCCTCCTTCGGTGTATAGGATGAATTCTGCTTTGGACACAAAGGGCGCATATTAAAGTAAATTCTGGTTGATAGGACTCACAGTCACAGAAGCTGGGAGATGTGTGGTTCTTCCCTTTGATGATAAACCTGGAGATAAAGTGACTGTACAAATGAAAGCTGTTAGGCACTGCCTTCCTGCATACCCACACAAGAGCTGGAGGCTTCATAGTGTGGAGCAAGAGCCCCTCTTCTTGCCCTAAATCCCCTCCTGCAAGGTCATTAGGAGACTGTGGCAGTGGAGAAAGGAAAGCCGTGGATGGGAACCTCTGGCACTGTGAAAGGGTGAAAGGAGTCCACAGGGAAGATACGGAAATACTTTAGTTTTTGCAGAGAAGCTTCTCTCATTCGGGCCCAGAGGTCCTCACCCTCAAACTAAGCAGTGGACAGAGGGGCTGACAGTAAAAAGTGCCTACATGGTTAACATTGGAGAAAGAGGCACAGCCAAAATGCCCGACTTGGGGACGAGCTGTAATTCCAACAGCATGTTCGACAGAGAGATTGAGCTGTCTTCCAAATTGCCTTGAAAGGGTTGGTTTGTAGTACTGGCAATTCTGTGCCATCCTGGAAAACAAGATTTTCACCTTTCTTTTGGCACAGCTTTCCTACACCATGGAGTTCCTCAAGACCCTTCCTAAGCCAGCATCCTGAATGTACCCATGTTTCATTTTCCAGGTGTCCATTTTGGGACATTTGGTACATGGATAACGCATAAGAATTCCCACCTCCCACTGAAGGTCAATGGGAGCTGTGCTTTAAATGCAAATACAAGAGGAGAAGAAAATGCTAAGTAGCCTGGTCCCCCATATCCCAGATACAAAATCCAAACTGCGTAGGCACATCAGGCAGTAACGGCTTTAACATCTGCATCTCAGAGGCTCACAGACAAGATGGGGCTAACACCACCTCACCTCACTGGAGTGCTAGCTGCTGGCAGAAATCCACCTGTGCTCATGAACAGCTGAGAAACTATGATCAGAGCATTTGCAGTCCCTGCGGAGAGTCTGTATTCAGTGAGGGGTTCAGAGGATGTGTATGAATTAACATACAGGAGAATAAAAGGAAATTAAAAAGCACCATCCATCTTGCCTGAGGTGGGAAGTCCAAAATGAGAAAACACAGTGTGACCACCTACTTGAAGACTGTCTTAATACAAACATACACACAGCAGAGGAAAAGGATGGGGACACAAATCAGGAGTTTGGACAGCTGAATTTAAATCAGGCACACCTAAACATTTAGCTTTTGGTACACAGACATACAAACACACACACCCATGTTGAAAACTGATCCAGACAACTCCTACTGCCAACAGATAAAAATATATATTTATATGCTCCCAAATTTGTAGCCCAGGCTACCCTAACCTTAGCTTCTCTCCCCTGTGGACATAACTCACACATGGTATAATTAAACAGCCCTAGGCACTGAATTATAGATAATGTTTTATTTACAGTTCTGTAGCAAATGATTCACTGTGGATATACATCAATCTTTTCATTAAATATCCATCATTCAGTGGTTTGCTCCTGCTGCCATAGGGCAATGCAGTGGCAGTACCAGTGCTCAGATAACAGTGACAACTGCCTTAGAATTACCGAGAGTACTCTATTTTGCAATAAGGCAATAAATTGCAACTTATTTGCCAGGAAGAGATATTTTGAAAATCACTTGGTTTTCATTTCAAGCAGCACTTTGACCTAAAGTTCACCATCAGATACTGAGGCCTCTTTGATACTACAGTAATCTAGTTCACTGCTAGGATCGGTCAAGTTTCAATCTGCAGCACTCCAAAGGGTTTGCAGGCATGTGTATGTCCATCAGAGGTATACAGACTTCTTCAGAGGAGGCATCCCCTTTCTCGAGGAGCCATCTTGCGCCAGATACCCTCTACCATAAAACAGTTGCACATTTAAAAGTCAGTATGAACACACCTCTTATACCATAATCCCAAATTTTGAAGAGATTAAATACGTTCCTTTTTATGTTAAAAAAAAAGTGTGTAGCTAAAAACATATACTGCCTCACTTGCTACTGAAATACCAGTAAATGCATACACGTTTCATACAGTCTCAATGGAAGATACTGCTTTTGTGCTGGACTTGGAGCTAACCATGTAGCTGGAGAGCCTGGAAACATTTCTGCCATGTTTTAGTTATTCTGCAGATATATTTTTTCCCAAAGCTTCTCTCTCTTTTGTTTTTTTTCCCCTTCTTCTTTTTTCTCCTGTGGGGCTTTCTCAGTCATACAGAAAAGTAGGGAGTTGAATTTCATGGACCAAAACTGAACAAGGTCTTACTTCAGATGCTTAAATACAGGCAACTTGAAGTGGTTACATCTGAAATCTCACCACAATCAACAACAGAGCTCCAGTGACCTGGATTTTTCTTTTCATATCTGAAGTGCTGCATGAGGGTTATTACACCAGAGACAGTCAGGGAGCAGTTTACACTAATGTGTTTTCCTTAGCAGTTGGGATAGGGCATGTGTTCAGCAGCCACAGCTCAGCTGACTGATGAAAGCTCACTTGGTCAGACACAATAAACTAGTAATTTGCAACTGTACAGAAGCATCTCTACAAACAGATACAAAAGATGGCTAAAGACAATGCTGTCTTTAATGCTGTCTCTTAGAACAGCAAAGGAGAAAACTTTACCTTTTATAGCTACTAGAAGAAAATCACTTATGACCCTGTATTTGCCAGTCTCTGGTACTCTGCTACCACTTTCTGCCAGTGAAACCACTATGGCAGTGTCAGATGACTGTTGTAATTTTAATTAGTGGAACCCAGGTTAAAAATGGTCAACATATTCCCCCTATACAAATACTTCTATAATTATGGGAACAAAAGGGAGGAAGTGCTTAGAAAGATCACCACCTGAGCAAGCCTTGCCTGGGATGTTTGTTCCAAGCCAGTCACACTGCTCTGTGTTGTTGCTTTCAGAAATAATGACATCCATCCTACAGGCAGCTGCAAAATGATTTCTGGCTTTCAAACTCTCAAAGAAATACTTTACATTCTGTTCCTGAAACCAATCAATACTGCAGCATCCACCACTGTTTCTAATACAACTGCCTGAAGACTATGTGTAGGCACTGGGCGAGGATTACCAGAAAATGACACCTTTCCAGCTCGAACATAACATTTTCTGCCCAGTTCTGTTTAGCTCTCTGCTTCACCCTCTCAGTACACTGCTGGGACTGTACTTCTGTTTCACTAAGAGTCCTTACTGAAGAGAGTAGTCATGAAATAAGATGGTTAAATTTGGGGACATCCTTTAGAAAGCCACTCTGAACAGATGGTGATGCTATGCAGAGGGTTCTGTCTCCAGAAGTTGCGAGTAGGTTTCCCTAACTCTAGTTTGCTGCACAGTCCCAGCATTGTGGAATATCATGGCAGACACAACTATTTTGTAAATGGGCAGAAAATACGTGACTTAGTTAATTATCAAGACTTATGGGCAGGGACAGAGAGGGTCAAAGCAATAAGGAGCCTGTCAGCCACAAGCAGCACTGACTCCAGAACATCAGACTCGTGTCTTTGGGGGCCTGAACTTTTAATAAAGTTTTCTTCACATGACATAAATTCTATGTACTGTAATAAAATTTACTTCTACGCTGAAATTCACTATAAAAAGTTCTGACAACATCCATACCTCCACGTGTTGGAAAATATAACCACTCTGCATGCACTGCAGAGCTCTCAGAGCTCCAAACCGCATCGCCACATCCCATCCATGGGAACACCAGGCACTTGTACAAAATACAGCTCAGAGGACAGAGAAGGAGGAGAAGGGTTATGGCCTCCAGCTGGGCTGCACCACAGGCTGGTAGTCAGGGACATAGCAGACACTCTACCCATACTAACCCAAGCTACAAATCTTGCAGGATATGAACAAGCTACGACGGTTGATAAGGATTATGTCTATGTTCACCAGGAAAAAGCATCCCCTTAAATCACAACCCATACCTCTCAACTCAGGCAGCTCTGGCTGTCAGAAGGTAAATAGCCAGGTGGGAGCAGTGACCACTGAAAGCAGCTGGCCCCAATCTCACACACCCTGATCCTTGCCCTGGCAGCAGCAGCAAACCTGATTTCCCCAGGCACTGGCAGAGGCAGAGCAAGCGATGAAGACATGACCATTTTGCTGTGCCCTTGGCAGACTGCTGCTGCCCAAGGCAACAGCCTACATCCCCTGTGCTCCCAGCTGGCCCTGTTTTGCCGTCAGTTCTCAGTTACCTCTTCAAATGACTCTATTAGCACCTCAAAATAAGTCATTTGGGCCCCACCTAAGGTTCACAAAGATTTTAACAGTTGCCTTGACTCATGGATCCCCAGACTAATTGCAAGTACCATCCAGAAACATTAAAGCCCACACACAATTGTGACAAATTTGATATTATTGCTTAGAACACTGCCCACTTGAGTCATGCTTTAATTCAGTCATTAGTATTTTCATGGAAAAAGGCGTATTTCCCCCAACCCCATTTCACAGAGTGGGAAGCACACAGGAAGCATTTATCCCACATAAAAATAAATTGCTATTTGCATGTCAGAAATGGCTGTGGAAAACAGAAAAACATCAATTATTCAGAGCAGCAAATAAACAAAAAGGGAATTTTTCCAATTTTTAAAAAGAAATAGGTTATCTGCAAGCAATGGCTCCATTTTTCCCCCCTCGCAAAGCAATTGCTATATCCTCCTCTGTATGAGTATAGGTATCAAGTCTGACACACTGGTTTGATTACTGTGAGAATGAGCAAAACAATGAGCTTTTACAGCCAAAGAGCCTTGAATTCGAACAGATGCCAATTCAACCTGTAGAGAAATATTCCACTGTGCCTTTGAAAACTTGCCCCCCAAAATAAAAATAGTCTTTCACACTTTTTTTTGAGAGAAGAGAGGTTTTCCCTTTTAATCAGTGACCTGAAGATGTCTGCTCTGCTCTTACACATTAACATGCCATTAGCATATGAGTTCAGGGCAATTATCTTGTTGAATGTGACTAAATACAACCTAAGACACCACAGTGAGAAAGAAGCCCATAAATCTCACTGTTAAATTATTTACATCGCTGTTGCAGCCAGAGGTGCCTGTTTAACGGGGATGAGATTGTTGCCATGCTGCCTACGCACCCAGGCTGTGAACGTGGGTCAGTATCTCGGCCTCTCTGTCTTCTCCACCACTTTTTTTCCATACAAGCTAGGACAAATAGCCCACCCTGCACCGTAGATGCCTACTGATGTGCCAGGACAGTTATTGCCCCTCCTGCACTCAATAGGGTCCAGCCTTCACTCGGCCACCATCGGAAAGAGCAACAGCCTCCTTGGTCCCAAGACAGAATGAGCTCACTGTGGATTTAGCTCATTTTTTCTTATTCTGGCAGGTTTTAATGAGGCTGGGAAAACACAGTAAGCACAGATAATGAAAATGGTGTTTTGTGTAGAGACAGTTCGGTATTACTTTGACGGAGGGATAAAATAGCAGACTGTGGATGGTGGGGTTTTCTGCTTCATCATCTCTTTTTCTTAAGATGGCAAACAGCTAGCAAAGTGCTCATTAATGGATAGTGACAAGTAGTTTCCTGTGGTCTTAAAACAAACCATCAATTACAGAGAATGTTTTCAGTTCCAGAGGCTAAAACCATTCAATACCATTCAGCTGGCTGCATGTTTTTCGGGAGAAACCCAAGAAGTGAAAAAAATATTTAAAAAAAAAGAAAAAGAGAGAAACTATTGTGCTTTCTCCAGACCAGCATGCTTCAAAATAGCCTTCAGCTGAGGCCTAGATCAGTATCCCTGCAAAACAAATGGCTCTTGGAGAGCTATAGCCTGATCTTCATTTGACCTGCTCATCTTTGTTCAACAGGTCAGTAAAGGCTCAGGTCCCATAAAGCAAAACACAGAGTAACAAGAAGGCCAGGCTGTAGCTTTAATGGATACTGCCAAGAAGGTTCCTTCTCATCACTTTTTCTTTCCATTTTAACCTTTAGGCGCTGAAAGGTTAAGCAAGGGGAGACTACAAACCAGTTACAAAAAAATCACTTATGAAAGGCGGGAACTTTTTCTGCCTCTAGAGCAGCAGAGAACACCCCATTCTCCTAAACCAGCCCGTTTTTCCTTCCCTCCAAAAAGTGAGCAGTGAGAAAACAGAAACTGTGTTGACAAATGTTACAATACCGGTTCCTCACTGTAATACCCAGAAAGGGGAACCAGTTGCACCACTGAAAACATACAAAGTAACAGCAAGATAAAAGCTGTATCACAAAACACAGCATTGGACATTATGGGGCTATTTATACCATCTAAAGTAAACCAAGAAATCTTCCCTGATGTCCTTGCAGGAAATTTACAGGGTCTCAGGAAAAACATAGCTACTGTATTTAAAATGGAGACAGAAACATGCTTCTGAGCTGTGGGCACAGAGAAAACTATCTGGGTATTCAAGTACATCTACACCTTTTACGCAACAGACATGAGATTTGGAAATGTGGCTCTAACAAGCACAAGGTCATACCCAAGCAAGCTCTAGCATTACAAGCTCTAGAGAGCATTTCCAACACAAGAACTAGTTCCAAGTTCCCTTTCATAAGCAGATCGCAGCATGTCACAGAGCTGGTCTGAGAGGCCTCTGCATTAGGCATTAGCTAGTGTCATACAGTTAGAAACAAACTTTGACAGCACAACTGGTTGTGTGCATCAGTCCTGCAGCCCAGCCTTAGAGCTGCCCATCAGCCATGACCCAGAGCCCTAGAGCTCAATATGGGAAGCAGTCTTTTTTCAAAGTTTCACAGGGTTCGGATCCAGAGGTCTAGTTTAGGACCAACCTCTAGTCACTCATCCTTTCCTTCACCAACAGAGACATACATGCCACCTTTACAATGGGCAAGCAGTACAACTGTAATCTAAACTAATATGAAGAGTGTTCAACAAAAAAAGCTGTAAGCAAGAAAGCTTTTTCTGGACAAGCGTAATTTTTATATCTTCTTTTTAAACATGCTGTGTCCAGCTCAGGACAGCAGCTGCCAGCCCCTTGCACCCACCCAGGGTGCTCAGAGTCAGAACTCCTGCCCATGTCGCAGCCAAGTGCCACACAGCAATTACTGACCGTTATGCCGACACAAAACAGTAAGCACGCACCCAGCCACGGCTGCTGTTGGCAAATTGTGTACGAGGCAGCTCATCATTCATGAAAGCTTTCTCTGCTCCCGTAAATCTACAGGAGGAGCTGGTTTTGTCTTTGCATGCATATACTTGTTGAACTTACAGAAAACATGGAAACTAATGAAATACAGCAAAAGGTGGCTTTCTGCAAGTGGAAAGCTCTCTCCAGAAACCCAACTTCTTATGACGATGGAGGTGCTTGTTTGGCTTGCGCTGTTGTGCTCCCATTGCATGCTGAAATGATTCCCTGCTTCATCCCAGCTGTGTGCTCATGCCGTGACTGATAAAGTAAAGCCTGTCAAGCCATTTTGGATTCAGACTAGCCTTATTATTCACCCCAGCGGATATTGTGTCAGTTAGATAGACCACTGGTTATCTTGCTATAGCATAACCACAGTGCCAACCACAAAGAAAACATTTCTGCCCATATAAATATTTAATACAAGCATTATTTTCATGTAGAAGAAAGGATAGCGGGGACCCCTTTGAGACTATCCTGAAGCACGCTAACTACAACAGTACCAACTCACTTCAGTAAAGACTGTCCATACCTGCTATCTCTCAGAGCCCAGACTTACTGATATAAGTTTTATAACCTTATTCAGGGTGAGTTTACTGAAGTCAGGAAAGAGATATAAGGACTCCTATTAGTGTGACCTATCCACATCTTAGGTCAGATCCCAGTAAAAAAAACCTGGACTCCTTTTCAGCCATAAATTATGTGCTTAATTATCCAAATGTCAAACTGTGCTTGCAAATAACTAGGAAGGTCAGATCAGAGTGAGACAGACCTTTAAAAGCCAGTTTCAGGAGCCAGTCCTCTCCATGGCAGACTTGTAAGTATATTACAGTTAAAACTCACTGCCAGTTTTTGCAGTTTGCTTCTACAAGGGCCATGAACAAGGAGTGAACTCTTCTTCCCACCTGGAGCAGTTAAGCAGCCTGTAATATCAGGGTCTGTGCTATGCGCTTGCAGGAAGACAGGATTGCAGTTCCAGGACTTCCCTATGTGAACACCTAACCATGCAGAGCAGGAGGTAACCAGCTCGCTCTCATTATGGAGAATTGTTCAGACTCCTCATGATCAACTACCATTTACACTCAGGACAATCTCAACCCAGAGTAAATCCAACAGAGTGTGGGACAGAGGACAGATTAAGGCCTGGGGTATTTTCTTTGAACTATTAGTCACAGTAGGAAATTACTAAGTCAATATTGGATTGCAAAGGGCTTCAGGCAGAGATCATGACCCAAATTATCATGGCTGTAAGCAGAGACACACTGAACGAAATTCATAATGGGAATGAGTATTAGAGTGCAAGGGAGATGCACCCTGAATGTGGCTCTCTGGTTTTCCATAGTATGTCACTACAAACAGGCATGGTCCAGCTCCTCAGACTCAAAAGAATCCTATTAACTTCAGTCTGATTTGGATTGAGCCCAAGGTGTTTATAAAAGACATTAACCAACAACAGGCAAAACACACACTTTTCCTGACTTCCTCTCCTATTGCCTCGATGAGCCTGGAAGCAGCTTGGAGGAAAACTGCTGGCCAGATGCACTGACCTTGGCAGCAGGCAGCCAGCCAGCCTTGGTCACCGCCCTGGTGTAAGCCTGGGGAATTGGGACTGCTCCATGCATGCTGCCCAGGCACCCAGCACAGCCAAACAAAGGAGCAACTGGGCAGCCACTGGGGCAGAGATCAGATGCACTGTATGTCAGGGCTGTCAAAAAGCCCCCGATCTTCCATACTCGGGTTTCACACTTGTTTTGCCAGATACACCAGACCTAAGCAAACATCATGGAGCCCATCATGTAGTAACAGGAAGGCTACAACATGAAGACTCCCAGCCCTGATCCCAGAAGATACCAGCTTCCTCACCTGGATAAAATCAAACCAACCAGTCCCACACCAAACTACTTTACATCTCCAGAAAACACAGGTGCAATTGCCTGTCCGCCTGATGCCATTCTTACTCTTTTCTCCTCATAAGGAGGCAGCAGTCCTGGTTCTTCCATCAGCACGAGTTTCTTCTGCTCTGTCCCAGAGCAGTTCATAGCATGATGTTCTCCACATCTCTAATAGTACGCTAATTTTCTGTATAACTCCCTTATTCTCTCCAGGCTGTTCCTTGCTCTCACTGAACTCAGCCACCACCATTTTGACAGCAAGGGTAGCAGCAGGCCCCAGCCCCTCCGCGTTCATAAAGAAGTAACCATTGAGCTCTGCATGCCATCACACAGAGGTACACAGGTTGCCTCTGCAGAGCAGAACTGGTTTTGGCATCCTGAACAAGAACTGTGTCCAGGCCGTCTCTCCTCCAGCATCAGCTCTCCTCCCTTCACCCAGAAAGGGCAAATTGGGTCTCAGTGAACCCAGATCAAACATCCCATTTCCCAGGTGCTTTAAGGGGCCATATGACAGACTGAAGGGATTTCATCATGACTGAAAATAAGAATAACATCCCTTCACCAAAAGGCACTACCTTCTACCATTTCACGTGTAAGCAGTTGCTGCCTCTGCTTCCACCAAGCCCCATTACAGCTTAAATGCTAACCCATGAGAAAAGCCCAGAACACAGAAACATGGCGTGGAGACATTACAACTTTAATCCTTCATAGGATTAGCTTGTTTCAATTTGATGAGACAGAAGGGAAAATAAAGGATACACATGAAAGACACCTGGTTACATCACCTCAGCAGTTCCACGGGTGTATTTTCTTGTACTTTTTTCTTCCCTTTCTTTTTTGAACATTTCTAGGGATTTCAAGTGAGTCAAAGTGTCCTTTACTCTCTCATGCACAAGAAGAGCTGCAAAACATGCCACAGAAGTTACATCTTTGAAGAGCCAGATACAAAAACCAGATTCTGCTGTGGCATTAAACATAAATTACACAGCACAAACCCTGAGCTTTCCCCTAGAGCTGGCACTTTGCTTTTCTTGTCTCCAAACATGCAAGCAATCCTTGGATGTGTTTTGTGCACCCCTGTCATCCATTCTCCAGGGGAAAAAACCCCCAAACAACAAAACCCAAAAAACTCGGGGGAGAAAGTGTTTATTTAACAAAGGAATAACACAGAGAAGGAACCTGGTGAGAAATGCTAGCGTCAGATATGGGAAGATGAGAAGCCAAAAGGGAAGTATTGTGCAAAGTGCTTTGAGTGTCTAGGAGCAGTGAAGAAAAGTTGTGCAAGACCAAAAAGCAGGAAGAAATATGTAGTCCCTATGCATGCATGTATTGGGAGAGGAAACAGATGATCGCAAAAGACAGACACGCAAACTTTTGTCAAGAAGAAAGAGACTTGAATTCCTTAATTATTTAATTTTTTTATAACTTTTCACTTTGCTTCCCCACCATGAGTTTCTGTATGTGTTTGACTAGATCACTCAGCCCAAAACCACGGACCTGAGTGATTACAGTCCACATCTGTGTATCTTTTCACATAGATGCTGGACATAACAACTTTCCCTAACGATGGGCAGAGGATGCAGATGTTCACTATCTGTAAAACCATTGCTTTTCCAATTAAACTGACCATAGGTGCTCACCTCTGAAAATTTAACCTAGGGGCTTTCATTCCACCCCTGCAATAAAATAGATACAGTAAAGAGGTTCTTCAGGGTAGAGTACGACAGTGAGGAAAAAAAAATAGCTGGATTTATCACATCCTTCTTCAATTTTTAATTAGGGAAAAAATGGAGGAAACACACTGGAAGCAAAATCAATTTTCTGCTCTTGATTTGGCTTTTTGTTTAGTGACAATTTGACTCCTAATACTAAATTATCTCTGGGGAAATAATTTCACTTACTTCAAGGCAATTTCTCCAATAGACAGTTGCTTACCTTTCTTTCTCAGGTCTGTGTGCTTCCCCCTTTTGTTCTCTGAATCTGAAAATATCTTTATTTTCAGGGCATTTCTCCATCAGCCCTTTAAACAAGATCTTCAAAGCAAGGAGCATTTTCTCTATACCACTATGCTTCTCTCCATACCTATAACAAGTTTTAAAGCAAATTAGAAGTTACTTTAGCTGCAAAACACCAGGGAAAAGAGATTTTGGAATATGCAGCATTCTGATTAGAAGAAAGAGCAAGTGAGACACACTGATTGATCTGAAGTCTATGTGATAGGAAAAAAATGACCTTTCATCAGACGCATAATTCATTAATACAGTTCCCCACCTCCCATCTGGAAGCCAGTCATATCGTTGGATATATTGTGCATCAGCACAACTATTTAAGAACTCTTAACCCAAATCACAATAGAATATTTGTCATTTATTTCTGCTATCTTTTCTTTACATTTCCAGGGCTTTAACTTTATTTGGAACCCACATCAAAATAAATTTTGAGAATCCTGACTGTGGGTTTAGCTGAATCTAAGCTGTTTGGAATTTATGTTCTACTTCTCAGTTTCAGCCCTGGTATTTCTTCGTAAGATATCCCACTGGGAAGTAACCAGAAAACCATTTCCTTTTTTTTTTTTTTTGAGGGTCTTAAAAGTCACATAAGAAAGATGAAATGACCATCAATAGTTCCCAGGGGGAGGACTGGAAATAGAGGAGATTCATGAGCAGTTCTTAATGCATCAGCTTCTCCCACACATTCAAAACCCACATGAAAATCGGAACCCACACTGTAAAAGCCCTTATGAGCTTGTGCACCACTTAAAAATTTAAACAGTCTTCTAAGGGAAAAAGATAACCTATTAAAGGCAACAGTGCCCATCTACCAACATAATGTTCATGCTGCTCAGACTGCTGGGGCTCTCTATGTTGCTATTAAAGCCCTTCCTGTTTTTTTCTTTTGTGTAGCACCAACGGAGATGGAAGCCTAACAAAGGTGTCGTTTCCCAGGAGGGATCTCCACTTCCTCACTTGCCTGTACTGAGGGAACTGGGAGAAACCCAGTTGTAACTGCTAGACAATGGGGATGAAATGCTGACAGCATGGCAAGATTAATCAGAGCTGATCCACTGGCATGGTCTTTCATATCTCTGCAGCCCTTTGCAATTTGTATTTGTTAATCCAATTTACCACTTCCAATGTGGGCAGCTCTCTTTGTTTTTTCCTCTGACTAGCATCACCTCAAAGCTAACCATGGACGCATCACTACAAAAAACAACTCCGGAAGGATGAAACCCACATCTCTACCCTGAGAAATCCCCTGAAGGAATACTCCTATCCACACCAAAGGGCTACACTGCTACTAGAGATCAGTTGCTGTAAGAGCAGCCCTCATCCTGGTATAACATGGCTTGAGAGACAGCAAGAACACTCATCTCACCTGAACACTCAGGACTGTATTTCTATGTGAGCACATCCGCCTTTTGTTCCTGAGGCAGGCTGAGAGTTCATGTGCGATAAGTTACTATGGCTCAAGTAATAAGTGACTCCATCTCAGTGGAGAAGCAGCATAGGACGACTGAGCCCATCCAACATTTTGCTGCCACTGTTGAAAGGGGGAAGCCCTACACCCCCCTAAATCACTCTTAGACATGCTTTCTTGCTTACCTTCCACCAGCTCTGGTGCTTGCTGGGAGCTTCTACAACCCAGTAATCCAGCAACAAATTACCTCAGAAAAAGCAATTGAGTTTTCTGCCAGGATAGGGGTGAAATTGGTTCAGCAAAAAGTTTTAGAAGCTGCAGAGTCAGCACGAGACTGCACAGCTGAGAGCAAGTGCAGGGGTAGGGAGGACAAGGAGGAAGAGGATCTCTCCCCCTCAGCAAATGTGAGTTATTTGTAAGACTCAGCCATAACACGCAACTTCACCTTTGGGATCACGCGGATGTTGTCTCCCGTCGCTACGAAGGCATCCAAACAGAGTAGTGAGGAAGGAAGGGTAAAAATTCTTTGGAGTATACTCTGACAGAAAAAAGAAAAATATACGTGAATAGAGTTGTCTAAACATATATTTTTGTGAAAATAAGTTGCAGGATGAGTATTTTAGTTGAGAGGATATTTTAATCTTTTTCTTTTTTTTTTAAATCTGCTTAACATTAATCACAAACAAACATTTGGCACAAAGGATAGGCTTGTTAATGATTCAGTGACTTGGTTCTTCCAGTGAGAGGAAGCACTGAAATCCAGCATTTACAGGCTGGATAACAAGCTGTTAAACAATAACTGGGAAAACTCCTAACCTTTCTAGGGAGAAATAGAAAAGGGAAAAAGAAGGGGAGAGGGAAAGGGAAAAGAAAGGAATAGATCATTATGCACCACAAAAATAGATCACAAATTTAATTAATTTTTTTTTTGTTCTTTGCAGGTTCCTTTTCAAGTAGAAGATGTGACTTTTAAAAAGTCTGTAACAGCACTGCTTTGCATTTTTAATAAAGACTTCTTAAAGACATTAACTTCCATGTGGTCCACAGCCTTTTCCTATGGGGGAGACATGAAATTGCTGTTCTGGCAGCAACCGCTGCTCTCACAGCCAAACATCTCTCCCTGTAACCCGGCATAGCCGGGTGCTTTCCACAGGGCTCATGTGTCAGTGCCACGGGTGAGGCATCAATGACCAACAGCTGCTACCACCACACCAATGGAGTCCTCAAAGTCACCCCGAATCTGGGAGGCAGGCCTGTGAGGGTAGAAATTGCATCATCCAACAGTAAACACCTACCCATACTCAGGAAAAAATCAGCACAGTAACAGCTCAGAAACAGAGGTGGGCAGCCAAAAGTTTCTACATACATACATACTTTGTGGCTTTATATCATTATATGGTCTCCTTCTCTCATGGACCGAAGATGAGCTCTGCAACACCACACAAAGCGCCCACGGTGGCATGCGGGTATTTATTATTTACTGCGATCTCAGGAGGTCCGCACTAAAAGCAGTCTGAAGAAAGCAGGCTATGTTTTATCCACCACATGACCCAGTTTCCAGCAGCTCCGTCAAGAACTTCTGTCACCAGTGACAGGGCTGAATAATGTTCAGTGAAGTAGGTGATGAGTTAGTGAAACTAGCTTCCAGAGGAAATTAATTTCCACAGAGAGGCTTTGGCTGCTTGAACTTTGTTTTTAAAAGCCGTGTTTTATTGCAGCCTAAGTTAATGAAGAAAGGTAGCTGACAGGCTGCTGCACCGTCTGTGTTATCTCTCAGCCACCTTTATTCCAGCAGCAGAATAGGAACATTCACTGAAATGAGCTTCCATTTGCACTCATTTTACTGTTTCTCTTCCTACTGCCATATCTAGTGCTCTACTTTTGCCATGAGAAATGATCAAACCTACTCTTAATACAATGCTGTGTGTACACATCTCTGCCAAAATCATTCTTGAGCACAAGAACAGATTGCAAAAAGTACTGCATGCTCAGCCTTCTGCCCGGGAACCTAGGTAGGGTATAACATCTATATAACCCACCCTACTCCTTATGAGCACCCAATCTCCAAACCCATTCTTTTTCTGCTTTTATTCCGCCAGACTCATGACAGAGGATCTCCCTCTATGGTCTTTGCATGCTGGAAGATTTTGGAGGCCCTCACCTGAGACCTTAGCCCAGATAGTAGGATAAAGGTAGTATTAAGCCCCTCAATCTGCAGTATATATTCTCCATATTACATCCATAATACACCCATACTAAAAAAAAACTACCCTAAAATTTAGGATAAACTACTTTGTGGAACCTGCTTATGGCAAGTACCACATTCACACCCGGGTAGGTCACTGCCTCTAATAGCATCAACCTCAAATACCTCAGTTAAAACATCTGTTGGTTCTCAAACATGTTCAAAAGTATGACTTTCTACATTTCAAAGACATGTGGGAAAACATGGGAAAAATTGCAAAAGAATGTTTTACTGTGGAGTGGCTGCTATTCCACACTTAATCTTATCACAGAAAATCAGGCACTTATCTCTGCTCCTTATCCTTTGCATAAAAAATGCTGGAAAACACACTTTGATGTGATCAGATACTTTGTAGTAGTTCTTCACCAAACATATTGGGAAACAACAAACAGGACAAAGCAAAGACTTCACAAGATGGGTTTTCCTTGTGGTATCTTCTATTGTTATTTTGAAGAAAAATGATGAAAAACATGAAGAACCCGAAGGTGCTTTAGCTTACATGTCTTTGAGGCCCTATGTGCTTGCAAAGAACCAGGTAAAAGCATGTGCAAACTGTAAAAAGAATTTTAAAAAGCAATGCTCAAAAATAACAGAAACTGAGAGCTATTTAGGCATATGCCTTAGCCTAGACATAGTCACAGGCAAGAGCAAAAGGGATCTCCCACCTACCTTTTAGGTGCCCCAGGAAACGTAGATGCAAGACTAACAACTTCATGGTCTTTACGTATCTTTGCCCTACTCCTTCAAACAGTATTTTACATATTGGGCTAGATGCCATGAAAATATCCCACACTCTTCATTAGCTGAAAACTTCTCAATAGAATAATAGCAGGGTTTCCTACAATAAAACCCAAATGTGCCACTGCTTTCCTTAACGTTTCTAGATCTTCTGATCAGTATTAAACTCAGCCATGTCTGATTCATTGGAGTGCATACCCAGCCTTCTCACCAGTACTCACCAGCCACTAGCATTCAAAATTAATGACTTACTTCCTTACCAGACTATCTTAGAAACAGAACAGTTTATTAAACAATTATGAATTCTGAGGGGATTTGTCTTCAGACTTTTTTACCTTGATGAGCTTTGGTTCTCAAACTCTTCTTTGTAGTCACCAACATCAGAATCTTATATTTTAAAAATAGACATGTGAAAGTTACATGAAATTACATGGCTCCAGCAGTCCATGCTATATAGTCAAAATAAATGCATGAAGTTTGATAGCTTTATTTAACTTCACAAGCTTTGCAGACAATCTAAAGCAAAGTGTCAGGACCAGACATAGACAGTCCTTGGGTTTTTGAGAGACAAGAGGCAGCAGCGGGGTGAGAGATCCCTGCCCTCGGTGGTAGGGAAAGCAGCAGGTAAGAGCAGAACCATGATAAGCAACACACTTGGTCCCTAAATTCCAACTGCAATGAAACCAGAAGCAATAGCCAGAAGCCTCTAAGTGAGGGACAAAGTTTGATTGTCTTCTTTGAGTCTAGGAAATGTGCACACAGACCTAAGTCTTGATGTGCCACAAAACACACCAGATACACAGGTAGGAAAACACTGCCACATAAAAACTAACTTCAGATCTTGGGAAACCTCAGGGTTCTATTCGTCCAAGAATATATTCACACCAAGTTGATTTATTCCTTCTCTAAACCATTTTAGCTGCTAAAAAGCCAGAGGGTGTAGGGGACACCAAAACTTGTTTTATATAACAAAAAAGAGTTTTCCTTTTCCATTCCCCCTCTAACTAGAAACATCTGACCAGCGTTGATCAAACCAGACTGTATTTACTTCCAAGAAAAAGATCAAGTTAGATTTTCACTGGCAGCATAAATAGCCTCAGAAAAACTTGTGAGCGACAAAACCAAAGTAAAAACCTGAAAAGACACAGAGGACCAGAATCAAAACATTTATGTCGCTTCAGCCTTTAAAGTTTTTCCTTTCTTTCTGCTGGTACATCTCAACTCTCTCAGTATTTCACTACAAATGCCATTAAGCTGGGATCTGTGCTGTGGCAGACTGGTGTCACGGCAAAGTCGATTCCTAAGACTTTTACATCTGATGTGAGAAGAGGTGCTGTTCTCCAGACCTAATGGGGACCAGGCTGTAGTCCCACTGCCTGCCTTTTTCATCTACAGAACAGTGGTGGCTCGGAAAAGACAACAGGATTGCAGCTGGGCACTGTCACCAGTTGGGGTGCTAAGACAAAAACGCTAAAACAGCAGCCCAAAGTAGAGGAGTGAATGAAAACCCTGCTGCTACCCTGGATAGATCAGGGGGTCTTCTCTGTCAGAAGGAGGTGAAAGCTTACTGTGCTCAGGCATGTACATAGCCATCAGAAATGAACACATGCCCTACAAATAAAGCCCCCTCTCATAATTAAACTCAGCCAAAGTTTCCATGTGTACCTGTGTGCTTATTTGCATAACCTTACCTGCCTTCCTGGGCTGAGCATCAACTCTGGTGTGCACAGCAGGGGCAGGTCACACGGATAAAATCCCTGACATTTTGCAGCTCCTTTTAAAAGTCTGCATCCATGCAGGGACCATGACAGCTGCTGGACTGACAAGCCCGAAGCAGCACATTGCTGCAGCCCGGAGCACCTGCAGCACGGTGGGCAGGGCTGCATGTCCCCCCACGCCAGCCCCATGCAAAGGGACCGCAGCGGGGGGAGAGCCAGACTCAGAGCCTCTGCCTTTTTAGCTTTTCTGCTGAAAGGTGCCGAGTTTGCAGCCATCAGTTAATTTTACACAAGGTCTCTCCCACCCCGGGCAGGGGCAGGAGCCACCACCTGTTGTCACCAGCTGGTGAGCAGGCACCACGAATTTGTACCAACAGTCAAGAAGTGCAAAGGCAGATTCTGCTCTCTGCTGCATGGGTAGAGCAGATCTCTGATCCGCCGAGCAGCCTGAGCCTGTCCCTCGGGTTCAACCAGTTCAGAGCCTTTTCTGAGAAAACAAACGTTTCATTGGCATTTCCCTTTCCCACATCAGGTACCGGGAACGTATCACTGATGACAATCACACAGACTGTACATCACGCAGCGCTTCTGAGATCTCCTTTTGTATGTTTCGCAATAAAAATACTATAAAAATCCACAGTGGCACAAGGTCATCCTCCAAGTCGCAGTGTTCGCTAAGTGAACAGAAACACGCAAGGCCTAGTGTTGTATCATCCAGGGCAGCTCTGACTGCATGCTGGAAGCTTCCTTAGCACAGTAATTAGTAATACTCAAGTTTTTTTACAAAGTGTTGAAACCGCAGTTTAAGCGAAACACATCTGCTAGCAAAGATATAAGCCATTTTTTAAATTACAGTATATATTACAGTGCCAAAATACACTGTCATTGTACCACTGCCCTTCCTTAAACAGTGGGTAAAGGAAAGGGTCAGACTTCCTGATCTAACAAGCCAGCCACATCGAAAAATCTTCATTTACCACGTACCAGTCTCCTACTGCTCGCTCTGCCTCCCCCAGCCAGGACCTCATCCTTAGACACCTCCATGTCCGAGAGCCCAGATCCATCCCCAAACCCCTCCGCGTCTGAGGGCCCGGAGGACCCAGCCCTGCTGCAGCTCTTACCCAAGGTGCTGCCTGTCGCCCCGAAAGCAGGCAGAGGAGCCACACTTTGCTCTCACAGAAGAAAGCTCCTGTGCTGCGCAGAAGAGCTGCGCTTCAATGATTTGCAATCCCCAGGAAGCCCACAAGCAGTTTCTTGCCTACCTCTGGGTTGGATGCCATTAAAAACAGGCATGGACCATGCCCCATCTTTTCTTTGCAAATGCACAGGTTTGATTCTTACTATCCTTTCATTTGCCTCCAACTCGGAAATCACCCCATCACTTCAAAAGCTAATGGAGAAACTGTGAAAGAATACAAATATCATACATCCCCTAATATCACCTGTGAGCAGATAGCTGGAAAGGAATCAGAGCAAATGAGATCTCCTGGGCCTGGAAACCTGTGTCTGGAGATCACACTAAGCATGCTACTTCCCAAAAGGCCCTCTGCATGCAAGTTTGAAAGGATGGGGCTGAAAATCAGCATAGGCAAAGGAATCTTTTTTTCAGAACAGTCCTTCCATTGCGGAGGAGTAAAGATACACTTTCAGAAGTACTGTTGTGGCTTAATCTTCCTAAATACCTTTTCACATGAGGCCAAGCACCCTATATTTTTAAGGAGATTTCATACACTGTTTATCTTACTGTAATCTCCCGCAAACATTTACGGCGAGAATTTTATTTAATACAGTCTGTGATCTGTATAAACACCACTCTAGTATTAGGCTAACCAAGCTCTAAGCTGAACTAGAAGTCATGTGGGAGCCTTATTTGGGGATATTAAAGTAGCAGAGTTCAATATATGATTTTATTTGCAGTAGACTGCTGGGAATTAGAGATAGTCTTATGGGGACTTTAACAGTTGTGTAGTTATGAGAGGCTGACTCAATGGTTTTCGTCTTGTAAAACGTCACCCAACTATCTTGTGACTTCAAATTTCAAGATTAAGAAGTTAAATGCTTAAATCCCCAAAGAAAGGCTTGAATTTGGGGGTGGGAGGGCAGGAGAAAAGTACAGAAGAAGAGAAGTAGAAAGGTATCTGCAAAAACAGTTCCACACTTCTCACAAGTAACTAGAAAAATGGCACTAGTGCTTCCAAATTTAATTTTCTCTCCATGACCCTGTGTCAGATTCATTCAGTTTACAAGTCGATTTTGTATTATTAATTGTCAGCCTTGAAAACTCCGCTTGGGATCCACAAATCAAGTTGTGTCTCTTTATGCATCCTAAATCATCAGTAATGAAGATTCTGCCCTTTGTAATTTACTTGCCAGTGCTTTAGATATCCAGACCCAAATCCATCTTACTCACCCCTGCAGTGCCTGCGCATGCTGGCTCTGGATCTTTTCTGAAGAAGCTCTCTTGTTTCAACGTGGAGAAGACCAAGACAGAGATTTCCCAGGCTGCCTCGCTTTTTTCTCAACAAACAGCCTCTATATATTATATGCAGATTGCTGGGATACTCAGAGAGTCCGTGAAAGATAGGTCTTAAAATACTGGAAAATAGGCACTAAGTGAAGGATCAGGTGTGATCACCCACTGCTCTGCCCTGATCTATACGTTGACTAGCTCAGTATCAGAACAGGCAGAGGATGAAAACAGAAAGGGATGGGGACAACTTGACCACCATAGCAGTTTCAATATACCCTGAATTCACTAGGGTTTATTTCGTGTGCACACAGGTATCCAGGTTTCTGTGACATCAAAGTTCTTGGCCTTTTGCTGCCAGTATCAATAACTACTGTTTGTTATTATTAGCAGACAGCACTTGTCCTATTAGAAGTCCATCCTTCTTCACATGCTAGGCTTAGTATTGATTTAATTTACACAATCATACAGTCTATTTAAGCCTGTACTTTTAGGAAAGTGATAGCGCTTTACATTAGGAAGTGTCACTTGCTAGATTCACATATGGCAATTGCATGGTGAGTTGAAAAAGAAGCAATCAAGGGCTGTGCGTGGGAGTTCCTGATTTGTGCCTTGGAGTTACTGCCTCTCTGCCAGGTATAAAGGCAGAGACAGAACAAACTCTTCTAGCAAAAATAACACTATTTTTGACTACTCAAAGATTAACCAAGATCAGGGATCAGATTTCTTGTATCAGTCATGCTATCCTTTTAGCCAGCTCCGAACTCTGTGTATTGAAACTTGTATTCTACTGCCTGCAGTCTGGTTTCTGGTAATCATTCTGCCTCAGAATGAACACTCAGATGGACAAAAATTATCTGATCTCACAACCTTCGTATTTACTCCCCCAAATATGAAATCAACTCCAAAATCCATTTATCAATCATAAGTTTAAATTTTGTTTTGTATCACTTTTGAGGATGGAAAAATGCCAATGGTCCATGATTTTCACCCCATTCATCAAGTTCTTGGGTTGTGGAGCCAGGAAAAAGAAAAACACCATGTAGCCATTAAACAAGTGCCACAGAAAAACACATCCTGTTAAGAAAAGTTAGCTATACAAGACTTCAATAAATATTGAATGTAGTCCGTTCTCTACTGAGTCAAGACTCTCCTTGCAAAAACACCTTCTCCTTAGCAAGTTGCTTGAAAGAGAACCTTATACAGTATGTTCAAACAGTTGCAGAACGGAAGTCTCATATAAGTTCATATGATCTTGGCTGTATCTCATTTTTCCCTGCCCTTATTTCCAATTTACAGGGACATAATACAGCTACTGTAATCAATTAAGCAGAGCAGCCCTGATGTAATTTTAATCTCAGGAATTCCCTAAGCACCTGACTGTGGGATGCAGGGGCGGTATGTCAGCGAAGGCATCAATCTCTGACACACCATGGCAGTTTTCATTTTCTTACAGTCTTTTCAAACAGGTACAGTAATGATGCTACTCTTCCTCTGGGAGACTGAGTGAGCAAATATACCTCAGCCAGCAGGGTTTTGTGTCTTTCTCCTTTGCTCCTCAAAGCTTCATCTTAAGAACTTACACCATGTAAAATGGTAGTTTTGCTGTCACAGGTAGAGACAGCTTAGTACCTAGAATAACTTAGTGGGTTACCCAGTGATGCCAGCAACCACTCCTAGAAAGACAAAGGATAATAATCCTTCTTCCCCTTTGAGAGGAATAACCCGTCCTTACCTTCCTGATTTCCACCTACTTAATCATTGCTGAACCACCATCAAGGTAATTACCTTCATCCATATCATGATTTTAACTCCCTTTAAACATTTGGTCTTGCCCACATGCTGTGGCAATAAGTGCCACTGCTCATCAATCACTGTAAGGAGATTTCTTCCTTGAAGACCTTTAAACCTGTTCCCCCAGTGAATTTCACCAGGTATTCTTGCACTGTGGCAGCCCATAGCAGTTCCTTACTTTCTCCATGCTGTTCATGGCAGACGTCCCTGGCACCCATCAACAGTCTCCCCACGGTCACTTTTTTGCCTAGACTGGAGAATGGGACTTACTCTTATGCTATAAAAGCTACAGCATCTATCATCCTTCTTGCCCTTTTCAGAGCATTTTCCAGTCCTACTACATCCTGTTTGAGATGGTGTGATCAGAACTGCATAGATTTATATAGGGACATAATGATGTTAGATCTCCATTCCTTTTCTGATCAAGTCTAGCCTTCCAACACAAGGTCATGAGGGAACTGAAACAATAGCTTTTTATAATGCAGAGGCAGTATCTTTTGTGCCCCATCTGGAACAGCTTTAGTTACAGGGGATCCAGGCTCAGATGAATGAGAGGATGCCACCAATAAAAGCAAAAAAATAAAATGAAATAAAATGAGGCAGTCAGGTTCGAGTTTATTTTAAAAGAGGAGATAGTGAGATAATAAAAAAGAAAAATGTATGCAAGCTTTCCTAGCACAGTGTTTTGGAGGGGTGAAAAAAAAAATCGTATTTTATTTTCAAGCTGTGGTTTGAAAAAGTGTCACTGAGGAAACCATACCAGAAATTTAGGATATGTCTATGCTGCACAATGCTAATTTACCCAGCTGAGCTCTGTGCTAATGCAGCTATATTGCTTACAGTACTTACAGCTAACTAGTTTAGAGGTCTCTGAAATCTCTTCACCAAATTGCATTGTGCAATGGAGAAATACTTCTTTTAGTCTTCAGCACTGCAGGGCACCTTGAAAAGGCAGGTATCAAGTTATCTCCTTTATACCAGTAGAATAGTGGCTGTGGTACCCTTGCAGACATACGGTTTTAAATATACTTTGCAGAAAGACCCCAGCCAGGACAACCTATGTAGCTTAAATGCACATAGATGAATATACCTACAAATTTCAACAGAAGTGCTCTCAGGCACAAAGTTAAATCCAGGCATATGGGTCTTCTGCAGCAGTAGGGCCTAAAATTGGTAACCGCCCCAGGCAATGAAAACTAGCTCTTCAACGGAGCCTGTGCAAGATGTCATGCTATGGGGGTGACAGTGCCAAACACAAATGGATGTTGTACTTTGGGTACAGCCCTTACTGCACACTTGAATGCACCTTACTCTACACAGGCTCAAAACATAAGAACTGGACTGAGTCTTGCACAGTCCAAAATTCAGGTGGAGCAGGGGGACTTACTGTGTTAGCTCTGATCTAGAGAGAAAGGTTGGTTATTTCTGACCATAACACCAAAGCAGAACCAACTTGTGCGTGGAGGGCAGCTGCTTGCTAAGGGCCAACATCTTCCTCCAGAGAGGAGTCCCACGCTGTTACAGCCTGGTTGATGCTTTTACCTAAAGCGTGTAGCCACAAGCAAACCTGTAGGGCCAGTCCCACCTGCCTTGCGCAGAGCGGTCTGGTGTGCCCCCAAATCCACAAGGAACAGAAAACCTCAGGCTGCTGAGCCCACTCTGATAGCACAAAATGACGTTCAACACTGAGCGGTGCTTGGAGGAGATGGACCTGAACATTTCCAAGTAGTTCTTTACTGAAACAGGCACAGAATAATCATACCTCCTGGACACCGGAGTAGCTATCCCCACAGGCTGGTCTGGGAGAAATGCAGTATTAAAATAACAGCTACCCATGACACACACAAGTGACATGATGGCTGATGTATTTTTGGCCCGATTCCTGTCTGTCAGCTCCCTTTAGTGAAATTTTCTCCTTAGCTAATTTTAACTAAATTTGAAAGAAGGGCTGGAGTCTCATAGATAATTATATTTTTATAAGTTTCAGAGATCTGGCAGCTGGAGAAACAAGAAAGACCAAAATTAGTGCTTTCCATTAAGGGAAAGCAGGCAAAACTCAGCCACTATATATTCCAGCAAGCCCGAGACAGCCAACAAACCCGTACACATTCAGCAGCAGACTAGCATCACTGGTGTTTGCTCTTGCCAGAGCTGGCAGTTTTGCACTGGTGTATGGTTTAGGACACAAACTCATAGGCATCCATATCTAATTAGTTCTGCTATTCTCATAACAGTTTCTATTATTTTGTTGAGGTATTGGTAATAGCAGAGCATCCACAGAAATTAGGATAATTTGTGAAGGAGTGGTCAAAATTATTTTTTTTTTTTTGTAGAAAAAAATGCAATGGTGACATCTCAGCAATGACTTATTCTTCTTGAGCACTGTTTTTCAACTTTTAATCCTACGGTTATTAGAAAGTAAGATTGGACAGTGAATTTTGTAATTATTAGAAAATGAATTCAAAGCATCTCAGGCCAATCTTCTGTCATGTGTCAAATTAAGGGAACTTGTGTTTTGCCTTTAAATTAAAAAGAAAAACAATTCTTGAGAAATAAAAATGTCATTGTTCAAGGAAGAGTAATAAAGTATGAATGCTTCTCCTTCAGCTGACTGTCTTTGTAAATGAGCAAGAACGCTGAAGTCAATAAATTGCCATTACCCAACCTTCATAAATCCTCAGTGGCTAGATTTTACCACATAGTTTAAGTTACAAGGCCTCAGAAGACACTAAGAAAGATTCATTTGGTGTATTTATAGGCAGAGACGAGGTCTTCAAACTTTTTCAATTGTTACTTGCAGTGTCAATATGGAAAAAATTGCTCATCATAGAAACTGCTGGTTCTAAAACACAGCTCTCTCCATGTGAAACCATAAATAAAGGCCTATGGTTACTCAGTAGAATGAGAGGTTTTACCTGCTCATTATCAAGCGCAACTGTGCCAGCAGATCATCTGCAAAAGGTAGCAAGAAAGGCAATGCAAAATTAAGTTAAAGGTAGGGTCAGCACAGATAAAAATAGCAAATATCCCTGAAACTTGGAGCACAATGCAGAAAGTAAAAAGCGGGAGAGTTGATCAAAACAGGAGGTAAAATATGACCACATACGCACTAAGTTGCATGAATCTCAGGGAGAGTTATCCAAGTATCAGTGACTCCAGACAGGTTCCTCCCATAAGGATTCGTCCCCTACACAGAACAACATGAAGAACCATGAAGGATATATAACAGCACAGATTGAAAGGGGAAAATCAGAAAAAAATAAAGAGAATATCTAGTCTAGACTATGAAATTAAACAACTGCTGAAAAGCACTTTGAGCCTTGTGGAAAACAAGTCTAAGCTTGTCTGCTATGTCTTGTGACTGGAGCATGGGGGAGATGTCTACATTTCAGTACAGCATCCTGAAAACATCTGGGAGTAGATCTCATTAACTATCAGTGAAATTCAGGCTTCTAGGTACCCTAATCTCCTTAAATTCGGAGCCGGTGTCACTTCTGATGAGTTTTACTCCTTCACTCCCTTTGAGCGAAGTAAACTCAGCAGTCTGCAGACCATCTCACATGTTCATCTCCTTAACTGATCCCAAAATACAAATAGTAGCTCACCGTCCATTTCTAGAAGAACAAAAAGAGAGACCTCTATGGCAATGGACAAATGAGAGAAAGCCACCATGACTGAGCTCAGAGCCAGATCAGAGGGGAACAGGGGCTGTAGGAAAGCTGTTAATTAAATATTGCTTCTACTATTAATAGGCTGATGGAGAGCATCATTATCAAGAGGAAACGTGCATCATTTCAAACAAGCCATTTCTTGTTCTTGCTCAGTCAACACGGAAGCCATTTGAGTACATCAGTTTGAGATTACTATTATATGCTGTCATGGTGAGTCCTTGAAAGCAATTTATGAGCTTAACAATACACAGTATATGATAGTGTTCAGAGCACAGCTTTTACTGTTCCCATGCCTTTGAACAGCACTTGGTGACCTTGAATATTCTGAGCAGGGACACAGGAGGGCTGTATTAAGAAGGAATTATTAAATATTGATTTTTTTTTCTGGCCTTGGTATCAAGATAAGTGCCAGAAATTTGTCTATCCTGTTGAAGCTGACCCAGAAAAGGTGCTTCATCAAGTTCAAGTCCATAGAAAAGGAGACAGGGACAAAGGAGCAAGAAACTTTTCCATCTTATCAGAACACTAGCTAGTCTTTGTCAGTGTTCAGTGCAGATGCTACAAAAAAGCTTCTGCAACTGGTGTTCTACACTCCCGTTACAGATCCATTCACTCATGAAAGCAGCCCTAATACTGAGACCGCCAAAAGTTTGGCAAAGGGGACTTACACAGTGCTCGGGAACTTTGCTGATCCGAAACCTGGCAGTTGTCTGGCTTCCCACAGAGCGCAGGCCTGGGTCAAACTCAGTAACTTGTGGCATCTTTCTGTTAAGCTGGCATATGCTGCAACATTCCCAGCTTGCAGTAGATTCTGTGAAGAAGTTTCAAAATTAACATATCTTTGCATGAGATCTCAAACTAAAATCCTGAACCTTCTTACTTTACTGACTGCTAACAAGAGAGTGCCCTTCAATGACTGTTTCCCTCATTCCCTCTAAATGAACAAAAAAACGCCCCATTGCCTCCAGAGTTCAGCTCTGGGGTTTAAGGCCAGCATGACTTTGTCCAGAACTGGATGAGATCCAAGGCTGAAGGCAAAGAGAGTGCCAGCACTTGTGATTGCATCGAAGCTCAGCTGCAACTCAGGCTAGGATACAGTCTTTCTGGCACCTCCAGTGCTACTGGATCCACTTTACAAAGGGAAAGCTGGAGGACATTTTAATGACTTATTCAAGCTGTACTCAGATTGCTCATAGTTCTCTGCTGACAGTGCTACATGTTCCTTTGAACTAGGGCTTCAGCTTACCAATGTTCTTCCAGAAGATTGGGAACAACCGACCTTTTTAGAAGAGTCATAGCCCAAAAAGATTGTGCAGGTTTTGTTCTTGTAGGTTTTAAGGACCCAACTGAGTAAAGTCCTGAGTAGCCTGGTCTAACCTCACTGCCTATCCTACTTTGAGCGAGAGGTGGGACTACAGACTTCTCAAGATCAATTCTAACCTGAATTAGCACATGATCCTGTAAAAAACCATGGAACACTTGTAGATAAACAGTCTTCTGTATTTTTTTCTCCCATTGAATAAGAGGAGATTAGATTTTTAGGTTTTTTAGGTTTTTATCAAAACTTAAAGAAAAATTCCTATTTGCCCTGTGTCCTATTCAGACATGCTGGTATGGACTGCATTTGGCTGATCCAAAGCATGGCTCCTCATTTCAACCTCTTGAGACCCAAGACAAGTCCTCCATTTCATTTTAAAAGTTGACATAGTGGTTCTTTGCAGTCTAAGCCTGCTGGCCTGAAACTTCAATGTGGAGCAGGGAGAGGAGAGAGTTCATCAATGACATCTGTTGGTGAAAAGAGAGAACCACCCTCCCTCACAATTCCCTTAGTAAGACTTGCCAGAGGAAGAAGCTTTCCATGAGAATCTGTGGAGGAGCACAGGAAAATACCTGGAAATCACTGGGCTGAAGTAGACCCAATTTTCAAGTGTGTTTTCTACTGTTTCAGGCTTTTCATTAAAGCAGATGATGTTTTCAGCTGGAAATGGTTCTAACAGCCATTTTCACATACAGGAAAATACAGGCAAATTTCATTGTGCATGGGGTGAAGAGTGGCAGCCTGCAAAGTTGTGGCAAAGCTGCTCATGGTATGGACAGTCCTGAGGGAGTTTTGTTTCTGAAAGGGAGCGCAAAGATGCTTGCTTGGAAGTCTTTCTGGTGCATTACAGAGATGGTACAGATTGTGTAAGACACCTGCTGAAACTCTTGCACAAAATCATGGAACCCCAGAATAAGTTAAGTACAAAAGGACCTCTGGACGTCATCTAGTCCGACTTCCAAAGTTGAACATCTCCAAAGAGGAGATGCCACAGTGTTTCTGGGCAACTTCTTCTCACTTTTGACTACCTTGCCTGTGAAGATTTTCTTTCATGTATCTCGCTGTAATTTTTCGTGCTGCGACTTGTGTCTGTTGCCTCTCATCCTTCCTCTGCTACTCCTTGTATGTCATATGCTCCAGTCCCCTACACATCTTAGTAGACTCACTCCAACTTGCCAATATCCCTCCTGCACTAGGGACTCAGAACTGGGCATAGTACACCTGGCCATAGTACACTTGGCCTTGGCCAAGAAGTGCCACACAAAGGGAAGATAACCACCTCCTTTGACCTGATGGAAAAGATCCTGCTAACACAGCTCAGTCTGCAGCTGGTCTTCAGTATCACCAAATGCAGGGCTGCCAGAGATGGAAGCAGTCAAGCAGTTCTGCATGGGCTGGTAAGAAGAAAAGAAACAGAGGGATTTTCCCCCTCCATGTTTCTTTGGGCTTCCTACGAGCACCCCTGCCTGCCCAGCCACAGCCCTGGAAACAGCCAAGAACAGTGGGAGGGCTTGGACCAGTTTACACTGAGGTCTGAAACACATTTGATGGTTCTCACGGTGCAGGCTTGCTTAAGAGACAGACAAGCAAAGACATTAGCTGGCAGATGGACTGACAGAGCATACAGCATCCATGTCTGCTGAGGAATGTGACTAATGGAGAACATGGACAGGTGCACCATCTACTTCTTAATTAATAAAGCAAAATCTGCTGTATTTACTCCTTTGTGCAATATCTGAACTTACTTAACTCATGGCTGAAATACTGTAAAATCATAGTGTGAAAAACCAAGAAATGTCAGCTATGCAGCTGAGAAAACCCACCCTGAATCAAAATTTAGACACTCTGCCTCAAATAGCAATTTCCATTCTAATTGCCCTCCCTTCACCAAGTTTCTCTAGAACAGTAATAATTCTTCTTTCTATTCCTAGAGCATAATATAAGTGAATTTGTTTGCTGTTCACTTTGGAAACTAACCAAGTGTTATTAAAAATGACCATTTTTGTCCCTTCTTCAGGTACAGTTGCTGTCACTTTTATTTGTACTAAGCCATGTTTTGCCCTATGACTAGTCCTGTTTATTTCTGAGATGACAGAAGTGGCAAATTTTGGCCCATAATATCTGTGTGCATCAGAAAGAGAGAGTGGAAGAGACAGTGAGAAGTGTATTCTCAGTAACCACCCACATACACTTGCACCCCCACAGAAAAGAAGTCTCACTCTACAAAAAGTTATTAAAGATATACAGGTTAATTGAGCTGTTTTGGAAGAACTGGCTACAGAATCAGTTTCATTCTGTCATTACAATTGGTCAAATTAAAAATCCAATTATATTTTTCAAAAATATAAGAAGCCCAATAAAGACTATGATGGAGTCTAGGATGCTTTCACATTTTTTTGCCACACTGCCTTCTTTTATTGCATTTCATGAATATTGGCATCAAGTTCCCATACACGTAACTTCCAGACGATATCCTCCTTTTACAAGCTTGCCTCCCCTTCAGTGGTTTTCAGTGAGCACTTGTATCCTAGGGTACCAACCTGAAAAACAGCAAAGACATTAGTCAAGTTTAAAGAAAAAAAAAAAAACAGCAAAAAACTAGAAACAAAAACCTTCCAAAACCTACTAAAAATAAAGTAGAGATGAAGAAGAGAGGGGCTTAAAGCAGTCAAAAAGGCTGATTTTCCCAGACAAATTAGTGAAGCTTCTGGCAGGACAGAGTTTTCAGTCACAAAAAGGCCATCCCAGCCTAACCCTATTTCTACAGCAAATGCTCCCACTGTTTTCACTGGTTTGGGCCCCTTCTGGGGGGAGCCAGCGCCAGGAACCAAAGGATGGCTATGTCATTGTACCTAGGATAACCAGACCTCTCCTGGGGGTGCTTCCAGAAACTATGTCAAAACATGAAATAAGATAAAATATACCACATGTGTGTGTATATATATACATATATACATACACAAACAGTCACTGGCAGGCTTGAATAGCACAGCGGTGGACTGTCCATGCTATAGAGAATTCAGAGAATCTTAAAAACAAAACAAAAAGTACCCCAAAGTAAAAGCCCCACAGATCATTAAAGCTCATTCCAAGCAGTTTGGTGCAGAGGGGCAGTTATGTACCACGAGCTCACACCAGACGCTTTTGAGCAGCAGTGACTAGACAGTGTCACCAGCACAAAACTCCTGCTCAGTCCCCAAAAAGCCAGCAGGCTGGTGGATGCAACGCTAAGTCCACATCCGCCAGTTTCCAGATCCTGTCACTCTTCTGCACAGCGTATGGCAAGAGCTTCACACGAAGCAGGGCACCCAACCGGCTTTGCAGGGACTTACCTACAGTGCAGCATGGGAGCTGCACAAACACACGCTGCGCCAGACAAACTGCAATATTAAGAGCTGAGTGAACTGTGTACCATAGACCGAGCTGAGATGGAAAAATGAAAAGAAGAGGAGCCTATCTCATTTTCCACCCTCAGAAGAATTGTGGAGCCTAGTTTCGAACTAGCAACCTTTCTCCTCTGCATCTGTCAAGATGACCTCCTGCTTCCCCACAAGCCTACCAAGTTTTATATAAATCACAGCCTCTCTCCTTTGCTCTAGCTCTGAAGCACCAGATGACCAGCCAGCAGTAAATGAAGAGCAGGCACATTTTGCAGCCCATTCCTGTGGTCTAGGCAGAAAGAGAAGCTTCTGAGCATGCAGGGAAGCAGACTACTTCCAGGTACATGTGGCCTCCTTTCCCGCTCCTGGGTCTGACGCATTCACAATAACCTTTGTTACGGGCAGACCCCCAGAGCTTGGCTTCAGCACCACCAAGGGAAAGGGCTCACGCAGCTTGGACAATTACAGGACCTCTTTGATTGGGTTATTTTCTCACTAGTGAAACACAGTGTGCGCTAACATTTTCCATAGCACTAGTTATCAGAGTAAGACATCATTCACCGTGAAAGCCACGCAGTCCAGAACATCCAGGAGTGCAATGCAAACTGTTTTACAGTGACTTAAACAACGCTGTAACAGGAGAACACCTTCCCACTGGCTTTTCCCCAGTCAAGTGGTGAGGCAGGAGGCAGTGCCACCAGCACATCTGCACCATCCAGCTGGGACTTGCTGCTGCCACTCCACACAACATCCTCCCTCTCAGCTGGCAGCTGCTAGGTAAACTACCTTTACAGACCCCTGCTGTCAACTTTGGTACTCTACCCCAGCCTCTGTTTTCTTTAGTTGGCTCAGCAATAAAATACCTAATGATGCCTGAATCATCATTGGACTCCGAGACAAGAGACAAATGTCTTGGGTCTCCCTCTGCAGAACTATCGCTCCAGGCTCTTTGCAGTCTCAGGCAGGCATTAACACCAGCATGTGTCCCCTGCATGCTGTGCCCTGCTTCCACTAGCATGTTTTGCAGCAAGATAAATTGGTCTCACCACCTACTCTGCTGCAAGTACTCACTCTTCCTGGCACTTAAGAAGGAGTCTTTGAGTCCAGCAGAGCCTCCCTCCTGGAGGTGTGGCACTGCAGGAAGAAAAGCCAGCCCGGGTATTGCTCTTGGAGCAAATGGGAAGAGGCAGCTGCTCTTGCTATTTCATTGAAAGAGCCCCCTCCCAAGCAGCAGTGATTCCAGGGGTATTTAAGTAGAATCAAGGTGAGATAAAGAGTATTATATTAATACATATATGTATTCCTCCCCCTTCCACCAACTTTATCTCCTCAGCGTCAGCAATTAGCACGTCTGACAAGCGATGCAGCAAGGAAACAATTTCAGGTTGAGTGCATCACGTACTGACTTACTGCCATGAAGCTCCACACTTCAACAGAATTCCTGGTGAACGAGGATGAAATATTCATCAGCTCATATTTGTAAATGGCCCAGCAACATACTGAGTAAATGACCTCCGATGAAGCGCCTTGCATTAAAATGGAACAGCAGCCAGCTGAAGCGAGGGAGCTACAAACTACGCGTGTTTTGTCAGCACAGACAAGCAGCAAATACAAACAGAAAGAAATCTAGTTGGACTCATCATCCTGACAGTGAGAAACAAATGAGGAGCCAGCCTGTTCACCGCAGGAAGGACCCACTGGCGGTGCTGCCTGTGGCAGGAGGGAGCAGGGCAGCCTGGGCTAAATTTTACTCCCTGCCCTCTGTCACAATCAGAAAACGAAGCAGGCAAGGCGGGAGGGTAAGCTGTTTTGTTCGTCCTGCACGTCGGCCCTGGTTGTTCACACCAGTCACCCCCCATGCCCTGCACCTACACCCCAAAGCACCACACCACTAGTCCTTAAATGAGGGGCTTGGTCCCTCAGGTGGCAAACACAAGCCTGCACCCTCCAGAGCAAATGGGGAGCCTGGCCCTTCCACAATAGACACCTGGTGCTGGGCAGGAGCATCCCCACAATTTGCATTTCTTGCCTTGCCTGCATGTTTTGATGCGAGCCCCTGCAGAGAGGGAGCCGGGCTGTGGGAATAGGGAGGGGGGGGCCTCTCCAAGCGCTGGTCTGTCTGGGTGGTGCTGCCCAGTACCAATTTAGGGAGCAGAAGAGCGGATTTTTCTGTCCTGCTTTCAGCTCTCATCATTATTCAGGATGCGTGATTCCCAGGGAGGTTGCCAGCACTGCACTGCACCGCTTGCGATGGTTAATCCTTGTACGGGAAAGCTCCACAATGGAAATTGTGAGGAGAATGCAAAATAAATTAGGAAAACCTAGCAAGCCAGCGCCAGCCTCCGCAAAGCACAGAGGCACCCAGCCCCGGCCTCCCCCAGACCTTTTCCCAGGCACTTTCTCGAAATCGAGCTTAAAAAAAAAAAAAAAAGAAGAAAAAAAAAAAGAAACCAAAGGAAAAACCATCTGCTGTAGCCCCGGAGCCTCCCAGCAAGGTGAGCTCCCACGCCCGAGCCAGGTGGGCGACGCAGGCCTTTGTTTCTCCTTTCTTAGTTAATTAAGCGCGCAGGGATAAGCGGGGCCGCGGGCAGCCCCACGGGCGCGGCGGCGCCGGCGGGCGGGAACCTGGGCGAAGGGCGCCCCCTGGTGGCCGCCCGGCGGACGGCGCGCCGAGCTCCCGGGCAGCTCCAGCCGGGCCCGGCCATCCCGCCGCTCGCTCCAATCCCAAACCTCGGAGCAGGGAGGGTCCACAGCACCCCCCACCCCGGAACATGCGAGTCCGGCATTGTAAGAGGAAGCTTCAGTACGGCACATCCAGGCAAAGCCTTAAGGGAAAACTTCCAAGGTGCTTCTCCTTCCCCCCCGCCCCCGCTGTGCAAGTCTGTCTTGTCCTTTTCGTTGCTGACAGCTCTATGTGTCTCGGCTTTACCTACATAGTTTAACTGGCTCGTTAACGGGCTGCCAGAGTGCCGGGCTGAGCAGAGCAGAAGTCTCGATTCCCTCCAATTTGGGGGGCACTGGCAAATTGATGTTTTCACCTCGAAAACTATCCGCAGCGTACAGCCCCCTGTGAGCAGCGTCCTCCCCGCCTGCAGAGGGAAGACGGGTGCCTCATTCAGCCTCAGGCAGGTACTCCTTCATCAAAGACTGCCTGTGAAATAGCTCGTCCCCTTTAACATCTTTGCTGCCTTCTCTTGCTGCTCACGCAGTGCAACTGGGAGCAGAAGCATTTCCCAGTAACGAGCCAGAGTCCCTTCCATCCCCCGGGGGTCACGGAGCAGGGACAGTCCCAACACACATGAAGGTAAGAGGAGAATTCGGCTCCCAGACTCCAGACCTCGGTCACGGCATCACCCCTACCCTCAGACTCCCGCCTGTCGCCCGTACCTAGCCTCATAAAGACAGGAGAGCGCTGGGCGAGACAAGCTGAAGGAAAACACAATAACAAAATACTGTTTCACCCACAGTGCTGCAGTGACTACAGCCATACCTACGCTATATTGCTATTTGCCTGACTACCAGGGAAGGGACCTATGCCGTCAGTCTCAGTTGCTTTTCCCACACCTGGATTTTTAAAGATTTTTCTTCAGGATGTTCTCCACTCCAGTGAATAATTAGGTATTTCCAATTCTGTCCTATCAGAACTTAGGTCATCTAAATAGAAATGCATATAAAAAATATTTATATTTAGTTGTTTGTGCATTTATTTGTTTATACAAATATATATTTACTTATAGAAGATAAATATTTATGTCTTACATTTATGTAAGCTATAGAAATAAATATGCAAACACATACACAGTCATGTTGACAGATTTAAAGGAAACTATTCAAACACACGCCAGGAAACACCACAGCTCAGAGTTTCAGCCTTTAGAGCCCACAGTTCTATCTTACAGCAGCAACCCTGAAAAACAGGACCTTCCATAGTTATGTTTGCGCTTATGCATATAGAAGGGTTGATTTACACATCTAATTACAAGCCTCTAATTTTCAAAAATTTGTGGCCTGAACAGGAAGTCCCGTGTTTCCAGTTATACTGCCCCAAGGGGCACTTCTGTACAAAGCATATCATCCAGTCACCTTGAAGGGATGTTAAAGCATTGCAAGTTGTTGACAGCCCATCTCAAAAATCTCTGCCTTCTGTAATAAAGAGGCCTCCCAATTCCCAGATATGCTCAATGCAATAAAATTTCTGAACATCCCACATAAAGATGATAATGGAGCACCTAACACAAAAGACAAAAAAAAAAGAAAATGAAATGAGATTATATTTCCCCATCATGGCATCTGCATTAAGCTCAATAGCTGCTTATTTCTACTATAATCGTACCAGAGTCATTTTGAATTTCGTTGTCTTTATGCACCTTGCCCCAAAGCTGAGATATTTTGGGAAAAACAATGCACAAAACAGCACTTAAATGCACACAGCTATATTTCACCAGTTGCTACTAATGATGTCAGAGGAGGTCAGGTGGGCACAGAAGTATGAATTGTCCCTACATTTGTAGATTTTTTGAGTGACTAAACAGCACCCAGGAGAACTGAAGTCTTCCTAGGACAGTAGGAACACAGAAAACTAAGAGGAAGGAATGTCTTTTTTCCTGCCACCTAAATTCTCTTTGCTTTCAAGCCCTTCCTCAGCCCTTGTGTTTTACTTTTCTGTAAAAGGAGAACACAGTGCTAAGGAAAATCAGCTTGCAGCAGTGTTGGTTCATGGGAAAGCCTGCAGAAGCCACCTCCAGGCACTTCTGTAAGTACATTTTTTCTATGCTGGGCTGTCAGTTGTGCTGCTCTATTCTAAGCATAGAGCCATGGAGCAAGATGCTTGGGGTGGATTTGTTGGCAGATCACTAGGGGCTCATAATATTCCTGCCAAATTCATTTTCTCATCTGACCTGAGCTTGACTTGGAACATGGATTTCCTACAGAGACAAGTTTGAGCAGTGCCAGGAATCTGAAGGCCAGGTGGTCTGCAAAGCTTCTCCCCAGGCTCTGCGATCCTATTTCCTCACGTCATTCTTTCCAGCCAGAACCGAGCTCAGGCTGGGGTGCTCACAGCAAACTGAGTCCTCAAAACCAATGCAATTGCTCCTTCCCACCACCACCAATCCTCTGGAAGAGATTGTGACAGAAGTGGGAGGAAAGATGAGCACGTTTCTGCTAGGAAACAGATTCAGACAGGCTTTGACCAAGACTGCTAGCAAAACTTCTCTGCCAGAGGAAACTAAAAAAAAAACAACCGCTTTTTCATCTCAGTAACATCCAAATTGGGCTTAGCTAGTCCAAACAGTTGCGTCCTTGCTAACTCAGAAAACCTGAATTTGCCTACCTGGAAGGGAAAGTTATCACAGAAAGACAGATAGATAGGCTTTTTTGAAGAAAGCTATCCATAGCCTCACTGGTCTCTTGGGACAAGAAGGTCCATACGTTAATTTTAGATCTCTGGCAATCTGCATACTAGAAATACCTTGTGGCTCTGATCCATACTGACTTCCATTAAGGAAACAGAAGCTAGAATGAGCTGGAAGCTCTCCCAGATGATGCTCTCTGAATATCCATTGAGAAAAAGCAGCCTACCCTAATATATTTCTTGCCCCAGCCCTAAGAAACTCTTATTAAAGAAAGCAAGTTTGGCTTCCTGAAGAGGCACAATAGCATTGTCAGCATTGTAATGCAATATCAGGCCAGGACCTGAACCAAAGATGATGCTTTTCTCACTGTTTTGTCTCAGCAGCAACCAGGCATAATGCACAGATTAGTTATCTACTTCTGGACAACTTAATCTTCTCATACCATTAAGGAAGGACCCCTGCTGTCCCACCCCTGAAACAGAGCAGGGAGTAGCAATTGCATCCTAAAATGGCTCCCAACATTCTCTCTAGAAACGTTAGAGAAGTGGCAACGGCCCTTCACACATATAATCCCATATCTATAATTGCTGCCTTGTTGGCAAATTCCCGTCACAGATTGCACTCAGCTCTATCCCACCCTCACATCAGATGCAATCCACACCAACCTGTGCCTGCTGGAGTGCCTGGCTGAGGTATCAGGGTGGAGAACAGCTCATTGCACTGGCACCCTTGGGAGACTGAGTAGAGAAATCAGATTTCGGCAAGTCTAAACCCTCTGCCTCAGCGGAAGCCATGCCTGTACCAGCTCTGTCCCCTGAGGAAGGAATGGGTGTATAGCATATCCTTCCCCCCCACCTAGGGAAAAAAAGCCTGTACCAGGCTCTGCTCCCTCCTGTCAGACTTAGATTTGGTTGCAGCCGCCAAGCTCTCCGTGCACAATTAGAATAATGCTCGACACAGAGGGAGTGATATCTTCCACCAAAGCAGCATTTGAAACAACAGCACAAGCCACCGACAAAGCAACCTCCCTGCGTTCTCGTTGTTGGCATCGTGCTGACTGCAAGGGGACATTCGGAAACTCTGTGTTTCTACAGTCTGAGAACAGCAGGATAAACTCAGGAATAGCTTTACTGGGAGAAACTGCAAACTCCCTTAGCAAACACACTTCTGGAAGAATGTAGCTGGGAGAACGTCAGCAGCAGCTATGAAATTAATTTGCATCAGACTCACAACTTCTTGGCAGCGGGCTGACCAGTCTGAAATTCACTCCTAAAATCCATCAGAATCATGTTTAAACTTAGTCTTCCTTCCTTTGCCTCCTTTTTTCCATGCATCCAAACAAATCCAACCTCACCACGCATCAGTCAGAAAGGAGAGGAGAAATATAGGTTAGGGAATGCTCAGGTACTAAAAGGGAGCAAATAGCAAAGTAGGTCAATGAAATCCAAAATTCTGGACTAATTCAAGCCCGGCTTTCTTGCCTGGAAGGGCCGAGCTGCTTGTTCAGAACATCTGTTGCTGGTACCAGACCTTCACTTTCTGCTCTGCCTTTTACAGTGCTCTCTATAAACAGACACTTCACATACCTGCCAGCACATGATTACAAGGACATTTTTAAAGATTTCATGTCAGGCCTGTGTGGAAGTCAACTGGATCATTTTAGGGCAGAAAGATTATCAGTGCTAGGTGATCCAAAAGCACAAGGGCAGCTATTTTGGACATTCATCCCTGCTTGTGGATGATTATTTAATCTAAAATCCTGCTGAGTTGCCAAGTTGCCCAACACAATACTTGCACGACTACAAAATTTCACATCATTCCACTGTGTGTGTTTGGCTATAGATACTCGATACCTATTCATACCACTTTCTGCCCTGTTGAGTCACCTGTAAACAGAGTTTGTCTGTAGGGCCAGAAACTCTGTTCCTTACATCAAACATTAACTAGTCCTTTGCTGAGTCGGCTCCATCACAAGGTCCCAGCGCATATTATGAAAGGAGAGCCTGGACACTGCTAAGCATTTCCTAGGCAGCAAACTGAGCTCATTCTACAGAGAGAGTCACTTCTCCATGAATATCAAGGAAATTCGGCTAGCCAGGATGGAGAAACATCCATTTCCACCAGAGTTATAAAAGCCAACACTGCACATCAGTTCAACTGTCCTGGTATGTCGTTCCTTACTGCCTAACCAGCACGACTCTGCATCAGTCCAAAGTTACACACCAGCACCGCAATGTTGGCAGACAAATTCAATTGATCCAGGAGGGCCACAGGGTATTAGATGCCATTGATCCACTGTGATCCTGATTCAACACCAATTTAAACATATTGCCTGCCCAAAGAGCTGCTCACGAGCACAGCCATGAAGTACCACAAGAGAGATCGACTCGTGACATAATGAGACCTGTGAAGTGCGTGCTAAGCCAGAGGCTGTTTCCTTAGCTAATTAAAGGTTGCTCACCAAAGCAGTTCCTCACCACATTGCTGCCACTGCCACGCACTGAGAGGCAGCCCACTGAAGGGACAGTACAACAGCATGAAACACCTTTTCTCACCCCTGTGAAGCTTGAGATTTCAAAGTTTCTCCCATTCTGAGCTTCATCTGAGCAAAAGGAGGCCACCCCCACAGCAGCTCAGCCTGTTAGCCCCGAAGTCCTCATACAAATCCCTGCTTTGAACTCCAGCCTTGCAAGAAGTGAAAGTTCCTCAACCTATACAGCATATTTGGTATGGGGAGCTTTCTGCTCACTGCGGTGCTTGCTCCTTGTGCTAGCTCCCCTGCTGGTATGCACATTCCCACCACATTGTACCAGCATTTCCATAAGAAGCTTTGGACTCAGTGAAGTGGTGTTTTCTGAGAAGAACAATATTGACTAGAAAATTCCCACCCACCTCAAAACCTCATTGCCACAGTAATAACTCTGCACAGCTCTTGAGATCGGTTGGTAGAACCGAGGAGGGTAGATGCAGAAGCAGATGAATGCTTCTCTCTTTGCACCAAAGCTGGTTTTGTTGCTTCCACCCCTACCTGTGGTTTGAGAGACCACATGACTCCAAGATCAGAATTTCTTTTTGGCCTTAGGCTTGTGTACATTTCCATCATGAACACGCAATGCAAACCACAAATGTATGCACATAGCATTGCCTCTGCTCTGAGTGGTCCTAAGTCTGCTTTCCTCTTCCCCATTCCCTTATTCAAAGGTGCACACTATGGACAAGTTGACAAACACAGCAACGCTCGTTCAAGAATAACATCCCAAACTCTCATGCACTCACTCCTTACTTACATGGACGTATGTCATCTTAGCCACATTACAAGTATGGCTATCCTCTTCAGAGTGGACCAGAACAAACTCATCCTACATTTTCTTCTTCCCTCCATGCAAAGAAGGTGCTAAATAGAAGAGGTCATACAGGAGACAACCTGGTTCTTTCCTTAGGGCTGACACAGAGTTTGTGTCACTACAGAAGAGTTCCTAGCACAGCAGCACAACTGAGAGCAATAAAAACATATAGTGATAAATGAAAGCTGGAAACCAGACAACTGCTCTTACCTGCTTACCACCTGTCAACTTCGTAGCTATGTTTCAAATGCTTCTTCTGTTACTACTGGAAGTCTACAAGCCCAAGAAGCAGAATCTTTCCATCTTGACTTCCAGCACTTTATGAGTTAAATGGAGTTTTAACAAATAATCTATGTTTCTATATGAAGATGCTACACAATCACAGCACAGAAATTGCATATAAGTCTTTGAAATACTGGACATATAAACATAAGGACTCAAATGTTAAAAACTAGAAGTATTCAAAGAATCATAGGATGGTTTGGGGGACCTTTAAAGGTCACCTAGTTCAACCCCCCTGCAATGACCAGGAACATCTTCAACTAGATCAGGTTGCTCAGAGCCCCATCCAACCTGACCTTAAAAGTTTCCAGGAATGGGGCATCTACAGCATCTCTGTGAAACCTGTGCTAGTGTCTCACCACCCCCGTTGTAAAAAATTTCTCCTTTCTATCTAGTCTAAATCTACCCTCATTTAGTTTAAAACCATTACCCCTCGTCCTATTGTGAAAAGCCCTACTAAAAAGTCTGTCCCCATCTTTCTTATAAGCCCCAGTTAAGTACTGAAAGTTTGCAATAAGATCTCCCCAGACTCTTCTCCAGGCTGAACAACCCCAACTCTCTCAGCCTTTCCTCACAGGAGAGGTGTTCCATCCCTCTGACCATTTCTGTGGCCCTCCTCTGACCCAAGGAGCATGTTTGCTTCATGACAGCAGCTCAGTTTCACCTTTTCTCCATGACTGTCTACCAGTTTATCCCAGGAAAAGGCTGGTTGGTAACCAGAAGGAAACTGTACAAGGATTCACTTTTGCACATATCTATTAGAGCTGCATGGCCTAAGGTGTGTATATTGGTGCAAATGCACATCCTCTCACTTGATAGCAGATGAACCAGGAATGTTTAGTCTGTCTCACAAGCTCCAGGTGGAGTCCTGAAAAGATGGAACAACATACAAACTTAGTTTTCTGAACATTTAACATAAGTGATAAAAAGGAGAAAGTTCTTTCCTGTTCTCCATACCACTGACTACTCCCTTTTCCTGAAAGCTTTAATATTAACAAGAGCAATTAAAATTAGCAAGGTAGCTAACATAGTAGCCTGCTACTATTTAAGGTGTCAAAGTAATTAAAACCTGACCTGTATAAAACCATGCAGGCTTGTGCTACACACAAACAGCACTCGTGTTTCACGAGGAGCAGGTCCTCCTGAGCAGCAGTCCAACCCCAGGCAGCCACAAAGGCTTGTGCCAAGAGCATGCCAGGGCTTAGCAAAGCTCAGCTTTACAGAGCTCAGAGAAAGCACAAAGCAGCAGCCCCGTCTGCAAGTCCTGCTTCTGTCAAATTTTGTCACTTGGCAGCAGTCTCAGCCCCAGCTCTCGGTTTAGTCCTGGAGCACTGGCAGGGACAAGGGGTGACTGCAGGAGCTGGGTGCTCACCAAGCAGGTGCTGTGCTGGCAGCCAACAAGGCTGGTGTGTCCCAGAAACTTTCCCACTCTGGGGAAGGGAGAATTGAAAGGGAGAAGCCTCGGGAGCTCGAGGCCCCACTGGTCTCTGCTCCTGCAGGGCTTATACTGTGCACTTGCCCCATCAGGCACGCTGCTGACGGCACAAGCACTTCAAACAGCCACAACACTGTGGAAACCTCAGAAAACAACTCGCCCTCTCTCAGGTGTAGCTGGAAAGGGGGGTGGTGGTCATGGCACATTAGCTTGCACTGCGTTTCTAGGCCTTGATTCTTAACTAAAATATTAAATACGCATTACAAGCACAGTAGGAAAAGTTGACTTAGGGAGCGTGAAGGTATCTCCTCTCAAAAGTCTCATCTATTTGCTGAGAAATTTTCACTCTCTGACTTTCACTAGCAAGGGACCCACGCTGAAAAAAGCAGAAAGCTTTTATTTAGAGAGAACTGCAAGAAAAGAGTAAGAGAAATCAGTGAGGATTTTAAAGTGAAGCTTTCCCTGTGGAAATGTTTCATTGTATGATACAGCTGTACACAAAGATGCCAAAGACAAGAAAAAAGGTTTTGGCTTGAAGGAAAACTTAAACTTTGGTTATGACTTGCCTTATACTGGACTCACACAACAGAGGGGAAAAAAAAATCTTTAAATAAAAAACTCTTATGAAAAAACTCCACTGCTGTGATCAGGTGAAGCACTATCCAGGCCTACATTTCAAAAAGTTTTGCAAACAACTACTTGGCTAAGAGCATAGGAAAAACAACATACCCATAACTATTTTGGCAAAAGTCATCATGTAGGTGCAGTCGTACAAATGCAAGCAAGAGGCCCCGCTGGAGCACCAGGCCTCATGACTAGCTAAACCTCTGCAGGGAACCCAGAGAGCAATTAAAACAATTCAAGGGCAAGGATGCTGTATGAGCACAAAACAGCATGAAAAAAACGTAGCTTTGTTGCTCTGGTATGCAGGCTACACCTTAGATATGAAACTAGTTGCACTAATTAGAGATAGGTAGAGGAATCAAGGCTAAAGTAGAATAATTTGCCTTAGTGAGCATATGAAATAAATAAAAAAAAGCATTGCCAGTATGAACCAGGTAACTGTAGGGGAGGTTGGGGATGTAGTCTTATGAGGCTGCCTGGGCCTCAGCAACCGTATCAGTAATACCCTGTAAGGCCAACATTGCATGACTAAAGGTGTTGGAAACATCAGATTTGAGTACAGAGGTAGCAGAACTGAGACCAATGCCAGGGGTGGAAGCAAGTTGCTTGTTTGTAAAGAGTTGGGGTAAAGAAAGAGAGATGGTAAAGGTAGGTGTTCTGGTTTCAGCTGGGATAGAGTTAATTGTCTTCCTAGTAGCTGGTACAGTGCTGTGTTTCCAGTTCGGTATGAGAAGAATGTTGATAACACACTGATGTTTTCAGTTGTTGCTAAGTAATGTTTGGTCTAAAGTCAAGGAGTTT
>JANZLQ010000030.1:16062301-16092801 GCA_026212715.1 Elanus axillaris
GGGGGGGGCAGTGAGTGAGAGGCTGCATGGTGCTTAGCTGCTGCCTGGGGTTAAACAATGACAGTAGGGAAAAAAGGATGGGTCCTGCAACAGAAAAAAAGGAGGAATCAGTCACAATATCAGGTGAAGAAAAAACAGGTTGGTGTCTTCTGACAGTAGGAGTGCAGGCACCTACAAACAGCACCGAAGCCACCTGTGCACCCAAGCCTACCAGGACACTGAAGAGAACCCCTGCGGACAACGCACACAACTCTCGCTCAGGTCCCTGCTGGAAAGAATCAGTGAGGGCACGTAAACTGCAACAGGCTTGCACTCTGGCACCTAGATTGTGGGTGGGAAGGGTGGCAGAATTATAATATAATAGTTGGGTGTGGTTTATTAGATCTGAGAACAAGAATTAGAGTTATATTTGATTGTAACTGCACAAAATGATAGAATTGTAAATTAATGGTAAGAGTGTATCTATTAATAGTATACCTATAATTAGGCTACTTTATAGTATGTTGTTTAATCAATAGAAGTTGCTGTCTATTAAATCACTTATGACTCAATATTGACTGCAATCTAAAAGAGGAGAATTGGACCTTGAAGTAACAAGGAACAACAACAAAAAAAAAAAAAAAAAAAAAAAAAAACCAACCCGAAACCCACCTCTTTATTGCTATACTGTCTCCAAGAAGCTGGCACTGGCTATTTGGTATAGGTGTGAGAGGCTAGTGGTAAAAGCTGCTTGGGAATAGGAGGGGGGTGTGATTTTCTGATACAGTTATATCAGCAGTCTTGTATCAGCCAACCCAAGAAGTTACAGACATTGATGTAAGATTTATCTGCTTACTAGTCTGCTCTCTTTGTATCTTTTACTCTTCCCAATTATATTACAGATAGACTAATCTTCTTGATAAGGAACAAGAGGCTTTTTCACTCTTTAACACTGCAGAAGCATCCAAACAAGGTGAAAAGTGCTCTAGGTCTACAAAGCCACTGTCCCTCTTTAAGTAAATAGCTTTCTTTACAGGCATTTTTAAGCTGCTTATCTCCATGGTCAAAGCCTTCAATCAGGCAGATAAAGAAACACGCTTGTTGGCCAGCTAAGCAACCTGCCAAAACAGAATTCCCACTGCCAATACTGATACCACTTCGTTTAGATGTAGTTTCTCTTCCCACAGGCTTCGGCTGTTTGAAGGGAAAGCAGTTCTCAGAACAGATGGAGTTGGTAATAAAGCTCTTTCTAGGAGATACACGGATTACACAGGGAATGAAATAGCGAAACAGTGTCTGGAGTACACATTGTAAAACTTGAACCACTCAAAGTAAAATTCCCTTCCCACTGAGAACAACATGGTGGGGCAAAGTGGAAGCGACAGCATGGCTTTCCAAAACATTAGCTATCATGGCCGTTTCCCCTCAGAACATTGGCTACTCAAAAACTGCTTGAGACACATTCCAACCTCACACCCACAAAAAAAAAAAAAAAAAAAAAAATCTTGTGACTTGTCATTTTGAGTCAGTGTCAGGAGCACTGCCAAAAAAAAAGGATGAAGTAGCTGTCTCAAAAGAGCAAGAGAGTCTATGCACCAGACGGGGAAATGGCACAGGCCTGCATATAGCAGAGCTCATCTACAAAGTCATATTTGGTTTCCACTAGGAGATCTACCCCAGCCATCCCACTTTCAGTGAAGCAGGAAGACTTATACCCCAAAAGTCCAGTGTTGTTCCACTTTCCTGGTCTCTCTGCTTGTACTTAGACTGAAATCTCTGCAAGGCAAGGCCCAGACTCCTGGGTAGCTGCAGACTGGCTACCACAGGGCTTCAGCAAAAAGACTGCTTCGAGTCAGCACTTCGAAAGCCGCGAGCACTGCCAACACTGTTCCAACAGGATGGGGTGGGCAGAGGGAAAGGGTGGTAAAGAAGCAGCCCAGTGTCCACGTAAACCATTCTAGTCCAGACCAAGGCTCCGCTTAACCCAGTAACCTGTTCCCTGTAGTGTGGGCAAGCAGGCATGCAGAGAAGAATAAGAGCAGGGCAAGCCATGTATGGTATTTCTCCCACATATTTTCCAAGCTTCCATCATTTTCATCTCAGGAGAGGTCCTGAGCCCGATTTGGTTGGTTTGTTTAGTAGGTTGGTTTGTTTAGTGTTCCCCAGTGGGTCTCTCTTGGAAACATTTGCCCTGTCATTTGATTTGGTTTGTTCATTGTTATTGAGTAAAACTGACATTTTAAATGAAGGACCATGATGATGTCATTGCTAAAAAAAATCTGGAGATTATATTCTCACAGTCCTGATCTGAAGTACTTCGCTTTTCATATTGCTATATCCAATTTTCACTATCTTTGTAGACCTTAGTGGGAAGGGACTTTTACTTTATGTGATTCTAGTTTAAATGTATTGCAGTAATTATGTGATTCTAGTTTAAATGTATTGCAGTAATCCTAGACATTTTCTCTCCTTACTATTCCCTTCACAATTTTGCTTGTTTTCATCAGCTATCAGCTGGGTACAACCAAAGTCCAGTCAAACCAGACAGATCTGTAACCCAAATCTCTTTACATGACTCATACATGTTCCATGCCTAAGGAGAGTTGCCTGGATTCTCACCCTGGCCCTGGATATATAATTTACCCTTACGATAGTTTGCAAAAACACAAAGCAGGCCTCAGCCTCATTATTCAAAGCACGGTCTCTTGGACTGCATTGAATTGGCTTTTAAATTTAATACATCATCGTTGAAATCTTGGCTCCCTCTTTAGTCTATGGGATTACTTTTATTACTTTTGTTCAGGCCAGGACTTTGCCTGAGCAACAGCTCTACTGTTCAGCATTATTTCATAATTATCTTGTTAGGTGCTCTCCTGTTTACTAAAGTATGTAGGCTTTCCCCTCCTCAACTTTACTCAGCTGCAGAGCAAATGATACTCACAGCCTTCAGAGCAAGAAAGACCGAGATGGCCAAAGTGATCTTTTATCCAACTCTGTCATGCTACAGAGCCAATTTCTCTTTGTCTCCAGCTCAGAGAAGACTATTGCAGATATTTGCTTTAGGGCTGAATTTAGCTTGTAGCTTTTTTCCAGTTGGTGCTCTGTCCAGGAAAAACCTTTTTGGCAACTGCAGTTTGAAATTCTATTCCAACCCTGGATCTTAAACTCAATCAGCAAAGCTTACTGGAGATGAAGCAACCCTCCCTCCATTCCTTACTGATCATTCTCTGCCATCTGCAACAGCCACTGATTTCTACGTAAAGCACAGCTTTAAAAAAGCTAGAGCAAATAACAAATGCACAGTGTCACTAGTGGGCAGTTAAATAACCAGGAGGAGAAGAAGAAAAAAATTAAATCTAGGTTTACCTGACTGGGTATACTGTTCCTAAGAACCATTGAACAAAATGAAGGTAAATGCAGTATTTAGCATAGTCAAGCAGAAAGGATTAATCCCTCAGAGTTTCAAGACTTGCTTATTTGGTGTCAGCTTTATCAGACACACCTCCCTTCCCTCTAGCAGACAGATTAATTACCAAGAAGAACATATAAACCAAACTGACTATCTTGCAAAATCTGGTCTGACTTTGTGTGATTAAGATGGGGTGATTTGGATCACAGTGTTTTGCAGCCAGAAGGGCTAAACAAGCCTGTCTGAAGTCTTGACCCAAATGCTTTGACTTCAATAGGAGAAACTGGCAGCAAGAGAAAAAACTAGTTTACTGCATTGTTCCAGCAGGCACCGAGGCAGGGCTATGCCGTGCAGTGAGTAAGTGTGATTAGCTCATTTGTCATTAGTTTAACTAACATGAAGCAGAAAGCAGAAGTCTAAGCACACAGAAATAGCACCCTCCAATTCTGATTAGCCTCTTGTTTATACCACATTGTGGTAAGCTAAGGCTGCATTGGCTCACTTAACCCTTCCGCAGGCACAAATGTAGTAACTCCTCTCTCCCTTGGAGAAAGGAAGGAACACCTCCCTCCGCAGAGAGTTAGCAAGAGACAGAGAAGTAATCCTGCAAACTACCACCACCACCATGAAGACATCAAACATTCCTGTTCTCGTCATAGTCCTGCTTTACATCAATGCCAGCACAGAATGGCCTACGCACACAGTCTGCAAAGAGGACAACTTGGAAATACATTACAAAAGCTGTGGTGAGATTCTTAAAATTTCCATTTTCTTTTTAGCTGGGCAACAAAGTTCTTATGCTGTGAGAGAGGTTTATAAGCCAGGCAATGAATGGAAGGGTTACATTCCCAAACCAGCACTGGGTTTCACAGCTAGAATATTTTTAGTCTTTCAAATATAGCTGGTTTGGTTGACACACACACACATACACACAATTCTAACTGTATTTAGATAGAAGATAATAAAGAGGGAATAATATAACCTAATTCAGAACAATAAACTGCTGTCAAAAATCCAGTCCAGCATGAAAGAGGGGACTAGGATTTTTATCTTGAAGTTAGGTTAAATAAAAGAGGAAGACCCTAGATCTTTATCTTTTTTACCCCAGGATGACACACACTCTTCAATGTACTGATGTGCGGTTTTCCTAGCGTGCAGGAAGGCTGTGGCGATGTGCTTTCTGTCCTCCCACTTGGAGTGACAAGGGACCCGGCGTGACAGTGGGAAGGATTCATGTTCTCTGCCATTGCCACCGTGCTTAGCAAGACTTCAGCAGCAGCACTTAACACAGGCATTTCCCAGGGACCATAGGGTTTTGTTTGTTCTTTAAATCTGTAGAGAAGAAAAGGAGCAAGTGGCACTGCAATGACTGAAAACGAATTCACTGAATGGTGCCTGCTTTCCACCTCTTGCTTTGCTGGCCTTGTGCCTCTCCTATTGTGCTGATCTGCTTTACAGCTGGGACAAAGGGAATTAGATTCACAGACGCCTCATTCATTTTCCGCACGTGATGTGAAAAGCGATTCATGGCAAATGAGCCCCCTAGAGTTTGTTTTTCCAATTCATCCCGATACAAAGGGGTTCCCAGGGGGCTTTTTCTCCCCTGTAGCTTTCATGCAGTTTTGCACACCCATTAAAATAAAGCCAGTGAGGGACAAGAGAGGTAAATAAATATTTGTAATGCTATTCTTTACTAGCCTGCTCCCAGGAGACTAAAGTCAGTCTTCTCATATTATAAATGGGTATACTGCACTAGGAAAATGTTTAATTAGATATTGAATACAAGCTTTGGTATTACCTTTCTTTTAGTAAGAATTCATTGTATAAGTTAATTCTGTTCCCCCAACAGGTCTCAGCTAGCATGAGATGCCTTGACACAGAGGCACAGGCTACAGTTTGAGTCAATTCAAGTGATGATGAAATTTGTCTGCTGGGCACGTGTCAGTCAGGCATTGCTTCTTACTATGCACACCAGTGGCCTAGCTAACAAAATGCATTTGTTTAGAGCTTGTGTGTCACTTACCTTTCTGTGTATGACAAACCAAAGTAAGAGGTACATTCATTCAGGAGGAATTCACAGCTTGAGAAGCACAAGCCAGAGATCATACAGGTCAGGTCCCAACACAGAGTGGTTTTCTGTTCTCCTGGGCATAGCTATGGGAGATGACATTACACAGACATGGAAAAAAATGCAAGAATTAAATCAGATTCCTTGTTTGAAGCCAAATTCCTCACTCCTTTACAGCTCTGGCAGGTTCACTTGTGGCAACGCTCACACCTGCTGTCACGTTATTCTGCCCTGCCTGTTTCCAGAGGCTACCACACCTGTAGCGTCAGACCAGGATGCACCATCTGCATCTCTGCGGACCCAGTTCATAGTCTGGTAGCTTGCATAAAGCAGAAAAATATAAGGTGTTTTGGGCTGAGCCCAAAAAATCTATGGGTGGGGAGGATAAACCCAAATACACCGGTCTACATTCCCTTCCGAGAAGGCACTGCTCTTACTGAGCTCGCTGGCAAGCTCACAACAGTGCCAGAGGTGCCGATCACCCTTTCAGGAGAGGAGCAGCTTTGGACTCACTTCATTTCACTGTAAACCACAACTAGATGGGCAGAACATAGCTTCATTCTTTAGCTGTGTCCCTCTGATTGTTCTCCCCCAGGAGGGAACGGACATGCTAGTGCCTAGGTTTGACAAGATGCTTTCCCAACAAACCTTCTCATGACAACTTTGTAATGTCAGCAAGCACAGAGCCAATGCTAGGCAACTGCCCATACTCTTTAGCTGCTTCAGGGGAAGACTGCCCTGCACTGCTCTTCAGTCTGAGAAATCCCCATGGTATCTTCTGCTCCAATGAAGAAGCCAGAGGACGACACATTTTTGGGGATACAGTGGCCACAACGAGGTATCCAGTATGAAATCTTGTGTAAAAGATTCCCTGTTGGCTTCAAGAGGGTCAGGATTTCACCTCTATTGTTGTTACTAGAAACTCTAGGATGTTATCAGTGAATCAGGGCTGAACAAAGTAAAGTTTAAGTTGAGAGAATTTTAGCAAAGTACTTCACAACTTTATTTCTGGAACCGAATGCCCTCTATCAACAGATTAATAGAGTTCAGTCTGAGCATTTAAAAAGGAGCTAAGTGTTCATTTTTACTTTGCAGTTTATCAGGTCCTCTCCTATAATGCAATAAAAATCTGACTAAAGCCGAAAATATGAGTTAATATTACTGTGATAAATGTAGCAGAGAAACTTAGGTGCATAACTGAAGACAGAGAAAGAGCAGCAATCTCCTGTACCCAGGAGCAAGTCCCAAGTCCCCATCACAAGCACTTGCCCTAGCTGCATCCTGCCCTATAATGCATAAGATACAGGCATACATCAGGCCCCCAGCCTCAGTCCATGCTCTGGATCCTTTAAAAGGATCCCCATTCCCACCCAGCTATGTCAGACTAAACATTCAGTAACCAGGACCCCCAGAGATGCATCAAAAGAAAGGGCTGGACAAAATTTATTGATCAGTATTGTATTGATCAGTACTTGTAAAAAAGTCATTTCAAGAAATTGAACACAAAAATCTCAGCAGCAAGTCCATAGTGAGAAACTCGGGCTGAGAGACAGGTGGTCTACAAGTAAAGTAAATAGACAGCATACTGCCTCCTCTATATAACCACAGGAGACATAACACCGAGACAGTCTATAAATACAGCAAGACGTTTCCCATCAGTGCCACTCTTCCTCCCAGGAAGAGGTGACAAAAATGAAGGAAGATCTCAAATGACCACAACTCACTTTAGAAATCTGGGCAGGGATCCCAAGATAAAAGCAGCACAGGTTAACATCTCCGACTGAGAAAAGAGAACTGTAATTGGCAAGTCTATGCAGAGACATGAAAAGAACCTGCTACACAAATGGCTGATTCCTATCCTCTTTAATTTCACAGTGATTTTTACAGTAATAACGCTTTTGATCTTTTCGTCTACATTTTAAGAGGCAATTGTCTGGGAAGGGAGAGGTGGGAAGGCAGTGGCAGCAAAGTGCCCCAAGCAGATTCCAGTGCTATTTGAGTGTCAGTCACCCACCTCAAAGTGCAATGTGCCATGCAGTGAGAGACTACAAAATGTAATTCTTCAACATGTCTACCAGCACCTGCTTCCAGACCATTCATGTAAGCCTAATTGTCTTAATTAGCCATGAAAACATTCTTACAATACAGTGTTCAACTGGGGCCCTCTTCATAGGGTAAAGCAGGCAACTGCTGCTGCAGACACATGAAAAACATTTTCCAACTATTTTTACAGCTCTCTCTCAAAATGTTAGTTGGGCCTACATCAACAAGTCAGTATTTCAGAATGCCTGGTTTTGTTTCAACCAGCAAACCCACACCAGTATGTTCCGTGATTAATAAAGCTCTACATTTAGATTAGGTCCTGGAGGATTTCAGAGCTGCCTGAAACTGTAGATTTCTTGACAGTGCAGAGCAGATTACTGGTAAGGCAGAAGGTTCTTGGAAAGGGTCTGGAGAGCATCAACCATTAAGGACTTTTTCTTCTGTGCAGAGGGGTAAGTAACAGGGAATTTCAGGGAGATCTTCAGAAGATTCAAAGTAGTAGTATTTGAAGATGACAGCTTGAGAGATACTCCCTAGGCTTTTAAAGCATTGTTCAGACCCCATGGGATATTTTTTATTATTTTTATTTTTTTACTATCACAGACAAACATTTCCCAATTTGTATTTGACTTTGCTTTTTCTTCTTTTTCCATCTGAAGCAAGGTTAATAGCCATTAGCTGAAGTTTGAGGAGAGAGAGCAATCAGTATTCATTTCAGCCTCCAGAAACTAAACATGAAACTTCTTGCACGCTTCTTTCAAGTTTTATATCTGCATATCTACAGATTTTAAAAGAATAAAACATATTTAGGGATATGGATAACTATTTGCTTTAATTAATATCTTCTGCTAGGCAAAGAAGCAGGGCCCTATGGTCAACTAGAGAATTATTTTTACATGCTGATGTTTTTTCCTAAACAGAGCAAAGTCAGACTGAACTTACATCCATCGAGCTCCATGACTGCTTGTGTAGTTCTGTCACACTTCAGGCAAGGTCATTTCTATAAAGCTTTTTCCTGCCCTACATTGGTACAGTGGGAGAGCGCAGCACTGCCCACTTCAGTACAAGCTTGCACTGGATTGTGTTTACAGATAGAAAAACTCTAATTTGTATGGCTTTTCTTAGAACCTGTGAGCTCAGATTTGGATCTCCGTTAAAAAGGCCCCTTGGAGTCAACAGGGTTACTCTGGTGTAGAACCTGCCCTGTTCAGATAGCACAGTATAAACACCCTCCTGTTAAACCCTGCTTTGAAGGAACTTTTCAGTACGTTAAAAAAAAAAAAAAAGAAGAAAAAAGAAAAAGTGGAGACTGATAGACTGGTTATATTACAATTTTCTGATGATTTGTCTGTCCATACTGAATAGTTTCAGTTTGACTAGGGTCCCCCTCACACACTTTGCCCATCATATCCTTTCTTCTACATACTGAGAGATCAAATATATTATTTCTCTTAAAAACTTCTTTTTCCTTTTTTAAAAATAGACCTGTAACACCCTTCCATGCTCAATCAGCAATACCAACTTGCAAACAAACCTGCTAAATTGTCATTATTGTAGCACTAATTTTAAACATCACTTTGTTTTCTATGTCAACCAATATTACTAGTCTTTTTTTCCTCTCTGGCCACACACTTACATGCTTTATTTAAAGGATATAAGTAATCTGATAGCTGCAGCTGGCAAAGAAAAGTCTGCAAAAAATTCTCACCTCGTGCATCTTCAGGACAAACGTTCTTCTAGACACTTGGTAAAAGAAGGTTCTTTTTCCATTACTCTTTGTTTCTTTGGCAGACAGATTGAGCCAGATGCTCCTCTTGGACTTACTTATTTATTTATTTCCCTCAAGCAGTCTCCAGCAATTGCTTCTGCTTCTAAATTATTTAAAGCCACACAACACCAGCTCCCCTCTGATCTTTTGTTGCATAGATTGCTAATGGGCAAACAATCAAAGAACTTAAGAATTTCACTTGAAAACATTTTTTGTTTGCTTGCTCTGTCCGAGCCATCTTGGTGTCATAGCCTTGCTGCTATACTCATCTGGTATAGCTTGCTTACTCCAGGAGGAAGGCCAGATGTTGACATGCATATTTCTGGCACCAGATCCTAACAAATGGAAGCTATCACCAGAATCAAGGTAGCATAGATTTGAGTGCACATACAAATCTTGTTTCAAAGTTTTGGTCTCTCCATGAATTAAAACTACCTTATCTGTTTCATTCTCCACTTCATTAGAGAGGATTCAAACTTTCTTTTCCCACACGACCTCTTAAGGTGGTTCTGTTTTAATTTCACATCTTCTTTCAGAGAGGAGAAAGTATTTAGTAAATTTTAAAATGTAAATGATAAGGAAGAGCAGGAGACCATTTCATACCTCCAAGGTACTCTGGCAACAGCATTAGGTTCAGCATCTAGACTTTGAACCATCTAGCAAAATCAATATTAATGCTTTCACTGAGACTAGTAGTAGAGAGAATTAAACTCAGTTGAACTTTTCCTACCATGCTTTAAATTTTCCCATCTAATTTAGTTCTCGGAGGTTTCCTCACAGTGTCTATTCCTTCACTAGATCAATGAAGGTCCCACATCACAGACTGCAGAAGGGGGTGGTTTGTTTGACAGCCCCTCCTGCTTATCTCCAGCTGCTAAATCTAAACTAGTAGACACATTTTCCACCTGTTGACTTTTGCCATGTCTTCAGTTGTTGTAGCCACTGAGTCACTAAGGAATCACAAGCAGGAGGGGTAACAGCCCACAAGGCAAGCCATAGGAAAATGTGTTCACCCCTTTGGAAACAAATAGGAGAGGTATACCTAGAAAACTGTGTATTACCTTACAGTCAAGGAGTACTGTGGGCAAGGCAGAATTGTCATTTGCTACTGCACGCTAAATTTGAGTCTCTATGGAGGGAGTGGTCTAATAAACTAAACAGGTAAGTCACAGCTATGTTTACAGTTTGATAAAGATTTGAGATGAGCTTCCTGTATTACACAAAGTAGAAATTATCAAAAGGCACATTCATTGCATCAAGTCAGGAGCAAGAACAAACCACAGTTGCTCATAAGTGCTCCACTGTAAAACTTTCTGTGTAAGTACACGAAGCATTGCTGGGCTTTCTTGACATTGCCATACCATCTCATCTAGAACTGTGAGCAAGGCCTCAGGCTCTGGACACTACAATGCTTACAGTTTATCAAAGAAAATAGCAGCAGGAGATCAGGTTCTTGCAGCAATTTAACATCCATCAGCAAAAATATCCAGAATGATCTAAGAAAAACTAACACACCTCAGAAAAATGCAAAAATTACTTCAGCACTATTGTGTGTTGGTGTCACTGCAACCAACTTCAAGGAGGCTTATGGCAACCTAAAGCTAGGGAGGAACAGTGGTCATCAGGGACAAGATATCCAAATACCCTGTGCAGAATCACCATGTAACAATTCCAAAACCTCTGATCTCTCCCAGATGTTGCTTTTAGACTCAAGAGAGCTTCCAGTTGCCAAAAGCTAGGAATCTTGAAAGCTACCACAAATTAATTCAATACACCAGTTTCTTTTTCACCTGAAGACGGATGGCTCCTGTCAAATGATCCAGCAGTGATCAGGCAGGCGGGAACCCAGTTAGTTTCCTCAGCAGAGGGAGCATGCTATTCCAATTATAGCTTACTGCCACGCTCCTGCAGTGTATTTCAACCCATCCTGAGAAAATGAGAACATTTAGCCCATTCATATGCTGCTGATTACTGTTCTGTATAATCGCGGTAAAGCCTGCTATCCCAGAGCATGGCATGTGTCTAACAGCGGGGCAGTTTCTAGTAATGTTTGATTCTATTTCTGACACAAGTCTGCAAGTCTGCTGTGAATCCCCAGTCATACTGGCAAGCACTGATGTCCAGAGATCTCTGTGTCAAGTAGAGCAGCATAAAAAAGCGATAAAACACATGAAGAGAGGAGACAGATCTGATTAGGAATACAGGCAGTTACTGTATGCATCTTAGTCATGCAGCGCGTGGTGTTTTCTTACCAACAGAACAGAAGAACAAAGACTTTCTCTCTCTAATACATTCCCTGCTGGGCCCAAATTAATGCAGCATTTTCTTGTTACACTGCTGTAGCTGAAGCCTGCCCTGCCTCCCTTTCTCTCTCAAGCTAACTAGGACAAATCAGGATTATCAAATACAAATAAAAGATCTGTATGTGTTGCCTCTCAAAGCTGGTACCTTTCAGTTTTGTCTTCTCAAATAGGCTTAGACAAAGCTTTGTCACACCACACAAAGCACAGAAACTCCCTCTTCCAAATACCACCACTAGCAAAAGGAAGGAAGGTCTCCAGACCTTCAGACACTGGGCCTCCCCTCAAGCCCTGGCAAACGGCTCTAACAAGCTGTCAAGAAAGGTGGTTTGGGCAGGAAAAGGCAGGGAGACTCAGGTCAAGTCTTTGGCAAGGCTGCTTTGGGCATGCTGGTGACAACCCCATGCCCACACACAGCCCTCCAGCTGCAGAGAGCCCCTCGCGCCTGCTCTCTTTACAGGGGCTTCTCTCCAGCTCTTCACACCACACAGCTCCTTGCCCAGGCCACCAGCACTTCCATGGCCACAGCTGGCAGCTGGGTGACCTTAGCTTGGTACCAGGCAAGTCTCTTCCTCTCTTCTCCATCTGCCACACTTCCAGCCCTTTGCTTATGCGCTCAGCCCTCCATCCCACGTCTGTTCCTCACGCCCCAAATGCTGCTACTATTGCAGTCAGTGCCCCAGCAACAAACACACTGGGAGAAGCTGCCAGCCTTCTGAGTTATTGTTTCTGAATATTTGCAAATTTGGATGTAGTTATACTCAGCAATGAGTTTTATTTGAAACAGAAAGAGACAAAGTCTTCATTCTTTATTTAAACTAATTTCATAAGATACTGGAATTGCCTTGCTCCAAAACCAGGGCCAAACACACTGGCCAGTAATGCCTGTGCCTTGATCTAACCAAGAAGTATATAATTGCTCTTTGCATTACTAGTGTTCAGTATTCTTGAGAGAGGAGCGGAAATGACTTTTTTTTTTAAAGGTGTTCACACAATTTTTAAGACATATTTTAAGTTTCTTATGCAAGTTCTGGGGTTTTTAGCTTATAGATTATACTGAGACCAAATTTTCAGGCTTCTTTCTACAGCCATGCAAGTTCTATCAGACAGGAAACAGGGTTATTCACTCCATTAGACATCTCCAAGAGCTTCAGGTTTAAGCAGACCTCAGAGACCACAAGTTTATAGTGCCGTTTGCAAAGGGGAATTCCCACAGTCTGTACCTCCAGGACCTTAAGGATACATGAATTGTGATCTTCCCTATTCCTTCACCTCCGTAGTGCTTAAGCAAGCTAGAAAGGTACAGGAGATAAAACATACCACGACTTCTGCAAAGGAAGCCAGAGTGCCTGTCCAAACTAGGCAAAAGCCCACAGCTGGTCATGTCTGAGGTGCACATCTGGGATGAAGCATCCTCATGATAAACCAGACACAGCCAACATGAGTCTCACAATTTGTTCTGTTCCCCTCTGAACAGAGGCTCACTCTGCTCCCCCCAGCCATGTCTGGACACGGCAGTCACATGCAGTAAAGGCAGGCCCACAGGGAAGCTCAGTAGACTGAAGGTGCTCAGCGAAACCTAGATGTGCAACTGGGAGCTGCTAATTCACCTGATGTTTCTTCCTCAGTACCTTTTAAGTAGATTCCAGTGTCAAATGTAACCTTGAGCATTCAAGTTAATGTATTTAAACAGACATTAAAGGGAAAATGTTGAGTGAATACATAAAGTCTGAGATCCCAAACAGTTCCTCATTCTTTCCCTCTCCTTTCATCACCTTGAAAGTTGTAAGGACTAATGATTTAATTTTATTAAGAGCTTTGAAGGTAAGGAGTGTTGGGTAATTACTAAATATGTTTCTTCCTTGTGCTAATTTTCAGCTCCTCTAGCACCGGTCTGTCCTTGTATGACCCTAACCAAGTGCAGCTATGTCATTCCATTCAATTCTGTGGCTTATCTGCTCCTAAAAATGTTATTTTGAAACACCCAAAGCTTTCCAATTTGGAGATTCTTCTCACCACTGCAAGACTTACAGATGTGGACTCTTAGAAGCAAAGTTTGCCTGCTTGCTGCTCCTATTCACTCATACCACTGATTTTCATGCTCATGTGGAAACAATGTGATTTTAGAGCAGATTCAGATGAGAGTAAAGCCAGTAGAAGATAGTTAACAAGATGGGAGGAGGGAGAGAGAAGAATAAAAACCAGAGGCTCTTGTACACCAGCCCAGCAAGATTCCTCTAACAGGTGCTTCCCATCTGGCCATGCAGTTTCTGTAATGCCCAGTTAGTCATTTAGCAGCTCAGGCTCTGAGGGACATAGCCATAGTGGGTTAGCATATTATCATTCCCAGCTGCCTGCTGCATCTTCCTGTTGGACATCATCTCCCAGAGCACAGGAGGCTGCAGGGCATAAGGGCAGCCCCAGCTCACAGCCCTTTGGCTTGGTGCACACCCATGTTCAGCAGGAGCATGAGCTGGTAGCCCCACAACTGCAGTAACTGAGGCATGAAAGTATGTTCCCATCTGTTGTTGCTCTTATTGGGGTAATCTCCATCAAAGGTACAAGGCTTGCAGCCAGGAGGGCCACACAGATACACCACTGTAAATATATCTGAGCTAATTTACCTATGAACCTTCTGTCAAGAACAAGAGCAGGAAGAGGAAGAGGAGCTCTAGGAAGAAAAGTTCAGGAACTCATCTGAGTTTCTAGGCTGTACTACACGTGTCTGCTCAGTCTTCTAGAAACACACAGCCAAATTCATTGCTGTGAGCTCCTCACAACACTAAGCCAGGCTGAAATCTTGCACTATGGTGCCACTACAAGTCATATGCAAGGAAAACCACATACCAAGCCAACACAGCAATAAATCTCCACTAGGGTACTCGGGTAAGAGTGAAATGGGAGGTGGGATGCATGGGGTCAGCTGGCACTATGCCACATAAGGGGTGATCAGTGCCAAGATGCCAATTAGAGCCCAAATTTACCTCTCAAAGCAGGATTGTACTACAGAAGCCAATCTTCAGCAAAAGCTGCACATTCAATGCTAGATACAGTTGAGAGCTCAGCGTTAGCCACAGCATCAATTTCAAATAACAGGTCCAAGGTCTTAAAGTGCATTGATTGTTTGCAAAAGCCAAAGACTTGCCTCTTTCTCAGAGCAGTTGCCCAAAAGATGGAGAACTCTGTAGAGAGAAACTTCAATCAAAATCCTGCTCCCAGGCACCTTCATGCTAGCTGTAAATATGTTGCGGCCCAAGCCCTTCTCACTAGATAGACACACAAAAAATGCCCGTTTCCCCCCAATATGCAGATTTTCACTGATAAACCTCAACACGTTTCCAGCAATGTTTAGAGCGTTGCTAATATATCAAAGCTGAACTGGAAAAGCAAAACTCTGCAACCAGTTGAAGAGTTTCTAGCTTTAATTATGGAAGAGGGAGCAGATTGAAGGGAGTGGGTGGAGGGAAGTCTGGGAACATACAGTACTGTGCACTATGAAATGTTGCAGGGAAGTGGAAGGCTGAAGGGCAGCCCTACATATTTTAGAGATTTAACGGTAAATGTTATTGCTCTGCACATGTGAAAGACATAACATGTATTTTTTTCAGTCTAACCAGCTCACTTCAGATTGAGGCAAACAAGGAGGAATAAGTATTAAACCTCTGTAAGAGACACACAGTGACTCACAGTTGTGCATCTGAGATGAAACAAAAATGGCAATTGCCTCGCGTTGCCTTTGCCACACGAGGGACTCCTCAACATTTAAAGAAAGAGGGGTATGGTGCACACCACCTTAGTTCATGGTGCACAGCTGAATTTACAGACATCTTCACTTATCAAATGGTTAAAACACTATTTTCTTTAATTTCCTTTTAGCAGCAACCTTTCCGCCTACATGTTTTGGAATCCAGACTCCCTGGCACCATAGCTTTAGCAACACAGCCATCCTTTCAATTGGTTTCAGCAGGAGGTCCCCACGTACACCACAATATCTGAGATGCTGGACTGCAAAGTCATAGCCTGCATTTCCACAGGGAGATGGTCAGAAAATTAATTGGGGTTTCTTTTGCCAGTGGAAAAGTTTACACTTCCCAGCAACAGAGTAACAACACAAAATCCAAGTGCTCCAATTCATAAATTTTGCTGGAATTTCTCATGTGAGCGCTTCCATGCTCTCTTCCTCTTGGAGGACCAGACAACACTTCTCTGGATACAGAGTCCTGTGCTGCATCACTAGCAGCGCAGTAGAAGACACCCATGGCTACAATGCACCATGAAATTTATCATCTGGCAAAAGAACTCAACCCATAGGAAAAAAACAAACAAACAAAAAAAAAACCAAAAAAAAAATAAAAAAGAGAGAGAGACATGAGACATCCAGACTAAAACTACCCTGAGGTCAGGTTCATTGTAAGAATCCCATGCTTTCCAGAGAAGCTTAGTATCATGAACATCCCCTTTCCATCCAAAGTTAACCTAGTCTCTCGGAGGAAGGAAAAAAAAATCATATATGTTGCAGTGCCATTTTTGATGATAGCTCCCTCTGGAAATTGCAGAGCTGACAATTTTAGTCTTTTGACAACCAGCACTGTTTGTAGGCATCACTGCCCAAGTTGCTCTGAATCTGAGCAGCTGCTTCCTGAACCTTATCATCGCACCACACACAAAACAGAAACGAGAGGGGCTCTTGCAGAAGTCCAGAGGAAAGCGGAAACCAAGCCTGTGAGGTGGTAAAGACCAGAGGGGAAGCAGGCATAACGGTACTGAAGAAAAGAGAAGTTTGAGATGCTTTCCAGCTGGAGCAGGAAACTGCTCTCCTACCCGATTGCAACAGCTTCTGAAGCTGCAACAAAAGCAAGAACTGACAGGAATATGGAAAGGGAAGACAGACAACCCTCTGACTCTTGTCACGCTTGAGCCGATAAACAACTCCAGGCACTAAACTTCTTGTCCCAAGCAGATCATGCAACTGCAGATACCGCTTTAGTGGTGTCGAGGACAAAATCCAGCACAGGGATACAGAGCTGTGGGAAATACCAGTGCCTTTTATCTCCCTCCCTTCAACAGTTATTTTAATTTATCAGAATTTAGGACTTGGGAGCTCCTTCTGGACCACGCTGACAATCTGTGTGCTTTCAGAGCCTGGCTTAGAGCCCCCAGCTCCTCCCAGCACTTTAATTTTTTCCTGTTCCCCACTAAGTAACCAAGCTTTGGTCACCCAGGCTTGTTCCCTGCCAGCTGCTACAGCTGTGGGGCACTGGTGCAAAAATAAGGTCAGACTGGGGAGATGCAAGCTGAGCCTCACAGAAGACACTTGCAACTCAGGTTTCATCACAGCAAAGGAAAATTCTCCCAATGCATTAGTTTCAATTCGGTGAAAAGATTACCCCAAGCAACAATAACTTAGAAACAGAATTCAATTCCCAGGTCTATATTTTGTTACCATCAGCTCTATGTAGACCAGGGAGCCTATGCTGCTCCTGCACATGGTGCAGTTCCTTTTCTGGTTTCCACAGAGAAGGAAGTTGGATGCACAAGCTGGCTGGAAAGCCACCATGAGGGACAAACCTGTGCCTAAAGCAAACCTTCAGGTTCAAGATGATATGCTTCCAAACTGGCCAAATCTTTCACCTCCAGCCGCAGCTCTGGAAAACTCTTGCACATGCTGTCAGTTGTTGCTTGCCGGCTGTCATCAGAGTGACATATTGGCAAGCCTCCAGGAACAGCATGGAATCTCATGGAAGCTAGCAAGGAAGAAGGTGGAAGTGGGGGGAAAGCAATTATGTTTGTACAAGAGTTTTGGAGCTTGATGCAGAGAAAGGGGTACTGTAGGAACTAGTAAGAGCCACATTCATGTCAGTCATCAGCTGTAGGGCTCCCTTTGACCCCAGCTCTGCTAAAGTTTCCCAGAAAGGCAAAAACGTAGACTACTTCCTGGGTTAGAAATACCATGTGATGGTGGACTCAGCATGAAATACTGCAGGATCTCAGTTACACAATTTTATTTTCATTTCTGGACTTTTCATCCCACTTCAGGATTCGGTTTCCCCATCAGCCTCACCAAGTCATCTTGTGATACAAATTAATTAAAAACCATCATCATAACCAATCGCTCAACAGTGCTGAGGAAGGAAGGGCAATGCAAAGAGCCTGGAAAGAGCAGCTGCACCAAGACTTCACTGTTGAATGAGTATTGACTACCTACCAATGTGGGGAACTTGCTTTCCCTGAACCTGGCTCATTTTCCCCACACAGTAGGTTTTAGCCACATATAGGCTATCATCTAAATGTGCTTCAGACTGAAGTGTCAGGAAGGACAGAAGTAGCTATTAAACACGGGGTATGGGAGCTTTATGCACACCTTGGAGAATATTTAAGGAATATGTAACTGGTTTTTATAACACTTCTGTATTTTATTGTTTTCTTCTATACAGTCAGTATCTTGTTTAAAATACTACTTGTTACCCACTGCTTTCTGTCTCCAAACAGATCGCCAGCAAGATTTTGCTTTCAGCATTGACCATTGTTCTGATATCACAACCCACACCTTTAACATTAGAGCTGCAATGGTCCTAAGTAAGTGAATTGCTATTTTCTCATGCCATAAACAGGTAATTCATGTGTGAGTGCTGGTATTAAGAAATAAGCAAGGGTGACAACCTCCTATAAAATATGAATGGGCTTCATTTCAGAGAAACTTCAAAACCTATGTGGGGCTACAGAAATGTCAGTTCTGTTATCAGCTCAACCTCAGACTACATATGTCACCCTAAGCAGGTCATATCAGCCCTCAGCTACCTTCATTTGTATATATGGATAGCAAAGTTGGGGGCTGCTCTACAGGTCATCTTCACAGCTAAGTCTTCCAGGGAGAACCTTGTTGAATGAGATGGCTACAGCACCCACTCTTTTGTGTCAGCACCAGCAGCACTTGCCAAATTGCCAAGGCTGACCCTTGCAAGTAGGAGGCTGAAGGGACTCCCACGGACCAAGGTGAGGGCATCTCTGCCCATCCTCGGCATGTAGAGAAGCATGCTGGGGAAGCGCTAGCCTGAGGCGACACAGTCATGCTGTCAGCTGTACTACGTGAAGTTATACCTCTTCAGCACTCGACTGATCAGCAATAAAAGGTCAAAAGCAGAACTGCATTTGAGCTAATGGGCTGGGTGCACAATTTAATATTAGCCATAGCTTGCTTTGTGATCCTTGGACAGGAAAGCCACCTTCTTAAAAGCCTGTTGGCCCCACACTCACCTAGAACCTCTACTACCAGAGCATAAATACAAGAGTCCTGCTGTATGCTCCTGGTGCTGAAAGTGTTTGCTTGCCAAGTGTCTTTTAGCACTTGGGAATGTTTCCTTGTATGCAAAAGGTCTCCCTCCTGTGAGACATGCTGCCCTTTTGCCTGGGGAGCATCAGTTTTCAGATGGCTACAAAGTTAAACAAGCCCACAAAAAAAAAAAAAAAAAAAAATCACATTACAGGCATTTGCAAATACTTTTCCAACAACTCAGAGTATGGGACCTCCCTCTAAATCCAGTAGCCTCACTGGCTGTATCTACATTAGCAAGCCAGGCACAAGCAGGCAACCTCCCAGCACTGCCAAGCTGCTACGCTGGTCCCTGGTGCAGGTTTGCCTCCGGGCAGCTACTGTTTTCTCAGGCAGCAGGTACAGGACACAGGCTGCTCCCAGGGGCTTATTGGGTATGGTCCCTCCGCTAGGGACAGTAGAAAGGAACATTAAGCTGTATGGACACAAGACTTACTTTGTCAGTTGGTCTTAGAGTCAGAGAGTAGCCATAGGCATAGTTTATTTAATAATGAAGGTATATGCTATTATGTTTCCCATTATATACACCCTTAAGGGACTTAGACACCTGTTCCTGAAGCATGGATTCCTATGTATCAGGAGTTCAGTGAAGAGAAAACATTCAGTGGCTTAAAGAGCAGGGGGGAAAAATGGAATGTTTTTAAAAAATAAAGTAATAAACATGTTTACCCCTTGCACTTTCTCTGAGCTCTCCTTCTGCTTTGTGTGTAGGACACAGCATCAAGGAGCTGTACGTCAAGGTTGACCTGATCATAAATGGGAAGACCATCTTTACCTACTCAGAGACACTTTGCAAGCCGGGTCTTTCTAAGCTTATTTTCTGCGGAAAGAAGAAAGGAGGTAATTTAGGTAGCACTCTAAGTGTTTGATGGCTACTGAATACTCCAAGCAGAACGCACCCGCTGTGCTGTTGAATGCACCAATACATCGTAACGTTCTGTTTACTTCAACAGCATGTTAATAGATGGCAGAAACACAGTAGGACAGAGACATTTTAATTTCAGAGGCTGCTTTTCCCCCAACCTGTTTGCTTGCTTTTCTTTTAATCACAGAATATTGCACACACATGGGATTTCAAGCCCATAAAAAAATAACTGTGGTAATGTGACCCCATCCAACAGCAGAGAGGTTCATAAGCTCTATTTATAGCCACATGGTTGTCACATGAGCAAGTATGACAAAAATAAAGGCCAGTTCTGTAAAAGAAATGGCTGAGCAAACAAATAAGCCATTCTGCACATGCTCTTTGCTACTAAACAAGTAACTTTTCCTGTCCTTAAAGGCAGTTCTTAACTCACTTTAAGAGGAATTATGCTTGAATAAGAATATTTGGACCAAAATACTATTTGATACTATCTACAGTTTGCATCTTGTTTCTGCTCAACACATGCCTATGCAGCAGTCAGATGATTTCAGTTCATGCCAGTCAAACTGCCCACTGGTGCAGACTTGCACTAGTTGTTTTACAGTGGCATTAGCTGCCCCCCAAAAGCAGGCAGCTTTGGTCCCAGGTGAGCCTGGGCACCTCAAGGTCCCTTCTACCACAAGCCAGACCAAGTAGTGCAAAGCTAGCCATGGCATTTCTGGAAGAGCTACAGGTATGCCTCTGGGCAGTAACATCCACATATCTTAAACTGTTATTTTGAAGTCCCTCTTATATCATGATCATCTCTTTAGGCTGATTTTTTAAAAAAACAGGTAGAGCTGCAGGGAAGTTTCAGAGTTGTTAGAGCACCAGTTAGTTTCCAAAGCTCTGCTTTCCTTCCATTCACATGCATCTCCATCCTGATAATGCTGCAATAATTAACATGCAAGGGCTATCAGTCTAAAGACCATGCACAGTACTACTGCTAAGACAGGTCCTGGAAGATTACTACGACATTTCACACAGCACAGAAATACCACAAACAATAATAGAAAGATGCTGCATGAACAGCCAATTGTGTAAATCCTATTAAGCCAGATAGACCAAAAAAAATTAAATTCAGAGGTTTCTTCAATTGTGTATTGAATTACAAGGGGGGCAAGAATACACACACAGACCTACTGAAACACTGTCTTATTCTGATAAAGTACTAAATAACATCCTTTAGAGAATACACTAAGGAGAAGTAGAGTCAGTCCTCAGCTGAGCTGAACAAACTGCTGTTCACACAGTAAGCCACAGAGCTAAAACCTCCTGGGGTTTCCAAGGCCCTTAATCTTAAACTGACAGGTGATTGTTTCTACTAATTGAAGTACATTATAAAACCATAGTTGGTTGTTTAAATAATACTATATACCTTCATTTAGAAGCATCCCTAATTTAGTGCAAGGACCTCTGCCACAAAGGTTTTAATACACACTCTCTTGTTCAGTAACTGTTTTTATTTAGTAATTAAGTCACAGTGTGAAAGAAGTGAACTTTCTCAGACTAAGGTTCAAACTCAAAATGTGGTATTTTCTAATTAGTTGACATTTGATTCTAACCTGTGTTTTAGGACACAGAATTGAGCTGAAGACCAATTTGAAACAATTCAGGGCAGCCATAATTTACCATATCAGCACAGCTGTAAATCTGACCTAATACCTATGCAGAAAGGACAACATTGTGAATGGCCAAGTATGCAGCCTAGCAAAGGCACAGAGGAGCAAATAGCCCTTTCGGCTGAAGCTTCTCATGCAGAGCCCCTTCTTCCCTGTTCTATAGGCAACATTTCCAACCTCTGGCCAGACCTGACCTGAGTTTAAATACAGTTCCACAGAGAATTTGCTTGCCTTCCACAGGAGGCCAAAAACTGCATGTTCCTCCCTCTCCCATAATGAGAGAGAGTGTAGTTCTGCTAGAGGCTTTGTTGGTCCACTCACTTGTGTGGACAAGCAGAGCAGAAGTTACAAAGAAAAGAGGCTTAAGAGCTGAATGTGGCAGTGTCCTGGTTGTTTTATTTTTCTCTGCTCCCCTATAATGTTGCAGTTTTGCCATGACTGGAAATAGTTTAGGAGACTCAATATAGCTGGAGGTTTCATGTTCATCATAATCATATAGTATTTACTATTTATGTTAAGCAAAGGTCACATCTGACACTGCTCACTGGGATTCCTAAATAGGATTCCAAGATTTTTCTTTGAGCTATATGCCCATTGTGAAGTTGTTAGCTCAAAGGTTGCAAGGAAATGGGCCATTGTCCATTTAACAACAACAACAGAACTGCTAAATTCTTTGTGGCATAACGTGAACTCAGCTCTTCCTCTTTTTTAGTAGAAAGTGCTGGTTATTCCCCATTTCCTCCAAAGAAATGTTACATAAGATTTAACGATTTCCCAATGCAATCACTAAAATCAGAGAAAAAGATCTACCAGGGTAATATTTAGCAGTGTGCCAACCACAACTTGCAGGCTTAAACAAAGCTTTCTGACAAAAGATAGTTCCATCCTCTGCAAGTCTGCAAGTTTTCTTTCAGGCACAACTTATAAAGGAACCACCAGAGCACTTGCACAATTCCTTGAGCACACTCCCAAACCAAGAGAATCCCCCTTGCTTCAGACCTCCATTATTGCCTCTTTTGGTAGGTGTTACAGTGAGGAAGTTTCTAAAATAATATTTGTGAATAGAAGTAGAGAACATAACATGAATTACAGAACTGGGTATCACATTGAGATTTAGGTACATGTTTTTGAGAGAGTAGCTACACCACTAAGCTAGGTCTTTAGGCTGATATACAATGCCATCTTGCTTAGCACTTTCATCTCACTTTTTCCTCCCCAGTAAAGAGAGTGGATGTTTCTCACCCAGCTATGTATTTATATAGGTTTTTCTCTGAACTATACGTCTATAGCTGGCAGTTATTCAGATCACTCCTGCATCCCTAAAACTGACAGAAGCGGTGTTTCAGTTGCATGGGTGCAAGATCGTGTCCTAGAAGAACTCCAACATGGAGCATTTAAGCTCTAAAAAGATTTAAAACATAGAAAAAGGGAGAGGTGGGTGCAGATGTACAGGGCCTTTATATAGTACAAGAGTGTGAGAATGTATAAAGATTTTCAGTGCAAGGAAGATTTGAGAAAGAGGAGTGAGAATTTCATTATAGGTGTTTTGTCAGAAATGAGGCATCTTCACGATAAATGATAACCAGTAACTTGAAGTAATCCTCAGGAAGTTCTTACACACTTAAAAGCTCTGCTTCAGACTTGAAGCTACTAGAGGCCTACTCACTGGCAAGGAAAAGGACTGAGTTACTTTTGGTAGAAACAACAGTGAAAAGCTGCTACAAAAAAGACAATAATATCACCTTGAATCAGTGGTACATTAGCAATGTCTTCCAGGATGCCCTACAGAAACCACCTTCACTTAAGTCTTCAAGAAAAAGAGCTGAAAACATAAGGTGGACTGAAAAACACGTCACTGATGACAGCATGCTTGACACATACCATAACTTACTGACAGACCAATAAAGATATAGGGAAAATTGTAACTGGAAAAATGCACTCGTGATTTATGCTGTTCCCAATGTTTATATATTTTTTTTGCAACTACATCTGGGCTTACTCTAAAAAGACCACAGAATTCTTTCAATGAGCTAAGCTCAGTGTTTGTGACAGTTACACTTACTGCAGCAGATGTGTTCACGCTCTTTCAATGGAGGAATGTAAAAATGTATGAATATATGGAGAAAAAATTATATGAAGGATGCTGTGATAAACTGCAGTCCTTAAAGCCTGTGAGGATGTTTAGACTTCTAGAATTATAACAGAAATCCTCATGTGAGAGGAACATTGGAATGGGCTTTGAAAAGCCTGACCCAGCCAGCATAGGTGCCGAGTGGTCCACAGTGAATATGAATGATAAAATTCAGCAGATCTATGGATCCATACTGTTTCCTGGCAGGTTTCAACTAGCTGAGAATGAAAGCTGCCCTTGCTTTCCTATCAGGACATACTTCAAAGCATAGTCCTTTCCCTCCAACATCATTGAAGTAAGGAAGGTCACGAGAGCTTTCTAGAGACCTGGTTACAGAACCACAGAATGGTTGAGGTTAAAAAGAACCTCTGAAGGTCATTTAGTCCAGCTCTCATCTACTCAAGCAGGACTACCTAAGGCCAGTTGCCCAGGACCATGTCCATGCAGGGGTTTTTAATATATCCAAGGATGGAGACACAACCTCCCTGGGCAACTTCTGCCAGCGCTCAGCCACCCTCACAGTAAAGTGGTGTTTCCTGATGTTCAGACAGAACCTCCTGTGTTTCAATTTGTGCCCATTGCCTCTGGTCCTGTCACTGGGCAGGACTGGAAAGAGCCCAGCTCCATCCTCTTTACACCCTTCCCTTCAGGTATTTGTACATATTGACGTGTTCTTCCCTCGTTTTTCTGTTCTCTAGGCTGAACAGTCCCAGTTCCCTCAGCCTCTCCTCGTTGGAGGCATGTTGCAGTGAATCATATCAGTGGCCCTTCACTGGACTCTCTCCAGTAGCTCCATATGATTAATAACTGTAAAACATTGCAAGACCCCTGGTTAGAAAGAGCTAAATAAGGGCAATGCTGAAGCAGAAAGCAGTAAATGTGATCTCAAACCTGGCACACAGCACCTAACTCTGCAGTTGGAAGCTCCCTAAAAGATAGTACAGCCCATGAGAGTGACTCCATTGACTACCAAGCAAAGGCATAGCTACCCCACATCACAGCAGTCATGGAAAACTTCTCAGAGAGAGCTGAAGCAGAGCCCTAAGACTGCATTCATCTCGTTCTGATGTAAGCATTACTTTGTCACAGCAAAGGGGGGGATAGCTTCTACCTACACTGAAGGAGAAATTAGCATTGCCATCATTTCAGAAGCAAATTTATGGCCTGATGACTCCTACTTCATTTTAAAATATAGTTTTTGCAGAGCTTGAATGCTGTATCTGTGTGTTTAGATTCTGGATGGCTCTCTGACAACCTAGTTGAGACCCTAACAAGCCACATGACCCAAAAGGAGTTTCCGTGTCCCTGTGGAGAAGAACTTTGGGGAAGCGCGACTGTTCACAGCCCAGTTTCCTCTCCACTCTCCTCTGCTGCCATCCAAGGTTTGCTAGGCTCAGAGTTGACTGAGGGAGAGACAAACAAGGCTCTCTACTGAACAAAAAGATACAAACCATAAGCCATGCCATTGCATGGTCCATACCACCCTGAGGGGGCAGCTCACAATATAGCTTAGCACACATCAACACACATGCAGCTCAAGTCCCAAGGGAGTCACTCACCACCCAAGTCATGCAGTCTGCAGTGCCTTTAACTCCCATTTAGACTCTAGTAAAGTTGTGAACTGAGAAGTGGGCTGTACTGTATTTTTAAAATTCTTGAGTCACCACTCTGCAGCGGAGATGTGTCAGACTCCAGAGCTCTTGCTTCGTGCATAGAAGCAAGCAGCAATGGTGACTCCCCTTTGAAAAGGAAGAGACTTCTTGGTGTCCAGGTGGAGCAGCCAGGAATGCAGAGGGGAAGGAATACAGCATGAGTGCTGCAGCATAGTTGATCAGTTCGAGAGTGACATACCAAAACATACTTATTCCATTTTCTTTTTTGGTATTAGTTTTTTCAGGGCAACACTGAAAAGTTCTGCATCTTCTCCACCTCCCAGGATCATCAGGGCGTTACATTTAACAAATTGCTCATTAATGCAAAGGTGTATAACACTGGTGATGTCTCAGGTTTCTCCTATTCTTTTCCTAGTTTCTTATAGTTATGATTCTTTCATCTAAGTTCGTTATGAGGCATTGATTTCATAGCATGTGTGGGGGAAGACCTTCTGGGGACTTTTTTCCAAACCAGATACCTACTGCATGGTGGGATGGACCATACAACATAAATATGTTACAAACCTTTTGTCCAACCTTTCACAAGAAACAGTTTAAACCAGCACAGTGAGACTGGACTAAAACAACTCTCTAGAAGTGACAAGCATCAAGATGCTAGCACATACTCACACAAATATGATGAAACACTTACTCCTCTGTCACTGTCAAAGTAAAGACTACTTCACAACACCTACAAAAGAGAATCCTTAAACAGTTCTTAGACTTTTCCACGACTTGTGGAGGGCAAGTTGTGCAAGAAATTCTGAAATACTGAAACATCTACAAATTTTATTTTCAGTCAAGTCTGCACAGTTTGGCCCAGTAAGCTATGAAAAAGTAGGAGGAACTGCAGAACAGCTTGCTAATTCTGTCCATTAATGCCAAAGTTGCCCTTTCTTCAACAGCAAAGAGCAAGCATGCCTCGCAATTAGGGAGATGAGGATTGGAAGGTGGAACTCCCAGGCTCTATTCCAGTCACCAACATAACTTGTGATGGCTTTAGTATATCATGTAACTTCTCAGCAAACACTCCCTCAACAGTGAGATAGGCATTCTTATTACTTTAAGGTCATATTCAGCAAGCAGTCAGAAGTCCACACCTACAGAAACACTCAGCTCAGTCTGCTTTTTCTTAAGTTACCAAGACAGTATAGTTCAACTATTACAGCTGCAGGTGTTTAATAGACCACGCTAAAGGACTTGTGCCTGGCAATCCCCCTCCCATTTCATTCCCCAATTTGGAGGATGCGTGCGGACACAGGAACACCCACCCAGTTGTGCAAAGCCATGCCCCCTCCTCCAGTCAGACAGGGGCTGCAGGTCCTCTGTGAGCACAGGCTCAGCCCTGCTTTCCCCATAAGGCAGTACACATCCTGACATTTCTCTCAGGAGGGCTGTTGCAAGACCGTGTATAGAGCACTTTGCAGTTCCATAACACTTGTCACTGGAGCATTTTGAAGTGCTATTATAAAAAAGCATCTACAATCAGCTGCTTGTTTCCTTCATGTGCTGTCTAACCACCCATCACCATTTTTGCTTTTCAGAACACCTCTACTATGAGGGACCAGTCACACTGGGAATCAAAGAAATCCCACAGGTAAGTTGGTCACAGCTGTGCTCCCAAGCAGAAGGGCTTTCTGGATGAGGTATGGACAGAGGACTACTAGTAATCATATCAGCATATTCCAAGCTCCCCCAGCTGGCACACTGGATCTGATAGTGTTTATGTGACTAATCCTTTTCAATATGAAATTAAATGGCTTTGCTGAAAGCATTAGAAAGCCACCATTATTCAGAGACAGACAGGTTTTCTTAGGATAGCAGTCCCCCTCTACCAGCACTAAGTCATGCAGCCAGACAGTTCTTTAGAAGGCTCCCCCCATTGTTACTCTTAAAATAGCAACAAAAGAAGCAGCTCCAGGGAACTCCTGAGAGACCAAGGCTGCAATTCAACTCACTCCTTAGTGGGCTGAACAAGTTGGAGAAGCTTATTCATCCTCACTGGCTATAAAGACAATTTAGCTAACGACTGCAATTGTATGTGTTCCACTGTACATATAAGGTATTAGATACAGAGGTCTTCTAGGTTGCAACTGAACATACAAGTTATTGGGCCAAGAACACTTCCTCTGGACTTATGGAGCCTGAAAATAATTTCTTAAAAAGGTGAGAAAACTGGCAGTACTCTAGGCACTGCTCTGACTTTCCTGGTCATCCATTACAGATGGTCTTTACAAGCAGCATTCTCCACACTCCTTCCAGAAGGTCAACCAAATCACATTGCAAAGCAAGATAGGTCTCAAATGCTGAACACACCTCAGGGTCCCTTAATCAGGCACAACATGAAGCACAACATTTGACAAGTAAATAGCAAAGGAGTTTTAGCCACATACACGAAGAGACTGGATTGAAGGGGAGAAGGCAAGATCTGGATCATCAAGGCATCTGTTTGAGAATGTGGTGAAGAAAGATCAGTCACCACTGCAAGAAGCACACAGTTCAGGTGGTCAGTCAAACGCTCAGATTTACTTACACAGAGAAGCACAGCATGAGCTCTCGGTTCTTCAGCAGCAGACATAAAACCCGTGTCAGAGCTGCAAAGATGAAGTCTGGAGCCTGCTCAGTACCGAATTGGCCCAGGTGCAGGAAAAGGAGAAGACAGGACCAGAACAAGGATACAGAACAACAACATGAGTCCCAGAGAGCCAAGCTTGCCAAGACCTGCAAAGGTGATAACAAGGATAGCCTGGCTCCTGGGAGGATCGAGCCTCCATAACAGCTACCATCTCATACATCTCAGTCTTCCCTTGGTGACAGCAATAACCACAACCTTCATTTTCCAAGGCTTTCACATGGGGAGCTTGGCCCCCTTATGCAGGCTGTTATCCCACCCTTACAAGCCTGCTTCCCTAAAGGCTGCACCTCGAGATGCTGTGTCAAGCAATGCCTTTTAATTTCTCACACTGGGGTGCACAAGCTCATATCAGCATCCTGCTCCAGGGGCAGCTTTACTAACATAGTGAGGTCATTTATGTTGTAAAGCTCTAGATGAACTGAGGAATAGGTCTTTAAACTGAGAAGAAGCCCTAGAAACATTCACACAGACTAGTAAAACTCTAGTTCTGGGGAAATTAGCTGAATTTAGAGCCAGAAATTCTAAGACTGTTCACAAACCTTTTCTAATAACAATTTTTACCCATGAGCAAAAAAAATATTCTGGAGGAAGAAAAAAATCTAATCACTAATGAGCATTAGAAATGAGTTATTATAAACTCCCTTCCATGAATGAAATTATAAGCTTTTGGAGAATTAACATGCTTGTGAGAAAGGGAGTAGGAGGGTTTTTTTTTTAATCAATCAGGCAAATAACACCATCCTTCTATGCCAGCAATAAGGAGTTATTCCATGCAGAAATTGTCTTCTGCTCTTTACAACCTCATCCGAGCAGCCCAAAGGACATTTGCACAGTCTGCACAACAATTACAAGGCTGTAGTCTCAGGAGCATGTTGCCAGTGGGCCTGTCTAAATTTGGATGTTACACTTAACTTGAACCTCGCTGTGAGGACACAGGCCAGTTATTGCTTTAGAAATCCCATGGTAAAAGGCAAACGCCAAGAAACCTGACTCATTCTAGCTGTGCCTCCTTCTACTCCACAACCAGGAGAGTTCTGAGCAGGGCAAGAGCTTTCTATGGTTCAAAGCCACGAGGCCACTGCTGCCAAGATCTCCTACCCCAAGTTTTGCTCCCCTCCACACTCCAGAAAATACAGAAAGATATACCACACTGCCAGCAATCTAGTTCACCTCTTCCTCCAAATCTGTTAAATGAGTCTTGTCACCTCCCCTGCCCAGTGCTCCTTCTCCAAGTGTCTGGAGAGAGCAGTTTTGACTAACACAAAAAAAAGCCATGGCTTCTTTAAGGTTGAGATTTTTTGCACTGCAATGATACAAGTTCTCCCCAAAGCCAGAATTATTAGTAGTTTTAACTACACAATCTGAAATTAAACTACCTCTTGTTTTATTATATAGGAATTCATCACAGATTGAGTCATCTATACACATCCCCCAAGGTGCTCTCTTTTAAAAATTTATTGATAACAGCGTAAAACAACAAGATCCAAGGGAGAGAAGTGCCAGACTACTAAGCACCTCGTCCCCTTCCAGTTACTAAACAGCACAGGCCATATTGTGCTTGCTCATAAGAAACATGAGAAGTTACACAGATTTGAAAGGAATTTTTATGCATCAAAACACTTTGTTCCCCTCGCACTGTTTAGATTTTGAACTTTTGCTGTCAGCATTGATATCCCTGATGAGAGTACTTTGGCAGAAAATAGGGGCAAGTCCTTAACCAGTTCTGAAACATTTGGACAGGAAAGGGTTTGGAGGAACTTGATGGGAAAAGTGTTATTCTGTTTCTAAGAAGAGGACTCCATCATAGAAACAGCAGCAGTTATATACTACTGATGGGCTAATCTCTTTGTGTTTGTCTCATACAGGGAGATTACACCATTTCAGCAAAGCTGACTAATGAAGATCACGTCACTGTCGCTTGTGCAGATTTTACTGTGAAAAATTATTTAGATTATTATTATTATCAATAAACCACTTTCATGAAAGCTATAGACTACCAAAGCTATTCAAGCCAAGTGAGCTGCTTGCATGCTGTAATGATTCTGAAGGAAATATATCCCCACATGGTAGCTCTGATGCTATTCCTCTTTATAATTCACTTTTCAAGAAGTCACTAGACCCTCTAGTGGTAATTTTATCTCTAAATGCACACTGTAGCCCACTTCTTGCTTCTAATATATGCAGCTGCAAGTAGAAAGTGCCCGACACCAACATTCTCATCTCTTAGGATGAAAATAGCATGAGGCAGAACAGGCAAGAGCCTAAAGATTTTTCTGCAGTAAGTTATGGAGGTATCCATTTCTAACACAGGCTAAAGATCACTTCCGCATGTATCACATATTATGCAGTTACAGCACTCAACAATTTCAACCTTCCCTGGGGCCTGTCTGGAACCTCCACTAATATAGATTTTGTTACAAACACAGAGAAAAGATTAAATAGGATGAACATGCCTTTTTTCCAGTGATCCATGTCCTGTCACTGGATTCATATCACTTGAGTCTTCCTGGAATTTTTGTTCTTTAATGTCTTTTAAGTGATATGTGAATAATTCTGTACCTAAGCTATGTGCTTTTCTTGCTTCTCAATAAAATCATAATGAAAAAATAATTTTTTCTCATTTTTCCTCATGATTCTAGGATTGATCCAAAGCTTGAAG
>JANZLQ010000030.1:16107705-16188467 GCA_026212715.1 Elanus axillaris
CCCCCCCCCACCTCCACAGACAAGCCTCCTGCCTGGGCTCTGTTGGGCCTTATAGCTTGGAAATGATCCCAGCTGAGAATAAGCTTCTCTCTATCAGCATGTAAGACTGGTCACCTGCTACACATTCAGACATACATGAATCATATGCTGTGAGCTCAGCTAAGCTAAGGGGAGGAGGCATCTGAATACAGGTGCATTTAAGGGCTTCTTAGTATGCAAAATCATCATGGTACCCACCCAAAGCCTATAGCAAAGCTAAGCAGAAGCAGAGCTAGGCTGGCTCAGGGCTGCTGAGGTTCTCATCCCAGAATGTACAAAAGAAATAAGGGGCCTAAAACCTGAGGGAGGTTAAGAAGCATCTCTGGATGTGGGGGTTCTGAGAGGGAGCTGGGGTATAGGTACCCCTGGGGTGGAGAACTGGCTTGCTGTGTCAGCAGAGGCAGTGCCTTGTGTCCGACTGATACTTCAGACAGTAAAATGGGATATTACACCCTCCTGGTAAACACGGTCCCCAGCCTTAATGATTCCTCTGCAGAATAACCTGTTGCATCTCAAATTTAGCTAACCGTCTGGGCAGCACAAAGCTATTCCCAAGGCTAAGATGCCTGAACTTTTCCTCTCACAGACTGAGGCAAAGGAATGAGAGATTAACTCTGAAAAATGCATGCATATGGAGAAACAGAGCTGTTACTCAGTATCATGCAATGTCTTCCCATTCCAAGAGCTGCCTGACTCTTCAGATAGGTAAGGTTTTGGCTGCGATGGGATGGCTGTCGAAAAGGATAATGCAGGGTTTTGGACAGCAGTGGGACAAGCAAGAGTTCGCTATGCAACCAGCAGTACAGATGCTGCAGTGTTTTGTCATTAGCATTTTGCAAAGCTCTCCATAAACTAAACTGTTGACCTACTTGCCCAAAGTCATGGGTAATTATCTTCATATCCAATATAAATTAGCAAGATGTGGGTGTCACTGATATTGGGACAGTGTAACTTGCATCATTTCTGGCATTCAGTGATCCGTGAAATAATTCTAACTACGTGCAGAGAATGACTACAGCAGGAAAAAGGGGAAGATGCATGATAAAAACAGGTGGGCGGAGCCACCAGCATCAAAATTGTGCTGACTCATCTTCCCCATGTTTTACATTTTAAACTTAAGCTCTTTTCCTCCCCCTGCTAGATATCCCTAGGGTCAGTTGAAGATCCAGCAGGTATATAGTTTCATAGTCCCTGAGGCAGCAACATAAAAAGAGTCACCTTCTTTTTTCAGCTTACTTAGAACTTTAGACTGTGGCACAAATCAGAAAACTCAACTGAGTCCCTTGGAGATGTTCACCAGAGTAAAAGTTGCAAGCTAAAAGGAAGCAGGACCTTTATTCTTAATTAATTCTTATTTAACTCAAATATCTAGCAATCAGTTGGATGAAAATCTCTCTTTGTTTAACATTAAACAGCTGCTGTTCCATTAATGCCTGAGTAAGCTACTAATCTGGGTTCCCCAAGGAAGACCTCCAGCAAGAAAAATCTGAAAGAAACATTAGACCTTAAAAACTGTGGCTCTTTTTTTCTTTAAGAGATGGGAGGGAGGGAGTAGGGTGTTCAGAAACACTTTCTTTTCCAAAGTTTCAGAGGCTTTGCAGAGTTGCACACACTTTAAATTCAGAGTTTGTGACTGGGGGCTTCCACTTTTCACAGCCAACTGCAGCAGCAAGCTGCATGGATGCATAAAGCCCCCAACCAGCATGTAGAGGGTAAGCCTGGCAGGGGAATGTAGGGCATAGTCTGAGCACATACTCTCAGATTTGTAGACCTGCAGACTTCTAATCATAAAAAACGGACCTGAAGCATCATCCTGGACCAGAGCTTCCCCCAGGTGCTAATGGTTTCAGAACTTGAGGCAGAGCCTTTGACTGCAGGGCTCCTCCTGTTCATGGTGTAATCTCACTATCTGCTAAGAAGAGAGACAACTGCTCAAGCCATGGCAGCGTTAGTCAGGTTACACTACCATCTTGGCCAACAGTGGGGTGAAACCACCATCATTTAGTCCAGTGCAAATGTTATCCTCATTAAGCCTGTGCCAAGCGATTTGCTAGTTCAGCTAATCTGAATTGGCTGTGGGTATCCGAATGCAAAATAAGCACTTTCCCCTCTTTAATTATAGTCTTTATGTTTCATGATTTAGGTTGCTCCTGTCATTGTTTGCAAGAGAGGATGGGGTTGCATAACAGTGTGTAACATGATACAGCTGCAGACAGGGCTGCTCAACCAGCGCAAGCCCAAATAGAAAACAGCTTCTTCTGTTAACCAACAGCTGAACAACAGCAGGGAAATCTCACCCATCCCTCTTCCACTGGTAGGGGCAAGGGAAGGCCTGTGGGCTGTCCCTTTGCCCTGTTTATAGCCAGCTATTACAGTCACCAGCATCTTGGCAAGATTTGACAAAATTCTCTCTGGTGGGTCCTGCCTAGGAGAGGAAGCCAAACTGGTTCTGTGCAGAACGTTGCTTTTCATGGGAGTATTGGCGTGTTTATTTGAAGAAAACAGGAAAGTCACCCCAACAATTTCACTTTTCGTTCACCAAGTGTCAAGCCTGGTAGGTCTCCCTCAGGCAAAAGTCCAACCTGTGTCAGCAGGACTGTTGGGTTTGTCTTTTTTGTTTTGTTTTTCTTTATTTTGTTTTGTTTTAAACAAAGCCTGTAGGATCCAGTCCAGCAACTCTTCAGAGATCGTGTTTGGCTCTGGGATTAGTCTGTACTTGACCAGATCCTCATTCTTCTGAGGCAAATTCTGCAGAAAGAAGGGACAGTGTTGCACCTGACAAGCATCAGTGTTTGCTTTATGCACTTCTGGGGCCTACAGGAGGTTCTGAGATCAGAGCTTGGGACCAAATTTTCTTCTTATGTTCTTCAATTTAGTTCCTCTGAAGTCACTACTATCGGATAAGCTACCAAGCATAGCACAACCTTATGTGGACACTTGGACTGAGTGACTTATTTTTAGCTGAAAGCTCTACCTTAAGACTTGCCTATTCTAACAATCCAGCACAGCCCTTAGTGGTAGCCGTGAACCTTTCCCTACACAAGGTGCTATGCTTAGGTGGTACAATATTAAACTAAATGAGTCTAAAATCATACAACCGCTTTAAAGTGTTGCAGATGTGTCTGGATGTTCACGTTAGTTCATATGGCACTTCGCATCCCAGTGTTTTAGCAGTAGGAGCTGCACAGATGTAGCCATTTTTAAAATCAGTGCAGCTTCTGGGGTAAAAGCTACACTGCGACTTAATGGTTTTGCTGTTCTACCCAAAATAGAAATTTTAAGTATGTTGACTGTTATTCTGGAATATGAGGTGTAGGATTTGTCAAATGAAATGAACAGCTGCACATGCTCTTTGCTGCACAGACACAGACTGGGGAATTTAGAAGCTGATGAGTGCTACTAGATATAGAAAGACCACCTGAAAACCCCATGGGTGCAAAGTCACAGCCACAGAGATGTGACCTAGAAATCCTTTTCACATGTGGCTCCTAGTTCAGTGTGGTGCGCTGACCTATAATGGCAGCATAGAAAAAGCAACCCTTCTAACAGAGCAGTTTTTTAACCTGGTGCATGCCCAAACCTGATCCAAGCACATCCCATAGCACTTTGGCTACCAAGCGCGGATTGCTATTAAACTGACTGCTGCCTACATTAGTCAGGAACATTGCTTACTAAGTATGTTCAGACTTCTGGTTGTCTTGCACCCGCCTATTATCTGATCTTAAAAAGCTACCAGGCACTCCCCTGCCAGTGAAGGCACTGCAGATGGCTACGTGTAAGAACTGTAGCTCTTTGAAGACCAGGTTGGTCTGTAGCACATCATTCTCAGTTCGGGCAGCAAGAGAGGCGATGGAGAGCACAAAAAAAGCAGCTAAAACACGGCCAGCTAAACACATGACTTCTATGCCAGTTCAATTTCCTTGGGACTTTCCCAGCATTTTTATCCCAACTGTTTGCAGCAGTGTTGAGATTCAAGATTCCTTTTTCTGGCCCAGGCATCCTAATAGTTCTTCAGCCTGGCTGCAAAACTACATAAACAAGGATGAAATTCTGGCCCATGCAAGTCATGGCAAAACTCCCACTGATTTGAATGAAGCCAGGCTTTCACCCCCCACCTTCCAAAATGTACAAACCAAGATTTAAAATACATTTTATAAATAGACCACTAAAACTGTTCTTTCCAGGCTGGATAGAAGAGGGAACATCAAAGATTGCAGCCTTGCTGTTTTCATTAAACTTTCACTGAGGCTGGCTAACTGTGAAGAAACAACAGCCGTGATCCTGTGTTCTCATTCAGATTGTTATCAAAATTAGCAAAAGTAGTTAAGTGAAAAGAGGGAGAAAGCTGTGAATGAAGTTAGGCTCCAGCCCCTGGAACTTTCCTCCAAGAGCTCTCAGAGTGCTTGTTTGTCTGCTTAACTGCAATTCATCTTTCATTTTCCCCTGTCGCTTACAGCCTCCAGTCCTCAGTAGGATGCTAGATTCCTTGGCAAAGACATGCAGGCTGTGTCGGTACCATTCTTCATACTCCACTGATCATTAACTCATCTGCAAAATTCCTTCCAGATATCTTACTGCTTCCCTTGTAGTGCTCCATACAGCAGTGTACCTCCAGACAGTCTTAAAGATTTTGGTTTGGGGGAGAAAACCAGAACTCCACAACGCTCCATGAGAACCAGGCTTTTCAGGGAGCCCATGCTGATTCAGGAAATGCTCCTGAGGGAGCAACATGCTGTACCTTGCCCGCAGATAAGCAGCAGCAAGCCATTCAGCAGGGAACTGCATGGTCCCTGATCAGTAAGAAATGTAATCCCTCTAAGTCAACAAGGCAGTCAGGGCACTGATAGCTTTCTCAGAACAGAGCAGACATTATTACATGTCTGGTAGTGAACTAGCAGAAGTTGACACTATGTGTCTTCGTTACCACAGTAAAGCATTTCACAAACAGAGCTGTCTGAACTCCCTCCAAGTGTTTGGCAAGTCCGGAGCAGTGTCTCTCCGACCATGTTCTGCAGGTCTCCTCTGGTCTGCAGAAAGCTGATGGAGTTCAAGGGCTGCACTGTTGTTACTCTTCCTTGTCCACCCTCTAAGCTGCACCTAAAGCTGTTAGGAAAGGCACGTACTTCCCTAACAGGAATTAAAGCAGGATGGGATGTGGCAGAAGCAAGGAGCAAAAGATGGGATTTGCACTGGGTGTGAGGAAGAGGAAAAGGCACGTTATACCATGAAGAGTAATTAAGAGATCTCGCCACACTCTGTCTCCAGAGATTTGTCCCATGCTATGAAATTGCTGGAAAAAGCTCTGAGCTAAGCAGATTGCCTTCACTGAATGCACAGAACCTGTGCTGTCCCAAGGCTCGCAGGGACGGGCAGCCATTAGAGGGCAGCAGGTATCTGACACATGCACTGACGGGTCCCTTTCTGGTACAGGTTGTCCCAACCAGCAGAACTCACCGGGCAAAGCAAGAGAAGAGGTATTTCATTTAAAAAATAAATAAAAATCTCCTTGAAGAAGCACTGTTAGCCAAGCTCCTACCCACAGGCAGTACAGCCACATACCATCCTATGCCAGGAATTAAAGTGTTGTAATGTCTCGTCCTGAATGAGCCATCCACCATCCTGCCCAGCTATTATCCTGGAGATATAAGAAAGAATCACACTTCTGGCAAACGTCCTGACTTAACAGCTGAATGGAAGTCTGAACTGAAATAATCATCCCATGGGCTGCCCTCACCCTCAAGCAATGAAGATAGAAAAAAAAAGGGGGGGGGGGGAGCCCCAAAACACATGAGCTGAGGCACTTGTGACCCTGATGTTACATTTTTTGGAAGGAGCAACAAAAGCTGACCCTGCCAGCTAGGTGCAGTCTCCATTGCTTTATGTCACCCGGTCCTCAGGTGGGTGGCCTGGCCACTTGAAGGTGGGGTGTTCTCAGAGCGCTGGACTTGCAAAGCATCCCGAGAGCAAGCTGCAACATCTTCCTGGGGAGGGAAAGCAGGGCTCCTGCCCTGGCCGAGCACCCTTCGGCAGAGGCACAGTTTCACTGGCAGCTCCTCTCCATCCCACTGATCCAACGGTGAAGACTCTCAGCGAACGTATGGCACGGGGTGGAAATACAACCGGACTGGCAAGCGCATAGCCACTCAGCTCCCATCACTGAGAGCAACTCGCTCGGCCACTCGCATTGCCAACATTTTTAGGCAGCAAGATCTGAAGCCCAAGTCAGAGATTTGAAGCACAACATGATGTGTGTGATTTCAAGTGACAGACACACCCAGAGAGAGCTTCTCGGCCATGGGCTAACTCCAGCAGCCGACCACTCTCTGCGCCAGGAACAAAATGTCCGCGGCCTCCTGGGGATGCCCCACGCTGCTGCAGCACCAGCCCCGGGGAGCCGGCTGCGCTCCCGGGCCCTGGCCCCACGGCCAGCAGCAGGCCGGGGCAGCCACCTCCTTCCATACCCCAGAATCCCCCCGTTGAAGCCATTACGGGGAAACCTCTCCTCCCCCAGCCCCAAAACAAAGCGGGTGCCAGCATGTCCCATCTCAATGGTGCTTCTTCCCTCTCCAGGCAGGTACACTGAGCCTACTATGGCTGTTGTGACCAGCGGGCTGGTAAAAGCCCTGCGTGGAGACGGGCACGGCCCTGTGCTGCTCACCCCGGCAGTGGGGCTAACATGGCTGGCGGAGACCTGTCCCACAGCCCCCACAGGCCCAGGGAACATCGGGCATCTCCCTGGGGACAAGGGCAGGGACAGGCCCAGGCCCACGGGTGGGCAGGGCAGGGCTGTGGGCAGCTGGAGACCGTCCTTGCTGTGGCATCGCTGGGGCAGGGGTTGACGGCCCTGGGGGCTGACGTGGGCTCCTGGGCCTTGGGGCAGCGGCAGGGGACAGGGCAGGGACATCAGAGCTGCCGGTGCCCTCAGGGTCCAGGCAGGGTGGGAGCTACAGATGTGCTGTGCCACCTCCCCAGCGCTGCACCCAACAGGCTGGGGCAGATGTCTCCTGCCAGGGTCCCATGAGCCCACGGCTGCCGTGCCCAGCCTGCGTGCATGGGTACCCACAGCAATGCAGCCTCCCCGCGAGCTGCCCGAGCCCCCAGCCCCTCACCCTGCCTTCACCCTGCCAGCAGCCGGCCGCTTGGCAATGCCTGACATCTACCGAGCTTCCCACCTCGGTTTCTGCACGCCAGCTTTATGATGCCCATTTGGTTTTGTGTCAGCATTGTCCTTTAACTGAAATAGCTCCTCTTCCTCCTTAGCATTAACCTCCAGGATGTATTTATAGAGAGAGCGATCATATCCCTCTCTCAGCCTTCATGGTGCTGGACTAAATAAGCCAAGCTCTTTTAGTCTACTTTTATAACCTCCGCTCTCCAATGCCCTAATCCTCCTGCTGCCTTTCTTTGCACCTGTTCCAGCGTGAATCAATCTTTTTTGAACGTGAATGACCATAACTGCCCTGCATTGTGCAGATGGCATGTCACATCGCTTTCTACAACAGAATTAGTATTTCCCTCTCTCAAGCACCAGCGCTTTACATCAGACTGCCAAAGGCCTTGCCTGCCTCTTTCCTCATGGACTCAGAATCCAAACTAGGTCCTGAGAGGACCACGAAATGCTGGGGCAAAATAATACTTGGTAACAGTGATATGTAGAAGCACATGATATAAACCCAGAGGCATCATATTTTAACAACTGAAAAAAAATTATTTGGGAGCAATGCTGTCGACATGATTTTTTAAATATTCAAGAGCCAGAAAGAAAATAAAAATTCTTTTTCTGTGACAATCTTACAATTAAAAACCTGTCAAGTTTAATACGGAAAAAAACATTGTGAAAGGGCTGTGTGGAAAAGGAGTGTCATGAAAACTGTTTACAGGCAGTGAAATTATTCTTACAACAGAAGAGCTAACCAACTAAGATGTGTGCTATAAAGAGCAAACAATGGCCACTGTCCCACATGCCTTTTGCAGCATCTCTGAGGGACTGCATTACTGCTCCCGTGCGGCTGCTGTGCTGCTTTATCTTCCAGCATCCCTTTTGACACCCACCACGATCAATCCCAGTATTTCCATTTTTGATCCTTCCACACTCTGACTGGTTAAAGGAGCCAGTTTTCTGGCTGTACATGTAAGATTCTGAACACCTATTACTTAGAGCAACTCCAGGGCTTCTCTGCACTCCAGTTTTCTGCGGTGCCCAGCTAGGGATCCCAGCCACAGCCCAGACATACCGCACTGGAGCTCATATCACATCTGACCAGACAGCTCCGTTCCCTTCTGAGCCCCCCAAACACCAGATGCCTGCCAGATAAAGGAGGATGACCGTTCCGCGCGCTTTCAGCTACCGTCTTCATACTATCCAGCAGGATGTTTCAAAGGGCTGGAAAAGCCATGCAATGCGTGGACTCTGTTTTCCAGTGGAGCTGGGGAGGAGACAGGGCAGGGGACCTTCTGCCCAGCCTCCTCACGACCCTCTCTGCACTAGGAAATGGTCTTCGTGCCACCAAAAAAGTTTAAGAGTAATAGTGCAAAGCCACAAATCTTCAGGCCCTTCAACCGCATCACCACCCCATGCCTTTTTCTTCTCCCATTTGCTTTCTGTACTAGACGGGTCTTGGCGGTTTACAAAAGGTGACCCCGGGAGACTGTGGGCTGGCCTCCCGAGGGGACGCGGGTGGGTGCCCAACCTCCGGCCATGCGGCCATCCATGCCCAGCCCGTGGGGCTCCTGGTCACTAGGGGCCACTCTCAGAGCTGCTAAGAGCAGCCAGCAGCTGTGTCGTGTCACTGTCCTCCCCTCCCACCCGTGCCTGCTGCCCTGCTCGCTGGAGCTTAGCTGGGAACCGGAGGGGAAAGCTGGGAGGGAGGCAGAGACAACTGGCAGGGATGAGGAGCAGGGCTGGTACTGGCTGGGAGCAGTGGGAGGGGGGAAAGGAGAGGAGCTGAGGCTGGGAGAGGAAGAAGAAAAACATGCTGCTGCAAGTCCTTCCCCCATGGAGTTTGAAGAGAAGAAAGCTGATTGCTGACAAGGAAGATTAGGAGGCCCTCCCTCGCCCGTGCCAGCCCATCCCTGCGGAAAACTGCCGCTCGGGTCCTGCCCTGGAACCTGTGGCGGAGCAGAGAGCTGGACTGGGCCGTGGGAACGGAGGGGCCCCTGGCTTGCTTGAACGCAGATGGGGCACAGGCTTCGTACACCCAGGTTTCATCTCCCCTCAAATTCCAGCTGGAGGTAGCACCCTTTCAGCCATGCATCACCCCACAGCAAGGGAGGATCTATGAGGGAGCAAAGGGGCAGAAGAGAAGCAGGCACTGGGGAAGGCAGAGAGCACGTAAGGCCAAGACAGGCCCTTGCCCCCAGAGAATCCCAGCAGACAATTCTGAGACGCTCTCCTTAATATAGCACCATCTGCCCAGCTATTTTCTCCTCTGGCTTGCACACAGTGATCTCCACATTACAATCGGCGTGACTGGCATACTTGAGCTAGCTGCAGCCGAGCTGGGTCAGGCAGGGAGCAATCGCAGCAGAGGCACAGCAGCAAGGACTTCAGCCCTGGCTCACAAAGGCAGCCACATCTCCAGGTCCCTGAACTGGTTTTTGCTGAAGGCCATGCTGCTCCCTCTTCCCTGCTTTGACCTGTACTGACTAGATCAGCCAGCATGTGCTGCCTTGCACCCATTTCAGAGCAGCCTGGTCCCTGGGGAGCATGGCTTCATGCAGCAGGGGCTGGTATGTTGCTTAAAGAAGGAGAACAGGTACACTTGGGCACTGCACTGCGAAACAGTTTGGCGGGTCTCATGATTTTGTCACAAGTCACATTATTCCATATTTTTTCATCACGCCTCAGAGACAAGAGCTTCATTCTTCTGCACAAACATCACCTTGCAAAAGAAGCCAGTAAGAAGAATACCATGTTTGTGGTTTGCTGTTTATTTCTCTGAGCCTTGCAGTTTTGAAGGTAAATTCATTTTTTTCTGATTGAGGATGGTGGTGGAAGGAATATTAAAAGGCAACACATGTCTGTTCTCGAAGGATGTGCTCGCCGGCATCTTTTTTATCTTTTGGGGTTTTTTATCTAGGCAGACTTTGTGCTCCCTGATGCAGAACCAGGGCTTCACCTGTTCTGTGTTTACCCTGCGTCTCACAAAGTTTGAGCTGCCATGCAAATAATAATTACAATCATTTATATGGCTGAGCAAAAGCCTTATTTTTCTTTTCCCTAAAATGGGTGTGACACAGGGACAGACTGGGCAAAGTTTGCGAAACATTTTGTACTATGTGCTGATTGCTCCATCTTTTAGACTGAGTTAGGGCTGCCGAGAAGAGAGGGAATTTGCCAGGGGAGTTCCAGTGAGGACCAGTGGCTGGCCTGGCACAGTAGAAGCCTGTGCTTTCCCTGCAAGGATAGCGTGATGTCCATCTACATACACTGAAACCAAACCCGCTAAATTTCCTCTCGTATGAAGTAATCCTATAGCACAAATCAAGATTAATTGACATCCTCGTGCCTACCACAGCTGCACAAATGGTTGGTACAGCACAAGTGGGGCCTGTTCACTAATCGTGAAGTAGTAGCTAAGAGCAGACCTTGGATTACTGTGGTCTATAGTAATATATCACTTTCCATAAAAAGAAAAGAACATTGTGCTCTCTTTCCCAACACTGTTTCACCCCAGCTCATCAGTTGCCCAGCAATCACTCTCCTCTCCCAACACTTGCATGGCAGAAGGAGCGGTTTTTAATCCTAGAGAAGTTCTGCTGCACTGAACTAAAGCAAAAGGAGAAGAGAGAAGCAGCTGGGTGCAAGGGGAAGAGTTTTTTGACAGCAGAAAAAAAACTTGCAGTACATGGGGAGTTTCCAGGTTAACAGGGGTCTATAAAGACTCTTCTGTCCTTTCTTATGGCTGCGAAGTGCTCAGCTGCAACAGGGGCAGGAAGAATATCTGACCGAGGGAGCGGACTCCTCTCTTCTCAGACAAATTTCATCTCTCACTGAACACTCAAAGGTGCTGTTGAGTTACTGCTCTGCTTCAGTTACAGTAGCTTTTTAAGGCACATACATTATGTTTTCATGTTGTGAAACCAGTCATTTCGCAAACTGGCTGAAGTTTTCAGTCATTTTGCAAAATGCCAGGAGATAATAGGTATGCACATGAAATCCTCACCCTCTGGCTATTACTAACTCCCTAACTCAAAGAGAGATGCACAACTATTCTTATGTTCATTTCTACAACCAGGCAATTTTTTGTAATTACTTCTAAAACCGGTCAGCAACACCCATCCCTTGACAGAGCTAACTAGTATTTTCACAACTGAGCATTGTAACATCAGCCACTATATTTCAGTCTTGCCCGTAACATCTGCCTCTGTCTCCTGGTGCTCTGGCCCGCCACAACTCCATCACCCAAGCCAGCCTCCCCCAGTTGAACGTTGATCAACTGTCTGAATCAGTCATAAAAGTTTCTTTCCACTAACCACAGGAAAACTGAAGAAATGGTCACAGAGAAAGAGAGTGCACTTCAAGTGGCCCAAGCACAAGGAACTATACACTGGGAGAAATATGTCAGTTCCCAAATCCAGGATGGAGATGCCAGCATCTCAGTAAACATTCTGCAGGGGAGAATCAGGGTCATACGCTGAATGTCAGTCCACAGTACAACACAGTTAAGAAAAGGCAAACAACGTGCTGGATGTATAAACAGGAGAAAAGCCCTCGGGACAAGTGAAGTAATCCTCCCACCCAGGACTAGCCAGGCTGGAGCTGGACTGCTCTCCAGTTTTGGATATAACACTTCAACACCAACCGACTGGAAAAAGTCCAGAAGAGAGGCATGAGATAGACTAGAGGTCTAGAAAACATGCTCAGTGATGAAGGACCAGAAGAACTGCATCTGTCTGAGAACATCCCAGTCAATACAAAGTTGGTGGAAGCATAGTTGCCCACAGAATAATCTATTTTTGATAGCTGCAGTGCACCAGGATGCCCAGGGTGCCCACGTTCACACAAGAAGTGCAATGACAATGCCAGGCAGCTTGCAAATGTCTCCAGTTTTCCATCACTTGGTGCGGCAATGGAGAATAGAAATCAAGCAGTGATGTAAAACATCTTCAATCCCTGTCACAAAGAGACTAAACTTTTAGTCACGTTATAAGTGAAATGTGTTGCAAAGTCAAAGAAAACTGCAGTCATTCCATGAAATTATTTTACAGGATAACTAACCTCCATATGAAAATACTTTTAAGAATTATTCTAACCAATTGGGCCCCACTGTTGTAATACCTGAGCAGCATGCAGTCTGGGGGCCCGCCAGAGACTACCAAGGGCAGCTCGCTTCTTTTGCAAAAGGGCAGAAGGCTCCAAAAGCTGGTTTACATGATTTGACCACAGAAACCACAGGAGTCTTTGGCTGAATTGAGGTCCAAACTGAAATCTTCTGAGTTCAAGCCCACTACCCTCTCCATGCACTCCCCACCTTTCATGCCGTTCTCGTTCCTCTTCACCCACTAGCACAAGTAGTGCTGTAATTATACATGGCCCAGCACAGCAAACTACCTGAATCCTATGGGAAGTAACATAGCTTATACCCCCGAAAGAGGGCTAAACCTAGCTGCTTTTGACCTTGCAGGGAAATTCAGATTCAGAGTCTGGGCTGGCAGCTGAATTCACATCCCAACCCAGGCCCTGCAAGGCAGATGTGCACCCATACAGTCTGCATCAGATTAGGGAAAGCCTCTCCTTGCTGCTGACATGTAGGCAGAAACTGAGCATGGAAATATCACAAATTATCAAGAAAAAATATCCAGTTACCACAGTCCCTGTTGCACAGGGCAGAAAAGGCCTAGCAGCATTCTGTTTAAATCCTTGTTTGGCTCGAAGCATGTGTGTACACGACTTCCATTTCTTCTCCTCCATTCCCGCACTCACCCAAGCACACATTTCCCTGGAAGGGGGCTGCCTGGCACTCTTCACCGTTGTTTTCTGACTACAACGAGCAGCCTCTCTGATATGAAAATAGTGATGACTGGAGTCAGACTTTTCCTAGCAGCTCTCCTCTGGTGCCAGCCAGACCGTCTGACCAGAACTGCTTCTATACGGCTGCCGGCACTGCACTGCGATGCAGTGGTACCCAGGCTGTGTGCTGGGGAGGATAAAGTTAACTCCGCTCCATCGGCACAGCCTGCAGGATAGATTGATTGCAGTGCAGACACATCCCAAATTTCGAAGCCTGCCGGTCAGCCTCAGGACTCGGCACTGATGCACCCCCAGAGAAATCTGAAAAAATAACTGATTCCATAAAAGTAGCCTATCGGCGTTAACTTCCACAAGGCTTTTTCCTCCAGTTTACACTGACAAATACAAAGGCTTTCCCCCTGCCAGCTATCGCAACAGTCTCACCCTGTCAGGACCCGTGGCTGCTGAGGCGGAGGTGCGGATTTACAGCACTGGCTTTTGCAGAGTATAATGCTGAGCCTCAGGGATCAAGGGTTATGACATTTTTATGGCCTCTCTTCTCTCCCCCCATATGAATATGAAGCAACCGTAAGGAAAAACATCTGGTTTCACTTTTCTTTTCTCCACCACTGTTCCCATCTGACAAAACCTTAAAAACTTGCCAGTGCTCTAGCAAGCTGTGTGTGCCAGCAGCCTGCAAGGAGCCAAGGCTTTCTTGGTGACATCGCAAGCGAGAGTACACTGCCCTGGAAGGACCGGCTCCATCGTTGCTAGAAGGCAAGACTACCCGGACCTCGTCCCACTGATGGGTGCACTGGCAGCCCTCCTCCATTGCTAGAGCGGGCTGAAGGGTTGCTAAAAGGCTGCTCCTCCATCTTGATCTCATTACAGGCTGCATCTCCAGAGGGAAGCATGGGCCACTGCGGGGAACGCCGCAAGAACAGGCAACCCCTGCTGCGGGCAGGAAAAAAAGCTATGACAAGGAGGAGTCCTGCCTCACCTCAGAGTCCTCAGAGGAGTTTTTGTGGGGTGGCAAAATGGGCTCACTTTATTTCTGAACAGTGGCGTGCTAAGGAAGGCTTGTGCCCCTCTCTGTGCCCAGGTCTAGTCTGCACCAGCAAAGAGAGATGACCCCAAAAATCCAGGTGGTGGCCCCTGACTCGCAGGAGCTACCTGCACAGCTCCTGGGTCCAGCCAAGACCCACACTGCCAGTCAGGAGAATAAGTGTAAAAGACTACAAACTCTGAGGCCAGTCTGGCAAAGGTGGCCAAGTGCCTGCTTCCACAGCTAGACACCAAGAAACATGGTGTAATCGGTTCCCTCAGGTTATCTTATTTATTCAAGGAGAGACAAATTAGAATATTTCCAATCTGAAATCTGAAAAGGAATCTGAAATCATTTCTCCCTTATCTCTAGGAAGGAAGGCATCTACACAACAGGCAGTGTAGTGGCTCTGGAAAACCTCCAGAAATAATCTCCCTCTTGGTCTCCCATGTCAGGATCTCCCATCTTCAACACCCCAGAGGAAGCCAGGTGGACTGTTTGGACACACCTCACAAAAGAGGGACAACTGCTGAGTGCTGGCCCCAGGGACGTGGTGTTGAGTACTCCCAGCTGCCATGGAGGCCATGAGATGTGAGGGTGCTTCACAGGGATGAGGTCCCAGGACTGCCTGGTGATGAAGATCGTATGTTAGGCATTAGAAAAAAATCTTAACAGTGGGGCACCCAAATAAGAAAACTTGCCTCCAAGGAAGGTCTCTGAGAGACAGGAACCAAAAGTGCTCGTGGAGAAGGATACTGAACATCAAAGCACACAAGAAAATGTCTGTTCTGTGCTGTGGGCATCAAGAGAAGACCCAGGGTATTGTTTTCCAGTTTCTTTCTCTCTTTTTGACTGCCCTTCTTGACTATGCCAATAAAAAAACACCACTCCCTCCTCTTATTCTTTTTCTTTGTTTACTTAACTTTTTTTCCTCATAGCAACTGCATAAAGCTGAAGCCATCTGATATTTCCAAGTAACCAAGACCATTATTCACTGAAGGCACTGGCCTGGATCCTAATTGCTGCTGGTCTCATACTCAATACAAGCATTGCAAACAGCTGTAAATATCTCCATACAGTACTCCACTCATGTCAAGCCGACCCTAATTCTTACAAGTCCCCTGGGATACAAATAAAAGTTCATCAACACACTGCCAGAGAAAAATAGGTGTGCTAGGTGCGCTTTGGAAGGCTAAACAGCAGCAAGAGAAGAGGCAGGGCAAAAATACAGTTTTACACCCTTTTCCAAGGGGAAGCAGGTGAAAGGAGTTGGTGGTCACTGGTATCTGCAGGCCACGTGATGGGATGAAGAGACCTTACAACTGTGTGACACTAGGACGAGGAGGACTTTCCAGATCATGTCCCAGTGCCCAGAGAATGTTTGAGGGGGAGGCTGGGGCATCCCCCTTCCCACATCACCCTTCCAAGCCTTTGTTCCAGGCACGCGGCTATTCTGGCATTACCTGATTTCTTCATCCTATTTCCCTCTATTCACACAAAGGGCCTGTGTTTCATACAAACCTTTGTTTAAGGCTAAAGAGCATCATAACTGCCAGGTAACAACATTGCATTAAGTGGGTGACAAGGTCAGTGTAAAACCCCTGCTGAGAAGGAGGAGAAGTCTGCTTTGCACCTCTCTTTGCCAGATACACAGAAAGGAGAAAAGGACAGGGCAGCAAAGCACATGACAAAGTGCAAAATATGGTGCTTTTGTTTTTAACCTAATTCACTGCTATAACCAGAGGAATGCAACGAAAAAAAAAAATCATACTGCAAGAACATGACTATTTTGCAACAAAAAAACGATAGTCACTAAAATAACTTTGGGGGTTTTTTCTTTTCAAAATACAGTCCAAGTCAGAGATGGGGGGAGGGAGGTCCAATCTCTTACCAGCTCCCCAGAGAGTTAGGCACTTATAACACTCCCTCATCTTTTATTGCCCTTATTCTTCAAATCCTGCCCATCCCCTGTGTGATTTTACACTGCCCTTCTGCTCTCCTTCCCATCTATCACATGGTATCTCCCTTTTCTGCTCGCTTCCTCCTCTTCTCTGATCCACTCATGCATTCCAGCTTCCCTCGCTCATCCCAAAGTTTGTTGGAACATCAACATTCCTCCGATGCCTTCAGCCCCTCATCCCACATGGCTGCCTGCGCCCTGCCAAGGGGCTCCTGTCCTGACAGCAGGGCTGCAGGAGCCTAAACCCACTGCTTCTTGGGGCCGAGTCAATGCAGCCACGCAGAAGAGCAGAAACTTTGGCGAGAGATTTCAGCTCAGCTGGGGGAGGCGAAGAAGGCACAGTGTGAAAGTCCACTGCTACCAGGAGATGGAAATCAGTACAGCTGGTACTGTGTGTTCAGCTCTCAGCCAAAGTCCTTTCTCTCAAGGTTGTGCTGACAGACTACAAAAACAACGGCTGAAAGCACAGCATGAAAGCGAGCGACGGGTAGCTTGCCCCAGAAGAAAGAATCTGTGAAGAGGAAGGTTTAACGTGTTTTGTTTCGATGTCAAGCCCTTGGCAGGAGGGAGAATGAAAGGTGTTAATCCAACGCACACCTAATGCTTCTTGATGCACATGTGTATTTCTCCCAGCCTTTCCACATAAGTGCTCTTTTTAAGACTCCAGTCCTTAACGGGTGACATTTCAGAAGGACAACCCAGACCCCCTCATCTGCTCCAAGACAGGGTATATGCTGCAAATGAAGACATGTGGCAAGCAAATTTTTACCAGGAACAAATATTTGCTATCGTTCTGGATGGCTGCTATGCCACGCTACATTCTTCCTGGCACACTAGAGTGGAAAAATATTCTCAGAGAAGTAAGTAGATTTCTGCCATCACAAACAGCTGACAAACACTTCAGGCTGCTGAACTCTGGGTCTTCATTTCTTCTTGTCAACTTAGAGGCCCTACCCTGGGTAGGACTATGCACATAGCTGGCTTCTCATGTGAGCTGGCGGGACAAAAGAGCTAAGGAGTCAGATAAATAATAGTTGTTAGGGAGCTACAGACACCCAGCACAGTGAAACCTGCTTCAAGGGCTGCAGACACATGCCCTGTGCTAACTAGCCGCCTCTTAAGATCTCTCAAGATTTCCATTGCCATTTCATTTAATCTCTTGCTCAAGTGCCACGTCTACCAGGCAAACGAATTCCCTCAGTTCCCCTATGCCAAGTTTCACTCCAGCATGTCAAAACCACTGCCCTACACTGCAGCATTCCTTTCCAAGTGAACTATTCCCCCCCTCCCTCCTGCGGGTCCGGCTGATGGCAGCCTGAGGTTGTATAACTGCGCGCTCCCTCCTTGATAATAGCAAGAACCAGGATTTCCTGGTATGCCAGATATGGGTTCGCCACTCCTGCCTGTGTGAAGGGGGTGGGACAGGAGGCGAAGCAGCCATCGGGTGTTACAGCTCTGGGTTGTGTCTGTGCACCTTGACATCCCGCCAGGCTATAATAAGAGAGACCTGCAGGGAGCAACATATGTCAAAGTTGGTATTTTTCCTTCCTGCCTTCGCTCCTCGAAACCGCCTCAACTGGATCGACGCCCGCCCAGTTCCTTCTTTGGGTAGCCAACGAAGCATGCACACCACAAAAGCAGCTGCCAGCTCCGCTGGAAAATGTACAGACCGAAGATCACCTGTGAGTGCGCAGCCTTGGCGTGAGCTGTTCTGCACGTCTGCAGCTTGACAATGCTGCTGTGGCTTTGGGAGGCAGCAGCAGCCGACCGCAGTGCCGACTGGCCATTCGCGATCCACAGCCGGAGGCACCTCTAAAAACATGCTCCCTGCAGCAGGGAGACCTTGCAGAAGCCTCCCAAACCTCCCCTCATTTTTTAAGCTGAACCATGCTAGTAATGCCTCCTCTCCCCTTCCCTCCCCGGACAATTTTCAGCTTCCCTGGGCAGCCACAGTGTCAGTCCACATCTGGAAAGGGCAGCCCTGGACCATTCGCAGCTGGGTCGGAACCAGATGCAGGAAAGGCTTGAAAGCTCCCTTACACTGTCTTCCTTCAGACTCCCTTAGTGCGCACCGTGCTTACAACCGAGACCACAGGTGACGTCAGGTGGTGCCTACTCTGCACGGCCTCCCTGCCACGCCAGGTGTTCGGCTGAGACGTAGCCCTGGCGCTGGGGAGCTGGGCTTGGAGAACTAACTGGTGCTGTTTTCTGTGGGGCACCCCAAATGTGGCATCCCAAGCAGAATTATCAAAAATTGCACAAAAGGGCCCCAGTCTCTCGAGGTCTGCAGAGGTTTCTGTAACTCGTAAAGCATCCAGGTTGTTAACTGCTTCTGTGGACGTAATTCAGATGCTGCATCGTTTGAGGCTGTCCCATCCCTCACCAGGGCTGATCTGGCTTGAGATTTCTTGTGAAGAAAACTAATAAACTTGCCTGACTGGCAATCTTTGAGCTATCAGAGCTGTCAAAGCGGATCTGATTTGCCTATCCTCCTGCCTCCTTTCCCCCCAGCTACTCAGAGGCATGTGGCCCACTTCACAGTTTCTAAGCCCCTATGTGAGTAAGGGCTTTGCAGGCCATTTATTTCTGTGATGTTAATTCCAGGGAAAAAGGGAGCATCGGTGTTATTATCACGTTACTGGTTTCACCATGTTTTCTGCATCGAGCGTAGGCAGGCTCGCAGCACTGCTCGACGCTGGGACGCTCTCGGAGCCAGCAGTGGGGAGTCCAGCAGCTAATTTGACAGGAGCAGGAAAGACCACGTACTCATGCTGACTAATTCAGCTGATTTATTTTTAAATGCCATATCAAGGCAGGCACAGCGTGAATGGAGAAGCGCAAACCCACTGAGATCTGGAAGGTGCTCTGAGCTGTGTGTCACTTTATGCCTCTGCCTGCCTCTCAGTTGTCTCTGCGAGTGATTCAGAAAATCCTGTTTAAACAGACTCAGCTCCTGCCATCTGTTAAGTGAGACACTATAGGGACAGGGTATTGTAACATATTGCATAACAGAATTGCCTTTGATTTAGTGTACTTTGTGCAACATGTCTCGTTGCCATCATTCACAGCGATCCGAGTGAGGCTTTAAGGCTCCTTTTCTCTTTGGGGCGTAATGACTCGCTGCAGCGGACAAGCAGGCCACGCCGACCCTCGGCATGCCCTCAGCTCGTGAGTCACAGGCTGGGATTATAGGGACATGGTTAGGATTACAGACAAGGACTCTTCCAGAAACCTCCTTCTCTCCCGCCTCTGCCAGGATCTTTGCTAAGAGAGGTTGTGTTCACTCTGGGATGCGAGAGAAAGGATGGAAATTCAGGGAAGCCCCAGACAGCCTGTGACTCTAGAGCCAGGTGTCTGATCGAAGGTACTTATTGATCAGCTTGGTCAATGACACCCAGGCACATAACGATGGGATGACTTAAGTCCATCCATCTTCATGCCAGGAAGTCTCTTCATAGTAAAACAAAAGTGTGTGTTGGCGGTTGGCGTAGACGGGTGTTTTGCAGGATGCCTGACATTTCTGAATGGGGCCTCCTGATGGCACAGAGCAGGGGCATCATTTTACAAACCTTTGAGACAACATGCTTTGCACTTTTTGAGGCAGTCACATGTCTTGTGGTGGGACCTTATTTCTTGAAGACATCACTCTCACCGTGAACCCAGCAAGATACATCTTAGCGCAGCAGCTCGGGGCCCATCTGCCTTTCTACGCCAGACCTGGCTGCAGGTGTGGGGAGAGGGACCAGGCTCCAGGCAAGCTGCCAGGCAGTGCCGTAGGGAGAGTGGGGAAGGGGAGGCCTCGTTAGTGAGACAGCGTTAATGACTGCATTAGTCTGAAGGTCTGATGGTGCTGGAAATCGGGGATGGTGGGAGCAGAGCTGATTACCTCCTCCTGGCAGGGTGGTTTCGCTCACCTCTCTCAAAATCCCTGGCTAAGCAGTACCAGCCAATTTGGAAGAACCTCTGCAGTGGCCCTAGGGGATGGATACCCTGCTCTGCTTGGGAAACACTTCCCGGGTGCTTCAGTGTGTCACCCGGGCTACTGCTGCTGAAATACCTGACCCGGTTTTATGGGGATGGATACAGTCACACACAAGCATCAGTGTTTGGCAAGTGACTCAGAGAGTCAGCTACAGACTTGAATGAAATGCATTTTTAAAAAAAGGAAGAAGAAAATGAAAGAGGAAGAGCCGACATCAAAGTGAGCAATAGAGTACCCAGAAACCGGTGGATTTCACACTCAGTTGACTGTTTGAATTAATTACACGGAAGGAGCTGTGAGAATGTGTGTACCAAACTGCTCCCCCCCCGCACAGCTGGAAGCTCAACAGTTAGCGAGGCCACGGGAATCAGATGTTGCAGAGGATCCAGTTGCACCATACATTTCCACATCTTGCTCAAGCTCCCCAGGTGAGTGTCTGGGTTTGGTTTCTGTGGTACCGTGTGCCCGAATTCGTCAGGGACGGGCGTGTTTGTGCCTGCTACCAGCCTGCTGTGTTTGCCTCCCCGCGGGGGAAGCGGGAGGAAGCAGAGAAATTGTTGGGTTTGCATTTCACAACTGCCTGCATAATCCAGGTTGCTGCGCACATCCCGTGGCTCGGCCTCTCGGTCGCAGTGTGATGGGAAGCGGGAGGCAGCCAGTGTTTACACAGCTCGCTGGCCTCTGCAGTCACTATAGCAACACCCGAGGGTCAGTTTATAGTAGGAGAGGAAGTTCACTTTTGGGGAGTTCAGCTTTCCAACACCAGCATCAAGCATGGCTGAAAAACAAAAGGCCAGGCAGTGGGAGGAAACACATTTAAAGGAGCTTCCTATGTGCAAAACCACCCAAGCTGTCTCAGTCACCAGGAGATGCTGCATTCCTTTCCCCTTGGTCAAAGGCACGCCGCCATCCAGCTGATGCCTGCATTGGAGGGATACGTCCCCTCTCCCACAGATGCCGATGCCTGTGTTTGAGAGCAGGGCAGCTGTAGATCAGTGCAATGCGGAGCCATGCTTTCAGAAACACTGCTGTGCTGGCACCCTCAAGCTGAGAGCCACAGCACCAATGTCCGGAGCGTACTCACTGCACGCTCTGGCTATGTAAAGGCTGTTTGCAGACCTTCGCAATGTCTCCCATGGCAGGAAGAAATAATAGGCACTGCTCTTTCTGGTCTGGAGGCAAACCAGCAGATGTCCGTGCATTCAAACTTGGGTGCCCCATGTGGAGACACATGTTTTTTTGAACTTACCATGCTGAGACTTAGTCTGCATCGGTGCTGTCAGTGGTATCCTGATTAAATCCAAAATAAATGACAGACAACTCTGAGGTGGTGCCTAGGGAAACACCCTCTTTCCAAACACTGCCGTCTTCCCCAGGCAGCTTTCCTTGACCTGTACGGCTCCTTGTGCTGACCTCACCACTGTGCATCACGCTCCAGGGTTTCAGAGTAGGGTTTCAGTTTACCTACCCTGTGTGCCACCCCTGTGTGACGGGTATAAGGTTATAAAGGGATCCCTGCACTCAGCAGATGCTGAAGAAAGGACCCTGAGGAGTCCTGTGCTTGCTCAAGGACACAGGGGACGTGCAATGGGTACTCCTGTGCCTGGCCTTGGCTGCAGTGGGGAATGTAGAGAGAAGGAAGCCCAGTGAATTCCAGGGAGGTTCATTGCCTGCAGAGTGTCAGGACTGTGCATCCCAAGACCCATTTTCCCCTCTAAAATGACAAGTTCCATCAGCTAGGGATCTTTCCAACAAAGCTCCTTCTTCTGCCCGTGAAGATCTCTCCACTAGCACTTGGCTGGTGGCTGGCTGGGCGCTAAGCTGGGTAACCATGCTGTGCTGGAGCCTGCTGTGCAGGCAGAGCTTGGGGGAATTAGCACGGGTGTTTCCCAAAGAACCAAATTCAGCAAAGAGGCAGCAAGCCATTGCCCAGGGGAAGAGAGAGGGATAAAGAGAGGATGTGGGGAGGAGAGACTGTGAGGATCTGTGCGTAGGAAGATTGGGAATTGTGATACATTATGCCAGAGAAAAACAGGCAGAAAGACACAGCACCGTGGAGAAGCAGAGGCTCCAAGGAGGGGCGAGGGGAGAGTGACACCATGAGGCACTGCGCAAGAGAAAGAAGGACCACATGGATGGGAAGGAGTCAGCCATAGCTGAGGCCTCCAAAAACAAAGTGATAAAAAGAGAGGAAAGATGATGAAAATTAGTATGGATGCTGCAGGGGAGGAATGGTAATGAAGGCTGTGGCGAAGAGAAAGGTGGCTTTGTGAGGTGAAGGAATTCATCTGGCCTTACAAAGATGTCAGATCCACTCAAGAAACAGATGTATTGAAGGGGCAATTCATCTTGTCCCAGAGCAGATGTCAGATAGATTGTACATCTACTTCTCTCTGAAAAGGGGACGGACCTATGGTAACGATGCCAGAAGAAGACATCCACACCGTGCAGGTCAAATTTCAGTGAATGAATCCTTTATGCTTAATAATCCTCTGCTCTTGGGTGGCAAGCGGAAGGGCAGAGCTTTGGGATGAGGTCTCTGTGTGTGTGTTTGAGGGCAATCTCCTGGGAGATTTTCCTCGGGCCTGGGTGTTGCCCAAGAAAACATGAGTAGGTTTCAGTGCTGCTTCACTCCTGAACTCATCAGCGGGGAGGACTCTCCCAAGGAAACTCCACAGGTGGGTTCCACTTTTGCTGGCAACACCCATCTCACACGTTTAACCCCACAGACTTTGAGCAGGGGATGCATATAGGGCCAGCAAGCAAACGTTATGCCCATAACCGACAAGCAAGCCTGCAGGACAAACCATGAGAGCTGGTGGCACGGCCCATGGGCTGGCATTGACCCTCACCCTGTCAGTGGCTACGGCACAGCAAGGGTGCCCACAGGACCAGGCACTGCCCCTGCGCAGGCATGGCAACCGGGCTTTGGCATCTCCCAAACAGGCTCTGGCCTGGGAAGCCCGTCTGCCATTGCCTTCTCCTTCCTGCTCTGCGTGTGGATGAGTCAAAGCAGCTCCGGGTGTCCTCAGTGTCACCCAAGTCCCACACAGCCTGCTGCTAGCCCTGGTTACAGGACAGACCTGCCTGATCTCCTTACGGTGATTAACAACGGCCCTTCAGATGACATAATGTCACGAGGAGTCTTTCTACAGGCTCGGCTCACATCCTAGAGCAGTGAGATGTGCTTCCCACTCCTTTTCCCATGTCGGTGAGCAAAGGGGGCTCAGCCCTCTGCCCCGGGCTCCATCCTGCGGCACCCCCAGCTCCCTGCATCTGCCTCGCTGTCCAGCCCATGTGCAGCACATGGGAATGCTGCAATATCAGCTGAACCAGGCCACCTAGTATGGAAAAAAAGCAGGAGGACACCCAGGTGACTGAGACACCAGCAATGGCTCAAAGCCTTGGCATGGCTCTTCGGAAATATTACTTGGGGGCGGGGGGGACGGGACAGGGAGGTGGAGGAGGTGTTGTCAACATTCCTTTATTAATACTGTATGAAGAAAAATACCACAAAATAATGTGGTCGGGATTGGCAGCAGTTGTGAGGTGCTTGCCACAGAGGCAGAGGTCTATGTGAGGCCCCAAGCCGGGCAGAAATTTAATCCAGCTCCCCAGATGTTGCATAAAGGTGTAAAAATGTGAGCTTTGGTACAGGCTCACCATCTGCTTCGATACATGTAACAACACAGTAAATACCGTTTGCATGTATTTGCAGATTTAATGGTCAGATAAGTGGTAAGGATGGTATGAAAAGGGCCTGCTTAGAAACAAGTAACATTAAAACCAGGTATCTTCATCTTTGTTGCTACTTCTGCTTGGTATGGAAATAACACTTATATTAGTTAGACCATAAGTGGTCATCACAGAAGGTAAAAATAACTAGGGAGGAAATAATGGGAAAGGTGTTATTTAACATTATAAATGTTTCTATATCCTCACCTGTGCTTGGGTGTTGCCACTACACCCACCTCAAAGGATGTTTATTGAAAGAGCAAGAAAAGATTATAGAGAGAGGTGACAAAAAATGATATTGAAAGAGATGGAAAAGACGTGTGGAAAAATCTTTTACCTCATAGGCTCCTCTGGCTTCTTAGAAAATACTTATTCCCCTCAAGCCTAGAGGAAGCCAAACCAGACAGTTGCACAGAAAAGGCTAGAGAAATATTTCTGCTCGCCCACTCTCATCACTTCTGCCCCAGGGACAACCTTACCATCTTAAACTGATTTTCTCACCCTGCAGGGTTAACGCACCCCAAGGCACACCTCGTGCCACTGGCTTAGGGCTCAGCACCGAGCCCCGCATGCAGGCCAGCGGCAGCTTTGCCAGTTAGCTTTTAGACGGTTATGAGCCCTCAGGTTTCATAATACAGTGCTAGTCACTGAATGATGGTTGGGAAGAAGGTCCCTCTCCAGGCAGCTTAGCCCTTAATTGTCTCCTGTGAAGCATTTTTCCTCGGCCCAGAAGCCCTGGGTACTCAGCCCTGCTGCCTTGATACAGCACTTCTGCCCTCCCAAAAGCATCATGTAGTCTGGGGGAAGTGGAAGCCAACTTTCCACAAACATCTCAGGGCACCCAGTCTGAGCCAGCTTTCGGAAATGGGTTTGGGCATCAGCAGCGCACCTGAATGCCTGGCCAGGCCTTCTGGAAGGCTGGGAGGGCAGCCACCAGCACCCAGGTGGGAGCTGGCATAGGATGAATCCTTGAGAAAGTGCAGCATCCTCAGTTTGTTCAGTTTAGTGTAAAAGGCAGACCCTCAAAATGAGTCATGTTTGAGGCTCCAAGTGGGAGATGGGGAGAGTTATGTTTTAATGTCTGTGATGCGGGATTCCAGACAATACTTCCTTGTGATGACAAGGACCAGTATTTTGTCTTCTGCTTAACACACTGTCAAGAGAAATGGAGTCATGGACCATGACAGAGATTTACCTGTATTGTAGCATTACCTATGCTGATGACTGTAATAATTCCTGCTCACTTAAGTCTTCTTTTGAAAAAATGGCCTGCCTAGAAAAAGGTTTTCTTATGCGATACATATGATAGATCCTACACTTTCAAAACACACTTCTGCATCTAGCCAAATCCTCAGGAAGAGGATTTTTTGTTCATCCTTTATACCACTCCAGGGGCTCTAACTGGTGCCTGGTTTGCCTTGCCCCTTGAAACAGCCATGTTTCCATCAAGGCAGATGGCAGTCAGGCCTGTCCCACACATCCCTTACAGCAAAAGTGCTTCCAGAGCAGAGGGGATGCTATAACTTTTGCTTCTTTTTGCAGCTTTCTTATGACTGCTTCCCTTTACATTTGGCTTAGCCTGGCTCCCAAATACCCAGGACCACTTCCCTTTCTGTTTGGGGACAGTTCCACTTTCTGACTCTTGTCTGCTGGCACGCTGTGGGTGTATTTAGGTTTCCAGCTCTCTACAGGGAAGAGGTTTAAAGATTGTAAGATGTCCCTGTGGAAACTGCACCACTTTTCAAACACGAAAGGAAATCAGTATTCATACGAGGCAGGGAAGCCCTTACTAAAACAGAAAAATCCACTACATTTTTGTTCCTTCTTCTTGAAGGTGTCCCAACAGCACTCAACAGCTGTTAAATGGGATAATCGCCTGTTATCCTCATGTCACTAATTCAAATGCTAATGGCTCTCAGTGCATGAGAGGTTATTCAGCCATCCGGCACCCCAGGTATGCTTTGCATGAGGAGGATGCTGAAGCGATTAAGCTCCTTTCTGGGATTCTAGAAACATTGGAAAGAAATGCTTCCAGATGAACTCAGAGAGGAGATGATGTCCAAGACAGAAAGGAAAACCGGGCAGGGAGGAGGCCAGCAGGAAGGATTTGCATGTTTTGATGCCTCAGGGGGGCTCCAGCCCCACGCTGAGAGACCCTGCGCCCAGCCTAGCCTCTGTGCCAGCCAATTCAGCCAGGGCTCACTTTGATCCCAGATAACTACTACTTGAACGGTGGTAGTGCTCAGCGATCCCAAACAAGGATCATAATTTCACTCTCCTAGCTAAACCACTATCCCAGCAGTGCAATATTTGCTATCTACATGGAAACAGAGGCACCTCTTCCTAAGGGCCAGGTCACTACCACAAGGTCGATAGCAGCAGAAGAGCAAATCTGCTCCTGGCCAGGTGACACCAGGCTCAGTGACCCTCCAGCCATGCAGCACAAAGTGCCAAGCTGTTGGTATTCTGCGGAGCAAAACTCTGGTGCCCCTTGCCTCTGTGACAGGAAAGAGGCAGCAGAAGGCAGCAGCAACATTTTTAAAATCAACACCACTTTTACGGAGCAGAGCTTGCAACTAGATCCATGCTTGTATGTCTGTGTGTGTGCACGTGTGTGCAAAATGCAGTTCAATGCATTCATTTATATTTCACACACGCAATTTCCCCAAAAACCTCTCAGTCTCTACAAAAGTATGTAGTGTCTCTTACATGGCAATAACCACAGATTGCATAGTCGTGCTGTTAAACAGGTCACACTATTACCCACCAGTGATAGCAACACAAAAGTAGAGCTGGAGTTAAGCCTTAAACTCTTTTGAGTTTAAGCAGTTATGAAACTGCTGATAATACACAACCCACAAGTAAGCAGGCCATCGGTGTCTGTCCTTCCCTCGCATAGAGACCAGGTGACAGCATTATGGGTGATGCTGAAGAAAAGGAACAGCGGTGACTTCTGTTTCCACCACAGGCACCGGTGGATGTGCCTCACCTGTTCCTCTTGTTCTCCAAGGAGGGCACCCAGATCCCAGACACTAGTGTCATCTGTCTAAAGAGGACAAGCAGGAGGAGAAAAGAGGAATTAACAGATCAGTATAGTACCTGGAGGGGAAGATATAGAAGGTGAGGAGGAAAAATGGCTGGAAAAATGGATAGCTCTTCCACAGCTATCAGCCATGATCACCCGAAATCCTTGTGACCACATTTTCCAAAGGGGTCAATAATCAATGAACATCCAGTTTCATCTTTTGAAAAACCTATTTTGACATCAAAACAATGGTGCATTTCTTCTCATCTTAAGCCCATGGAGGCCACTATTATTTAAGGAAATTCACTGGCCAAAGCACCTTCTCAGCCTCAGCATCCTTCCTTGGCTTTCTTTTTAACTTTGAAATGATCCTGTATTCAACTCTGCTGGCCTGGTATCTCCACTCCCCTCACTATTTCATTCCTAATTCTACTTTCTTGACATCTTCTCCTCTGACGAGTTACTTATGGGCAAGAAAAGTTGTTCTCATTGCAAGTTAAAAAAAAAAGTTAAAAAAAAAATCTGTTGCCATGGCAGTGGTGTGGGTTACAACCAACCATTTTAGCTGCACTAAATTTAAAATGGTAACCAAGTTAATAACTCTTTTGTTTCCTTCTGGGAAATAAAGAACTAATGTAATCAGTTCAATAACGAGCACTGGGACGTGTTTGCTCCTGTGGGCTTATGGATGACCACCAGGCAGCCATGGCTGGTACCCTCCATGGGCAGCAGGGCTGACCCAGTTTCTCCTTGGAGCTGTCACGGCAACCTCCATGGTCCTGTTTGCTGCTTCGCATGGCAAAACCTTCAATTTCTGCCTACAGCAGAGCAAGAACACAAAACCGGTGGTGGTGCGATCAGGAGGGCAGCTCAGCCTTTGGCCCCAGGTCCTGCTCCAGAACAAAACCCACGTCCATGCAGTAGCAAAGGAGTTGGACACAGGAAGGAAAGCAAGCTGTCACTTACTCTTTTCCATTCTGGTGCTGCTTTATTCCTCAGAAGGAAGCACATTCAGCCTGGCTTGATAAAGAACTGAGGTGCACACAGTCATTTTACATGTGCGCAGCATGGGGCAGAGCCTGACCCTCTTCCCTCCCAGTCCTCTCTGAACTCGAGGCCATTGCCCACACAGACCAAACTTGGCAGAGAGCTAGTGCCCTCAGATCCATGAAATCCATGGGAAGAAGGACAAACAGGTGAGAGGGATCATGCCTCCGCACAGGGCAAGGCAACGGCGGGAGCTCAGCCTGTATTTGACTTCGCAGGGTCTGCACGAGAGTGGCACCGGCTGAGGGGTGCCCGCCTGGGCTTCTCCCAGGACCTCCAGCTTGAAGGTGGTTGTGCATTTACCCATCCCCAGCAGTTCGTTACCCGCAGAGCTGGCTGCCCACAGCAACAAAGAAATGTCAGCACTTTACACTAAAAACCTTGTCAGCCTGAACGGGAGAGAAAAATGTTCCGCACTGTGAGGCAGACACCCAAAACTCACTTCTGTGTCGCAGGGAGGAGGGAAAAGGAGAAGAAAAGAAGAAAAAAAAAGAAAAAATGGCTGGCAGGTTTGATTTATAAAAGGAAATGAGCTGTAAGATAATGTGCCTGGACTGGCTAAGCTGAGGCGGATGCAAGAAAAGCGGGTGACAGCCAGCAAGCACCAGAAGAGCCCAGGCAGTGGAGAAGGAAAAGCATCAGCCTGCTTGGAGAGAGTGAGAAGCACAGAAAGCGCATGCTAAGTAGGAGTGCCAGGATGACATTTGAAAAGGGGAAAATTTAGGCCGAGTGGCAGGAAAAGCTTCCTGACAGTGAGATGCATGCACTGGAGCTATCCCGCGGGAGAAGCACTGGAGCCTCATCACTTGGCGTGCAAGGACTGAGCTGGAGGAAAGCTGCAAGTCCTGGAAAGGCCTTATCCAAAAGCTCGCTGAAAGTCAACAGCAAGGCTTGCTTTAATTACAGGAGTCTTGGCTCAGAGACGAACTCCACAGCCAGGAACAAGCCTGCAGGGAAAAGGGGAACTCCCAGTAGGTGACTGGGTGGCGGCGGGTCCCTGGCACGAGCATCCCCCTCCCCACAGGAGCTGGGAAACAAATGGGTGAGCGTGATGGGGTAACAGATGGGGAAATAAAAAAATCCCTTCTCCTTTAAGGCAACGTTATCTGTTGGTGAGGAGCTGCTCCGCTGTGGCCAAGGCAGAGTAAGGGCTCAGGCTTCTGTTAGTCTGGGCCCCTGGGAAGGCCAGCTGCCAAAAAAAAAGGGCAATTTTGCTTTAGTCAGGGGGTAGGGCATGGGTGCGTGGGGAGGGAAATGAGGGAGAGAGCAAGGGAGCAAGCATGGGAAAGTGAAGGAGCAAGAAGGGACATATGCACTGTGTCTCTGGATGTGCAGCAAGAAGCCCGGGGCTCAGGACTGTGGGGAGGAGCCGATGGCTGCAGGCAGAAGCCAAGGCAGAGGCAGAGGAGCTCCACGGATGATGCTGTTTCCCTCCTATCAAGAAGGAGCTTTGTCCAAAGAAACCTGTGTTAAAACCAGCCAGGGTGCTGACTCCGTCCCCAGAGCTCGTTGAGCCACCAGCCCTCCCCATCACAAGAGGCAATTTCCCCTGCAGGGAGGCAAATGGAGTAATTTCCCTTGCAGGAGACTATCCCTGTGCTCCCGACCCTGGGCATGCCACTTGGATGGAGCCTCTCCATTGTGGCACACAGAAAGCTACAGCATATAGCCCCAGCGCTGCAGGCCAAGCTTGCAGGTACCCTGGTGTGAGCTGAGCATCGTCCCACCAATTCCAGTGGCCTTACTGGCAGCTGGCATCCCGACATCACCTCCACAGCATGAAATTGAATTTCAACCTCCGATCCCACGTGGGTTTCTTCTACCCCCAGTGAAAGCATCTGTGCACCAAGGGTATCCAGATATTCATGCAGGAGATAAGCAGGCATGGGCAGTTAAAGCAATAACTGGGCTGTGCACACAGCAGCCCTAGAAGTACTAGTTGCATGTGCCATCCATCTCCCATCCTCAATTTTACTGCTGTATTCCTTTATTCGGATACCCTCCCTTCTCCATTTAAACAGCAAACCCAGCAGGGCAGGAAATGACAGCCCATGCTATTGCCGAGCCAACAGAAACGGAGCTTAAGTGGAAAGCCTAATTTAAGACTAAAGTACAATATTAAGAGGTTGCACTTATTTCCGGATCACGCATTACAAACCCAGGGAATTCAGAGTTAAATTTATGCTTAAAATAAATTCAAACTTGTTGAAGTGTGACAATGTGCAACCAAGGCATACAAATAGCCTTAATTCTGTCCTGCAGTGACACATAACCATATGACTGTGATTAAAATGTTTTAGTACTTGTGCTCCTAGACTAGATTACCCTGATAAACACAAAATTTTTTCATATTCCCTTGCTTTGCCCCTCCCTCAGCAACCCTGTGCCCCAGATATTGCCACTAGCACAGATTTCATGGCCTACCAGGAAAAAAAGATATATATCACAGGTCCTTCACATCTGTAATGGGAGCCGGAGGCTAAGCATTGTCTTGGAAATACCCTCCCTCCTACCGTCAGATCCACAGCCACCCCTGCCCAAGGCTCCGAAGAGCACAACCTAAGTGTGCACCAAGCAAGTATTTATTCCTGCTGAGGAGAAGGGAAGGGCTTTCCTCACACCTTTTATACCACTGTAATCTACACTCATGTATTTATTTTACAAGCCCATTAAAACCTGGGGTTTAAAGTGTAGAGAAAATAAGAGAGACAAAGAAAAATCATCTGGATAAACAATTATGGCTTTTTGTCAAGGACTCAGGAGCTAATCGAGTCCAGATCTGTTCCACATTCACATTTACATGCAAAATTGTACTTACTGAGCTAGAAAAAGTCAGATTAGCATCAAGAGTCAGCTCTGCCCTCAGCTATGTAGTGCAAACTCTGTGGAGTGAATGGGGGCTCCCAGGGTATAACAGAGGGCAAAGTTTGGCCCCAAATACTTGAACACCATTTGGCCTAGATGCACATGGAAGTGGCTGCTCTGCGCTTCAGTACAGTCTGAAATGACTCTTCAGAAGTTGTATTTACTTAAGAGTGTGGGTGGCCTGAATTGTCACGGTGTGTTTAAATATTTGGCACTAAATCACAGCTGTCCACTTATTTGCCCTTTTGCTGCTGGGCAGCAGGAACACCCCTGGAATTAGTCAGCATCAGACACATTAATGAGCTAAGAGATATAGTACAGTTTACAGTTTAGACTTCTTTTTTTCACATAAATACACACCCCACCTCAGCTTCTTTCCTAGAACAGCATCTTTTCAAATATGTTGACTTTCTAAGCTTTATTTTATTTGGCCTTTATTAACGAGCATGCAAAGTTTTCTGTTACGCGGAAAAGCACCTTGCCCCTAGCAAGCTTTCTGTGCATTACACACAATCCTGAAGAGACTCGTTGTGCAAGGGGAAATGGTCCAGCCTCAGAGAAGTTCCTCTTCACAAGCCAAAAGCCATCCTCTGCATGTGAAGCTCCCAAGTAAATATGGAAGTAATAACAACTGCAAGCACAGACCTTTGCATACAGAAAGTATTTACAAAGTCTGTGTTACAGATCACATCAGCTGGAGGAAAATACTTGCACCTTTGCTGTGCCGAAAGCAGGCGATCTGTTGCACAAAAGGAAAGAAAATCTTGTTCTCTCAGCTAACACTCCCACGTCTCATTCATCCCACTTCTCCACCGCCAGTAACCTTTTATAAATCACAGGCATAGCACAGGTCATGATTTACTAACTCACCGAGAAACTGTATCCAGTACGGGAGGACCACAGTGTTGGTATCAATTCTTTGTGACTTGTATGTCTAATGGATGCTAATTGCAAATCATAATCATTCTTTATTAAACAAAACACTAGAGATTTTACCAGGGTAATGCTCTAGCATGGAGTCAATGGGAGCCAGTTATGTGTGTGTGTGTGTGTGTGAATAAAAGTTTTTAATCAAAAAAATGCTTATTTGCTGACACTGAAGTTTCTTGTGGGAATACATCACTTTTGTAATTAAATTTTCATCTGGAAGATTTTTCAGGTCAAAAATGGAATTTCTGGTTGAAATCATAGCGGGGAGGAACACACAGGAAGCCAGGCTCTGAACCGAGCACCACCGAGCCTCTTGCATCCCAAGTACTTGGCTTAATTACAGAGCCAACAGCTCATCTGCCATATGGCCACTCCTCGCCTGGTCTTGCTCATTTTTTTGCAGTACTCCTCCAGCGCCACTTCCCAGTTCTCCCTCCGGCCCCTCCCAGGAGCAGAAGGTGCAAAGCCCCTGGGCTGAAAGCATCTGCCTGCTTTGCCGAGAAGCATCCCCGAGGGGGTGGTTGCCTCCAGCCAGAGGAGCAACCCCACCACCAGCAGCCGCTCTCACCAGCGCAACAGGATCTGGGAGAGGATGTCTGGCCATATCTGCCTTCCCTTCCGTGTGCAGGAACACACCGTATCAGCAGAACGCACCTTCAGTAAGGGCATCGATGCATCCCCCCGGGTGGCTGCACAGCTTTATCTGGAGCGGTGCACGGAGCGAAGAGAGCCGAGCTGCTGGCAAGCCCTCCTACCCTCACAGCCTGATTCACCAGAACAGCCCGGCTGCTTTTTGCCACTGTAATCACACACCAGAGCTGCACACCTGGTTTAACTGGGCATTTCGTGACACTCTTGAGTCCACAGAGTGGTAGAGAGTAGCTGGAAGGGACCAGCCAGCCCCTCCACAAGCTCCTCTGCGTTCCATACCTCAGCCAGGCTGCTGCAGCAGAGGTGGGGACCGAGCTGGCACCAGCCACATGCACAGCCCCATCCTCCGTTCACCTTAAGGAGGGTAAGTCAGTCAGAAGTGGTTTGGCTCATCCACCACAGTCAAATGAGTCTGAAACACTGTTAGGAGGGATCAAAATCACATGTGCATGTGCGGTTTCACAACACCTCCCTCTCCCCACCGCCAGCCACACCAGTTTCCTCAAAGAAAAGCAGAACAGTAGAGCACAGACCCAAAGCTACGCTGTGATGTATTAAAGCCTTGTTTTTCCCACTGCTTAAAGAACTGACCCAGCCCCCTCAAATGTTCCCAGCATATTTGAATTGTGAGTCAGAGACCACAATGGAGATGCTTGCCTAGCTTGACAAAGTTTAAGTATCTCCTGCCAAATAGTAATCGCTGATTTTTTGCTCTGTCACTCATGAGTGCTGTTTCCACCACCCTAACTGTGCAAAACACACTGCCTCATTGAGGAAGCAAGGACTACTTCTTGGATGCTTACCTGTAGCATCTCCAGCTTCTCATGGTCCCTTTTGTGCAGAGCGCTGCTAACAAACAGGATGGTAACTTGCCCATATTGAGAGCTCGCTTCTCTGTACCCATGGTGGAAGCAATGAAGATAGAGGATGGAAAGAATAGCAGCAATACTGAAAAGTGAGGCCAGGAAAAACTTCATCTTTGCAGGCAGGGTCTAACATTTAAAAGAAATAATAATAATTCAAGACCAAGATTTCCACAGACTGGACTAGCACCTCCCTTAGCAAAACATCCTAAGGCTTAGGTGTTAATCTGTGATGGACCATCATACCCTTCACTGGGCCACCACCACCACTGCAGTAAACTTTGGCAAAAAGGAGCAGCCAGGAGTAAGAAGCACCATGTCGTTCACCATAGCTAAAGCCGCTGCCTGTCACGGGTTAGCATCCAAAGTGCAAAACAACTTTTCACTGCTCTTTCTTCTGCAGTAGCAACAGGCCTGCAGCACTGAGTGGGGCTCTGTTTTCTCCCCCCCTCATCGAAACAATTCACATAGCCCTGCTCAGGGCAAAAAGGTGGAATACATCGTTGATCATTATTTTACTATAGGTCACACTCATTTCCTGTTTTTTAATTTCCCTACACAATTATGTGTGCTAGAAACTTTTTTTCTTAATTAGTTTTTTCCCCCTCCCCTCTTTTTTTTCCATCAAAAGCCAAGATTCTCATGCGATCTCAGCACTCTGGCAGAGAGGCATGAGGGCTTCAAGGAAATCCCCAAGTATCACAGTGCAAAGTTCGCTCTGCAGCGAGGAGAGCTAGCAGTGCTGCGGTGCACCTCAGCATTCCAGCTGTTGCTCCAGTGGTGCAGCCGTGTCAGGAGGAGTCCCAGGACCAGCAGCTGAGAAAAAATTCAGACACAACCAAACCCTCCAGTGTTACATGAGGCCAAGGTCATATGTGTGAGTGCATGTACTTGCTTTATTTTTCTTTTTTTTTTTTTTTCCCCACCACAACTAGACTTAATATTTCTTCAGAGGATTCATGCTCATACTTGTACCAAGAAAACCTTCCCATTATCTTCTCCATCACCCGGGCTGCAGCGCAGAGAGCAGCCTGCTGCTATCCATCCCTGCTGTCTGGGGTTTGGGACAGCTGGGCAGCAAGACTGGTGAGATGGGGGAGTTTCCAGGCTCTGAGGTGCACGAGGAGGAGAGAGATCATTTTGTGCGTTGCTAATCTCACTCTGCAGGAGCGCTGACTTTCGCCTTTTTAGCACCTGCCATGGGGAGCTTGGGGGTGGGACATGGGGGCAGCAAGAAAAAAAACTTCAAGCAAGATTTACTCCCTTCCTTCTTAGTTAATGCTTGCCCCAAAAAATGATGCAAAGGCCGGGGGGGGCGGGGGAGGTGGTGAATAGGTCTGAGTGGACTTCACATAACAAATGCAAATATCACTCTTTGACATCTCTCTGCTTTTAGGAAGGAGGAGTCTTTGACTGGAGCTGTGTTCAAAGCCCTAGACAGCGACCCAGGAGCTCTAGGATGTTCTTCCCAGCTCCACCTCAGGCTTGAAATTTCAGGACTGTGGTGTCTTGCTGACAAACCTGAGCCATGCTAAACTGAAGATAAAATACCAGTGATCCTTTTAAACTCCCCATCCCCCCCAAGCATGCATTGCTCTGAGCTGTGCACATGTACTGACCTCTCCCAGCTCAGTCCTGGCGACAGGGTGATACGCGGCCCAGACCTGCACTCCCTGAATGCCCTGCGGGCTTTCGTCTAGCACCAAGCTAGGCACTAGAGGTGCGTAAGAGGGAGCAAGAAAGAAAAAGAAGCTGTTGCAGTGTGCAGCAAATACAGATCCTAATACGGATGTTAGGATCCTGAAACAATATGGACCCTAAGCCCATTCAAATCAATCAGTGAGGGGTTCCAATGCCTTTACTAGGCTTCGGCTGAAAACAGTAAAACCAGTAGTGAGTATCACAGCAGCAGGAATAGATTTTACAGTCGCAGCTGATGGGTCAAACCCTGAACTGAACACTGAACTCATCCACAGAGGTGACTGATTGCTCCAGGACAGCCGCAGTGGCAAAGCCATGGGGGTGGGTGGGAGAAGGGTGCGTGTTCTCCGCCCTGCTGCCAGTCGCTTGGTGACCAGGTTACTTCACATGTTCAAGCCTGAATACAACATCATCTGCGAGCAATGTGTCCGTTAAAAACCACCTACACCAGCTAGAGCTATTGATGGGAGACAGACCGAAACAGCAGGCTAACGGGGCTACCATAAAGTTGGAGCGAGAGGCCTCAAAGCTCCTTGCCTCACACAGATCAGTTGATGCCAAGCTAACCAAGCTTGGAAGGAGAGCTGCTCTTGCAAGGGGTTTTCTGCAACCAGCTGCATCAGACCGCTGTTATCTGAGCTGAAAGAAAACCCTATTGTATGGCCACGATAGGAGGTCAGACCAGCTAGTGCAGGGGGATGCAATGTGTTTTTAGAGCACCCTATTCTGGACAACAAGCTTTGGAAGGTGTTTCTGGAGGCTGAGCCAACCTCACAGTGCTGGACCCAAAAATATTTCACACGTGCCCATCTTAAAAAAGGCATTTTAAAGAAACCTGGATTGCAATCTGAATGCAAGCAGCTTCTTTCAGCTCTCCATCCTCAGAGGCAACACAAGCAGGTCGAGCAATTCAAGGGGCATAAACTGGCCCTGGTAGAGCTTCAGCCCAATATCTGGGCTTACTCCTTAAGCCAAAAAGAAAGGTGGTGGCTGCAAAACCATTGCATATTCCCCTGGAAAGTTTCTAATGCTGTTTGTTGGAGCAGTGGCTGCCACCAGGAGCACACCAGAGCCCGCTCCCTGGTAGTGTGCTACCACTGAGCCATTGGCTGGGCTGTGAGATTGTCAGCTGTTACTTAGCAGCCCAGGCGACTCGCATTACAAAATCTGGAAGAGAGATGGAAGCTGAAACCAGAGAAGCTGCAAACAAGGGATAGCAGCCTCCCGCAGCAGAGCAGGACAGGCTGCCCACCGGGAGTACCTCCAGCACTTGGGAGAGGACAGATTTTCAGTGCTGGGCACTCAGAAAACCTATGTGACCACATGCATTTGCACAATGCGCAACAAACCACTGGCTCTGGACACATGCACCGGCCCCTTGCGTCTAGCATTCAGACAGGAGGGCTTCAGAGGCCTAAACTAGGGGATGCACCTCTCTCCTGGACCTGCTAACTCACAGCAGTGGCAAGGGAGACAACAGCAAACATGCCCCCTCCAACCCACTGCTGGCACCTCCATCCCCAGCAATCTGCCAGGCTGTTACGCCCTTACAAACGGGCTTGGCAGAGCAGCCTCCCCAGCCAAAGTAAGGTTTGTATCAGGGGCTAAAGATCAAACTGTATCTATCTCCGAACACACCTTTGTTAGTTTTGGCTGCACCCTTTCAGGTATCAGCTGCCTCCTCAGGCAAACACGTTCCTACCCCGAGCACCAGAAGCCTGCCTCGCTCCTCCAAGGACTGCGTTCCCCCAGCAGGTATCTGCGCACCTACCGCATCCACAGCAGCAGCGAGCAGCCGAGGAGGGAGAGAGCCCCAGGACTAACCCGGCTGCAGCGAGCCTGTTGCAGGGAGCGGAGGAAGGAGCTGGAAGCAGATTCACGGTCAGGCTGCTGTTTGGCTTTGCTGGAAACAAGAGTGGAAAGCTGGCACCACATCCAGCCGCCCCAACAAACATTGCATTCATATGCAGAGCTACGGAGCAAATGATCTGTCAGTTGTTCATCTGGAGAACAGGTTTCACCAGCCTGGATTAAATGATTACGTTGCCGCAGCATGTGCTGCTTGCTGCTTTTGGAGATAAAGGAAGTAAGGCGAAAGTACTGCAGAGAGAGGCCTGACCCTGCAACCCAGCTCCAAGCACCTTTACTCTTGGAGAAGGTTCGGACTGGCACGGAGCACGGGGGATGCGGCGTGAGTGTGTTTAAAAGGCAGCATTTCGGTGCTGATGCGCTGAAATCGCTAGTGCAAGAGAACACCTCGTTCGAGTACAGGAGGTGTATACTTTGCCCCACATTACTGCCTCCAGATGCGCACCAGACTGGCTGTATTCCTGAGCCTTCTGCTCCTTTTTCCCACAAAGCCGAAGGCAGCGTGAGTGCACTTGGAGGTCTAACAGCACATGTGCAGCAGCGACAGGCCCCACCAAAGCCTGTGTCCTGCCTTCACAAAACCCCTGTTGAGTGACTCCCTTAGGATGTAATTGCAGTCGACTTCATTCCAGGCCGTGAGCATATGTCTGGCTACGGACATTACTGCAAGCACACAAGGAAGAAAAAGAAGCATAAAGGAGAAAGTGCAAAACAACGCTCTTGTAATCCAAGCCCAGTTAGGATAAGGGGTGTTTTCCTCTATAGGAAAGGGTTACTTTGTTACCTTTAGCAGTCTGGCCAGCTTCCCTGCATTAGTCTTTTGCAAGGCAGAAAAGGAAGGCTGACACCATCTTAGCAGACTCAAAACCACAACATTGCACCAAATCCGTGGCCCCTGGCAGCACCCCCTGAAGCCCTCTAGAGCCCACGTGGGCAACAAGCAGATGCCCAAAGAGCTGACACAGCAGCTTTAGGACTCTCCCAGACCTTAGGAGAACCCTTGCACCGGGGGAGGCCACTGCACCTTTCTTTGCTCCATGGCCTTTGGTGGGTCACCGGAGCTGGCCCCGTGGCCCTGTCTCTCGGGGAGGATGCAGCTGCGGTGGGGGTGGCGAAAGGCACAGGGATGCAGCCACAGCACACTGCGGGCAGCGGGAGCCGGAGCCGCCGTCCTCTGTCCCCACCCTGTTTTGCAAGATGAACGGCGGTAGCAGCTAGTGCTATCACTTTTGTATTTGCCTTTTTTTTTTTTTCCTTTCCAGATTGAGCGAACCCACGCATCGGTCCACAGCTCACCCTCAGGAACTGTACAAACACTGCTCTGGGGGAAGCTTCCTACAAATATCCCACAGCAAGCACCCAGCACCCAACATTCCTAGCCCAAGCAGTTGCAGGCTGGCAAATCTCTAAGCCCTGCAAAGTAACGTCTTATCAATGGGAAGTGTCAGACAGGCCTAGGCAACACTGAGCTGCCCTCCCCGCATCAAGTGGCCGTGAAAACACGTAGGATTTGTCCAGCTGGGATGGCTCCCCGTCAGGCATTTACATTTGTGACTCGTGGACAAGTCTTTAAAAATACATTCCAGTGCACGTAGGGATGTACTCCCAGATATACTTACATCCACAAGCACATGACCTAGGAGGTGGGTTCGAGCTAAAGTGACTCAGCCTCCCAGTTACAGGAACAAAATTAGCAACCACTCATAAACGTCTTATGTCTTAGATGGGGCTAGATGGCACTGTAACTTAGTTAATGTGCAAGCCCTTTGCCTCAGGAGATTTCACTTTGGCATTATGATCAGTGGAAAACCAGGAAAGCTGGTGCTCCCTAGGGTATATTTTCCAGAGCTGGGCTAGTAATTCGCACTGACAGCCTGATTCAACACATTTTCTAGGTACCTAGTTAGGAGCTGTGCCCAATAATTTAGTCATTCTCTGGAATTTACTTATTTTTTTGAGCAAATAATTCTTGGCTTGCAAGCATTTAAACATATGTTTTTCCCCAATACTTGGCCTACATTTTCCCTGCTTTAATTTATCCCATTTCTCCTCATTAACCCCTGCCCCCCCACCCCCGTTGTTCCCATGCTGGATCCCTCTACCTCTCCCAGGAGAACAGTGATGAAATGACATTCGCCTCCCAGACCTCCTGGCACATCACCCCTTCTCTTCAGGGTCAGCTTGGCGAGGCAGAGAGCCCTTTGGCCCTGAGCCCCTGAATCACTTAAGGATGCACAACTGAAACAGAGCAAGGCAAAGTGGTGGAGGGTGGCGAGGACTGGGCTTGCACCACAGGGACCTGGCTGTATTCAGGTCACAGCATTCAGGTCCCACAGTCTCGAGCCTCTGCGTGAGCCAGTTAGGAGATGAATGAGCAAGGATCTGCCCCGATCTCACACCCAGACCTTGCAGAGCCTCCACGCTCAAGCGAGCACGCCGCGGCTAATGGCACCGTGCCACCGCAAGGGAATGGCATCCACATGTCTGGGGGAGAAGCAGGGGGACGTGCCGTCCTGGTGCAGCACATCTGCCTCCAGGGCTGGGAAGAAGATGGCCACCTCTTTAGCAGAGACCATATCCATCACATGTAATACTCAGATGAGTATCTCTCTCCCATTATTTAACAAGAGGAGCAGCCCTCTGAGAAAAAAACCCAACTTTTCCCAGCAGAGAATCCCATCAGCTTCCTGACAGCCTGGGTCATTCGTGCCTGTGAATCTGCCTCCCCGTTCCTCAAGTAACAGATTAGTCACGTACATTCGCAATGGCAGCTATTCTGCCAAATAGCTGAGGAGCAGGGCAGGAGGAGGAGAACAGCAGCATGACAAGAACAGGCAGAGAAGGGGAGAGGACAAACAAAATGTTTCTTCCTCTTCTCCCATGGCCCTTTGGTTTTCAACAGCATTTGCATGCACAAGCTGCAAAACAGCTGCATCACGTGCTGGAGGTGAAATCCGGGCGTTATCTAGCTGAGAGACTTGGACAACCCGCCAGGCTGGCAGGAGCACTGCCCAGTAGCTGGAATGCCGACAGCTCCTCTGAGGTTGGGACCAAAAGCCTCCCTAAATATGGACGACGTTTGGCCACCGGGAAAACCTCTCGCTTGAGCTTCCATCTTCCAAGTGACTGACAAATGCCAGACCCCGGCAGGGCTGACAAAGGCTCGGGGCTGCAAAGTGTCCCGCTTAGAGGCAAGTCATTCAGAGAGGAAAACCAACAGGCAAATGGTCCCCAGTAATCCAGCTCCCAATTAGTACGTAGCTAACTGCAAACAGTTACTTCCTTCTTCTAATAACATGCACAAAAAATCACCATCATCGTTACAGCAGCAGCACATGGAGCCTGTAAGCAGGTCAGGCTGCTCCTCCGTGCTGTACACACTTGTGTCAAACTGTCCCTGTCCTGACATGATTCTAGCTACAAATACCCCCGTAGGTAACAAAGAGGGAGATTCAAGGCAAGAGCACCTGAGTGGTCCAGTAACAGGAAAAAAAAAAGCAGGCTGTTTCGGGTCATCTGATGTGTGCACACATTCCCAGACGCTCAGTCTGTCCCCTGTAGCTCAGGGAAATGCTAAATGGGCAGCATGGCCTGGAGAAACTGTAAAGAGGGGAAAGCAGACAAGTGCCTGGGGAAATGCAGATGAGCAGGTTTTCAAGACAAGCATTGCTACTGCAATAAGAGATAGGAACACACGTAGGCGGTCCCTGTCCTGGTAATAAATAACAGCTACAAAACTCTTATTAACCTCTGTAAAACATGTTGGTCCTGCCAGTACGTCGTCCATCCAGAAGCTATCTGTCACATGTTAGCACTGTGGTAGTCACTTCAGCTGTCCCAGAGGAAGACAGAAAACATGGCAGGCTGGTCACAGCATTCCATATGCCAGCCGAGGGGAGTCACAATCTCGAAGGATGCATCCTTGTTATGATAAAAGCGATGCTCCCCTCCTGTATCCTCCACATTAGGGGGTAGCGCTGAAAAAGGAGAATAAAATACAAGCATCACTTCCAAGACAGGAACCTCACCATTTCACGCAAAATACCAAAGAAAAACCTCAAAAATCTTCTAGCTTTCCTTCCCAGGAATAAGCAGGCGTGGGGCTAGTCATGAGCATCTGGTCTGGCGCATTCACCTGCAGCCCAGCACAAGCCTGGCCCCATTCACCGGCAGGGATGCAAGAGCTGGGCCCCTTCTCCTCTTGCCATCCCACTTCCCAGAGGGGAACTCAGGGCACCAGTGGCCTGATGCTGGCAAGAAAAGTCCTGTCCCATGCACTGCCAGGCTTTCCCACAACCCCATCTAAATGCTGTCCCATTTCAGAAACAGTATGGGGAGGAGGGTGAAGAGCATAAACCAGAACTCTGATATCTGGCACTACACCAGGATGTAGATTAGACTAGTCAATCATTTTAATTGCCATCCAACATTAACAATCTATGCAGTTTACTCTAAAATGCACATAGCACTATGGTCTGTTTATAATGCTAATTGGGGCAGTCCTGAACCAAACAGCCACCCTAGGTAGCAAATTATCTATTTGGGGGGATATTTTTGGTTGGCTATTTCCAGAACTGCACTAGAACACTGTTTTGCTTCGGTTTTTGCTTCAACGTATGTATTTTTGTCTGTTTACTTTTCAATCTCACATATTTGACAGACAGAAAAAAATGCAAGGCAGTAACCAACACTACATATACTCACCATGTGCCATGGGATTATTCTTCTAGGGCACTCACATCTTGTTCCTGTCCGTATTTATTTCTGTACTCCTGCGAGGACTTGGATGCTCAGGAAGGATGCTGTTTTTAGAATTACTGAACCTAAGTAGCTGGAGGTACATAAATGAGCAGTATGCTGAGACCTGAGGGGAGCTGATGGCTTTACTAGGTCATCAGCTACCCCGCACAGCCAGGAGTGCAGGGTGTCAGTGAAGGAGACAAGCCAGGTCCAAGACAGACCCCAGCACGCATCTGTAGGAGTTTTGTGCTCCACAGAATCACTTCACTCTCGCTTAAGGAAGAGGGGACATCGGAGAGAGTTACTCCCCCTCCATCCGCACTGCTAACACCTCTGTTATTGCAGGATGTGTTGGGTACACAGAAGCTATTACCTGCCACACACTGAGCAAAAACCACAGGGAAAAAGATGGTGCAGCGTCTGCTCTGGCTGTGTCAACCCCACGTGTCAATGAACAATAAAAACAGAGCACTGAAAAATAAAACCCAGTGCTTCAAAAAGCCCCCAGGAGAGTATCTTCAATGGTATCTTTTTTTTTTCTGCTTCTTTCTGATCCTTTTTTTACTGTCAAAGTTGACATCTTTTCCTCTTGCTGAACCAGCATTTCCTGACAGCAAACCATTGTCAGAAATTTTCCATCCAGCTCTCAAGTGGATTTCAACACTCGGTACTTGTGCATGCTTATGAGAAAAGGTTAATGTTAATCTCACAAAATTATCTACAGGATGTGCAAAAGGGTACCACCAGTGAGGAGCATCACCTTCATTTGGAGAAGTTCAGACACTAGCTAGTTTCTTTGCCTCAAAACTGGGGTCAGCTCTTCTCTGCTTGCTTACATCTGTAATGCCAACCCTCTTTCACGTGTTTACTGCCCAACTGACCTGTCACTTGGAAAAAATCCTTCCATGGGGAACACTGCCTTTCATGACACAGCACATCCCCTTTCAAACACCCTGGAGATATTTTGATGGTTTTAAAACCAAACATCTTGGAGAAGAGCCTTGCTCTCCCAGTACAGACAAGCTTCAGAAGCTAAACAAGCAAGGCAGGAGCTTGTGGGAGGAGGTGGTAATAAATGCAATAGCCAGCTTCTTAATCACCGCCCCTAGTGCCTGATAACCATTACCTTGTTACAGCTGCCCTGTGCCTCGTGGTGACGGGACAGCTTTCCACGCTTGAAGGACTTTACCCAGCAAAATTTCTCCAGGGATGAACACGCACTGAAGTGTAAGCACACCCATGTAACTTTTTAAGAACTTGGAAAAGAAAAATCTCCTGTGCCATCAAAGAGCCATCAGGCACGAGGCAGCCCCAAGTCTGCCGCGGTTGCACTCCAGCAACCCCAACAGCCAAGGTTTTTTTAGAAGCGGGAAGGGACACAGTGAAAACCAGCCTGTCCCCATTGAGAATTTCTACCTGCAGGGCACTCAAGCCAGAGCTGCCTTAATTTGTTTTTAAAGGCAGGCAAATGAAAAGCAAGACATCTTTCACTTCAAAACCCAGGACTCCTCCTCCACTGAGACATCTATAACTGCTATCATCAGCTTAAGGGGCAATAACTTCACCAGCAGGTGAAGCTGGTTTATGAGGGGGAGGGGGAAGAGTTAATCCAAATTCATCAACCCACCCACTGTCATCAGGCAGCAGCTCTGAGCACACTGGAGGGGAGGCGGGGGACACGACATCCCAGCAGCACGTCCAAGAGAGGATACCTTTTCTAAAGGACACAGCTGATTCATCGCCCTGCTTAAGTATCACGGGCAGCTTCAGCTGCAGAGGCCTGACCTGTTTGGCAGCGGCCTGCCACCATCAGCTGCCTCCTGGAAAAGGGAAATTAAAAATAAAAAGCTTTGAAATGACAGAGCGAGCAGAGGAATGGGGGGAAAAAAATGAAGGGGGGCTTGCAGTCTCTGGTTGGGTAACGGGCTAATTCCCCCCTGCTCCCTGCCTGTGACTCCATCTAATTACCCTGTTTCCTCTGAGCTGATTGGAAAGTGGCCTTGTGTCTGGAAAAGGCTGTAAGCATCTTACATGCATCTGTTCCACCTAATCCCTAATAACTAGTGCCTGTGTGTACGCGGGGAGTTGGAGGTGGGGGAGGATGAGCGGGGAAGGCCCAGGCAGGGTTTCCCATGTGGGCCGCCATGTGGCGGTGGGCAGGGCCGCCCTGCCACCCGGGCTGGGGGCTGTCGGGGAACTAATGCTGTTCCTCTTTGGCCCCTTTCACAATCTGGAGGTCCTCTCCTCCTTCCTCTTGCAAGAAAGAAAAATTTTATTAAAAAAAAAAAAAAAAAGAAGAGAGGGCCAGGGTGGGAAGAAGGACATGTTTTGCTCAGCCTCGCTGCAGTTCGGATCTGTTTAAGCCACTCATTTTCCCCTTGCCCTAATCCTGCATTATCCTTTAGGAATGACGTTCAATTCCTGAAGGGGGGTGGGAAGTGCTCTCCAGGGCCCTGCATGGTTTGCCCAGGAATTTGGATTGCACTTTTTATGTGCAGCTCTGGGAAGGGGCAGAGGGACAATTATGCAGCCGTTTAAGTAGCAAGGCAGGCACATTTTCAGCGAGCTCTTCCTAGCGGGAGCTAATTCAATGCGAGGAAAGCACGGGGATAAACAGCTCCATTCGCCAGTAAAAGGATTGTCACATCTGGAATTTACACAAGTTACGAGGAGCCAGGAGCCACTATTTTGTTTTGCTCACACCGCGTCATAAAACATGTTAGCACTTTAAAAGCGTTGCGAAGCAGATGCACACAGGACAGCGTCTCCCAGAACCCTGCCGTGCCCTCACCCTCCCCTGCCCTCGGCAGGGGACACCGGGCTTGGCCTCGCGTCTTGCTCAACGCCCTCAACTTTGCTCCAGCCCCTGGGAAGGGAGGTTTTTGGCCTCCAGCACAACAGGCTGGCAGTCCCAAGCCACATCTCCACGTGACAGCCCCGGGGGGGTCCCGTGCCCCCCACACACCTTGCAAGGGATGCTAGCCTCCCCCCCAGGCTCAACCCACATGGAGGAGGACTCAGTCACTGATCGCTTTAAACTGATTTCGAAAAGGTTGGCTGCGCTTCTGTGGGGTGTTTATTTCCAAGTGCTTTCTGCATTCATCCAGCCAGTTTTCCACTGTTTTGCTTTGGGATTTTTGCAGTTGCAAGCTGTGAGTGCTCCTCCTGCAAGAGCCTCTTCACTCATCCCTCAGCATGCTAACGATGCCAGAGGTGGTAACAAGTCCCATGGGCTGAGCCACACCTGGTTCCCGTAGGAAGCCCTCATCTTCACCCCAACAAAGACTCTGGGAAGCATCCTGCGAGAAAGAGTGGTGGGATACAGGTGCCCACAGGCTGGACCAATCCTGTCCAGTAATGGTGGAAATAAAAAATTAAGGGGGAGAAAGCTGAGGCCAATGGCATTAGCTATTGCTAATGGCATTAGCTGAGAATTTCACCTTTGGTGCTTCATACCCGAACATAGCTTTTAAGGATGAGCAAGGCAAAAGCCAACAGCCCACCTTTTCCAATTTGTTTTTTTTCTCATTTTGTGTCACCAAGCAGCAGTTACCCAAGAAACCTGCTGCCCACTGACTTTCATGAAGGACCGACCCAGCCTGGGTAGGAAAACAAGTATCAGCACAAAAGTCATCTCTTGGCCTGCTGTGCCGGTTGTGAAACACTGTGCAGAGGTAAAGGCCTGCAGGTTCCCGTGTGGAAACCCGGCCGTGATTTACACCTCCTCCTCATCCTCCCACCAAGGGATGAAGGGCTGCCTCTGGGAGGCTCACATCACCCGGCAGAGGACCGGCAGCATCTCTGCTCTCTTTGCTGCCTGCTGGCAGGGCACAAACCCAACTTTTGTGAGTCATCAACCTAGCCCATCCATCAGCGGTTCCACTGCCTGGAGTCCCACCAGCACTCACAAATGCCTGTCGGGGAGCAAAACTCGCGCCAGGGATGGCTCCCCGCAGCGGGATGCTCAGCACCGGCCCTGTGAGGGCCACGTGAGATGGGGAGAGTCGGCCGCCTTCTGCTTCAGCTCTCGTGACTGGCTGGAAAAGCGAAGTGAAAGAGCATAACGGGAAGCTGCAAGGTCGCACTTTGCTTGTAACACTATTCCTCGTTCACAGGCTTTCCTTTTTTTTATATATTTTATCATAAAGTGTTATTTTTTATATTCTCATCAAGATAACACTGTGTTATCTTGTTGAGAAAGATGCACCAGTTGAACTTCAGCTTTGTTAGTGTGATGCAGAAAATGATCCTACATCACTCTAACTAAAATTTAAAGCCCCTCGAGGCAACTTGGTGCAATTTTCCTATGAGCACAGGCTCCTGCCACTTTAAGATTAGCAGCTGAAAGAAAAAAAAAATTAAAGTGTCTTCAGAACCTCCATCTTTAGATACCAGATAAGTGGCATAAACACTCGAAGTAGTGTGCCCAGAACCACTGGCAGTTTTCTGTTAATTCAGCCTGAAGTGCTGTGAAAATGGAGGCTACCTTCTTCCCAAGCTGCAAAGATGGCTTCAGTGAGTAGTGCTCAAGGCTCCTGAAAATCAGACCATGCACCCAGGGCCCTACATAACCCTCTCAGAGACTGCTTAGACCCTTTCTTTTCCCCCATTCTTAAAAGAGAGAAAGCAAACCCCGAAGCCTGAGCCGCTAAGCTGCAAAAGCATGCCTGAAACAGGCAGACCACTGAAAATGCACTGTTTTTTCTCCAGCTCTGCCTGCTTTGGTTTGTCAGTGCCTGGGAGTCCCCTTGTGCACACCTGGCTCCCGAGAGTGACCGTGTTCTGGCTGTGACCACAGGTACCCCAACAGCACGGACTTGCCTGAATGTGTGAGGGTTGGCATGGAATATAAACAGTAGCAAGCAGATGGTGTTTTAGGGTTAGAAAACATCCGGTTGATCAAATTTATGGCCAGAGGTTGTGCTTACAATTACAACTGCAGTCTCACTCCCTCCTCCTCAATATCCCACCAGCTCCAGGTAGGAAGAGACCGGCCGTGCCACAATGGCTCCAGCCCTCTGAACACCTTTTCCACAGCCTGGGCATAGCACCCTCAGGAAAAAAACCCAAAACCAACCAAAGCTGTTTCTCAAAAGACACACTGGCATGAACTCTGCTCCCAGTTACACCTCCAAATGACGGGAGCTGCAGAAGCATAAGGAGGAAGAAAGTTTGACTTGAACAGATCTCCTCTATTAATCAGCGCAGGAGGATATTTATTTGCACCAAAGTACCAAAGACAAGCTAGGTATCCAAATACTTCTGAAGACCTGGGTTTGCCCAGCTAGTCAAAACTGACCTCACATTTACGTGCAGGGCTGGGAAGAGACTATGGAGGTACAGCCATCTACGCCGTATCTACGCAGCCCATTGCAGCAAGAGCAAGTGACCACAGTTCAGGAGCCTGGTCCCATGCTCTACAGAGATATCTGCAATCAGTCCCTCAATATCTTGCGTTCTTTGAGATCCCTTTCAAACCCTTTATAAGGCTGTTCAAAAAACCTGGAAGTCTTTACATGACAAATTCCACACGCTGCATACACAGACATATGATGGTTTTAAAAACTGCTGAAGGAATAAATTCACTGTATCTTGATTCATGTTCTGCATATGGCATGGTGCTCCCAGCCTAGATGTATGAAATAAAACAATAGCTTTATTGTATAATAGGGCTTAGCATGAAGAGGCCCTCTATTTTCTACTCTGCTTTCACTGATGCCCTATCTTTCTGGGATAAAGCCTTCACAAACTTTCAGTTTGGGGATACCAAGCAGATTTATTCTGACACCCTTCTCTGGGGAAAGTCTGTAACTCCCAAAAGATGGGCCATGGATGGATGCAGCATCAGTGCAGTCACAGCCCACTGAAGGGCATTCACTATCACCCATCCCAACTGAGCTAATTAATCCTCGATAGCAATGGCTTATTTTAATTGTCTGAACTCTGTTAAGGCAGGACCGAATCCCCTTAACTCCTCTAATTCTAGGAGCTGGATTTTCAGTTCTCTTCATGGCTGGTTTTTTTCCTTTCAGTCTTTAACTCTCTGCACTAAGTCACATACTGCAGACCATACCTTGGGAAAACCTGTATCTGCAGGTCCCTGTCCTGGCCAGGCGAAAAGCTGCTCTAACTTGGAAGACGGCCCTACTTTGACGGTGTCCCTCCAGAGGTCCTTTCCAACTGAAATGTCTCTGAGATGAAGGCATTATACTACTGAAACAGGGAGAAGCGGAGCCGAAGCTGCATGAAGCTGGGCTGACCCAGAACACGGCTAGGGCACTCGGCTCCCCTGGGAGCCCGGAGATGGCTGACTGACACACGGTCTCCTTGGGGGCTGCTGATACTCAGCAATGGGTTAAAAAAGATAATGCCATGCCAATAGGCTTCAGGACCAAGTGACCACTCCTGAAAATGCCAGCTGATAGCGCTCACCCAGGGCTAGGCAGCGAGGGAACTGGCAGAAGCACAGATGGTGGCTCCGATCTCCCCATTCCCAGATCTCTTCCTTTAGCCACAGGCTCTGTGGTAGAAATTTAACTGCTGCAACTTTATATAACAATTATGTCACCACTGGATTTCAGAAAGCACCTGCAAAATCCAGTTAACTTACCACACCAAATAAAAGAAAAAAATAAGTTACTTCACGTGAGAAGATAAAACAATGGCATTATTTTCAAGAGTGAAACCTTTACGGTTTATATTTAAATATAACTCCCTTTTTAAGCTATTAACCTAACTTTAATGCAAATCCTTGAGAACTTTAACTAATATTCTCTAATGGGAAAATGTAAATGAGAAATTTCCAAAGCAGATAACAAACTGCTTTTACAAAGAACAGAAGGTATTTTGTCCACACCACAAACGTTATAGGCGATCCAGCGAGGGGCTAAGCAGACACAAACTGTGCACATTTCCATATGAACTGGTGTAAATCAGAAAGAATTCAACGGGTCATTAAGTGTAACAGAGATCTAGGTTTTTGCTCTGGCTGTAGCTTATTCAACTATGGCTTTATATTTAAATACTTTTACAGTATCTTTCACACTGGGACTTTGGGGCTCCCAGGCAGTCAGTGACGCAATTAGATAAAAGACCAATTTAAGGGCTATTTGACTTTTCATCCTTACTTCTTAGTGCCTTGCTTTTGTGGGTTTAAAGCATAATCTTTTGACTAATTAAATACATATGAATATTCTGTTGCCTGTGTAATGAATATATAATAAGACTCGGGAGAAAGATTATGTGCTCTCCAGCTGATACTAACACTTCAGCATAAAGGTACCCCAGACACCACTAAATGTAACCTATGAGCTTCTGCTAATAACATGCTGCCTCTGATCTCCAGGGGATTATCTTACTCTGGAGCTCTTATAGGAGCCGTATATTGAAAGGGGCCTGAAACAGATACCCTGTAATTTATGTCCCTGCTCAGTGCCTCGGTGAGGAAAGGCGGCCTTTGCTCCAAATTGTAAGGGTTTCTTTCCTTCTCTTTTCTTTGGTTCTGAAGTTAATGCATGTGATCTTCAGGGAGCAGGAGGCTGCAAGGAACCTCTGGGTGGTTTCAGGGAAGAAAGCGTATTTTGTTGCCCAAGCTCCATCTTTTTTTTCATGTCCAGGACCACTTTTTCCTCCAAAATTAAGAAGCATGGCTCTGCTTTATCCTCACCAGCACATACTTTGTAAGCAGTGCTACCTCCCAGTGCTATTATTTGCTATACTTCATAAATATCAGACTCCTTTTCCTTTCCTCTACTTGGCACTTTTCCCATCACTTTTAGGTTGCTGGGTTTTGTTTTTGTTGTTGTTTTTTAACAGCGGTTACCCTCCCAGCCACCACATGATAATGCTTTCCCCCCTCCTCCTCTGTGGTTAGACCAGCTCAGACAACTAGATAAATATTGTGGGGAACTGACCCTTAAATATCAGGTTTGCCTGTATTTTTTCACAGAGGTCTTTATGCTTTAAATTGTAGGTGGTCTCCTTAAGACAGCAGGGAGACGAGCCTGATGTAGCAAAAGGAGGGGAAAAGAAGCAGCAGAAAAATCCCCTCAGGATGTTTCCTGTGGTAAAACAGAGTAAGGAATATTTCAGTAACAGTAAGAAATATTTCAGGGCAGCTCCAGACAAATTCAAATCCAAATCTTCTGTGAGGTTCAGTGAACTCTGCAAATTGTGCGTTTCCTCCAAAACCCCAAGCCAGGCAACTAGAACTTGATTTTGGAGTGAGTAGTAGGGATGCTGGCGTTTCTGTACCCCTTGGCAGTTGTGAGGAAGGTTGGATGGGGTTTTTTTTAAGACATCTGTTTTTTTCAGAGCAAAGTTTGCTTGAAAAAACAGTGGTCTAGCTATTGAAAATCAGCCTCTATCAACCAAATCTAGCATTACCCTCAAGTTAACACAGCAAATCATGGGGTAACATTGCAGTTCAGTCACTTTTCCATAGGCTCTATCTCCTTAAATAACTTCCTTCAGTAGGAGACTGGCTTACTTTTTTTCTGTTGTTTACATTGTCAATAAAACATGTCCTCTGCTGGCATTGGGGAGAACTGTACCAGAGAAGACATAGGACCTATTTCAGTGTACTTGATCTCCGGATTTCATCACACGTAACATGCTTCACTGCAATTGCTTTACTTTACCCCTTGCTCAACACAAAAAGGCACCCGGACTTCAGAGTTTCATATCCGTGCCTAAACTTCAAGGTTGACATACCTGAATGCCAAGAATGAAGTGCAGATCTCATTTACAGTCCCAAAAGCAGGCAACTTGGAAAGTTTGGGGATGAAGCAGGTACTTGACTAGAGAGTGCTGTGTTGGTCCCAGCTTATGTCGACCAACTCAAAGTAAAACTGCTCTAGTCCTGGGGCCACAGGTAGCCAGGTTGGCCCCAGTGCCACCCCTCTGCAGCGCACTCCCAGCCGTGGTGGAGCTGCTCCGTGCCACTCACTGCATTCTGCTTGTGAGGCTTTAACGGTTGCAGGTACCTGACATAGGCTCGCATCTGCTGGGACCCTTCATTCACTTTTCTCAAAGCCCTTTCCTTTTGGGAAGGAAAACCCAAAGTATCTGCCTACTCACATGGAAATATGCCACATATCTCAATCAGAGCTGCTGAGGCAGATTGCTAAATTTAATTACCAGTTCTAAGGGCTGAGACTGTGAATGACAGGTCAATTCATGCAGTGAACTAGCAAAGATTGCTGATAAATACTTTCTAATTGAAAGGATGATAAAACACCTATTAGTCACTGAGGAGCTTAAAGAATGAGTTAGTCCTGGGGTATTTTTACACTACAAAGATCAAGAAGTGCTAATCTCGTCAGCACTCTGCCATCATTTCCTACCAGCCTAGTCACTCAAAAGGTTCAGGAAGGATCGTGACATTGCAGGGGGTGACCAGTCACTGTTTCCTCACTCCTATTAAGGAGATGAGTAGAAACAAGCATTAGCAGTGTGGATGAAGTCTATTGTACTCTGGAGAACACAGATATTTTTGTGAGTTAGGAAAACAACAAAGAACAAAAATAACCTCTTGCACACAGCTCCCTTGGAAAACTGGCTGTATTAACAACATGACATATCCTTTGCACACCACCTTTTAGCCCAAAGCATACAGTGGAGGCTAGTGGGCATTAGGAGTCCAGGTACTTTAAGGCCCACCTCCAGCAACAGCAATGATCTGCTGTATACAAGCAGTTTTAAACTCAAAGGCTGGACTTTGCCCTAGAAAGACCACTACATAAGCATGTGTAAATTTTTTCACCAACAAGGCATTAGGACAGTCATTCTGGCTGGAGGACACGGCAGTTATACAGGATGAGAAATGCTCTTAAATTGTCATAGCAGGAAAAGCCACCAGAGCGGCCCAGCAAAAGCCCTGTGCATAGAAGTGACCCAAAAGTTACCTTCTGCAGCATTAAGTGACACATCACCCGCTGCTGGGAAGGCCCCAAACCAGCCACCACCCATCAGCAGGAACCTCTGCTGCCTTGTTTCCACGCTGTGCAGCCCTGGATGAAGTTTTTCAGCGCACTCTTTCTCTTTCCCTTCCTGTTCTTTTGCCAGTCTTTTTAGACCATGAGATGTTCAGAGTGAGACTGCCTCTCACAGCGTATTTGCTCTGTGCCTAACACAATGGGTTACAGCCCTCACTTAAGCCTCTAGGTACTGCTGTCATACAAATAATAATTCACGACACTTACACACCCTGCATTGCTGAAATGTAGCCACACTGGAGTTAAGGTTGGGACACGGCCAAGTGACACAAGCCACGGAGCACGTATGAAGTAAAGTTTTGCCAAAGACAGAAGGTCAAGCCATTTTTACATCCTTAAGGAGCGGACATCACCTTACACATTAGGATGTGCCTTACTTTCCCCTTTCTCCCCCACCAACATCCACACAGAGTTCTCACTACATGGTATTTAAGATCTACGTTGTGAAGGCCAAGGTTTTCCAGGAGGTTGCAGCACTCCTAAAACTGTTCTTTACATGTTTAACTAGTGACAGATTTACTGTCCCCACATCAAAAATTGTGTAAATTCTTTACACAAAATGCATTTCCCATGGAAATGAGTGTGCCTGGCTGGCATATCTGATTAGAAGGTGACATGAGGGGAGAGAGAAAATAGTTGTACTAACCAGTGTGTGAAAGTAGTCCAACTATGGCATGATTAGTGGTGCTTGTAGTCATGGATTCAAATAGTGTAGAATCTTGTAAAACTGTAAGACCCTGTTCCTTCAATTTCAGATCTCCAAACTCTTGAAAGTCCAGATCAGTCAAGTTGTGCTCAATATGGTTTGCCTCAAGCCAAAAGCTTCAGGCTATAGACAGACGCCCTTCTTGGTAGTCAGATGTACAGGTAGATATTTTGACTGAAGTGCACGAGGCAAATCAGGTCAGCAGCTCTGCCAGTAAATCTTAGAGATGTAACTTGCAGAGAAGGGACAGTGATAACCAACTGTGGGCAAAAAATTCTTGCAGCAGCTGGGTCTAGAAAATATATTAATTAGTAGTGCAGCGTACAATATTACACTAACATTTAAAACAAAGAGTCTCATTTAGTGCCTGGCCACAAACAAAGGTCATCTCATGCCACTCACTTGACAGCACACGTCTCAGACCTCTTCTCCATACACTCTCCACACGTTATAATTATGTACCAAATATAGCTGAATGCTACTTTTTTTTTTTTTTTTAAATTTATGTGGTCTCTAAGAGTACTATCCCTGCTGTGCGGGTACCTGTGCTGGTATAAAACTGCTTTTTACTGACAAAGTATATTATCTATCTAATTTGGGGATAAGTTGTGCCACTCTACATTCATATAAACTCCTATGCTCTCATTCTCACTGCAAGATTTTCTACTAGGTATTTGGAAAAGTACACTTGCTGAAGCGGGCCAGTCCGCAGTTGTGGGCATTACACAAAACTTCAATATACATCCCAATAAAGGCTCCTTAGCCATTTTCACACATACTCTGGAATAAGGACACATATCTCAATGATGGAGAAGCTCCTCTCCCTCCCTCCACATTCTCATCATCAGTGAACATCCTTCAGATCAAAGATTGTTGTTTGATCCCAGGAAAAGGTTAACAGTGACTGCAGTGCTTAGGCAGTTGCTCCAACAACTATTCATAGGGCTGCACTGCAAATCAGATCAGGCAAACGATCCTTTTTTAAAAAAAATAAAAATATCTTTAACTTTCAGGGTGGGTTTTTTTTCTTAAAACACTTTCTCCAGCCAGCTGCAGCTGCAGCCTCCAACTAATCAAGCTGCAGCCTAAATTAGCATCCATTCAAATGAATAAGACAGATATCCCAAGTTTTATGTTTCATGCTTACTGCAAAGCTGAGCAGATGTGAAACATGTTTACAAATGCAGAGACATTTTGGGAGTTGCTGTGTTTGATGTCTGGACTTGTTTTGTACACACTCCTTATATTGCTGCAAGTTCTTGGAGGAGGATCCTTCCATAGTGACTTTACTAAATGAAATAAAATGAAGCCTCCTTCTGTTTAAGCCAAAGGGAACTTGGCTTAAAGCTTTTTTTTTGCAGTTGCAAGATAGCTCTTTAGCTTATATCTTACTGTGTCATCAGTAATTAGGCATGTACAGGAAATCAATCTCAACAGGGATGTAAGATTCAAAACCTGCCAGTAAGCATTAGATAACAGTTCTTTTTAAAATCAAGCTCTTCAAAATGATGCTTATTAGTGAAATACGGTGTCTGCGTCAAACTCCTAGATAACCTAACAATAATTAATTTTGTTCAAAAGAATAAGCCTGAACTGTTTTCGTGACCAAAGAAATACAGACCACTAAGATAAAGCCTGGCCAGAGTTCCTCTAGGCTGAGAAGTATGAATAGGCAGCATGACAATTGCTAGGAGGGATGCCAATGTAAAAGAAAACAACCAAACTCCTAACAGAAATTTAGGCCTGGAAAATGCATGTCAGCCTGTAAGGAACTCTGTTCCTGTTAACTTGGAGATTCAGGATGTCCTTACCAGGTGCAAACCACAAGGACCGCTTTCAAGGTATGGTATCCTCTGATGGTTGTTTGCATCAAAAAGTTTTCTCTGGTACTGCAGCTAAGATTTCCCACCTAAGCAGACAGGAAAACATGGTAAAGCATAGATATTTTGTGTTCATGTGTGTACTTCCGTATCTCTAGACTCACAAATGCATGCAAACACACACAGAGAAGGTCAAATGTGGAGTTGAAGGGAGGCAGTGTCAATCCTCTGATTACATGTCTGCACACGTAACATCAGGTTCAAACACTGAGATGATGTGAATTAGAAATGCTATGTTTAAGTCAGTAGAGTTAGACCATTTGATGCTGATCCAAAATATCTGCTTTAAGTATGTAGGCAGGGCATGCCCTCTTAAATCTGAGCAGATCCACTGAGTCAGAGGTAGTTTGCAAAGATCAGATCCACCCTTTTTTCCTTCAACCTGCAGCCTATTAATCCATAAAATTTGGAAAACAATGAAAACCCACTGCAGTTTATTATTAGATTTTGAAAGGTCCTGGAGACCGTTGGAGTTACTTGCAGGAGTTACATTAGCGAAGTCGCTCTAGCAACACAATTCTGGAGATGCAGTCAGCAAACCAAGACTAAAAAAACAAAGAACCCACAAATCAAGCCCACAAGGACACACAGCTTGTTTCATTGCTTCTGACAGCAAGGTGGTTTAAGCCCTGCTTTCCTTTGGGCATGTGTCCTTAGTGATTTTGTAACTGGTAAGGACCTATTAGATATTCTGAATTGGGGTACTGCCAGTAGCTATTGCTTTCAAGACCTTTACACACTGAGATGGGAAGAATGCGTCCATGAAATAGATACTGGACCATGTGTGTTTGTGCATGTGTGTGTCAGCTTCAGAAGCAAAAAGGCCTGAATGAGTTAGATCTGTAAACTTAGCTCCCGTTGGGAAAACTCCTCCTCCAGAAACCTTCTACTCTTTCAGAAAACACACATTCTTGATTTTCCAACTCTCCTCATCTTATACACTTTGTAAGTCCAACATGCAGTGAGATCAGTGTTTACACTGGCATAAAGGATTCCTACAACTACGGCATGAATGAGGAATAAATATCAAGACTGCCCCACAGATACACAAACTGATCTACAGGAAGGCCTAACATGCTGCTTAACATTCATGAATAACAGTGCACAGGTATGCGGATACATCTTCATCCTGGCTCATAATAGTTTTGACTTAATGACTTTATTTAGTTAAAATTCTTCTATAACATAGACAGAGGCACTGGAAGACACTTTGAAGTTGAACAGACATCACAATGCTCTGCCTCTCTGTTTCCATCTTGCATCCACATCCTGTGGTTTCACTTCCACATCCAAGTTGGAAAGAGACAGGACTGAAGTGGAAGATAAACCAGCAGCCCCTCGGCAGAGTCACTCTGATGGGGAGAGAAAGTTGGGGTGGGATGGAGAGCAGCTCAGAGGACACAGAGCTGACCACGGGTGGCTCCGCATTGCCTGCTGCACCCCTCGACGCTGTGCCACTGTTTGACCCCTCCACGTCCAGCAACAGGGATTTCTCAGATGAATGCTCCCACCCTGGAGCTCACTCCCCTTGGCAGCCCCTCAGACTTTGAGTCTAATGACCTTCAGGGCACTATACAAGCCTCATTCATTTTGCTTAACATTCAGTTAAGTGATTCTGGGTTTCTCCTGTAATTTACTCTGAGATTGAGGCCTCCATGGCAAACAGGAATGAGAAATAGGCTTAAATTTTTCTGCAGAAGACATCATGGCAGCAAAATCAATACTGTTACTCCATAAAATCTAAACCAAAAACCAAGACTGAAATGTATACAAGAAAACAACCTTAAAACTGATAAACCCAAAAACACTGTCAGGGGTCTGCAAAGAGTTGACTGCCTCTGCTTTTCTCCTTGACAAAGAAAACACTTCAGACACAGAACAGAGATACAGCAAAGGGCCAAATGAAAATGCACTATTTTTTTTTTTAAAAAAACACCTGTTATACTAAGGATGTAAAAAAAGTTTTTCAATTTCTTTTCTCTCTGAGCAATGGCTAGAGCTGCTGCAGAGTTATTTTGCAATTGTGAATACAAAAGGACATGGTTTATCTGGCAGTCAAGCTGCGGCTCCCATGCTGAAAAAGTCTGAGGACTCTGGCACTGGCATGCACATACCAGCTACTCCCTCGTGTGATCCTCTGTGCTGCAGCTCACCCATACTCCCTTTTTTTTTTTCCATATCAGGACTTTGTCCTAAAGTTTCTGAATGCCTTGCCCATGGCTTCAGATCCTCTCCCATCACAATGAAGGGACTGCATCAGGGAAAGACAGCCTAGCTAAAGGTTCATGTCCTAGATCCTAGGACAAAGTCAGGGAGGGAGAGAGATTTAAGGGATTTAAGGGATTTTAAAGTGTTCCCTGTAATTTGGCAGTTATTAATCATGTTCCAGATCTCTAAGGGCCTCCAGCTCCTTCATAACTCAGTATGTACCTGCAGAACTCCAAGGATTTCTGTGGAGCTGCATAAGGTGAAAAGAAAGAATACTGAATGCTTCCCAAAGTACTTCAAAGTTAATTGGGTAGATTATGCTGTTGAGGTTTGTTGAGCTTTTCCAATAATCCTGACAATTTACATGGACCAAAACAGGGCAGAGCTGGCTTTCAGAGTCAGCAGGGTTGGAGCACGTTGCATTTCCTCAAAGATAAGAGAGAGAATCATTTCACACTTTGCCTGGATTTGCAGTAATACTGGAGGTATGTGAATCATGATGACAAATGTTGCAACGCACAGCAGACTCCTAATTCAAAGTCTTCTCTTTATGAAGTTTTCCTATCTCTAAGAGAGTATGATGTAGCTCTTGGGTAGATCCCAGATGGTGGAAACCCACTTCAGCACGAACCCCACTAACAACCTTTGTGGCTGAGGTGAGTCCTCTCCTCCCGGGCAGACAGTGCAAACACAGCTCAACCATGCTCATCCTCCGTGGGTTGGACCTGGTGAGTGAGACCTGGAAGAAGGGAGATACGAGTACTACACTTTTTGTGCTGCAGCCACAGGAAAGGACAATCTGCTGCATGGCTAACTCCTATTAACTCAGCCATTAATGGTGCATCCATTAGGCTTTCAGCTTTGCAGATTTTCAGTCTGATCCCTGGTAAGGCAAGATAGCATTCAGCACACATACAGCCTCACCATTTTGGGGGAACCAAGAAAACCCCTGCATCTTCAAAATCTAGATCTGCATCCATATTTTGTAGCTCTTGCCCAGCCATGCTTTTCATTAATAGTTTTGGAAAATACCGTTACAAGAAGAGGGAAAAATCAAAAGTTTCCTATTCTGCATGATGAAGGTCCCACTTGGGAAATCACCTACCCCACTGTCCCTGCAAACAATATGCCAGGCATAAACATTTCACTCAGCTGAAAGCAAAAACAGATCCTTCTGCTAAACCTGCAGTTCCAGCAAAACATAAAAGGCTTAAATGAAGTAGAGAGGCCAACAATGAACTCCAGCGGCATGACTAGGTGCACTGCTGGGGAGCATAGGGAAGCAGAGGTGGAAATCATTTAGCAAGAGTACGTAGTGGGAATTTGAGTGACTCACAGGAGTAGAAGCTTTCCTGATTTCCGACCATAGAAAAACGCCCTTGGCCCCGCACCACGGTGTGGGTGCACATACTGGAGGTGTCTCAGGTTCCAAGTGGCAGAGGTGACCATGGGACACCTGGGCACCCCTGGGACTTCTTCCTGCCCCTTCGATTCCCAGGCACAGCAGCAGGACCTGCACATGCTCTGAAGAGCTGCCTGCATCCCTGCTGCTTCAGGCAGGTGCACATGGCCAGGAGGAGGCAGGTGCCCCCCCCACGGGGCTGCTCAGGGGTACACTCTTGCAGGGAGAGGTACGCTGGCAAGGGGATCAGGGCCTGTGTGTTGCTGTGAAGACAACTTTGATCTTCTTCCATCTTCTGTAAGAAGTAAGGTGGTGGGAAGGTCAGAGAAGGAAGAGGAGATCACAGAGCATGTAAGCACCCAGAGGTATTGCCCACCACCTGGGAATCCCCCAAACATGGGAGAGGGCTTCCTTTGCCAGAAAGCTCAGCCAGCTGTTTTCCCAAAGGGCTCTTTGGGGCTACAAGTATCTACACATAACAAGGAGCATCTTTTAGCCTGCTCTGCTTTTTATTAAGGACTTGGTAAGCACTTTCTTAATTCATTTAATGACCTCTTTCCTTCATTTCCCAAACCCAGTCACACACTGAAATCAGACTGACCTCAGTAAACACCAAAAAAAGAGTATCAATCTTTTCATGGAAAAGCTTGGCATTATTTCCCAGTTACAACTGCAGAATCCTTATGGAAGAAGCCAATTAAGCAATAAAGCACAATAAAGTACAGCCTATTACACTAACATAATAATTCACACCTACAGTATTGCTACTAGAATCACACCTGCAGTGTTACATAAAGCCAAAAGCCATGAACCATTAAAACAAGCTAGCCGGTTTATTATTACAATATAATTTGTGCCTGGGGATATACTGCAGAAATTATAAAATATTGATATGTATTTTTATTTGAGTGTGAACAAAAGTCTGAATTTTAAAAGGGAAATGATCGAGTGGTTTAAGAGTAAAATCAGATGGAGTGAGATTAATTTAAAACTATACAAGGCAAAATGCTGACAAGTAGCCAGTGGGGTGAGGGTCTGCAGCAGAAGAGGAAAGGAGTGGATGAGGTGACACCATGGCATCTCGCATCTGCTCTGTGGCCTGCTCTCATGGGGCAGGTACTCAGCTGACCTTCGCTGGCAGACCTCATTGAAGCCAACAGAGCTATTATGTACATAGACCTAGCTGCTGGGCTGGAAGTAATTTGATGGGAGAAAATTAAGTGCTTAGTCACAGTATTTGCATGCATTCCCTTTAAAACATGTCCCAGTGATAACTATCATAATTATACTTCCTTGCTCAGATCGCTTACAGAGGAATTAGGCTGCCATCGTCCATTCTTGCTCTGTGGAGAGTTTCAGCTGAGTTGAAGGCATGGGACATGCCACTGCTCAGCTGTGTCAGCAGCAGGTCACCCCATCATAAAGCACTCCCAAACAAGGAAGAACTAAAACTGGCAGATCCATAGACAGTAAAGACTCCCTTTCTCATGAAAGTCCCCAGATCTGCTCTTTTCTTATGCCTATGGCATGAATGGGGCTGGACGTTCCTATTTCAGTTGGTTACTAACAGAACCAGTTGCAGGATATAAACGAGGGAGTTGAGTGGTGCTCTGGTACTTGGGATACACATTTTCCTTTCAAAATTTTGGCAAGCCAGAGAGCAGATGTAGCCTGCTCCTGCTCTAACACCTGGTGGGTACTTGGGGGGTGGGAGAGTTGCATGCCAGTGTTCATTGTTAGTGCACCTGTAACACAGTGCCTGAAGCCTTCCCTGGTATTACAGGCAAAATAAAGGCATTGCCCATTCCCATGCAATGTCTAAGAAACTGTACTCCTTTGGCAGGCTGGGACCCTGACTAACAAGCCCCACAGCTTCTGTGTCTCCTCATCAACCTGATGGCCTGAGGCGGGTCACCTCAGCTCCAGTATTGCATCCTCCTCGTGCCTGACCTCCCCTGCATCCTCTTTCCTACCTATCTAAAGAGCTGCCCTAGAACTAACCTTCCCCTCCCGCTGCTCTGACCTTGTCCCTGGGTGCCCGGGAGGCGATGGGCACGAGAGATCTGCTGTATAAAGGCTGCAGCCACCTTTGCTGGTAACACTTTAACTCTGAGCAGCCAGGCGGGCAGGCGAGAGGTCAGGACGGTCCCTACATCACCTCTGCTGACTGAGTCCATTCCTCCAGAGTGGCTCACCAAGGTCCCTCGTACAGCCAGCCCCCTGCCACTGTTGTAAACCCCACCAGCATCCATCCCGCCCTTGTCCTAGCCGGCATCCCCGATCCCCCCCAAGCACCTTTGGGCCAATGTCAAGCCACGTCCCTGTGCCCTGGGTGGCTCCTCTGAGATCTCCAGATCGTGCCAGTCTCCAGGAGTCTGTCCACATGCTAAAAAGTCCAGGAGCCCACCCTCTCCATGCAGAGCTGAACACAGAACCTGGTGGAAACACCATAAATTACAGCCCACAGAGTTGCTCAGGATTACTGCTAATTAGTTAAACAAACCTTTCCCGCTGTGATTTCTGTAGAGACTCAGTGGTCCCAGCCTCCACCACTTCAGCAAAGGTGCTGAGAAGTTTTCAGTGGCACTTGGCTCGAAACTGGGCTGTCTTACAACATTTTTCTGAAGTACTGTTTGCTTTGGCCTGTGGCTTTCTGCGTGCAAAACAAAAACCAAACCAAAACACAACACAACAAACAAGAAGATAATTTCTAGGAACAAACTAATGGCTTTAGGGATCAAGTTGGGGGAAGGGGGTGAGAAAAAAAGCAGTGGGAGCTGAGGGACTTAAGAAATGCCTGGAGCATGCCCAGAGCTTGTGCTAAAATGAAAAGGGGTGAAAATGGGTCAGATCTTTTTTTTTTTTTAAATTTGTATTCTACCTGTTTAAGGGACTCCTTGAAAAGTTGTAACAGCCAAAACTGTGCTTCACAGCTCTGAACACTGAAGGGAAGTAAAAGTAATCTCATCTTTCTCTGCTTTTTTTGTGAAATGACATCCCTTTGCAAAAGCACAGTGCTGTGCTCTATTCAGTACCCAAGCTGTACTGTTAAACTACCACACATACATACAATTAATTCTAAAACCTAGAAATACAGGGGAAGCCGGGGGGGGGCACTCTATTTTTTTTAAAGAAGCCATTTCTAAAGATGTGGCAAGGGGAAGAAAAAAAAAGGCAGAAAGACACATTTTATATTAGGACCAGATGTGGAAAGGGGGAAAAAATTAGGTTTGTGCCAACCAGCATCGAGAGGAATATTTTATGTTTCAGCTTCGGAGTTGAATCTGCAGCACGCCGCACCACATGCTGATATCCGTCAGTCTGATGACTACGGCGTATTAGCAGCATAACACTCCTGCCAGCAGAAAGAAGGGAGTTGGTAAACTAAAAGCAACCTCTTCTCTCCGTCTATTACAGTATAACCTTTTGGACAGTTAGTGAAAACCAGTTCAAACTCTGCTGTCGTCCAAACTTCAGACCCATTGAAAAGCTTGCCTTGGCCCCAGGCCAAAGTCCAGTGTTTCATTACCAGTCTCATGTCTTTCTGTCCCTCGCCTTCCATTATCCACTTATTTTCTTAGCTTTTTAGAAGAAAAAAAAATAATAAAGCATCCTTATAGTACAACAACTATCTTAACAAATTCTGGTACATGTCGTGGACCTCGTTAATTGATTCCACATCCAAAACACAAGACTTTGGGCTATTTTTGTTGTTCAAAGCTGTACATTGGCCAACATCCTCTGCATATAATTAACCCCCTATTTCCATGGAATCTCTGCATTAACTTATTACAGACTTGGCTGGTAATGAACTCCCGGGAGAAGTCCACATACAAACACTGGCCATTGGCTTTGCTGCCCACGTGGATTAAACAAAAATTAATCTCATCTATTTGGTTATTCATTTGGTGTCTTTAAATTGGAGGCATTTTTCTGCTTCGTTTGATGCACACAAAGAAAGAGGGATCTGGCTACTGAACTTTATCCAGAAACATCCATGTGTGGAGCAGATTAATGGGAACTTTTCATACCCATAATAGCTTTACAGCAGCGAAGTAGAACACGCAGTTCTCCCTGGGTGACTATAATGCTCTGGGAGACAGGGAAAACAAATGTGGCTAGAAGATACTAATGTTTTGCTCATCAAGCACTGTGTAGTTTAGACATCATTAAAATGACATGTTTAGAACTGAACCTGGGAGGAAACTCAGCTACCAGGGGTGGGTTTTTTAATGCTTTTTTTTTTTTTTTTTTGGTGCAGCACTGAAGCTTTTGGACACTGAAATAAAAAGAAGGATGTGACACATAGAGATGTCCCAAAGCAGCTGCTGGTATCAAGTGACCATATGCAAAATGGTGAATGGGAACTGACAGGCAGGCTAGTAAGGAAAAGCAGCAGCAGCAGCAGCAGGGCTTACTGATTCCCCCTCTACCTGCTTCCCGCTGGAAATGAGGAAGAGAGCAGAACAGTTATTTTTGTACCACTTATAACTTAACTGGTAGTGAGAACCTGGCTGGAGTCCAAGAGAGCAAGGTCCTTCTCTGGGCTTTGCACTGACCACAGATCAGTCACCTTACTGCTGCTTGCCTCAGTTTCCCCATGGGTTAAGCCAGGGTAAGAATAACAGCATCCCCTGGAAAATGCTCTGAGAGCTACTTACTAGGGGAGAACACTGTAAGTGGATAACTCTAAATGAACTCACTTCTCCCCTGCCTCCTCCCTACCTCATCAAACTCCTCCTCAAAAAGAGGGTGGCTCTTGGGTTTGGGGGTTACAGTTTTCAACAGCACCCTTCTTCATACCGTGTGGGCATCTCCCTGGTCCATCAGGCTCACACGGAGGTGTCCTCAAGAGGTGTCATAGGGCCTCATGGTCTCTTCTCCCTGCCACAGACACAGAAGCTACTTCCTGGCATGAATTGACTTTGTCAGGTTAAAAACATCAAGGTCAATCCAGCTCTGCTAAGGAGCCTCCTCAGCTAGGCCCTTCCAAATTCATGGTCTAATTTTAGTGGACAGTACTAGTCCAATTTCTCACATGAGGTCCCAGCATAGCAGATCTGCCTTTCCCGTGAACACCCCTCCCTGCCTCTCACGTGATTTTGGTCCCATTTAGGAAAAACTCATTACTTGGAAACGTATTTATGCAAATTTTCTGTTGGGGGTAGGCGCCTGTGTGCTGTGAAAGCCCACAGTCCTGCCTAAGTCACCTTCTTGTACAATACTCCTGTAGTTGTTGTAGGACCTTCTGGAAGAGGAGCAGACCTGGCCACATGCTTCAGGGCCCTCGGGATTTCCCTTGGCCCAGACAAGTGCTCCTTTTCCTGCAAGCCAGGGATGGAACTCCTCAGGGATCAGGACCTTGAATCCACCCAGGGGGTGGCCTGAGCAGCCTGGAGGACCATCTGCAGTGCAGCCACCCCTCACACATCCCCGCCTGCCAGCCAGGATCAGTGCAGGACAAAACCTCTGCCTTTTGCTGCAACACTGCCATTTCCAGCCTGAGCTTTTCAGGCTCACATGGTACTCACTCAGGTGACTAAAGGCTGGGGCAGCAATTCCCTACCTACCAGCACCCAAGCCAGCTGGATTAACCTCACTGGCATCTGCCTATGTAGGTCAAAGCCTTGGGCGGCCTTGCAGACATTGCTTTGACAAGCACAGGCAGATGGGCTCAGAGGAAGGCGAGCGTGGTGGCCCAGCTCCTGCTTGGAGGCATTTCTCCCCTCCTGCCCCCCACCTCTCTGGCCAGCATCTCACCCATGCAGTGGGGCTGGGGCAGCAGACAGCTGCTCCCCCCCATCCCCAGCAGCTGCTGTCTCCCTGCCACCTCTACATCCCACTGGTGTGGTGAATTACGTCAGCAGAAAAGCAGCTGGGGTTCACCAGTGTATGGCAAGAAGCAAAAATGGTCAACGTGCCACCTCTGCAAACGGCACAGCCCCCACAACACAGGGACCATGCATGGGTGAAGCCCCTTAGGGAGGAAGGGACTACCTGCCCCACACCCCTAGCCTTGCTGGAGGGGAGTGGCAGGAGCCCTGTACGCCTGTAATACCTATTATTTCAGATGTATCTGGACAGAAAGTGTTAAAAACTGCTGAGGGGCCCAGGAATAAGGGGGTTAGAGAGAGTGCTCACAGACATGGCCTTAAGTGCTCTTCATCTGAAAACCACCAGCTGACCCCTGGGTCGCACTGCCGTAGGCCTCATGGTGATGCCTCCAGGGTGGTATGTCCTGGGGTGCCACTGCCACTCATCTCCTGCAGATTGAAAGAGGAGTGACAGGACCATGACTGTGCATCCCATGCCTTCTGTGAGGTTTTCAGGCTGGGCAGACAACAGGCAGGCTTTGTTCACCCAGTGGAGGCCTCTGTCCACTTCTGACAGCCTGCCACAACCCACTGGCCAGCATCTCCTGCCAAACAAGCAGAAGAGAAGAAAGCAAAGGGTGTCCAGAAAATTAAAATCAGGCTTGAGGTTGAAACACAAAAGCCAGTGGGGACGTGGCTGAGACCCACCCACGTCTTCAAAGCAGCTTTACAAGTTCCTTTGCCACCAATATTTAACCAGTCGACCAGTTCATCTGGTCAGCAAGCATCTCCAGTCCTCCACGCAGTTGCTGCAGGGACATCAGCGCTGCTGAGGTGCACCCTGGCCAGCTGGAAATGCACTGGCACAGGTACTGAGGCCATGCGAATAGGCAGCAAGGCACAGGGATGGGCTAACCGTTCTCCAACAGAGCTGCCCCACTCGCCTTTTTCCAGATGCAGGGTATCTCTGGCTGGGTAACAGAAAGCAGAGCACAGCTATGACCAACCTAGGGCTCAGCAAGAAGAGGAAGCGAAGCAGAAGTGGCAATTATTTTTGTTTAAATGTTTACTGCATCTAAGCCAACATTTGAAGGACATTGCTGTCGTTGACTGTAAATAGTGCAAGATGGTTTCTGCAGGCAAACAAATCAGTTGGACATGTCCAGGCCCATGCTCATTACCAGCATGGAGATGAAGTTGGTGGGATTCTTATGATGCTGAATTACTAGGTTCGTTAAAAGCACATATTCTTACATACAAGTTTTTGCATCCAAGTGCAAAAAAACAGTGTGTAAGAATTGTGACTTTAAGAGCAGGATTGCGTCGAATCTACCAGTCTTTCTTTCACAGCTCCCATGAAAACAACAGTGTGATTGCCCTTTATTCAATATTTACTTATGCTTCTAAAATAGTGGGAAGAATTTCACTAATCATCCGTTTCCTTATGCTTCGCAAAGGAGCTGAAATAAACCCTTGAAAATTACAAGATGTTCAACAACTAGCAGAGGTCTGTAGGCAGTACCCATTAAATAATCAGCCAGCAGATTATGGCACAAAAACCTTTTCAAAGGGAACTCGATAGTAGACCATTGCCAAGGATGCGATGAATGAAAATTGCCAAGTTATCTCTGAGGAAGAATTTTGCTGCCACTGAAGTCAATAAGACCCTAGGGGAGAGATTTAAAGAATTCACTTCTCATTCAGCCTGAAGTGTTCTCAAAGCAGCTTGGATATCCACACTGAAATCCAAAGCCTCCAGATCAAGCACCCAAAATTCAGACCACCCACAGCTCTCACACACATGTTCAGGCCCCCCCCAGCAGAGTCAAGGGGAGCCTGGTGGATCCTGAGTTTCCCATTTCTCTGCTTCTCATATTTCCTGACCTCATGGAAACTACCCTCAGCACAGGAGGGAGCTGTGGGCTGGAAAGGAAGATGAGAGGAGAAAGCAACTGCTCTTCAGCTCCCCTGACCACCCTATGAGCCCAAGCAGCTTTACAAAGAAGAAGATGAACCTTGGGGAACCTGTGGCACAGGTGATTGCCTGGTGACAGTGGTGACAATCTGCCACAGAGGGGTCAGAGGCCCTCCACACGGATGAATCTTGCCCTTGGCAGGTCCCTCAGAGAGAAATCACATGTTGGAGGGAGGTTAAGTTGCAGGTTGCTCCATGGTGGGGTGCAGTATGTCTTCCTTGCCTCCATCTTCCTGGCAATCCAGTAAAGAGTGAGCCAATGGAACCAGTGACCTGGCAGCAGACTGGAAACCCTGGAATTTCAAATGCTTCCCTGCAGTTTAAAACTTGATGGCACACTCCAAATCCGGCATCCCATGTCCCTCATCCATTTTTATCATTATTCTCTCTATGGTGCTCTGGATGAAAGATACCAATCAATCTGTAATCATACACAAAAAAATGCTATAAAAAGTCACAATGAGCTTCTAGGACCCAGTATTTTCTATAAAACACATCCACTGTTTAAATTCAGGGAAGAAAAAAAGAAAATCTTCAGTAAAAGCAGACGATGCTCTATCAGGCAAGACTAGAACTTCCCAATTTATCAGAGCAGTGTCAGCTGGGATTTTAAAACCCAAACCCTACATATCAAAAAAATAAATTTTACAGCACAGCCAGGTTTCCAAAGGCTTATCCATGCAGTTGCAAGCCTTATGTAGACATGAGGAAGTTCCACGAGCTCAACAAATAACACGATTTTAAAGTGAGTTATTCAGGCCAGCTCTGTGAATGTGTATTTCATTTTCAGTTTATTTTGGTTTAGCTTAAAATTGACTTCAAGATCAATTATTCTGGTTTCAAATAAAGTTGTCCACCCAGGCCTTTGTAACCATTTTAAACTTTGCTTTCAGTCATGGAAAGCAGCTTTCCCACAGAGCATAGGACAGGACAAGTTTTGATTCACATCTTTGTTTATTTGAGAATTCCTGTGTGGAGCTTTTCTTATTTTAGAATAAAAACACTCATGCAGGGACTCAAGTAACAAGAGAGTTTGAGCCCATGTAATTATTCCCAAACATTTTGTGTGTATGCCAGCTTTGTATCACAACACCTGCTCTATATGCCAGTTCTACTGTAATGACATAACTAGTTGTAATAGGTTATTTGGGGATTAAAACCAAAACAAACAGGTATTATAAGGAAAAAATATTGCCACATGAGGGCATGCTTCATCTCTTTCAAAAGCTTGCCTTTTTGTCTCAGATATTTAAGGCAAGATACATTTTAAGACCCAGTTTTAGGAAAGGGAAAACTCGGGTTTTAATCAAGATTTGCTATGTTTCTTATGTACCAGTTAAGTGCAAAATTATCACAAACTTTGAAAAGAAATATTCTTTGCTCTCATCCGTGGATGTACTATTTCCCTGTGCTGACAGCAGCACGTGCTTTCGTCTTAGGGTGGAGGAGATGAGCTATCTGGAATTTCAATGCATAATACTTGGGTTTTGTACCATTTGGTACAAAATAACCACAGGACACAAAATTCAAACACAAAGCTACAAAAGAGATAAATTTTACCTTTTGTCCGATAGGAACAGTTTCCTGGTTGACCAGCCACACCAAGGTAAAGGGTGGTATCTCTTACTGTGCTCTTGCAAAAGAAGGGCAGGGTAGCGGGGTTCCCTGGGCTTCCCCAGCTCTTCCATCTCTTCCCAGGAATGATGACCCATGTGTCCACGCATCCCCCGTGTCCTCAGATCAGGAGATTGCTACCAAACTTGCAGTATACCTTTGTGGCAATTACTCAAATCACGTGGTAACCCCAACAAAGTCCATGTGTCCCCCACAAAGTCCATCTTTTAGGCAAAACTACCACCATCAGGCTTTCAGAGCCTACCAGGTCATTTGCGGTAAGAGCCCAGAAATGAATTAGGTCTGCAGATGGTACTGATGGGCAGCAAGAGGTTAATCTCTCCACCCAGAGAGCTGCACCAGAGTGGGAAGGATCCTCAAGGCTACAAACTTTCTCTGGTCCTCAAAGGAGGATTTTAGACCCATGGTAGAGTGATTAACAAGGAAACAACAGCATCCAAGCCTTTGAGTCACTAGAAGTAATTTTTCTTCCAGTGAGTCAGAGTATCTGCACATCCTTGCTTCCTGAAACCTGAGTACTTAAACACGCAATACTACACTTGAGTATCACATCTGTATCATGGAAATGATTCTCCAAAACATTAGGTTTCACCCAGCTCTAGCCAATATCCACGGATACTCAACATGCTACAGGACCTAGCCTCGGGGTGATTTGTTAAAATCAAACGGGAGGGTGTTTTCCCAAGCTCCAGAGGAGCAGGGTCACATGCCACGTTTCAGATATCTGCCACGCCTGACCTGGGCTCAGCAGACCCTGCCAGAGGAGTACCAGCTCCCGGAGCCTTTGTCCTTGGCTGCTCCAGGGAACAAGGAGGCTGCAGGGGCTCTAGCCCTGACAGCACCAGGCTGCACAATTTTGGCAGTCTGCGCTTGTGCTGACTAAGACCTTTGCACTGACAACAAGAGCCAGCTCATGGTGGAATCTTTCTTCGGCTTCTCCCTTTATCCCAGAGATGTAAATCCACTACGTGCGTCTTTCACCACCGCACCCATGCTCCAAGATGATTTCATCTTGCCATGGAAAAGACAGACAAAACACAAATGCTCCGATGCTTGTGGAAACAGGTGCAGTAAAAGCCATAGGCAGAGGGGTAAATAAGTTGAGAGACAGGCTTTTAATCCAATAACCTGAACAATATTGAATTCCCACATATTTTTGTTGCTGTAAACATGTTTTGATTATAAAATTAATAGACACCAGGCTTTATGTTCTCCCTGTAAAATATCATAGGAAAATGCACTGTGTTATTGGATAGAAGCATCCCCAGTAATCTGTGCTAATGGTGACTAAAGTTTTGCTTTTTCTTCTGTGATTTTACCAAGAGTACTTTTGAATTTATGCCTCAGCACACAAGTAACTGGATATTTATAAGCATCTGTGGGGCCAGATACTTGTGCTCCTGGACATGCAGACCCAAAGAAACAAGAACCCCAAACACCCACTTGTGGTTTAAGGAGGGATCAAGTTTCTCCCTAAGTCCCTTGCCAGGCCATAAACTACTTTTTTTGTGCACATCCTGGCTTCCCCACCAGCTTTTGCACCACAGGCTGAACCCATCCATCCCCTTCAGGCCACCACGGTCCCACTGAGCCCTGCAGCTCCCAGCAGGGCAACAGCCGGCGACTGCTGCCCACTGGCTCCTGCCTGCTGCCCCTTCTCCAGGGGCCTTGCCCAGCCACCCTGCCACTGGGACCTGGAAAGGCCGCACTGCAGTTTGCTGACAGGGCAGAAATGGCAGCTGGATCTCTCTGTGCCCACCAGAAATAAAAGAAAGGTCAGGGAGATGACCAGGCAGTCATTGCCTGGCCCCCAGCACACACAGCGGCAATGTTATCTGCACCTCTGAGCAGCCCAGGCTCGCCTGGCGCCGGGAGATAAAGGAATCATATTGTATCTTTACAGAGGGACAGGGGTGCAGGAAAGGCGGCCTGTGGCCCCGTCTCGGACCCAGCAGGAAAAGGCCAGAGAGCACGCAGGAGCAAGCGGCCCCAGGAACATGGGACAGCCGAGTCACACACGGCAAAGACCAGCCTGGCACGGGCACTGCGGGACGGCCTCCCACAGCTCCTCAGCCAAATGAGGGACTACGTGCAGGGACAAGCTCCAGCACCCGAGGAACAAGGAACAACCTTCCTGCTGAGCAGAAAGAGAGGGAGGTGCAGAGAGTGGGGGGAAAGAGACTGTCAGCCTGAAGAGCGCTCAGGGAGGGGAATTCAATGAGATAGAGCTGGGCAAAGTAAAATAAAAAAAAGAACAAGGTGAAAATAAATTGAGCTAAGTGAAAATAAATATATACAAAATAAATAGAATAGGATGAAGGAAAATAAAATAAATACATTTTAAATGTAAAATAGTGTGTTGAGGAGGGGGAAGGAGAACTAGCCGCATCCTCACTGGCTCTCCTGCCTCAGCAGCACGGTCCCATCCCAGGTGATGGAAGGACGAGGGTGGGTCTCACCGGGCCTTGTCCCCAGAGGAACACCACCCAAGAGACAGCTGCCACCACCCGCAGCGGCCGAGGAGGCTGCCCCAAGCCCAGGCGGGCAGTGAAGGGGCCTCCCCTCTCCCCAGGGCTCCCAGGTGCCGTCTCGCCCCGACTCACACGGCCATTTCACAGGTGGCTCTGGCTGGGAGTCAACAGGAACCTGGTGCCCCAGTCAAAGGCTGGGGAGGCTCACAGGCCACAGAAGACTCGCCGGCAGAGTCGGTGCTGTGGGCGCTCCCAGGAAAACGCAGGAATGGATTTTTGTGGCAAAGGAGGGAAAAGTGCTTCATTTTTCAGTTCATGGCCTCCCAGATTAGGCAGGAGGAGGACATCTGACATCAGCTGCCTGGCCAGGTGGCCCGTGCAGGTCTCTGCAGGAGACTGCTACCCAGCATGAAATCTCCAGGGAACACAATGAGGCACAGGAGATGTCCTCTTTCGTGGGCCCGCAATGTCTGAGGCACCAGTTGGCTCACCAGCTTCCCCAAAAGGCCCTGGTAGGACACACGCAGCAGGGCCAGGCTGCAAAATCTACAAGCCCTTGATTTCACCCAGGGCTTAGGTGGCATTTCTGACCAGCCGCTGCTCCAGTGGGTGGCACTTTAGCTCGTGGGCCAGCATGGGCGCTTGGAGGTCTCTCTACCAAAACTTGCTGTTATTTCACATCACTGCAAGCGTTGCCCATCTGGGAGGATTCCCTGATGGCTGGGAGGAAAGGAAACAACAACATCCCAAAAGCTTAAAAGGCAAAACCTCAGCAGCAGTCAGGTACTGTGAGGTTCCTTTGGTAGCACTGAAAATCCCATCCTAAGCCCTCAGGCCCAGCACAGGCAGGTTGTACAAGCTCACCTACCTGTGCACAGGCACCACTATCACTAGGACTTTTGCCCCATTTGCAACAATAAGTCTATTTATAATCATCAGCTTCCTGTTCCAGCTCCACCACCGGTGCTTGCAGCACCAAGGAGCGAGTGCTCCCTGAGCGAGCCCCTGGGGCTGCGAGTCTACCCCTTGCCGCTCACCCCCCCTCCTGCCAGGAGCCAGCCCCACAAAAAGCCTGCCCATCCCAAAGAGGCTCCTTCTGCTGCTCCACCGACCATCCGCAGCCTTGGTGGCATCAGCCACTCTCATGAAGCCACCAGGCTTCACATGGCTGCAGCCGAGCTGCGAGCACACGTTTTGCTTGCCTGATGGCTGGTAACCTGTGGCAGAGAGGCGGTGAACAGCTGGGTTGAGAAAGCCACTGCTGCTTGCCAAGTGTACGTGGTCGTCATAAAAAAAAAATGCTAGGCTTTCCATGGAGTGAGAGCTAAGCACGAGCTCCCACTTCAGCCCAGAGACAACCATGCCTGCTACTCTCTCTGTGGAGAATTCCTCTTTCACCAGAGAAGAAAACAGGGAACAGGCATAAGGAAAACAGCACATGGCAGCAATCATGGGAGAGTGGCAAACAGCCATCCTAATTGGTGGTCACAAAGCTGTCCAGCAGCTGCAGAGAGGAGCAGGGGGGGGAAATGAGCCAGAGGGAGATGGAGCAGAGGAGGAGGGGAGGAAGCTTTAAAGACGAGCAGATTGAGGGCAGCCTCTCAAGCAAGTCAAAACTCACTGAGACATGGCCATGACTCCCTATTTAGCAGGAGGCATCCATGATTGAATTAAAAGGAATAAAACCTGGACAACTAGGAATTCAAAATCCATCGGATTCATACATATGTAACAGGGACATTCATCCAAATAGAGGCCTGGCTGTAGCGCGCTGGAAACAAGTCACACTGCCTGGGAGGCTCACACAGAAAGCCTCCCTCCCGGTCAGCACAGGACAGTAGGGCGGGGAATTGATCGCTGTACTTGGGGAAAAAGCAGCCCCAATGTGAACGGAGGAGAAGATGAAGGAGTGTGTGTGGTGCCAGGGAAAGGACATCTCCCACGTGGGTGAGATGCCGGGGAAAGGGCACACTCTCTGGACCCTGACCCAGGGAGGGCAGGAGGGACCATGCTCCATTTTGCAGCTGAAACTCCACTCCTGGCACACGCTGCAGGGGACAAGCAGGGCTGCTGCCTGTGGAGCTGGAGCAGCTGGGCTGCAGCGCAGGAGACAGACAACGTGGCTGCCCAGGCTAGGATAGCCCCAGGAAAAACTTTAGCTCTCATTTTCTGGTCCAGAGCTCCTTCTCTCAGTGCAGCAGCATGGCTTTGACAAGAAGCTCCAGAAACCAGGAGGAACATGCGCCAGGATTGTGACTGACATCAGGAGGATGAGTGATGGAGAGATCACATCTCCTTTAGTCTCTACAATGGCCTGGATCCAGGTACGGACCTGGGTTGTAAACCTATTGCCACACATCACACTGGGCCCTTTCAGACCTGGATTAGTGGGATTCAAGTCTAAGAGAACCATGCCCCATCAAAGCACGTTACTTCTGCTCCACCTCCGCCTGAGCACTGGCTGAACCAATGCCCTTGTGCAGGGCTCTGCAATGGTATGCCCTGTACCAGAGTTGCTCCACAGGCAGCCCTTAGCAAGCCTTGGCATTTGATGTGAACCCCATTAGTACAGAAATGGGAAACCCACTTGGGTACTACTGGCTTGGGAAGCAAAATCATGGGATTCCCTCTGCCTATTGAACTACATTGGCACACCAATGAAACACAAAAACAATTCCTACCAAGACAAGTTTCCTCTCTGTCTGGCACAGCCTGTCATAGGAGTTCTGCAACCCAGGGTATGTCCTCACTGACACCTGCTCAACCTCAGAGTCCTCCAGGGCTTTGCACAAGCACAACTGGCTGAACTTTCCAACGAGGCAGAGGAACACAGGCATTCTTATCCCACAGGAATTGCTACGTCCCTGTTGACACAGAGGCTGCTAGATGGTGCTTCCAGAGAAGATTTCCCTCTCTCCTGGATGTGGAGGCTCTCCCTTGGGGCAGAAGCAATGGCTTCGGTCTACCCTGTCACCTGTGGCAAACATCAGCCAGACAAGGGGAGACTTTTATCTGGCAGATGGGAAGCAGGATGTAGCTGAAAAAAAAAAAAAAAAAGGGGAGCACACCTACAGCACATGACAGTAGTACGTGATATGTTCCAGAGATACGTGAAAATGACGGTTATGAAAGAGACAGGAGGGGAAGGGAAAGGAAAAAAAAAAGTCTTTTGGCCTGTGTCCAGGGGGAAAGGTTCATTTCTGTCATCAGACTTACTGGTTCAGCCTAGGGAGAAATGCAAACAGCATCAGGTCCTCCTTTCCCAGAGAGAGAAAGCAGGGTCAAAGGCAGCACTACCTTTCCTCTCCCTGTGCATGCCACCTGCCTCAGCCTGACCTGAGGCGGGAGGTTGTCCTGAATTGCCATTGTGGCCAGGTTTAAGGAGAACAGCAGTAGTCTGATGATCGCTGCATCATGTGGGGAATCAGAACTACTTTTGCCTCAGGCACCACGGTAAGCTCAGTAGGAACCAGTTTTCATGCATCAGATATATTACATGGATGCCACACATCCCATTTGGCAACTCCCTCAAGTATTGAAAGCTTCTGGACAAAGGGACTCTAAACTCTCTGGATCTGGCACAGCACTCGCTGGGCTTGAATTTAGACTTACATTCTTGGCCGGCAGCCCTGAGTGCTGGGAAGGAAGCATCCTTATCCCCCCCTCTCCTCCCTCCTTCCCCCTCCTGCCCCCAGACAGAAGGCGTATTGGATCGCTCCTCTCCGCGGGTGAGGGAGTGCTCTTCTTCTGGAATAACATCCTCTGCATGGGAAGCTCTGCTGGTCCTGCTCTTCTCCATCCACCAGGAAAAAATCTCTGCTGGAATGCTGTTCTGCTGGAATCAAAACACATCACAAAATCCAGCTGATTTCACCAGGATTTCCCTTAAGAAGAAAATCAGGAAAACACAGAGTTCCAGTGGTGGTGGAACATTTTTCAGCATGTTTGAAGTGCAACTTAGCTGCTTTTTTTTCTAATTCCAAAACTACTTTCATTTTAATTTTATGTCTGTTTCTATTGCATTAGGTAAGCTACAAAACTCAAAATCAAAACTTCCAGTTGATCCAAAACAGAACAAAAAAAAACAACAAAAAGGAGTTGGGAGTGAAAAACAATAAGATTTTAAGATTTGCCAAATCAAATTCTGAAAAGTAAAAATCCTCCACAAAACCAAACCTAAATCTAATTTTTCACCCTTTGTACAAATGTTAAACATTATGTGAATATAATTCTCGACCTATGAAATCTCCTGGTGTAGATAAGCTTTTAGTACTAGGTAGGATGGAAAAAGTGTTCTACTGTGTAAAAAGCTGTTATAAAAGTGTTATAACTCCAGTAAGGGGTTCTACCAGTACAGCATCTAAAATTTTTAAAGTGTATATATTTTATCACCAATAAAAGTATACAGCCATGGGACAAGCTATCTGTACATCAGGATTTACAGATTTAGTAATTATATAATCCCAAATGATACTTCCCAGCATCAATCCTCTAGACCACAGGACTTTTCAAAACAGGGAAACAACTTCAGCACCTTATTAACTGTCTCCTTATGTGCATGTATGCAGCTCCATTGGTCTTACAGGTGTAAATTAGGGCAGGATTTGGTCCATGACATCCATAGCCCAAAAGAACAATTGCAAAACCTTAAAGGAGAGGGGGGGAAAGAGACAAGAAACCTAAAACAATTAGTGACATTAGAGACAAAAGAAAAATAATAGTGTTGACAAAAGCAATGCTGTATGTTAACTTGACCCTAAATAAAACCTTAGATACCAGCTAGTAGGTACTCTGTCAAAATCCCTGAACTGAACACAAAAATAAAGCCACTTTGGAGGGGGCAGCAGCTTTAAACCTACAGAAAGCAGCTTTACATACCAACCGCAGGCAGCAAGTAAAGAACACTGTGTTTAAGCAGAAATTGCAGGAAGTGTGGGGGTGGCAATAGCCATTCTCCACGCTACAGTTTAGTGGAGGACACTGCAACCATTCCTGTGGCTGGTCCCAGGAAATCTCCATTTTGTGGCAAGATACACCACCAAGGCGCACCCTGCTTTCCAAAGGCTTGACAGCTGGGTTTAGGATGAGCCTCCTGGAATCGCCAGGGACTGAAACAGAATTAGAAGAGCCAGAAATGAAAGGTGAGATCTTGGACCAAATACAATAGATCTTGGATGCCGTACAAAAGTTACAGAGATCAGATGTCACCCAGTGATTAGGGGAAGATGGGATAACATCAAAGAGAAGGTAGGCCAGCTATGTTAAGAGGAAGAAGACTCCTTCGATTATAGCCCAGACCTATGACTCAGAAGACCTAGTTTATACCCTTGGCAAAGCTGAAAACTTCCTGTGACATCTTAAGCAAACCAGTTTGCTCCTTGATACAACAGGATAACAATTTATACAGTCCAGAGCTTTAAATTAACTGAAGTTCATAGAGTGCTTGGAGCTCCCAAGGTGATAAGTGCTCTTACCTTAAAATACAGCAACGAAACCCTGCCATCCATCCACTAGGCACAGTGAGAATGCTCCCAGTAGGGTACCACACACAGCCAGCTCCCACTGATGTAAAACATGCTTTAGTGCTTGCTACTTGGTGCCATTGACAATAAGGTCCCAGCATGCTGCTTCCTCCTTTGCTTCCTATCCCTCATAACTAGCTATATCCCACCACATTCTTCATGAATGGAAACTATTCATATCATTATACTAGGTATAGCCAAGTAAACAGGAAAAAACAGAAGATTTGCTAGCAGATGCTAGGGGAAGGGAGGAGGTGATGGTGATGGTATTCAAAAAGTGTGTAGACAAGGCACTCCAAGACATGGTCTAGTGGGCATGGATGATGGTTGGACTCGATGATCTTGAAGGTCTTTTCCAATCTAAATGATCTATATGATCAGCAGCTTTGGCAGCTATGTAAATGGTACCAGGCATGGCAATTTTGTTAAAACACCTCCCTGTCAAAAAAGTCAGAACCATTGGGATTCATATTTAGAGAAGGCTTTCCAACACGCTGTTGGCTCTTATCTTGACCCAGCATTGCATATGCTATTCATCACAGGCCATGACAGAAATTATATCAGCATCAGCAGCAACCAGAGTAGCAGAATCTTCTGCATGGGAAAAAAAAAACCACACCACCAAACAATCAAAAAACCACCAGTGTTTACCATGAATAATGTCAGTTGTTCTTCAGTTTCCACATTCCAGTTGGGGTTATTTGGCTGTGACCTGATGAAAGAACTTTCAGAATATCGGCTGGAAGGAGGACAGCATCCAGATGTATTTGACAGGAGTAAAAACCTATGTAAGCCCTACATTTCTTGTGTAAAAGTCATCACCCCAAAATAGCTTGCAATCTAGTTATTTTTATTTAGAGAAGAGCCTGTGCCTTGAGCTTGGATCCAAGTCCAAATTCCACTAGAGTTTCAGGCTGTTGTTAAGGTAGGATGCTCCATTCTGGCCCAGTTCAGAAACAGGATGACCAGTAAGTTAGGAATCTTGTTCACAGCCAGACTCAGACATTAGGGTGGCCCATTTTTACATGTTTGTGTCATAGAATAAATCAGCAGCTTTACATGAAAGGTCAGGCTTTTTTCTTGATGAAGGGAGAATTTAAAAACTGTGTGCTCATTTCCATGTTTCAGAAAGGCTGCAGGTTGTTTCTGGGATGCTGGGAAGACTCCCAAGTCCTCAGAGAGGATCATTTGATAATGGAAAGCACATTTCACTACCTGAATATCATAGTAGTGGGTACTATCAGCTCTCTGTGTTAAAGTACTACTAGCACACAGATATGTTTACCACTAGGCCACACGCAGTGTTAGAGCTTGCTCCATTTTGCCTGTGCATGCATCAAGGATTCTTCAACAATTCTGTATTTTTGGATCTGGAAACCCTGTAGGAACTCCAGGATCTCTTAAAAAACACCTGCACATTTTCTTCTCGCTTCCTCCTATTTCTGAATGATCCTTTGAGCACAGGAGCTTTCTTCTTTGCCCCAACTGGATATTCTTAAAGATTTTACTATAACTTGCTGGTTCAGCTTTAACCATAGTGATACTAACATAATAATTAATACTAATTTCTTGTAAATGCTCTGTTAATAAATTTGGATAATAATGATCTCTTAGTTACCTGGGCTTCTACCACACTGTATATCCATCCTAGAGCTCTTGCTTACACAGGAGGCTGACACAGCTTCAAATACCCCATTTTAGTTGTTCACGTAACAAACAAGTACTTCACATGTATTTTACACATGTGCTTGGCACAAAACATCCAAATACATATTCACACAAAGCCAGAGTAACATAGTCTATTCCAGTAGATGTATCCAGTCCCACACACATGCCTTACCTATCTTCAGACCTGCAGGAGGCAATGCAGGAACTGTCTGGGGCTGTAGACATGTTCTATGGGAAAGACTGCAGCCTTCTCTCCTCTCCATCTTTCTAAAACCCAGGATAAGGTTGTGCTAGTAAACAGCTCTCTCTTAAAGGTAAAGCAATGTCAGCTGGGTTAACACTACTTCCATCAGCACTTAAAACTATCTGAGAGGCTTCACCTGACAGATTACAAAGACCTTAGACCACCTTTTCTAATAGCAGAGCAAGGAGTACAGGCGGCATCAGCGGAGGATTGGTAGCAAGCATCTGGAATGGCTGTAAGATCTCCAGCCAGCTCAGCTGTTTGAAAATAAATGTCTGTCCGCAGCCTTATGGAACTGAGCTGGTACATCTTCAGACATCCCTTGCATAAATGTCTTGTACACTCAAAGAGATTTATGATAAACACTTGCTCTTTCCTTAACCTCCAAAACCTTTTCCACCTGCTGAATAACACAAGATTCTCTCCCCTCACCCAGCCTGTTCAACATCTATATAAAGCCTCTAGAGAAGATTCAGTGGCACCATGGACTGACTTGCCAGCAGTACACATATAACACCCATCTCTAGATCATCTTCACCTCCCATGCAAATAACACCATTACCCAGCTCTTCAAGGGCTTGGCTGAGATCAGCAAACGAAAAGCAGTTGGCCAAAGCTGAATCGTCACAAGAGCCTGGGCTGATGATGGTATAGGAAAGTATTTTGTATTTCCATGTCATGCATTCCCCATCACTGGCATTAAGACTAATTGAAGATTTAATGTTCATCTGAACTCAGTCATCCTGGAAACCCCAATAACTGTTGCTGTAAAGCCTCAGTCCTTCAGCACTATTTTTCATCAGATTACTTGCTAGATTGAACTTGGCCCATATGCTTAATTTCTACAGCCTAGCGAGTTTAGAAATGATAGCCCATACAAGAATGCTTCAGTCCATTTATTCAGCAGCACAAGACCACCAAACAAGCTTGAGCTTTGTTCTTTGCTCTGCTGACGACTCAATCCCATCTTAAATTCAAGGCTTTGCCCTTATTTTCAAAGCCTTCATGACCTTAGCAAAAATTGGTTTAAGGACATCCACACTTCTAGTATTATACTGAAATCTGACAGTTACATTGCTCTGTAACAAAATAAATATTCCATTTGAAGGGTGTATGCACCAGGGACAGAGATTGCCTACTGCCTAGGGACTTCTGATGACTTGCGGGAGACAACCATAAATCTCAAAAGTGCAGAACAAAAGAGAAACTCCAGTTTTTCAGCCCAGCTTTCCTGTCTCTATTCTAACCATACCAAAACCACCAGTACAAACAAGTAGTCCAGGACTGACAGACAGGATGAAGTCTGATTTCCAAGGGCACACTTCAGTGGTGGTCCTCTGGTGCCTGATAAAAGGTGAGCTGAAGTGGCAGTACCTTGATTCTTCTACCACAGACAGGCTCTCTTGTGTACTCATCTGCCCCTCTCTTTCAGCCTTATCGGAACTTCACTTTCAAATCTATATTCTTTCGCCAAATTAACTGACCAACAGGCTCACACTTGGGGGAGTTGGGGAGGTAGGGCATATGGAATCACATACACAGACAGATATACACGCAAAGCACAAATTCATAGGCAGTGTTTTACTAGGAAACAGTTATTGGCAAAAGTACCCTATGTAAAAAATAGGAGAGCAAAAGAGAGAGGAATGTCAGAGATGCCTTGTGTTCATTGCTGTGTGCTCATAAAGTAACTGGAGGCAGATACATAAAGGTATCCAGAAATATGTGAGGAGTCATTGCTTTCCAAGATGGTCAGGGACTCAGAACCTGGAGAAAATCACACAAACATTTTCAAATGACAAATGAGTCACTAATGATAATCAGATCTGAAATAAATTTATTTCCTCCTAAAATGAACACAGAAGCTGCTTTTCAATTACATGAGGTGCAAAACAAGTAAAAAATTCTGGAAGATACCACTGAACTACTCCTGAATCTATGTCCATAACTCACTGCTAGACAGGGAGGGGCCCTTGTTTTAAGGCTGCATTTCCATGTTACTTTTTAATATCCTGACCACTGTTCAGCTGCAATATATCCATGTTTAAATTGCTTGCCAAGGAAAGTAGAACAGAGGTACCTCAATAGGGGAACCAACCAGCTGTGTATCTAGACAATATTCAGAACAAATGCTCCGACGATACAGAATCCTCACAACACATCCAGCATTGCATGAACCCCCCAGCTGGTTTTGCCTGGAAGGAAAAAAATGTGTGTATGAGCAGGGATACTGTTCAGAGAGACTAAAACAGGTTAATAATAGTCCATCCTGTTTTCTTCAGCACCAAAAAAAGACCTGAAGGATGCATGTCAGGTATTTATTTCCAACAACAACTGGCAATAACTTCGTGCATTTCAAATGCCAGTCAGACAACTTTTCAAAGGGCTAAAAGGTGCGCAAAGGTTGAAAAGCTTGCAAGTCTTGCCAAGGATGATAAAACTTAGCTGAATTTGTTAAACTTATGTTCACATGAAATTTTCACCACAACAACTGCTGAACTTGACATCTGCCTAAATTTGTACAGACCTTTGGGCTAGTCTGACAAGAAATAAATGACCAAGCAAACCGTCAGAAGAGAAACTTGGAATCACCAAAAAGGCCCACTTGAAGCCTATGCTATGGTGGGGTTATATCTCTTCAGGCTCTTCCAGTGGTTGATTCCAGCAGCAACATTTGGGTTGGCACGCCGTGCCAGTGAGTCAGCATTTTTAAGTTACAACTGAGAAAACAAGCAAAACCCCTCAAAAAAATCTATGCTGGTTTAATTATTTAGTAAGGCAGCTAGCATAATCATAAAAGTGCCCAAATTTTAGTGCAAACTAATGTTGTCCCCATTCTCTCCCAAAACTCTCTCTTCTTTTCTTAAACTGACAATTTGGAAAACAGCCAGGGTGCTGCTGCTTCTTTTGCCTAGTATCCTCTGCCCTGCTTGCACATGTGCTTATCCAGTAACAGGCATCAATAGTGAAACGGGATTACGTTCCACTGGTTTAGAGCATGAGCACAGCCCTGGGTGGGGCTGCTGGAGGATCAGCTCTTAATAAGGTGTCCAATTTATAATCTAGCAGGGCGAGGAGCAACTGGCTCTCAGAATGAATAGCTCTTCTGTGTTACCATCTCCTGAGGCTCGTTGCCTGGCCAGCCTGCCTCATCCTTTTCTCCCTCTCTCACACAGATGTTACTCTTTTCACTAACTTTTTTGCTGTTTCCCAGACTGGAAATATAAAGAAGAAGGAAGACAAGAAGTATCCACCCGTATGTGGTTGGGCACCACGAACTGCGGCAAAATGAACAAACTATCTGCTAGCTTCATAGGAAGTAAGACCCTGGCATGTACTTATTCCAAGGTGGTTTCATTTCAAGCTAGGACCCTGCTCCCAGGCACCGCCATTGTGCCAAGAGGTGCCTTTATATGAAATGTTCTGCACAACAACCCCGGATCTGCGGGATGCCAGACAGTACATGAGGCCTGCGGGCCGACTGGGAATGGCCAAGCGCCGTGGAGGACAGGAGATAAGCAAAGGGACGCGATTCCCAGACAGACGCTCTCTCTGGTTTTGCCTTAAACCTCTGATGTTCAGTGACGTCTGGTGACTCTGCCGAGGACCGGTTAGTTAATAAAACCATCCTGTGGAACAGCCAGATCGGCTCCCTCGGACGTTATTTTGCGACACACGCATCCCCCCAGATACCACAACGGCCTCATCCGCCGCGTCGACGTTTCCCTCCCCCCCGTGCGGAGCAATTCGGCCACAAGCACCGTCCCCACGACGAGGAGGTGAAGCAGCCAGCAGCGGCCGGCCTGCCTGCAGGCCCACACCAGCAAACCCGGGATGGC
>JANZLQ010000030.1:16188590-16216685 GCA_026212715.1 Elanus axillaris
GGGGGGGCCGCCCCCCTCCGGGCGCAGCGCACGGCGCAGCGCCCCCTGGCGGCGCGCAGGAAGGCGGCGGCCCGGCCTGGCAGGGTGTGGGCCGGATCCTGCCTCACGGCTACACCTGCCGCTGCAGCAGCAGCCAGAAGGGGCCTGGAATCGGAAGCAGGTTACGTCTGTCATGACCCTAAGCAGAGGTTTAAAGAAGCGTCGTGAGCTCACCGTGCAGGTCGGAGGCAGTCTGACCCGCCGATGAAGGAGAAGACGTCCTTCGCCACAGGAAGACCCACAGAAGATGGGGCGTAGCGGTTCTGCTGAGGCTGACAGCACAGTTGAGCATCTCTCTCTCTCTCTCTCTCTTCCTCAATCTCCAAAGCGGTTATCTGGCCAGGGATTCACCCTGCCCCAGGAGACTTGTCGCACAGTCTCCCGTACCTCCAGCAGATACATTTAATAGATTTCCCTTCCGTGGTAATCATCTAATCCGACCTCTCACAAAGCATAAATCTGTAGCACACTGCATTCAGGAATGACTGCTCCTCAGGACCTATAGTCCTCCCTTCTTTCTGTCTCTGTGCTGGTGCTGCATTCTGTAGAATGACTCTTTCCTGTCTGCAGCCCTTCAAACAAACAAACAAACAAACTTAAATACAACTCCACCTGAAAACTGTCCATCATTTCATGCTCCCCCCTTGCCAAAGCAAAGTGAAAGGTGATACGACCAGCCACTTGATCAATCTTTGTCCGGGTCAGGGGCATCAGGCTTCTGTAGGATTTTTTATAGTAGGAGTCTGTTTCTAGGACCATTGGCTCTTGTACAGCAGGATGCTGTCTTCAGGATGTGATTTAAGCTGAACTCCAAAAGACCACAGAGAAAGAAGAAGCAGGGAGCGTGCACTTGACTTCCTGGAAAAGACACCCAAGCTGTTCTTACAGCCTCCAGCAACTGCAGTCCGTCCTGCCCGGGCTCCACGGCTCTTCCCGGCAATTGCCAGCACTGTGGGCTCGGAAGGCATGGGAAGTGGCCTGCAGCTGGCTCGGGGAGCCTGCCTGGTTTGAGCAGTGAAATGCACAGTGTTTTCAATTAATAGCCTGCTCAGCAGCCACATCATGGTCTGTGAGAAATGCTAGGTGTCCTTAGCAGTCTCTTGGTTCAAAATGTTTGGGAGGGCCACTGTTTTGTCCCCATCCTCACGGGGTATTTGCATCTGGAAGGAATGCCTGGGATGGAGAACACAAAATGCCAAGCTAGACCAGAGTACCTGTTATGCCATTGAGAAAAACGAAAATAAGATGTCAACAACTTCCATGGGCCTAATTGTTTCTTCTCAAGCAGATTGTTAGCTTATGTGAATCAGGGTAGCTCTACTGAGTAAAGCAAACAATGGAAAGGGGGAGGGGGGTAGCCTTGGGATCAGAAGGGCACAATGTGGGTCTCTACCCCCATTGCTTGCTAGCTACTGAGTAACATTAACCTATTGCCACCACCCCCCGCCACCAAGAGATAGCGGCACGAGGAGAGAAGAGACAGGGTGGCAAATAGTAAGACTGCGTTTCTGCAAACACCACCATGCAAGGCCACCTGAAGGACTGGGCCTTGTCTACCTCTCTCTACAACTCCTGCTCTTGCCCTGCTGCTCAGCTTTATCGTGAAACTGAACCACACAAAACTAAGCTGATTAAAAACCATAAACGGTTATTTTCTGAGCCAGATTGCTTCCCTGCTCTGGTCCACCTTACAGCCACGTGCACTCTGGACCAGGTATAAAGAAAATACAACTGCTTCTTTCAGCACCAGTGCCAGCTTGAAAGGTCATCAAACTGCATCCTGGTGAAACACTGGGAAATCCCACAGTGAGCAAAAGAAAAGGAAGCTGTACTTTAATTTCAGCAAAACACTGAACACAGACAAAGAGCACACAGTAAGTGAGTGATGCAAATGCACCTAGTCAGATCTCTCCACTGGACCTTCAAGAGAGAAAGGGGTAAACCATCAAGCACAAAGGGCAGCCTGAGTTCTCCAAACACAAAATCAGGACAAGCCAAATCCTGTCCAATTGCACAACATTAAAGAGTGATTCTGTGCTCTCTTACCTTGTGCTAAGGGAACAGCAATGTTCTGACCTGCAGTGATTTATGTGTAGCAAATTCGTGCTCATAAACAAGCAAGGGGAACCAAAATCTCATGCCCTAATCCTTCCAAGCAAAACCAAATTCTTTATGGGCAGCAAGCTTGCTGTTGAAGGAGGTAATGTTTATCCTTATTTGAATCCAATAAAAACACCAAAACAAGAGAAACAATGCTCCAAGAGCTCTTCTCCGTTACATTTGAAAATAATGATAAAAAAAAAAAAAAAAAAAAAAAGAATTGGTTGCTTCACATGCTTTACAAACATTAATTAATTTAGCCTGATGTCTCCCCAGCTGGACAGGTGTTATCATCTCCACTGAACATATGAGCAAGCTGAGTAAGACGGAGCCAGCCCTGTTTTTTCTAAGTAGCATCTAATTTTCAGTCCACTTCTGTGTACAGGCAGCTTCGGTTAATTTTGGCGAGAGCTGTAAGGGATTAATATGTGTGCAAAACAGATTCTGGGTATCCCAAGCTACAGGGCTAAAATTAAAGCTCATGTTTGAGAATGTGAACCTAAAGGACTTGCCCATGGCTGGGCAAGACAGGAAATCTGTTGCAGGATCAGGAAAATAAGCCAAGTCTTCAGATTCCTCGGGGCTTGTCTCCACAAGAAACATAGGGAAACAACATAAAATTGCAGCACACCAGAAACGTTCTCCCCAGGTGGACCCTTTGGTGTTCACTGCTTTAAAAGAGTAAATTTTAACCCCTCCATAAATTCATCCCTTCCCCACAAACACAGAGAGACCTACTTCTCACTTACTGCTGAATAGCGTAGCTTGTTGCCACTTTCTAAACTGAAAGGTGATGGTGACAAGAGAAGGATGTGGTGACTCAGGAGGTAGCAATAAGAAAGCAAAGGGTAAAGTTTCACTTTGGTTTCAGCAGAAAACTTCCCCATGAAGATGCTCTTGGTTTGCAATCAGTGATGAGTAGCTTACCTGCATTTCAAAGAGGGGTGAGCTACCTCCCACTTAGCATACACAAAGATTATGTCTACCCATTTTAAGCAGACACAGACGACCTGAATAGCTGCCCCCCTTAGCTGAAGCACAATGCCAGCCTAAAGGAGGAGCTGTGTAGTTTCATGGTAGAAATAAGCAACAGGTTTCTCTGCAATAAACTCTCTAATCTAACAATGTCCAAGCATGGGGCTGGGCTACAAATGCACATCCTCCCAAGCTAAGGTGCTGGTAGAAAAGGCTATCCTTCCAGCCTGTGGTTATCATCCTTTCAGGTCTGCTTTGCTGAACTGTGTTTGAACGCTTCTCACATTTTTTCAGTCTGAATGAGGTAGGTTTGCAGACGTCTAGTATTTCAACATTATAAGCTTCCACCCAATTCAAGATGGGAAGTGGTCACCCTGCAGCCTACTCCCTGGATCTGAAGCAGCAGGAACCTCCAGTGCCAGGGAAGAGCTGGAGATGGTAACTTCTACCACAGCCTACAGGAACATTTAAAGCTTAAGTGCAGGGCGACAGTGTCCAAGAATTTCATACTCTGGCTTGTCACATGCCAGCTTTCACATGGAGATGAGCCTGGTGCTAATGCATTAGACTTGACTAACATTTTAAATGGCGCAGGCATAGCTTTGCCATTATTTAAGTTCTCAAATTGGTATGATATAGCTTAGCTGGCAAAAATCACTGTAGGCTAGGTCTGCCAAAACTGGTGGGTCCAAAGGAATCCTGCGGTGCAGATGGCAGCCGACCACAGAGTGACCACCCAGTAGGTGCATACACTGTGCAGGCAGGTGTTAAGGTCACTTTATGGTCTTGGCAGATTTGAGAAGAGTAGGAACACCAGAACAGATGTAACACTGTCTTTTGCCACAGGTTACGGACATACATCTGTTCAGACTGAAGCAGAGCCCCTTGGTGTAGCTCTCCCTCACCCCTCACACCAACAGACACACCTGCTGTCCCGTGACACCGAGTCAAGTGTTTGCGTAGCTGAGCTCTAAAGATTTTTTTAAGGACCTTTGGGTTATAAAAAAACCCCCTATACATCCTCCCTAAAAAGCACCTCTTTTCTCTTAAGTGGATCATTTCACAGAACTGGCTTAAAGGGCAGCTAGACAAACAGCTGAATCAGCACAGCCAATGAAGCAGTAACCTGGGGCAGCGGAGAAGGAGCTGACCGGAGCAGCCGCCTTGCTCAGCTGCAAGCTGAAGCAGGACACCTGACTGCAGCCCAGCTCTTCCAATACTATCCCAAGTGTGTGTTTTGGTTGGGTTGTTGGTTTTGGTTTTGGTTTTTTTTCTTAGGTTTCCTAAGGAAGTCAGGCTTTTGCAATTGTTCTGTCCCTCAGTCTTCCTGTAATCCCTTTCAAATCTGCTGTCCAATCTCAGTCAAATCTGAAAGAATCTCGAACATAGCATGTCCCTCTAAATCAGCCAGTGTCTGGGTAGAAGCTCAAACTCATGTCCTCTGCAAGGAGAATAGCAGGCAAAACTCAGCTGCTAGACAGTGCTGCTTGTTAGCTGACACACAGGTCTATAGTTTCAGAGGGACAGGGAGGGAGCTGAGGTGGTGAACCTGATGCTCTTCATATGAGGCCAGGCTTTATCACTTTGATTGCTCACGCACAGCCTGCTTTAATCCAGACTTTGAAACTTATGGCATGTAGAATTCAGTGTGTACTTGTGTTTTAAAATACAGTATCCTGTCAGAAGTTCCTTCTGTAAGTCATTAAGATGTAGTTAATACTTCAATTCCATTCGGTGATTTCTGTATCAGGCTACTTTAAGATTTTCTTAACACCACCAGTATTACAGATACCCTTAGTGCAAAAAGAGTGATATTTACTTCTGTGCAGGGGCTCAGATGTACCGTTTGTGCAATATGATGTCTGATGCTGTATTTATATTGCTAAAATGCATTTTCTGGGGGGGACTCAACACAGAGATGATTTCCATCTAACATGAGAGGAAAGAAATAACTTGTCAGTCAGATAGGTTATTCACCGATCTATAAATCAGGAAGAATAACAATGCATACTGTATTCCCGTCTGTTCCCACACACTCCTTCTTGTCATCACAAGAGGTCTTTAGTACCCTGAAATATAGCTTTACAATAAAAATTAATTGAAAGTGCACTAGAATCATTAACTTTTGGAGCTTCACAGTTTGCCCATCCTTAAATAACACTGGTTATAAAATCCTGTTTGTGCTACAATTCCTTGGCTCTCTGCCATGTAGCATGTATAGAAATCAGCAATATGTGCAGCAGGGACTTAGCTGGCTATAATACGAGCGCACATAATGGACTTTCTTCTTTAGCTCAGCAGCAAAACACTGACTCAGATCTAGAGACCGGTTATAGTCCCAGCGGCATTTACTCCGTGTAATTAGCAGTATCAAGTGTGTTGTCTTTTGGGTAGCCTGATTGTTTCCATATGCACAAGTACCTTCTGTGAACGTAGACAGGGCAAGAGGCAGACAACATTCAAAGTGCACACAGCGCTGTGGGAAGCACATATGTTTTAAATACATTATCTCTACAATTAGGAAGAGTTTATAAATTGGTCATATAAATCTTCAAGAATGGGGCCAGTGGAGAAAGAAAAAGTCCTTCTTTCCAAGCACAAACTTTGGCTGGGTAACTACTCATACCCAGGTCCCCGAGATGGAGGAGACAACTCCCTGCTTGCTGATGGGAGAGCAGCATGAATCAGGAGCCTTGCTCCAAACCCAGCGTGCATTGCTCCGGGCGGGAGAAGGCTGTTGATGCTGTGTTGGAGCCCGGAGGAAGATCAGGCCAGCGTTTGAGGTGGGGCGTGCCTGGGAATGCCGCACAACATTCATCTTAGGGGCAGGTACTTGCTGAAATTCCAATTGCTGAGAGAGGTGGCTGAGGCAGAGCGAAGCCTTGCCTCTGCCTCACAAAGAGGTGCAGTTTTTTACCTCGGGGTAATGTTTCTGACCTGTCCCAAGGTAAAAAAGCAGTGAATCTGAGCAATTTCAGCCTCACTGCAAGGCAAACCAAGCAAGGTCAACCCCAAATGGGGGTGTGCTGCTGGCCTCGCCTACTTTACCACATCAGCAGCAGTTACAGCAAGGTTTTAAAAAAAAAAATCCTTGAGAGCAGGAAAGACAGGCCCTAATGTCTGTTTTGAAATAAAGAGTATAAAAAGGGGTTTGTTTGGGGTTATTTGCCTCTTGTTGTCCCTCTCCGTTCCACACGCCCCACATTGCCACGTCTGATGGGCTCTCTCACCCCTAACCCTCAGGCCTTCGCCCTGCAGCTGGCAGCATGGCTGGAGGCCACAGGGAAGCAGGGAGAGACAGGGAGACCCATTCCCACTGTAGCCTGGCTCCTCGTGCTCCTCACCGTCCTGGGGATCTTCCACATGCCTCTCATTACAGCAGGGCCCCTCCGCACCTCACACTTCATGGCGGTGTGCCTCAAGGCACACCTTACTGTTTGGGAAAGGTTCTCCCAGGATATTCCTTCACACGCCTATTTTTATGGCTGCAGTATGTGCCTGAATAAAGGCCATCTTAAGTAACTATCTCGGGCTGCTTGCTGACTCCTGCCCTTGACACGCTCCCTTGTGCCATCCCAGCATCCCAGGACAGCCTAGGACAGCCTCCCCACCGCAGTCCTCTGAACCTTTTGAAACCTCCTACATACGCATCTGCTTTATCACCTTGCTAATGATATTTCAGTATCTGTTCTGTAGCAAACCACTCTTTATCCATATCATGAACTCGCCAAAGGAGAGTGCGTGACGAGGGTATTATAACTATCATCTTTACTACAGCAGATATGATAAAGATTTCACCTTAAAACTTGCCTTGCAATCCAGAAAATACACCTGTGCAAAGCATCTTTAAACTTGAGCAGCTGCAGCTAGGCTCAGTGTCTGTAACAACTTACATCATACAACTTCACCTTCCTTTCTCGGCTACCTTAGGAACTAGCACAAAAAACTCCCCAAACAAGCTGTTTAATTAATATATCTTCACTATAAAGTACTGTAAAGCAGTATTTTATGCAATAAATCCAGACAATACATTCTTCTCTACAGCTCTTCTTAGAAATATCTTGCATTTGCCAACTTGGATAGGATATTTGCAAGCTTAGTAAGAAGTAAATATCCTTTACAGAAAAAGGCATATGCTGCTTGTCGACAATTGTTCATTAAACAGCCTAGCAGTTTGTTTCAATTGTGTCTTCTGATGTCACAAATGGGGATGCTACTATTTTAATAATAAGTTATCAAACAGTACTGTGAATAGTCACTGTTTAATTTCTTGAAAACTCTGAAGAGGTGAAAAATACATGTGCAGCACACCTACTGCTGCCTATTCAGAAGTGTGTTTTATTTCAGCCACAAGATTTGATTATCTCAGTGAAAAATACTGCACTCAAAATTAGTTTAGTAGTTTTTACATCTATCACTGTTGTCATTCTGCATTTATTATTTTCTTGGTGGTTTCTCCCAGGTTTTTTCTAATTTTTCTTTGCTCATTTCCACTTAAACTTCTGTCAGTGACAAGTGCACTTCATGGCATGTGGTTGCTGTCGCGGTCACAACAGATGCGAGGAAGCCCAGTGTGTTCACTCAACCTACAAAACATTACCAGGGAGCGAAATAATCTGTGCGCAATCTCATGTCTTTACAAACACCCCTGCAGGTGTGTAACTCTTCCCTAGTGCATGGCTAGCTATAGGCGTCAACTCACTGTTGTGCAGAAATACCTGAGGAAGGTTAAAGATGCTTGAGGTACTGCTACCAGCTTAGTACTGGCAGCACACAGGACAGTGCCTGCTAACTTAAAGCTTATGTAAATAATAAATACGGTTTAGGGCCCTTTTATGTGTAAAACACCAGGTTAAATGAGAAGTATGAACATTTACTTCAAATTTAGTAATTAAAAATAGAGATGTACTACATACTCAGTACCTAGAACGCTGCTACATGAACATTTATGTACAGAGAGAGAGTATCTGGAAAACTACCATTTCTGTGGTGATGGAAATAATATACTGCTTATGTGTCATGTTATTTTGAGTCATTATTAATCTGTTACTCAACTAGTTTTGTAAATGTGGTACAGCACTAAAGATTTAGGGTGACATTGAAGATTCAGGCCCCAGACTCCACAGACATAAGCATGTGTGTAACGTGCTGAAGTGCTTACAGGAACGGAGCAGAAATATGTATCAAGCCCAAACTTGAAAACAGGTGGTTTTAACTTATACAAGCACAAAGAACAGTGAACAATTTTTAAAGCAGCCGCTTTTTTGCGTTCAGAAATTAAACAGCTATTTTTATTCCTGTTTCCACCACCCAAAAAAAAAAAAAAAGCCCCCAGCAGGCTGAGAAAGGAATATGTGAAATCTAAGCTGTAATTTTAAAACTGAGGCTCCTTCCCACCATAGAGGGGTGGGAAACCACTTTTTTTTTGCCTTCCCCCCCCCAAGGGACTGCCAGGGCAGCAGCAGCCTGTGTCCCTGGGCCAGTGGGTGTCCAACACTGTGGGACAGGAGCACTTCCTTGGCACAAACCAGGGCACCTTCGCAGGGTGGGCTCCGCAGCATGGCTGGAGAGCACCCTGCTTGTGGCCATAGTTGGTATTTTGCAGTAACAGAACCAAACAAAAAAACCCAAATGACTTCCACTCACATCTCTCTCGAGCACTGTGGTGGGCTGGTGTGTGTCCCCGCAGCAGGGCTCTCCCATGGAGGTGTTCCCCCTGCCTGTGCCCTCAGGGACTGGCAGCTCCTGGTGAGGAGGGAGCTCTGAAAGCCGCCACCTGCTCAGGGACCCTGGGTCCCCCAGCTGGGGCTGCCTTCCCCTCTCATTGCCCCAGGGGTGGCCCTGTGCCCTGAGGGGAGGCGGGTAAGACTGAGGCCCGGAGCCAGGCCTTGTCTGCCCCACAGGAGGCAGCCCCCCTCCTAGGCCTCGCGAGGCCCATCTACTCTCCAAATGTTGGTACCCCCAGGGTGGTACATGCACCCCCATGCCATGTCTGCACCCCCAAGCAGCGAGGACCCCACAGGCTTGTCTGCATCCCCCCTCCCAAGCGGCAGGGGCCTCCCGTGGCCTGGCAAGGCCCACGGCTGCCCGTGGCGCAAGGCCGGGGATACGTGGGCAGCCCCGGCAGCAAGGAGAGGTGAGGTGGGGCGTGGGGGATAATGTCTGCCTCCAGCATGGGGTGAAATCCCTCTCAGCTGCCCGCAGGGGAAGGGAGTGTCCCTCGCAGGGTAACAGATGGGTGCTGTGAGCAGCCGCCGGGATGCAAAACCAGTCAGGAGCTCCCTCCTCTTACTCACCTGCCTGCCCGCTGTGGCGGGAGGCGGGAGGAGGTTTTGCAATATCTGGGGAAAGGGACGAGCTGTGGGTGTGTGAGAGTGGGAGAGGAATGGCGGGTTTACATAAAGGAGGTGGGCGAGAAGGGGAGTAGGACAGGTCAGACATGAGCAGCCAGGCTAATCCGGAGGCGAGGGGATGGCGGAAGGGGTGTTGGGAGAGGAAACTAAACGCTCGTCCAAGCATGGCTGGCCAGCTGAGGAGCGAGCAGAGGGAAGGGGGACGGCCTTATGCTGCGTTTGGTGTGGGTGCACGCTTCGATCTGGGTGCGTGAAAGGGCTGGACAAGTGACAGAAGCACTATTGCCGCACATACAGAGTGGCAAGAGGGAAGACCTCCTTTCCAGGAGGTTTGCTGTTCCCCCTCCCGTTCCCCGCATGCTGCTGGGGAAACGTGCGCTTCTGCTGCTTGCTAGGAGACAGCACACAGCTTGGTGGCTGCGGGTGTGTGAGGCTTGCTAAATGGAGGCTCCTGCTGCCCGGCTGGTGTGCTCAGGGAGGGAGGAGGAGAGATGGAGGAGGAGGAGGGAGGGATGTGAAAGTGGGTCAGGAATGTAACTAGATTCTGCCCCCCTTGTTGCAGGCACAGGCGGCGCTGCCTTAGCGATGGAAAGCAGGCATTTCACTGTTGATGTTCCCCAGTCATACCAGCTGACGGTTACTAGGGGATCCTGAAGGATGTGTTTCCCTGTGACCCTTTGAGAAGAAAAACTTAGTTGCCGCAGTAACCAAGTATGCCTTGGATGCAATGATGCAGTAAATACCATAGGTGAGCCTTGCTAATGGAGGAGGAGGAAGCTGAAACTGTATAGGCTGGATAACTCTTGCAGTCAGGTCAGGAAACATTTAAAAAACATCCCAACAAACTGTATTAGTTAAGTACATGACTTCTACGTTTCCCGATGCAATAAAACTCTCAGAATTTATCCCCTATGTATTGTAAACTAATAAGAAAACAGAGATAGAAATAAACTGCCTTACTGATGTAGCATGAGCTGCAGAGCTCACCCACAGCTCTGCAGTAGCCCTGTGCAGCCCTTTTGCATGCCAGTAATTTTTGTTTGGTGGCCTGAATTGTTCAAAGTTAAGAGGTGTGAAAGAAGGTGAATGCTGACTCAAAACCTTAAGTTTGCATGCATCTTCTTTTCAGCATTGTTACTTTAAATGAACAATTTTCAATATTGTTACTTAGATTAAAGGAGAGAACTCATCAACCCTGCTCCTACAGGAAATCCCCAAACTAAATACTTTCGAAGTGGAAAACTAACTAAAAGAACAACCAAAAAATATTCAACTTGAGGCCTAGTCATGCACCATTTCTCCCTATTCCCTCTGGTTCTTATAGTCTGATTCCCATCTTCCTCTTATAGAGAAATATATCTTTATTCACAGGGGTAGGGAATCACTTTTCAGAGTTAGAATGAAGAACTGAAAAAAACCACAAAAGATAAATACCATGATATATCAATTTCTTCTTTAGTTTTCTTCCAGAGTTGTGTTTTTATTAAAGCACTGGTATTCTGAAGAAAAAATGGATTGCTGTACATGGGATCGATTCTGCTCCCAGCCTGAGGATTGACAGAGGAGGACTGAGCTGTCAGACTCACAGATGCATCAGGAGTGAGGGGACAACACCGAGTGTGTCAGTGCAGGCCATGCAGCAGATAGGTATGCATACAGCTGACAGATTAGGGTATGCATGTACATTTCATTAAGGGAACAAAAGTCAGTGGAGCAAACTGTGCAGCTATTCCTTTTACTCATTTGAATTATTTGTCAAGGAGGTATCGCTATAAATAAACATCCCTTTAGCTTCTTTCATCTCTGAAAGCTACTCAGTGTTTAAAAGCATCCATGTCCTTTAATTCAAGGACATTCAGGGATGCACAATGAATGTTACTGTTTCTGCTTTTTATGTGAGAGAATTTGTCAAGTTGATTTCCCAAATAATTTGCTACTAAAAGCTAAATTTAATAACAAATGTTACATGGACATAAGCAAATTGTGGTGAAATATAAGTCATCTATTGTACCATTACTCCTGTTTTAAGAAAAAAGTAGAAACCAATAACAGTTTAAGTGCAGTGGGCCACAAAGCTTTTCTTAAAAAGAACTCAGTGGAGGGCCTGGGTGATACCTCATAGATGACTGTAGCCCATTGCCTCCAGTCATGGAAAACATTTAGACAGTCTTTATCCACAGTTTTAAGATCAATAATTGCTTAGGATAGTCATGCTTATTTTTTTGTGGAAGATTACTTGGTTTTGTCAACTCTTCTGGCAATGCAGAACAGTCAGTGGATGCAGTCTTTCATACCATCTGCTTGCACAGGCCTCTGCCACCATTGCAGTCTTGCAGACCTGGGCAGGGGGATCCCACAAGTCTCTCTCATTATCAGGTGGAAATGCCAGGTTAGAAAGCTTCCTCTTCCAAGACTGCACAGAAAGTCTTGATTGTCGTACCTATTATCAGCATATTTGCATGTATGTTGAGACAATCCAGTGAGCTGGGAAAACTAAACATTATGGAGAAGAAGCATTTGTGCTAGGAACCATTCCTTCACTTACTGGCAGTGAGGGTCTGATTCCATTGTTAGGCTGGGCCCTTTTTATGCCCCTCTGGACAAGCAAAGGGCATGTTAAGCCTTACAGAAAGAGTCAGGAGAAAATCCTCCTGTGCTTGGTGTAGGAGCAGGGTGTTTCCCATCTATTCCCCCCGCCTCTTACTGTAGGGATGATGTGAGGAAGGAGGTGTGGCCAGAAAGTTGCTGCTTTCTAGTTATTCTTGGCTCTGGCAAAGGTCTTTCAATTCAAGGGTAAATGACAGGGACCTTGACACCGCTCTAAATCTGTATCGATGTCTTAGAGGTCCCCAGAAGGACCAGATAGTATGACAAGGCATGAAGCACAGCTTAGGTATAACGGAGAATTAGACCTACAACCTGCGGCTGCTTTGAACAGGAGTTGATGGTGGCATCCCAGACTAGTAGTTCTTTACCACCAAGCTTTGGGCATGGGCCTAGGCTGCAGTGAGAGGCTAGTTTAATGCAAAAGTATGGAAAAGGAAACAAGGAAGAGTTCCAGGTCTGATACCTGAGTCCATCTGCAAAAGTATTTTTGCTTTGCTTTTGCTTTAACTTGTACACTGGAAAATTAGGAGGAAAAAAACCCCTATTTAAGTAGGGCTTTTTCTAGCTGTGTTCAGTCAAGTCCCCTGGTTATTAGAGAGAAAAAAAGATGTATAAATTTTTACCAAATCACATTAGCAGGCTAATGTGCATGTCTTAGTAAAATACTTATTTTCTGAGTAATTTTAGCATGTTTGGCTTTTTAAACCATAATTTCCAACCTAGATAATAATAATTTCAAAGAAGTTATTAGCTCCTCTTTTTTTCCACCTTGCAGGGGAACTATTTTGCATCCTACTGAAGTGGCTCACTGGCTTCAGGGAAAGGATAGATTGGGCCCTATTAAGATAGATTTAAAGATTTATCCACATGCTATTTTGGAGATTTATTTCCTCAGTTAATATCTTGTTCTTACCTGGGTGAACTGCAGAAGCTTCCCTGTAAACAGGGTGAAACAATAGGAGCACAGGTATGATGCCATACCATGCTGAATAGGGACCTCAAAGTCCATTACCATTTTAATGATGACATTGTTAAGCAAAGTAGTCTCAAGATTAAAGCGTTTAGCTCATTGAGAAAAACGTGATATTTATTGGGTGTTTTACCTTTAGCGACCAAAATACAGTAGTGTGTGGCATTCTTTTGAAACTCATGCATGTAGTTTCAAAGCTGTTTGCAGCTGGAGACTGTCAGCCACTCACTGTACTTACAAAACAGGTTTAAAAGCAGACATAGTTAACAGGATGTGACATAGACTCTCTCCAGCACAGTATGTGACACATCCTTGTACTTTTCTAATAACTTTGAGAGAGGCTGCTTAAGCTCAGAATGCAACAGGTCTCCTTTAAGTTTGAATTCAACAAGAAAACCTTAAGAAAGGTATATTCCACATGTATCTTATTGAGAATTATTTCAGTGAACTTTTGCTTATCAGTACTGAAAAGATGTGTTAAAACCAGTCTGACAACTTTTTTCGTAACGCCATGTGCTGGAGGGCCTTGAGAAAACAGTTTTGAAACAATATCAGAGCCGAACTACTGAAATGCTTTGAACAAGAAGAAAGTTCATTAAACACATTTCCCTGGTTTTTGTAGTGTCCCACACAACAGAAGTCAGGTATTTCATGATTTATAGCCCCTTTTCCAGCAAGATGCTTCAGAAGGAGCTCAGAAGATTTGCATCTTGCAAGTAAGAACATGGTGGACTTAAAATGCTTAACCTACCCTATTTTTCCAAACTTTTAGCTGTGAATTTACTGGATCCTGTTTCAAAACATGCATATAAAAGTCTTAATTACCCACCCACCTCCCCTTATCTTAATTCACTGTAAGTCAGCCAACACCCACGGGAGAGGCTATGCAGTGACTGGACCATAGGAGATGCAGGCACTTTGTACTTCATAGGACACAGTCACTGTGCTATAATCCTGCTTTCTCTGAGTTCCCATTAACTAGAACTCATCAGAGTGAAATTAGGTTTCATTGCCCAAGGCTGTACTCTTTTCTCTCCTGCAAAAGGGCCGTGCTTCAGGTCACAGGGCTGTGCATGGGTCCTCCCACCCAAGCCCAGAGCACAGTTGGAGTGCCTGACAGATCAGCTCCTCTGCAGCCACTAGGCAGGGCTTGCTGTGCACTGGAGGTCTGAGGAGAAAAGACATGGATAAGGACTCTGCAAAACACACTAGCTTCCTATTTGGTTCCCCCTTTCCAACTGCAGATATCTCAGTACTTCTCAGCACTTCTCAGCACCCTGTTTTCTGATGTGTAGCAAAGCATTTCAGGTCAGAATGGGTTATTCAGTACCTCTGACAAACACAGTCTCATTGTATACAGCTTGCTCTGAAAAATTGGCACCGAGTGGCTCAAAAACGTAAAATAGGATTTAGATGCCACTTTTCAGGATATGCTTCCTAACACAAAAGACGATGGAAACAAAGAGTAACATCATGTTAGAGCAAGGGGAACTGGGTTTGAAGCATACCAGCTCAGACTGAAAAAGAAATTTTGCTAAAGGGGAAGGGCCTTCCACTACAGCTGGTCAGCAGCATAAGAATTTAAGAAAAATCAGGATAGTGAGAGAAATGTACATGTTGTGTTACAAAAATGTAGGGCCCAACTCTAGAAATGTACGTAAGTCACTGGGGATGCTACCCAGCAGTGAATGGTAAAGGAAGAATCTTCTTTACATCTAAGGATGTTTTGAAGAGCTGCTGCTGCTGGTGCTTCCTCCTATGCAGTCCCAGGAGCTATGTCTGTGTCTGCTTTGGTAAGTAGAGAATAGATGGTGGATCCTGGTATTGGCAGGACCATTCACACATCCGTCTTTGTATTTTCTTTGAAGTCTTAGGTAATACCAAACAAGAGTCTCTGTAGAGATGATTTTTGCAACACAGGAAACACCTGTACACCCCCCTCAAATTATTTTGCCGTGTGACAAACACACACCAGCTCTGCTGTGTCACAAGGCCTTTTCACTCTAAAAGTTAGGGTCAGGAGTGACCTCAGCAAAAAGCACTGGACAAGGCAAAATCCTTCCCCTAAACTTTCCCTCCTCTTGTCTCTTACTCTATGCTATGACTCTCTGCTTTTTTCCTCTGTATTCTTCAACTCACAGCTTGCCTTCCTAAAAGCATCAATCCATCATTCTCTGTATTTCTGTGTCTGTTCCTGAGTGGCCAAGGACCAGCAGATTCTTTTTTATTACCAGTGTGCTTAGAGCAGAAGTCCAGCTACAGACTGGTTTGCATTCAAAAGCTGTGAAAGTAGAACTGTACCAGTCAGTGATGTGATTTCTGCAATATCTAAAACTTTTTCTTTAAACGTGGTTATACAGCTGACACCGCTCTTCCTTGTTTAAAGAGAGGCTATTTCATGCACTGAAGTGCACGCACTGTTGATATAAGCAGGCCCAGAGCTAGGACAGGGGGCTCCTGTTCCTGGCCTTTCTACATCTTGCTGATTAGTTCCCCTCTCACCACCTCAGTTTCATCAGCTATGCAATGGGGCTCACAAAACTGCCTTTTTTATTATAAAGTGATTTAAGATTCTTGGTTAAGAACTTGACATGAAATTAGACAGCAGTAGCTGCTGCAGAAGTATTATATACCACTGTCACTTCGTGGGAACTTCTCCAACACTGTATCACTTATACACAAAGCAGCAAAACTTTTTTCAAGGTTAGCATCTTCTACTCTTCAGCCTGGCTAGGATAGAATAGCATCTTAGATAAGAAAATGTTTGTGCAGTGTGATGTCATTACTTTGGTCTTCTTAAGATCTTGTCAGGATCTGGGCAAAAGTTATTTGCAATGAGGGGGAAAAAACCCTAACAATTCTCTTTTAACCAGTTATTAACCTTGAGACAGTCTATACTTACAAGGAGGTAGTAAATGTTGTATGCACAGTATCTCTTCCTTTGTTCTCTGAAATAAGGATGGTTTCTAATAATTAAGTGTTATTTTATTACTAAGTGCTACTGTATATCTCAATATTTTACAGAAAACTGATAGCAGGTGAATTATACAGCTCTGGAATTCCTCATAGTTTGGTATATCAGCATTTCTGTAACTTCATCTTTTCTCAGAGCAGGCCTCAGAAACTAGTCTTGGAGGATGTAGCAATATTGAATAACTCAGGAACAGTTTTATAAGCAATTAGATCTGTAAGTTACACTGCCTAATTTTCTTGCTGATTAATAGGCCCAGCATGACATTGAGTTTGTTTTATGAGAAACTTGAAGTAACTTGGAATGAAAATCCCTCCAGTTAAAAAAAAAACTTTGATACCAGAGGCACTGTTCCTTAATGTGATACCTCAATTTACTAATGCATAGTTTAAAATTTGTTTCTGAAGTAACTGAAGCACACATGAAGATTTAGGGTTAGGTTGGTTCTGGAGGGTGGAGGAAAGTAATTGCATTGCATCTTCACCCTCCTCCAACTCATCCCCTAAAATAAAAAATTCTCTACCAAAGCAACAGGCTATACGTAGCTGTGCAATAGTTGTATATGTTGTACATTTTGTTAATCTGAAGCTGAGCCTTTTCATCCTTACACCATTTTGTCCCTGGGTCCTGTAACAGCCTTGCACTGGGTCAGACACCCGTTTTCCAAAGAATGCCCCCAGAAAGCACTGTGCGCGTGATATTATAATTCTGTATATTCCTACAATGGAGCAGTGTGTCTGTGTAATGGGATCAGGAATTTTGCTTTGGAGAGTTAATGTGAATGCCAAATGATAAATAAAATGCTGAAATGAAAAATAGGCCCCGAAGAATGGAAAGCATTGTAATAAGACAACATTTATCTTTCTAACTGTGGGCCCTCTGAAGTCTGCGGAAAGGGTTTATGGATGAGACATGACCAGCAGAGAGCATGCAGGATCATCGCTAAGAGCAGATCACCAGAATTCTGTAGAGTCACAAAATGCACAGCTATATAATGTTAAAGTTAATAATTCATAGAACCTTGTGACATTCAGAAGCATTTTGCAAACATCTTCTAATATTACTGGATTGTTCAAAGATGTTTGCAGGTCACATTTACAAGTGGATGTCTGTTATCTAGCATTTCTTATACACAATATTTTGGCAGCTTTTTTGGCTGTTATCTGCACACTAACTCCTTCCCACTGTACCAGGAAACTGTATTCCATTCATAGATAGCTGACTCCATCCTCTCATTTTGCATGCGTAAAGGCTATAGCAGAATATCTCTTTAGGAGATCATTTTGTTATCCTGTTTCCAAATCCTTATTATGGGTGCCTGATAATCAAAGAAAACTTTACTAATCATATACACTTTCAAATTATCTATATAAACAGAACTTAACTTATGTCACTCTTCTTCAAAGTTCAACCTATTTCTTCATTATATTATTTGCATACCTGAAAGCCTTTTCTTTTGTGTTCATAGCAACCTTCCTATCTCCCTTTAACCACAGTGGCCTCCACCACTTTTCCCAACTGTTTAGAATGTGTTGGAAAAAATTTAACTTGTTTTCTTAGTAATAGTTTTTCAAGTGTTTCATCATGCTGCAGCATATTCTACAAACTGTAGAGGATTCTAAATGAACATTTCTTACCAAGTTTCACTTTTAAACTAACTTCCCGGTATTATTCAGAAAGAGATTATAGATAAGTAGATTTGCTCTGGAATTTTTCCACAAATTTCTGAAATGCAATTTTACTTTTACATCCAAAATTTTTCACTTAAATGTTTGAGTGTTGATTAAGCCCTTCTTGTGAGGGTTTATTGAGTCAAAGGTGACTCATTCAATATCCCAGTAGTTTGCGTAGTTACCTGATATGCAGAAAAGTGTTTCCGTTCATTTTCATCCCATTTTCGTCAGAGATCACACAATTAGCTATATGCATTATGCTATTAATTTTTGAAATGGAATGACTGTAGTTTGGCATCTAATTCATACTCACTACTTAAGTTTCAGGGTTGTTGAGCAGCCATAAAAGCAATGAACGTACTCAACATCTCTGAAAATCAGGCTCTGTGGGGGCCTAGAAAATACAGAATCAAATATATAACTACAAGCATCCTAATTGGGAAAAAAAAACCCAACCTACTGGCTTTTTTTTTTTTAATATGGATGAAGTACTGGTTCCCTAGCAGAAGCAGAGCATATGACTTAATGGATTTTGCTCGTTCAGATGTGGTAAATCTGATATGTACATTTATGATGTCTGCCAAATGTCATGATTTTTATATTTAAAAACTAAAATGTAGTTACTAATTCTACAGACTGATTTTCAACATATTTGTTTAATTTTCTAAATTCTAAAAAAAGTCATGTTATGTTCTGTAAAATTTGGGGAGAAACAGCTGGCAGTGTGAATTGTGACATTATGGATTTCACTGATCCTGAAAGCTTAGTTTAGGCTCTCTGAATTATATGAAGTTCCCTCTTCTCATACAGCCCTGTAATAACTGGATGGTACGGCAGTCCAAAGCCTTTGGGATGCTAAAATAATCATGCATTAACCCTATAAGCATACTTTTGCTTTGATGTTATCGACACTACCTGCTAGCTGAATAATTAAAGTTCCCTTATGATCAACTTTCATATGGTAAGAGTGATAGCAATGATTAAGAGGATGAAAAAAGTTGCAAGACACTTGTGGTTTTAGTTTATATGAAGAAAGGACATCAATTTATAGAAATCGATGTGAAGCATGTCATGTAATTAAAGCTTTGGTCCCCATTTCATTACTGCAGGCAAACGGGGCTTGCACTCAGTGGTGGGGAGCAGCCACAGGAACTGGTTGTGGCTCTCTGGCTGAGGTAAGTTTATGCTGTTCCCTTTGGCAAATCATTGTCTTTTAAATTCCTCAACACTTTGTTCGAAGTGCAGCTGTGTTTCAATAATAACTTATTTCTGTATAATTCCAGTTCAGTGGTTTTTATTACATCTGCTGCTAACATTTTCACACGAGTACTCCAGCTGTACAGCAGTTCTTTGCAGTCAGCACTAGCCCAAAACCATGCCAGAACTGTCTCTATTAGTTTCTGTGTTACCAAACTTTTGTATACTGAACTATTATACACCACTCTCATCTTACTTTCTTTTCATTCCACTGTTGTCCCAGCTCTCCAAAACTCTCTGTTTCTATGGCTAGCCCAAATTTGCTGCCACAAGATTTTGCTGTAGCTCCTATTTACATGCGATATTACCCAAGTACCAAGTTCTACAAGAGCTCTCATTTTCCAAATATGAAATCTGAGCCCGCTCATTCTTTTCCAGCGTGGTTGGGTAATGTGGTGTTCATCATAGGACAGGACAAATTATACCAGCTCTACTGAATCACCACATGCAAGGAGGCACAGGGAATATTTCCTCTCTTTCACTGTGTAAGTAACCTGGAGTCTAGACGAGAAACATCATCTGCAGATCTGTCTTTAAGATTATCCCAAGAAAAGTGTGCAGACTGTGCTGAATTGTGTCCATTGGCTAGTGGATCAGGGGTTTAGCAGCTAACACAAAAACATCAGGCAGGATTTTTACTGATTAAGTCTGTGCCCAGAGAATGACAGACTAGATCTTTTGAGGTGAATCATCCCCACTTAACAGCAGAAACCACAGTTCAGAATTTCATGTCACTTAGGAGACTATTTGCTATCAGTTCTTTATTGCATATAACCATAGAAAGGCTCCTGTAAATACCAGGTAAAAATGAACAGGAAACAAAAACAAGCTTACTTTTCACTCAGAGAGACCTTTCATGCAACTTCCTAGCCTTATTTACTGTGTGTGTAGGGGGTAATTAATTGCGGAGAGCATTGGTGTCCTTCAACAGATGGTACTTTTACAGGTGGACCACTGCTCAGAAGGCTCTAAGGTGAATTAATCACATTCATTTTTATGTGTATTTTAAATCAGGCTCTACATCCAGATCTCTAGAGGTAGAAAGCCAGTGCTCCAACCCACTATGCTGGTAGGCACCTTAGCAGTGTTCTCCTCAGCCTTCTCTTGGGTTGCCTTCTGTATAATTCTTATTCTAGTGATGTTAGGCTCTACCCTTGGGCCTTTTCTTGTTTTTTCGTTTCTTTGCATTTGACCATTTTTTAAATAATTTTGCTGAACTATTCAGGCTGCTCACTTACACTCTAAGAATTACCTTCAGCCACTTCTGAGAGGGGAAGGACATAGAGTAAAACACACAGCTTAATGAAATGAACTCAGAAGGTCTATGTGAATTGAGTACCTAAGATTGTTCAAAACATTATTAGAGAAAATCTTACTTGCAGTTGCCATTTACTCTAAATTTATAGCTGAGAAGATTATTCCACTGGTGCATTTAGGGAGCCATAGCAGTCTATTATCAGTTCACAAGAGGCTGCAGAAAAAATTTTGCACAACTGTTAGGATTTGAGGATCTTTTCATAGACATTAATCCCAAATGATTTAATCCTTTGCTGTAAACACATGGGCCACTGATAGCAAGCTGAAATTTTGGAGTGTAAATGTTTTCTGCCCTTTCTAGTTACTTGGAGTTCTTTTGAGGAAAAGGCTGGTGTCTGTGCCCTGTTCTTAGAAAACATTTGTTTCAAGAGTCGAGATTTCCATTCAGTGAATCATTTCAGGTAACAGTGCTCTTACGCTCATTTTAATAATAGTGGTTTGGTGTTTTTTTTCCTTTTCAGGTTTCATTTTAGATAGAGAACAGTCCCATCTGACCACCAAAGTAACTGAAAAGAAAAAAAAAACCAAGTTTAGTAGCACATCTACCCTGTCTACCAAATCTTTCCTCTCTAGTTGCTCATTAAGAGAGTTTTCACCTTCTTTGTATTGCACAGGAGGAAACAAGATTATGGAACGTTATCTATTATACAAGTTGAAGACAGGAATGCAGAAAAATGTGTTGACAATACTTTTTCCCCAAGAATCCTTTATTTAAAAATGAAGATAAGTGAATGTTGAATGATAAATGAAGGTAAAAGTGTCGATATTAGGACTTAAATGCTCTTATCCATATTTTCCTGATATTCAGACACTTTGCAAGTATTGAGTTTTCTTTTTGTAGAAGCAAGTATTTTCTTACATGAAAGGTCCAGAAATGATCTAAAACACATACCTATCTTACGCCCCTCTGGTCCACAAAGCCATCTTTTTCTGTTGGCAGTTTTTGTTGTTGTTGTGGAAGTCATTTTATTATGTCAGTAGAAGAATTCATTTTACGTGTCTTAATCATGTCTCCATTATGGATGATCTCCTAATGCAGCATGGCTATTTTGACAAGAAAAGACCTCTACTGGTGTAGTTACACCCCTGTACGCTGCAGCAGAGGTATATCTACCCCCAATATAATTTACATCAGCAAAACTGTGCTTTTGCCAGCTTCGCTTATCTTATCATTGTCTGAATGACACAAGCTGTGCTGGTGAAAGTAGTTCTGACTGCATAACTGTGAACATTTGCTGCTTTTGGTAGGGTAGCTCAGTTTTAACCTCAGTTGCAAATCATATCGCTTTGTACATCTGACTAGTGTAAGTAGGCCTGCACAATTTTACGGCATAGACCTGTCCCGAAGCAATTTTGCCTCTGGTTTAAGGAGGCACAAAGCACAATTTAAGTAGGTACAAATGCACAAGCGGCTCCTCTCATGCCCATTTACCTGAGCCCTACCATTTTCTTCTGCTTCCCCCTTGATTCTTTGACTGCTACATCCACTGGCCATTTTTCCCTGGTAGTATGGTTCCTCTGTTCTCTTCCCCAAATCCTGTCACTGCAGCCTCCCCCAAGTTACATTAATCTCTGTCCTTGAAAGTTGTCCTGCTTTTTCCTTCCCTGCAGGGTAACTGCTCCCTTGAATACTTTCTTCATGACTGCTGCCTCACTTCCTATTTCTTCACTTCTCTGCTGCTTGCTGGCTCTCTCTGCCTATTTTCTGCTGTTTTGTGGGTGCATCTCAAAGTACTGTCTACCCTATTTTCCCTGGGATGGTTGGTCTTTTTCCCCACCCCCTTTTCTACTTGTACTCTTTGAGCTATAATTAGCTGTGGCATGAAGTTAAGAAAATAAAAATGTAGGCTGGAAAAGTCAAAAGAAACGTCTTAACAGCAAAATCTGCAAGAGTATGGACCAAGCTCTCAACAGAAGCTCTTGAATCCTCCATAACTGAGGATATTTAAAACTAAACCAAGGCAGTACTGAAAAGTATATTGCATAGAGCAATACTGTGGCAGCCTCAGGGAATAAATAGCAGGTATTTTCCACCTCTAGCCTCTAGTACCAAAAGACAGTAAGTAATGCTTCAGCTGGATATTGCTGCCTTCCTTTAGCTGCTGATGTTTCCACTGGCGCTACAGCAGCCCTTTGAACAACTGAAGAAGAAGAAGTTGCTGTTAGCATGAGCATTTATTTTGTTTGTGAGAGATTTCAGAATCAGCTCTCTAACAAATGGGACATGGGGAAACACACAGCTGGCTTAGTCTTGCCTTCAGGAGGGAGAATAATCACATTTAAACTAACAATCAATTAGGTGTGAGAGGCTGGGTGGTCAGTAAGAATGAAACATGTCACTTTCAGTACCAAATCACAAGCTGGGCTTTAAACACCAACTTCTTTTTGCACACCTATGTTTTTTGCATTACCTGGCAACAAAAGTTTCTGGGCAACAATGCAGAGTTTTAAAAGAAGTGAAAGTATTGCAGTGGGTGGTTTTGCTTACTGTTGTTCTTTTTCCTGCTCCATCTCTACACAGACATGCTTGCACGTGGGCTACACAACCTGTTTCTGAGGCTGTACATTCAGTGATCACAGAACTCTTTGAGAATGTAAACGCCAAACATCTGCTTGCTAGTTTTTTTCATGCTAACTCTTTAACGAGTCTGAGGAATAAGTAGGCTCTGCTGTTCCAAAATTTGCTAAGTAATTAAGTATGCAGGGAGGATCTTACTTAGTTTTATCCATTTAAAATGTATTATTTTTTAAAATCTTCCTCTTTTAATAATTTTGATTACTAAAATTGTAATAACACTATTTTGTGCCCAGTTGTTTGTTTTGGTTACAAGGCTGAATGATGTGTCAGTTCCTTACATGTCACTTTAGCCATTCTCTACAGTTACCATTCTCTCTATATATAATATATATAATGATATATATAAGGATATATAATGGTATATCCTATATACCTGAAAAAAGAGGTTTTGGTTGTTGATCTTCCCCAGAAAGGACTCAGAAACATTGGTCATTGCTAAAATAGTTTAGGGGGACAGTTTATGCTGCCTGAAAATCAGGGCTGGGGAAGGGACTAGTTCATCAAGCTGGTCCAGTCCCTGCAGCAGGGCTGCTCTGCATTGCATCTATCTGCTGGAGGCTCCCACAGTGAAAGGAGAGAAGCAGATGGGGCCAACAATTATTGCAGCCAGACACTTCAAGCAGTCCTGCAATACGCCCTGCAGGCCGTGATCTATGGGGGAAAAAAAGTGGTGTGCATTTCAGAAATTCTGTCTGTGTGTTTCCAGATGAGTCCTTAGACAAGAGGTAGTCTTAGCTGGCTAGGTGAGTCAGCTCAAGGTCTGTTCTGCACTGTTGAAACAGCTGAGAGCAAACAGGGAGCAAATACTTAGCAGTCGATCTTTTATTTGTGCTGTGTGTTATCACTAAAATACTGTCTGCTGAGAACAGGTCATAAAGCTGAGTGGATGGCTTGGTACCTGAAGAACTACACTGGGATTTCGGGGGAAAGATGGGTTTTACTGCCAGCTTTGCCACTGCTAGCCTGTTGAGATGTGAGGGAAATTGCTTAAGCATGCTGCGTTACCTCAGCTTTTCTTTCACTCACTAAAGGCAAATGTTAAGATAAGTTTGGACTGAAGCTTCAGCCTTGACTTTCTGATCATCCAAAGCTGCCCTTGGAGATAATGGGTGGGGTTGCTGCAGGAGCAAGTTCCACCACTCTGCTCCTTCACTCCCCAACTGCCTGATTTCCAGAGGCCAAGGTAGCTGAGCATGGTGGTTCATCACATTTACCTACACGGGGAAAACAGGAATGCTATATGATGCTGTGTCATCTGACAAATGGTCTGAGAGAGTTTGCGGCTCGTCTTACGTGATGTGCTTTCCTGTGTGGGTTTCCACCGCACAAATTCATTAAGTTTAGTTTTCCAAGCATTTTTTAGGAAATATATTTAATTGAACTTCCCCCTTTTATTCTGTATAAATAACCTACCTGTATGGTGGTCACGCTTGTCAGTTCTGCATTTGTTCTTGAGGAGTTTTTGATCCAAGAAACCGGTGTCTCAGTTGAAGAAAAAAACCCCTCAAAACCCAAACAAAACCCCAACCTATGAGAAGACCCAGCAGTGGCATGTTTGTTCATTTAAAGAAATACCTGGTTGAAATGTAAAGGAAATTTGAGCATTTCTTTTGGTCTTCGGTTTTATAAAGACTTATTTCTCAAAGCCCTCGGGGCTGTATTCTCTGATCCTCCAAGCAGGCTTTTCCCTGCGTTAGCATGTCAGCTGAGTTCTGCCTCTTGGCACCAGCGAGGACATCAGGAAAAGGATGGCGGTGAGAGGATTCCGGATACTGTGCAGGCATAAGCTCAGGCAGTGGATGGGGCCTCCAGTGCCTCTGACATCCTCTGTGGCTGGACAGCCTAACATCAGGGAGAGGAAGCTGGCTCCTGGCAGCTGCCTCACCCAGCGGTCGTGAGGTGTCAGAAAGTCTGGGCCCAATGCTGCCTCTTAGTTACTCCTGGTTAGTAAGAGAACTGCCTTGCTCCGAATGTTTTGGCTGAAAGGGATGTAAAAGCACTGCAAGAAATTAAAGTAACTTCGAAATACCATGGTCTAAAGCAAAGAACATTGATAATGTCTAGTAAGACTGGGTGAAAGTAAGATTTCCTAGCTAACCTTTACCTCCTCTTTTAATGCCAATGTTGGCTTTAGTCTCTGCGCTTTAAGACATCGTTGTATCCTCAAGTTGTGGCCTTCATATAAGCTACACATCCTGTTTTTCTTCTCTCCTTGAATACCTTTAATCAGCATCTCTGATACTTGAATGGTGGGTGGGGGCAGAGTTGTCCTTTTCTTGGGACCGCAGCAGGTGGCTTTTATGTTGCCAACATGGCTATGTCACCCAGTGGTTTTAATGAAATTGATAATACACAAAATACCTTCACAAAACTATTGTTTTTATTGGTAATATTGTTCATTGCACTTCACTGTGTAGGATCAGAGAGGTCTGTGAGAGTTATATGGAAGTTAAAGTCTTCTTACCCCTTAGCATGTTTACCATCACTGTTGAGAACTGATGTCATGATATCCAGAAAGTATACAAACCACTGGCATTCTTAGGAAAAAAAGACTTAATATGCCAGCTGTCACATGTAGAGTGATCAGAGGAGATGGGATAAAACACAGCAATGCAGATGGTAGAAAATGGAGAGTGAAAAGGATAGCTGTGTCATGTAAGCAATGTAGTAACATTTTGGGTTCAAAATTTCACATTCAGTCTTAGACCACAGTGAGTTTTGACCTCTCTGATGTGTTATAAAAGTCTGAATGATGGAAAGCTTGAACTTGGAATTATTTTAATTTCTCTTGCCCTGTGATAGCGCAGTATTAGAATTCATTCCTAAACTGTTAAAGACACATCACTTTACTATTTCATAAGCCGTGGTAGTTAATTTTTTTCTTTATTATGTAACTTTTTTACCTTTTTATTTATTTGCAGCATTACTGTGATGTAGAATGTGCTGGTTCACCCTTCATTACATCTTTCTGAAAGAACAGGGATGTTTAGAACATAAAAACATAAATCTGATAAAAAATATTATCTACATACTTTCTCCAGCACTAAAACCCTGTGGTTTTTTTCCAGTGAGAGCTTTACAATACCTACATTATTTGCTTTTCCATGTTTCTAGAGCAGATTTCAGATGGTGAATTGAACAGTGCTTGTTCTCCCATTCTGCCTATCCATTTGCTAAACTTCCCGTGTGGAAGGCTCCTTAAGCACCTCTAAAGTTAGAAAATACAGCGAGGGTGGATGGGAATCTTCATGCAAAGGTATCCAAAATACCTCCAAGACTATTCTAGAGATATTAGCCACAGGTCAATGAGACATTTGTTGCCAGCCTCCAAAGATGATTATCCATACAGGAATTTGCACCAGTTTCAATTACAGAAATTTATGTAAATGTCTGTGCAAACAAGGCCTTAGGTTGTAAACTCGTAGGCCTAATCTCCACGTAGTTTTTATGTAATGTGCCATGCAGGCTTAAATCACAGCAGTGTTCCAGTGTGAATAACATGTTTTAAGGGCTGAGCTTGAGACAGACAACTGTTCAGGTTTTTGTTTGATTGGACGCCTGACCGCCAGAGATACTGAAGTAACTATGTGAGCTGGCTATAAAGCTATTGAATTTACCAATGGTTCTGCCCCTGCAGGTTGGCAGGTATAATGGGGACAGAGATGAGAAGGTTAAAGACACTTTACAATGGATGTATTTTTAATGACTTCCCTTGATGTTTTTTTGGTAAAATAAGAGTCTTGTAGCAGAATGCACTTTCAAATGTCTGCTGCTATATTGTGGGGTAAACTGTTATATAGCTGTTCAGTCGGTCAGCAACTCCACTTTAACAGAGCTTAATGGTTTTGAAATATACACAAAGCTCACGTGTAATACTGCAAAAAATTCCTCTAACAAAAACGCAGCCTGCAGAAACCACCACAACAAATGCACGTAAGTTAAAGCTTGCAGTTTCGTGTTCATAATACATGCATGTGCCTTTCGGTTTTGCAATTTTGGCATTTCCAGGTTCCAGATCACCAGACCTGCAGGTGTTTTACTTGGGAGTCCGGAAGGGAAGAGGGTTATTCCTGACATGAAGCACAGCTCATGTCTCTGAGACAAGTCCTATGTATTCCTGACTTGTATGCCTTTATCCTATCTTTGCAAAGAACAGTGCAAAGGAAGTTAATAATGACACCTTACGGGCAAAACACTCTTTGTGACAAGAATTGGTTGAGGGCTTACTGCCACATAACTGGAATTTGGCCTTCCTTTCCACATGAATCCCTTTTCAGTCAGGAGATAGTATACCAGGTGAGCTGGTACGAGCCTGTTGCCTGCAGGCCAGGAGTTGATTTCCTTAAAAACCAGCCTGTAACTTCAGGTTCCATCTCACCAATAATAGCTTTAAAAGCCCTACTTTTAGTAGCTTTAGAAATAGTGTAAATAACCATTTCCTTGAAGTGTAAACTGGTCCCTCCTATACTCATTATGGCGCTCCTCGCAAGCACTTTTGCTTTACTTTTTTTTTCCACCGAGCTTTCAGGGTGGAGTATTTCCAGGTATTTTATTTTTACATGTTGTTACTATTTGCCACACAACTCTAAACCGGTACTGGCTATAAAGTGGAATCCCTGTGACTCTGAACACCTCTCCATCACTCGTTGAGTCTTCTACATCTTTGCACTTCCACTGCAGTGAAAGCGACAGAAGGACCGTAACTGCAGTGCCACGTACAGCGCTCTGTGCAGTTCGTAACTACCTGTATTTGCAAACATCCGAATCCTGCCTTTGATTAGACACGGTATTTGGACCTCCTGTCCTATGCGGATGATCTGGGTCTTGTTAAATTTCACGTCCTTTAGGCTTCGTCAGCCGGATGGATGACTGACCCCAGCCGGGACCCAAAACGCACAAGGAGGAAAGTTTTCTGAGGAAACCAACAAACAAAACCAGAAGCTGACTTCGGCACACGGAGCAGCGGATTCCTGCCTGCGGCCGCTGTACCTGGTGAGGCGCCGGGCTGGGAGGAGGAGGAGGAGGAGGAGGAGGATGCACAGGCATTTCCACGGCCAGCGGAGAGCCCAGACGAATTCCTAAAGCCAGCAGCCGGCTCCGGATGCGCTCCAGCCCCGAGCGCACGCCGCGGCCGGGGAGAGCCGCCGGCTGCCGGGGCACACGCACCTCCGGCGGGAGCGGGACGGCCGGGCCCGCTCGGAAGAGCCCCCGCCGCCGGCGGGAGGACGCGGGGCGCCGCGTGGCACCTGGCCCCC
>JANZLQ010000030.1:16222283-16342456 GCA_026212715.1 Elanus axillaris
CCTCGTTTAGAAGCATCTTTATAGGCAGTGATTTCAAAGGCAGGACGTGAGTATCTCTGGAAATGCTACTCTCTGGTGATACACTGAAAAGTTAGCTATTTGTGTGGAGCCCGGAAGGGCTTGAAATGTGCAGAGCTTTGCCAGGCCAGGTTTGGTTATCAGTGTTTGATTGCAAATGAAAATAGGTGAGGTTGGCTGAGGTGGGAAGTGCTGGCTCTGTTCTGGGGTACTTCTGAACAGGAATTTCAGGAGCATTGACTCTTTGTTCTTCTTTGGTGCAAGAAATCTGATGATGGCTTATCTTTGATGTCTGCCAGTCATGATGTTTTTCCCACCTGAAGGTGTTCCCTCTGCCCCACCCTGCCCCTCTGTTTTGAATAGCAACATTTGAGGGCCAGTGACTTAGAACTGAGCGTGGGCTTCGGAGGCAGCAGTACCGGAGCATTTCACCCCCCTTCCCTCAGCATTTTACTTGGAGCAGGGTGGCAAAACTTATTTCGAGCTCGTGCTAATGCTTTATTATAAAATGTTAAAAGTACAAATAATTGCCAGCTGGGGCGTATGCTGTGGACTCCCGTTGGATGGCTTGTTCGTGTTGTGCTGGAAATGGGTCAAGAACAAGGAAAAGGGCCTGGACAAAAGGGAGAAGAGTCAGTGGGATACTTGGCTCGTGGCTGTGCCAGTGTTAAACCTGTTAGAGCAGCCTCCTGCAGTCAGAAAGGAATTGTCCTGATGTAACTGAGCAGCGCCTGGACCTGTGTGCTTCCTTTAGAAACAACACAGGCCTTCTGGTGTATCCTGCTGCTTTTTTTTTTTTTTTTTTAATAGAGGTATTTCAGCTTTCAGGTTGGCCAGCCTAGCAATCAATAAAGGTGGTTGCCTTTGAATAGGTGCTTCACACAAAAGAAGTAGTTGATGGGTGGAGACTGTTTATTCAGAGTGATTCAGCTAAGTAAGACTAAGAGAATCTGAATACCTCTTTAAAGATGTAGAGAAAGGCAGCTGTTTTAACAGGATTCACCTGCGGAGTTGCAGCCATCCACAGAGGTGCTACAGCAAGGGAAAAGAAAAGCTGTCAAAATCCCCCACGGGCTTTGTTAGGCTCCTGAACTAAAATAGGTATTCCAGGGACCATTAGAGAAGGAGGCCTTTCAGGCCTTGATTACCCCTCCCCTCTCCTTTGCCAGTCTTCCCATAGAAGCATGTGGAATGCAACTTCCAAATTTCACTGGTTTGCTGCATCTGACCTTCCTGAGCAAAAATGCTTTGCATTTAATCTTATTTAATTACTTACTTATTTAATCTCAGGATTTCGAGAGATCCTTTTCCTTTTGAAGAAGACATCCCCTCATCCTGGTGCCTGAAGTTTCTTTGAAGATCCGTTTCCACAAGGGATGTTATTTGTGTAGGGCTCTCAAAAAGTGTGGGAGAGCTGCTTGCACACAGTGGCCAAGTGACTTCCCAGTGTAATTTCTGTCAGCTTTGAAAAACTGAATTTTGACTTTTAAGTCACTCTGGGTAAAACATATGTTAAGCATCTGAAAAAATTTCTATGCTGATGTGCCTGAGTGGCTTGCTAAATTGGTTCTAAAACATAAATACATTTTTTGGTTAATAGTGGAAGTGCAAGATTCTGATAGATACATGTAAGACTTCTCCAGTTGTCATCTCCTGGTGGATATTTTAACAGGTGTTAGCAAGTTCGTTCTTGAAACAGCACGAACATACTCGTAGGTGTTTTAGGAATGGGTGGCCTACATTATCCATCCTTTGAAAATGGAGGATGATCAGCCGCTGACAGCCCTTTTTTTAGTTAATTTAGGTATGTGCTTCCTCTCTGAAGATGAGAGAAGCAAGATGTTCACATTGAAGTGTAGCTGGCCTTTGCTTTTATGGTGTGTGATAAGCTGGCTTTAACTCGAGCTCTTGTTAGTCCCGTTTCGTACGGCAGGTGATGTCAGTGTTCAGGTGTATAGGTACCTGGGAGCGCTTTGCTCAGAGCGCTTGCATCACAGCAATAAATTCCATTCCTGTGCTCAGGCCGCAACTCCTTCACAGTGCTAACGTTACAGCTTGGACAAGGGAGAATGGCTTTGGGTTTTGCACCGATAAGCAGCAGTATATCCTTCAGGGAGCAACATCATTTAATTTGGACCACTCATAGCTTTGGGTAGGGGAAGGAGCCTAGTTTAAGTTCTGCTTTTTGTTACACAAAACACATTTTCTCCATTAAATTAAGTTCATTATGTCTTATTGCTCTTAGTGTTTTGAGAACATGAGAAGCAGCCAGGACATGAATACCTGTGTGCTGTTCCTCATTCGTGTGTGCATTTTTTTTCTGATGTTGATGTAGTTGCCTGTGCATTGAGGACAGCAGGTGGCTGTGGCATCTTGTGTGTGTGCTTGCCTGCTTTGTCCCCTACTTCTCCCCAAAAGTATTAAGGTATCCTGAACTGGTGTTCACCTGGATAACTTGCCGCACAATTCACATATTTTGCTGTCTATACATCCTAGTGCTTTTGGATGGAAGGAAGGAGGGCTGCAGGAGGAGGTGTGCTTTTTAAGTGAGATGCTGAAGGTCCAGGAAGTGGAATCGTGTGCCATAGAAGCCGGTTGTGGAAGAGATGTAGTTGGGTTACTGAGGGCTTCCATTTGTGAGCTTTGACTGTATTTTCCAGGGGAAGAATTATGAGTGCAATGACAAGTGTTTCTCTACAGAGATGTAACTTAGGCTTTGTATTTAGTTGATTTGAAGTGTATATTTCTTTTGGTCTGTTTTTCTAACAGCTGCAGGTATCATTTGTTCTTTCTGCTTATCAGATGGTCCAGCCAGGTGTCATTTAGTACATCTTACTACATTTCCAAGTAAGGTTCAAAACTGTGGTCCTTGGCAGCTTCTGAAACAAGTTTTGGAGCAACTTCCAGCCTTTACAGCAGATGGGTGGCTTTTCTGCTTGGTAAGATCTAGCAGTCTTTGAACTGTCAGGAGCATGACTGTCCATGTTGCAGAAGGGTAAAGAGAGCTATATCGTAGTGCCCCTATCTCCCTGATGTAAACTCGGTTTATTTTTGGAAACTGTGCTTTTCTTTAAATAGTGAAGAATTTATTTTCATCAGCGCTAACTTACACTTTGTGGGAGAAGTCTTCTTCAACCTCTGCCTCCTTTCCTCCTTTTTGGGAAATTGCAGAGTCGTTTTGCTGAGTGCAAAGTGGCCACCATGTTCAACCTAACCAGAGGGTAAAGTTCTACAGGTGGGTGAAATGATCTGTACCTCAGAGTTAATGCCAGTTACCTTGGGAGGAAGCCATGCAGATGATAAACTCTGGAGGAAGGAACTGGTGGATTCTGTAAACTCTGCAGCCCTGCTAACTGCACTTCAGGCAGTTCCCAATCTCTGCTTGCAAAGCTTTTGGAACTTGTAAGCTCTTTAAAACTAGTGACTGAGGATTTTCCATTGGTTCCCCTTTCCCTCAAGAAAGAAAAAAAGATAGAAATAAATGGTTACTCATTTTAAATGCTCAAAAGTCAGCAAATGAAAGCTATGGTGTTCACAGAACATTTAAGTGGGCCAAGCTGGACACAGATTGTGCCCTGATATGGTTGCTGTTAGGTGTTTAATAAATCAGATGTGTAAATAGTATGTAGAAGTGGAAAACATGGCTTCATTTGAATCAACAGCAAAATTCTTTCAGGTTTCACTGGACTTAAGATTTTATGTATATAGAGCTGAAAGCTTTTGAGCATTCATAGCGTGAAAGACGCCAGGAAACTTTAAAAAACTGAAACACTAATAGTGTCTTTGTATTTTTCTGGTGCCTGAAATTCCTACAGGTGTAGTTACACAGTCAGTGCATCTGTTTTAGGAGCTTGTTTGATAAACAGCAAACTGAATTTGTGATACAATAGTCTATTTTTGACTAAGTCTCTTCCATACTGGTTTTGGGCATCACTGAAACTGTGTGGTCATTACTGCATCCCTTTTCTAAATCCTAGAGGCTGTGCTTTAACTGTCTTGAGTATACTTGCTCTGGTGAGTGGGAGGAGGACTTGTCCTTCCCAGTCCTGCCCTTCCCTGCAAGAAAAGGAGAATGTAGAGAATTCTCCCTGAGGATGGATCTGGGGCAGAGAAGTCCCCTGCATGTTTGGGGCCAGAGTTTTTATTTGCACCATTGCGTAACTCTTAATCTCCATAGGAAAAGATGTGGGTTAGTAGATTTGCAATGCCTCAGACTTGCATGTGGCCATGGTCTGCCTGATAGCTGATGTGTGCTAGTATTGCATAGTAGATGTAGTGATGCCTGCCTGGGGTCATCCTGGAGTATTGGATGACCCAGTGCAGAAAGATCTGCTGTTGCCTGACTTTCGACCTCGTGCATTGGCAGCCTCTCTGGTGCCTGCACTGCCTGAATCGTCTGACTTGCAGTAAATGTTTCCATCTCTGTGCTCACTGTCTTTTCAAATTGATTGCTAAAAAGTATTTGGGCCAAAAATAATTTACACTGGACAAGAAGATGCCAGCAGTGTGTGCAAATTGCACTCTAGTTCCTGTCCCAGCTAGTGACTCAAACGGAGCTGCACAACCCAGTAGCACAGATGTGGATTAGGAAAGTCCAGACTGCTGATTTCAAAATTTCCACTATTTCTGGTAATGGATGTTTATAAGAGCTCTCTAGTCCATAGACCCAAGAAATGAGCTGCTGCTGGTGGTCTTTGTTTAATTCCTAGTACACAGATGCCAAATGTTATGCTTTGATTTCCTACACTGTAAACTCTTCGGGGCAGGGATCAGCATTCAATTACCAAGTTTTGAAAAGCCACCTAACACATTGTGGAACTGACCTGCTCGGCACTACCTCAGTATAAATGTTTAATTATAACTATCTTCTTACCCCACAGTGGAGCCTTTCCAGATATCAAGGTTGAGGCATGCTGGGAACCTGCACTGCTGCTGCTGAGGTGTCTACATATAAACAGAGAGCTTTGGTTGCAAGGCAGAATTTGGGCAGCTCTCATAAATGCATAGTTTGCACACAAGGGACAAAGATTCTTTTTCTTCTTTTTTTCTTTTTTTTTTCCTAGGCAGTATAGGTGCAAGTATATACACATGTTCAGGGGTCTGCATCTGGTTGTTTGGTTTTGAAGCAAATACATTCCTAGCTTACATGTTTTAAAGCATCACAGTCAGACCATGTCCTTCTGTCTCCCTTTTGTTTTATGTCTGTATGTAAAAATGACAAATGTCAATGTTCTGAAATTGAGAAATTAGAAGAAGAAGCTAGGAATAGAAAGATGTCACCCCCTCAATATGTCACCTTCCCAAGACTGAAATGAAGTGCAGTTGCTGGCTCTTACCATGCACAGAGTAATCTAATTCTGTTGCCTTGAGTGACTTGCGTTGTAGCTTTAAACTGAATTCTTAAATCATCCCAACAGTGATGTATGGATCATTTGTTATGTTTATACAACATGAAAGCATATGGAGTAATGGAAACATCTAGAAATTAATCTCCAGAGAAGACTCCCATTTTAATCAAGTTACTTACTTGGATTAAACCAACACAAATTTAAAACATGTGGGCTCATGTGCTAAACTAGTTGCATTTTCAGCACTCCAGGGGTCTGTCTGCAAGTTTATCGGTGCGTTGTGGTGGTCTGTTCCAGCCAGCTTTGTAGGAGCAGTTTGGTGTTACCAAGGTTGGAATAAACTGATGTCAGATTTTTGTCCACAGTGCATAGCAAGTGGAGGGCAAACACTTGTACAGCCGGTGATACTATGACTTGTTAAGAATGTACACAGCAGGTCACTTTTCAAAACATCTTTTGAAAAGCAGCCTGTGAGAGCAGTGCCATGCAGAAGAGACATGCATCTTCCTCTGGCATCAGCAAATGGATGCATCCTATCACATTGGACTGCTAAGCATGTTTAGTCATGTTACTGTAATAAGCTCTGGGAACAGGAATGGGTTCTGCCCTGTTGCGCTTGGGGAAGATTTGAATGAATTTGACTGGTTTGTTCCAGGGAAACTCGTGTTTGTATCTGTTGCTTTTGTACTCGGTACAAAGAAGGAAGGAGTTGAGTTTGTTTCTTGGCTGAAGGGGGGTTTCTTTGCAGTTTACGAGTGCTAACATCACTATGGCACTTAAATTCTTATTCCTTAGAAGAGGTAAAATTCAAAAAATCATGACTTCCAGAATCGTCGGTGTTTCTGGTGCTGATAGTGTACGGATCTGCTTGGTTTTGAGGCTCCTCTTTGCCCAGATAAACTGAATATTAGGGACCCTTCTCTTGCTTCCAGTTGTACCCTTCAGGCATCCCTGTTTCTCCTGCTCCGGTGAATCATCCTACAACATACGCAGATGTAGATTTTAAATGTGCTGTGGCAGGGGTTACTGTCTTTAGCCTTTTCTTTTTTGTCTTAACACAGCTTAGCCTGATGGCTCTCAAGGTATTTTTTAAATTTGGTGGTGTGTGTATGTCGGAGGCATAGACTTGCCTATGATCACGCCAAGCACTGATCCTGCAGACGCTTTAAACACAAATATAATTCTACTTAAGTAGGTTGTTCCATTTAAGTCAAAATACTGGCATGGGCAAAGTTAGGGGAAGTGTTTCAGGACTGGGGCCTGCGTTTAACTTTCAGAAAAAGTATTCCTGACACAAGCCAGAATCTTTAACCCATGTGAGCTGCAGCTCCAAACTCGTCTCACTGACTTCAGTTTCTGACCTACTTGAGGAGGTATTGCTCAGCCTGAGGAAGTGTTGCAGGTCTTGTGGCCTGAGAGGAGTTGGCTTTGAAGACAGACAGCAAGAAATGTGGCCTTGAACCCAAACTCCTTCAATATACAGTGTCTGCAAGAGTTAAACGAAAGCACTCCAGCAGCTCATGTGCTCTCTCTGTGTGCATACTTTCCTAATCTTGACATGGGGTCTGAGCTGCAGGCTCCCAGGGCGTATGTGAAGTTGGCTTGGCTGTCACCTTCTCACTCCCCGGATCTGGCTGCAGCTCAGCACGGGGACGCTCCCCACCGCTGGGATTACCGGCTGCAGATAGCCAGCTGCCTAAAACCTGCCCCTGTGGGGCTGGCTGGGCCGAAAGGTGCCCTGGCACACCTCGCCTGCCCTTGCGGGGAGCAGCAGAAGGAAGAAAAAATGCTGCCATGGCCCCTTTCCTGTGCCTGGAAGATGTCTTGTACCCGCCTTGCGCTCTCGGGTTGGTCTGGGTGAGCTTTCTGCTGCTCTGCTATCTTCATTTGGCTGGAGAACAGCTGTCTCCGAGGATGGGTCTGCTTTAAAACAGGGGAACAGCTGTATGGAGTGGGGCCCCCACAGGCCATCTCTGATGCTGGTGGGCTGTCCCCGCCTATGGGGAGAGAGAGGACAGAGCACGTGTTTTTCTCCTCTAGGTGACAAAGTCCTAAGGGCAACTTGGGTCTTAGCTGTCCGGGAAGAAAAACTACAGTTCCTTCAACCCACAGCACCCTATCAAAAATTGCTGAGTGTTTCTGAGCAGAGGCTGGAAATGAAAGCTGCCTTTTTTTTTGTTGGTTTTTTTTTTTTTTTTGCTTAGGTTTCCTTGGAAAGGCTGCCAGTGGCCACCTCACCCCACCCTGCAGACACGTGGGCGGGAATGGGGGTAGCCGGCAGGAGGGAACATCACCAAAAAGGCAGAGCGACTTGGCTCTTGGCCACGCACAGGAGCAGGAACAGCTGCCTAGATGGCCCCCGGAGCCTCACTGATGTCAGCGTAACCAGCACTCCTTAAAATGCAGCACCATGTGTGGGTTGTGAGGGGGAGCAGGGCTGGGAGCAGGTTTAGGGGGGTAAGCAGTACATAAACAACCTCCGGGATTGATTATTCCCCTACCCCTTCAAAACAGACCTCTGCTTTCTATAGGAATGGGAAGGTTTTGGATGAGTGAGTGTTACGAGAAATTCGTAAATGTAGAACAAGTTACTGAAAGCAAGGAGCAGAAGAAATACGTGTTGTAAAATTTGTGTCTGTCTGCGATGTGGCTGTTTGCTTGTTTTTTTTCCTTTTAAGAGAAGTGTGTCTAGGAACAGTTCGGCACTGTTGGGTAAATCTGTCAGTGCCGTTCTCTCTCCCCTATGTTGTCTCTGAGAACCTGTCACACTGTGACAGATCATACTGTCAAACATCATACTGTGTTTGAAAAGTATCTGGCTTGCCTTGGGATGCCGTATGAAATACGGCAGGATGTGGCATCCTGCAGGGAGCATGTCATGTGTGCTCGCTTGGCCTCCTGCGCTTGCTTAAGCAGAGGAAGGGAATGCACATCAGAAGAACACATTTGTTTGCAGCTCCCTTCCACTCCCCTGTGTTGTTCCAGAGAGATGGCACTTGGCATTACCCAGGAGGTTTACCGAAGCTGTTTTTCCTCATATGTTGATACCAAGGGTCCCTGGTGGTGAGAGCCTCTGCATGGTTAAGGGCGCTGGGGCTATCTGTCTGACCTCTGTGACATGGGATGCACAGTGCAAAATTATTCCTGTGACAGGTACTGAACTGAATGAATGCAAGTTCCTCTCGGGCCAGAGATGACTTCTTCCAATGTAATAGCTAATTGAGTAGTTTCTGAAAGTTGCAAGAATCTGACGTGTAGCTGTAAGTGCTGAGGGAAGAGGATACCAGCTTTTCCAGAACTGTGCAGCTCAATCACAGAACGAGGTTGGACTGGACATGAAACTGGATTCCAGGGTGACGTGGTGATTGCAGCCTCTGCCTTCTTTGCTTCTTCCCACAGCTGGGGAGTTGATTTTCCCAGTAGGCCTGTGCCAGCATAGTCCTGCTGCTAGTCTTGTGGTGTTACCCCAACACAGAAGTTGTGCTTGAATTGCTTGCAAGTGGTATGCAGTGCACAAATCTAGGTGACAGGGGTAAGCCAGCCTATCCGGGCTTGTTGCAAAGCTGAATTTGCAAAATGCTGTCTCCATCAAGGCCAATGTAATAATAAGTTGCAGAGATTTTGTCTTGAAAAACAAACAGCGTAACATAGGTGTTTGGGGAGGAGGGTGTTGTGCTATTCTATAAGGCTCTTGCTTTTGTTCACTCAGATTAACTTTACGAGTCAGATCAACATTTCCTATATTATTCCAGAATTCTTGTAGTAATTAGCAAAAATGGCTCAGGGTCACAGCAGTTGTATGGGACCGAGTAAGCATCTATTCACATTCTTTTCAACTGGGACCGTGGCATGAAAAATTTATTTACTGAAGGTCACAGAGGGAGACAGTAACAGAGGCAGGAAAGAACCCAAATACTCTAAATCCAGTCCTGTGTCTTCACCATTAGATCATGCTTCCTGTCTAGGCAGATGAACCCACATAAAAACCTTGGTTCACAAACAGGTGACATTCAAGTACTACCAGCACTGTAAAATACGGCTAGGGCTAATATATTTGCTCTGACTTTCATCTTGAGTGCCTGGTGGAACACCTGTAAGTATTTACATTTTAACATGAGCTTTTGTGCTTGTGAAAGCAGACAGTTTGACAGCAATGACCTCTTGCACAAAAGCCTGAATAAGTGATGAACTTCCAACAAATCCATGACCTGAACTCTGTTGGATGCATATTGAAGGCGACAAGTTAATATGGCCTGTGGCAGTACCAACAAGAGGCCTGGGTCTGTGCTGGACTCTTCTACTGGAGGTCGTCCGCAAATGTGCCTCTAACCACCATCTCTGCCCAAAGGCCTGGAAGTAAGTGTGCCTCTTCTCACTGCCTAGGTGAGGGCCTCGGGCAAATGTTTGCTGCAGAAATTACTTCAGTGTTTTCCAGAGGTTTCTCATCTTGCTGCTCTGCTCTGACTCTGGGTCAGTGTTGCAGAGAAGGCAGAAGCATGGATGTGTTTCTTCCCTCCGAAGCAGAGCACTTCAGAGTTTGCTGTGATTCAGTTGGATTGAGTGGTAGTTAAAACTTCAATTACGGGCAGCTCTAGAGTTGGACACATCTCTGTTGCAAGTGTGGTAACCTCTGGCTGTCAGACTGGGAAGACGGCCGTGGTATAGTAACCTCTGAAATCACCCTGACCTGAATACACTGAAGCTGCGGCTCCAGCAATGTTTCCTCAGGACTGCCCTGTCCTGGAATGAGCAGTTCCTGGTACCTGCTTCTCCAGTGAAACTTGGGTTCAGAGTGGGGAATGCACCTTAAAGCTGATGGAAATGCATCTGGATCTGTGGCAGAAGGTTTTTTTAGCCCTGTGGAGTAAGTCATGCTGCATTTTTTGCCTGCAAAACTGAAAACTAGAGGGAGTCCTACTTGTGTCTAATACCAAAAGTCTAAGACCAAAAGCCCATCTAGCCCAGGATGCTGATTGATGTGGATTTGTCAAAATAGAGTATGGCAAAAGGGCATCTATTAATGATGCTTTCCTAGGATAGTCTACCAGCAACATGCATCTTCTGGAATCTCTTGAGCCAAAGGGGTTTTATATAGATTCAGTAATTAGGTTCAAGAATACTTTTTTCTGAGCTTGTCCAGCGGCTTTTTGAACCTGTACTGACACATGGCGTGTTATGGTGGTGTGGCAGTTTTAACTACATGCTCTGTTGGAGGGGAGGTGAAAAAAACAACTTTCTAAGACTGCCATTTGATGCTTCCACTTGATACCATTTAGGACTTGTACCGTGGGAAATAGTAAGTAATCATTCACTACCGACCTTCTCCATGCCTTTCAGGATTTTGTGGACCTCTGCTGTATCACCTTTGTGGCCTTCCTCCCAGGTGGGAGTCGCAATCAGAATATTGGTTATTATGCAAAAGTTGTTCCATGCTTTTGATTACGTTGTTCACCAACACTTGTTAAAGCTTCAGTTTGCCTTGTTAACATCTTTCACAGGCACATGCCGAAAGTACTTTATTTGCCTACATATTTATTGCTGTAAGACATATACTTGGACAGGCTTAAAGGTTTCCAGGTGCTGCCAGCATTCTCCTCTTCAGCAGCTTTTTTGGGAAACTTTCTCGGTGTTGGCAGGTTACAGGCAGAAGATGCTGATTGGTGAGGGCTCACTTACTTGCGTCCTGATTACTTGAGAACCACTTGTTTCAGTGGTGCTTTGCTTGCTGCTTTCCTTCCCAAATACACTACTGGTTTCTAAGGGCAGTGTCCCTGTATCCCTCCACTTAGTATTCCCCCCCCCCCCCAGTTGGCAGCCTGAAGCATGCCGTGCGTATCTAAAACCTTAGTGAATGCAACTTGCCCAGAGACAAGGGGCATTTGTCCTTGGCAGCTCTGAGGGTATTTCTTTGAGCTCCACTCAAACTAAGTGATACTACCCACAAAAAAGTTTGCCTGCTTTCTGATGCTAGCCTACTTATTTGGGATGGTGACTAGGATTCACCCATCTGTTTGGTCTTGGCAGGTTATCAGAGGAATTGTTTTGAGCTCTCTGGAGTAAAATGTTTATTGATATAACTCTACTATGTTCCCATTCCTTTTTTTTTGGTAGTCTGCCCACCCACTTGTCCACCTGTAGGACTGCTCAGTGTTGGTGGACTTGGAGATTTTAATTTTTGCAACTGAAAGAATTTACTAACCATACCACTAGTATTTACTTACGTTAAAAATCAGTGCCTATAATGCTACTGAAATGCAGCCACTTCTGAAGTAGAGAGTGAGAAGGGAGAGGTTTAGATCAGGTCACGCTAACCCCTTTCTTTGTGTTAAGTGCTGCGCATTCTTCAGTACTGACATAGCCTAAAAAGGAACCTTGGTCTTTAAAGCCCTACCTTAACCTGCCTACCAGATGATGCATGTTACTCGATTTGTGTTTAACTGATGAAAAACTTTTTTCCAGCTTGCCAGAACTGGGAACTTACTTGCAAGGGTGACGCTAGTGATTTCAAACCTTTTGGTAAAGAAAGCCTTTCACAATGAGAACACAGCTTTATCTAGGTTACTTATTCCCTTTATTAAGCCTCTCAGGATTGATGAAATAAAGTGGTCTTAGGGAGAAACAAGCCCTGTTCATCACATAGTACTGATTTATAATTATAATCTTTCAATGTTGCTGTGTATAAAACTGTTCTAATAAGCTGTTCAGCACTTAGTGCTGGGCTCTGTGAATTACATAGTGTTTAGAAGTAGTAAGCATATCTGTTTGGGGAAAGGAGGCAGGGGCTGTCTTTTAAACTATCAAGTTGTGGTTGTAGTTCCAATTGTTGAATTCAGAGCTTGCCTTGTATTGCATTGCTGCTGCTCTATGCATTTAGTATCATAAATTTAAATTTAGCATCCTGAAGGCTGCATGAGGACCAAGGAACGGAGCTGTGGTGTGGCATATGCTTTGCAGGTGTCTCTCCGCTCTTGGGTGTTAGATCAGGAAAACCCTAAAAGCTAAAATAAAGTCATTGTGTATGTGTAAGCAGGAGGGCAGGGCATGTTTATGTTGCTTTAATTGGAAGTGTTTTCTTACCTGCCTTTTTTCTTAGGGTACATATCCTAAATATTAAAGATCTTAAATATCTTAAAGGTACACCCTAAAGTGCTAGGCCAAGAAGGTGATAAGGACTTTCTGTATTTGTCCCTCTGTGTTCTGAAAGGTCAGTTTCGGCTGGATCAGTTCTCTAATCTTACTTGCTATGCAGCTGATTTAGTTGTGCTGGCACAAGGAGGCTGTGGAGAAGACCGAAGAGGAGGACAGGACTTGTGATTGCAATGCAGATAGAACAGATTTTAAAAGTTCGTGCAGCTGTTGTTAAAAAGACCAGTGCTCAAACCATTGAAAGCATTATGTCTTCGTAGTGAAGCAGAGGCCAGGAGGAAAAGTGGAAGAACCAAGTGGAATGCCTGTTCATCAGTTTATCTTTGCAGGGGCCTCGAATCAACCTTGGATGAAACAGGAGGCATTGCTTGCTAGGATGGATCCTGGAATCCATGCAGCAGTGTTGCTGGGTTGATGAATTCCTGCACACAGAGCCTAAGCCAAGCTCTGCTCCATGGGTGAGGGGTCATTAGCAATGTCTGTTGTATCTGTCCTTGGTTATAGGAACTGCATCTGCTGTGTTGTTGGGCTTAGGATCTTTGCCAGCTTGTAGTTGCGATGTTGAAAAACCAGCACAACTGTTTGGTTATTTTGTTTTTGAAGATGCTTCATTTTTAACTTGTATATTCTCATCTGCATTCTGGCTTCCAGCTTCTTTGAAGGTAAGCATGAGCGTCCACTCCATGGCTACTGTCAGTTCATAGGTATCTCAGTACTGTGATGCCAGTAACTCTTAAGAGTGGCAGGCTTATGTTTATAGAGTCACTTTCCCCTGCCCCCCCCCCCTTGGCTTTTCCCACTTGCCCCTGTCTTTAAGGTACATTTTGGTGTTTGCCTTCAAAGGTTGCATTTAACACCGCTTGTATTTTAACTCTTTTTCCCCACCACCACTTCAAGGCAAGTATTCTTCCAGGTATGTGACTACAAACAATGGAAAGGGAAAAATCTCAATGGAGATCTGTGTGCGACATTTATTATCTCTTTGAAGCTGCCTTTTTCTTTAGAGTCTTTTGGTATTTAGGTATTTCCTCCCAGCTTCCCCCTTTCTGGTGCGTCTTTGCCGGGATAACTAAAAAAACGTTCGTAATGATGTTGAATTGGTGATTTCAGAATGGCTTCCTTGGCAACTTAAATGTTCGTTTGACATCATAGGATGAAGAAGCAGCAAAAACAGCTTAAGGAGGGGGATTTGTTTTTGTTTTTCATAATTTGTTTACCCCCTCACCTCTAGTAGTTCATTCCTGTTGTACTGTAATTCACCTCCTCTTCAGAGGTGCTGATACAAGGGTTTGTGGGGTTTGTCTGTAAGCCTTGTCTCTAAAATGGTCTGGATCCTTGCCAGTCCTCTTTCATTTTTTCTGTCTTTCAACAGTCAACACCTCACCAACTTTTGTTTTGGTCACTAAAGAGGCAGCAAACCGTAGGCTTTCCCTGGCATGGGAATGAGCAGCCGAAGGAAGGGGAAGAGCTTCTGGGGAGGTGTTGAACTGCAGTGCAAGCAGCACAAAGCTACACGCTGTTTGTGTCAAGAGGTTTGAGAGTTTCAGCTGTGAAGATAGTCTCATCTTCCCACCTTACCACGCATTGTCTGTTTGCTCTCTTGATGCAAATCTCTTTATTGCATTAGCTGTGCAAAAATTCTGTTGCTTCTGTAAATCCTTTAGCTGTTCTGATCTTTCTCCTCCCAAATTAATTTCCATCTTAGGAGAGTATCTTTCTTAATTATGCTTGATACTCTGTAAGGAGATCATGTTTCATCATGTAAGATTGTGGTCCAGGTTTTGTTCTGGTTGAACTGGTACAAATCTGGTGCATCTTTGCCAGCATCAGTGCAAAGTCTTTTGTGGAAGAAGTCGGTTTGGGTAGCCAGGAGCTGGGTATCAATCACTGTGCAGAGATACCAGCTTAAAGAAAACAATAGTGAAGACTGATGTAGGTCTTATTGGAATGCCCAGGCTTCTGTTAAAAGATATGGAACTTAACATATGCTGAATGCCAAATAAGTACAATAACTGCAACAGCACATTTCCAAGAAAATTGTCTTGTTGCAAAGGAACATGGACTGTGAATGGGCTTTATGGCATCTGCACACTTAATACAGCCTCTACTGGTAGTTATCATCAGTTACAATAGTCCATTTGTTTTTAGATTTCTGAAGTTATTTTTTATAACTGTTTGGGGGAGTAGCGTGTAAAACAGGGCAGCATGTAGAAATCTAAAACTCCAGCCAAAAGACACCTCCTTTTTGTGTCTACGTGTTGCAGCTGTCTATCTCTTGGCAGCAGGCAGCCTGTGTAGAATGTGAGGTTTTAGCACTGAAGCGTGGAAGAGTGAATTAAGGAGTTCTGAACTTAAAACATTCTTCTTTTCTAGGGAATTTTAGTCCTCACCATTGCTTAGTTATTTGGAGACTATTTGTAGGGTTGTTTTGTTTCTTTCAGTAACTCCTTATATTCACAATATGATAAACTGAGACAGGTCGCTAACTGTTCAATTTTCTCAGTTATTCGACATTTTAGTAATCAGATGAATTGGCATCAGTTGCATGGATACCTAGCTGGGAGGAAATACAAAAAAGAGCATGTGTGTTATTTTTTTATGGGGAGGAGAGGAGGAAAGGGGAGATTTCAGTTTTTCACTGTGAAATAGACTTTTGTATAAGCCACATAAATGTTTTGTTTAGGGATGTCAGCACAGTACATGTTGTTTCTGCATAAACTATGGATAGCATCATAACACCTAGGGCATAGTTACACCTTTTAATCTCCCCTTGTAACACCTGGAAGGGCAGAGGATTTTGCGACATCAGCCAGGGTAGCAGCTTCTCTCCAACAACTTGACACTATGAGTATTTGCATTTCCGAGTAAGTAGATGCATGCTTTAGTGCCAGGCAAGCAAACTGACAAGGGAAAGGCGTAATAACACATTGTGAGGCTTTCTATTAAAACCTATTTTTTTAAAAATACATTGTGCATTCAGTTACGCTGGTGTTGTCACAACAGAGGGATTCAGGTGATGACCTCCATCTCCCTTGCAGAGTAAACCCGTACCTTTTGCCCAGGCTTTTCATTATTCCAGCTTGGTCTGGGATATGGTTTTCCTTTCAGCTGAGATATTCGTTCTGCTGTAGTTGTTGCATCTGCACTAGGCGGGCAGAGAAAGCTGGCAGGAGCAGTTTCATACACCAGTAGTACTGCTGCCTTGCTGGTGAGGGGCTGGGCTTCTCTGACTGAAAAAGGTATGGTTAAAGTCGTTCAGCTTTTGTGTGCATGGATGAAACATGAGTTTTTGCTCCATGGAGAAGGTTAAACCTTTCCAAAACATGTGTATATCTTAGTGTGCAAAGGCCGTGTTGTGCTTCAGCAGGTTTCAGGGTTTTTTTCCTTGGTTTTGGTTCATAACTTTTGCACAGCTTTTCAGCGCCCTTGCTCCTTGGGAGGCTGGTATTATAAGGACTGGAAGTCATCCCAGGGAGAGGAAAAGGACAAGCTAACCTTGGCACCTGGGGCCTGGCTATTATGTTGTGCTTCCTCTGCGGGGCGGCGCGGGGCACGGGGCGGCCAGAGTGATGTTCTCACAGAAAATGGAGGAAGTTGCTCTAGCAGAAGCAGTGCTTCTGGATCTCCTCTCTCCGGGGGGGATGGGGCAGGGTGGTGAAAGAGGGTTACACAAAGCACCGAGGTGGGGAAGGAAAAAAAAGAAAAAGAAAAAAAAAAAAACAAAAACCCCTCATTTCCCATATATGTGCAGTGCTCAACAAACTTTTCAGAAAACTGAATATTTGAGGGAGGCCAGGAGAGGTTGGGGAGCGGAGGCTGTTTGCCTGGCTGCTGCCCGTGGCAGGGAAGGTACCAGGGGAAGGAGCCGGGGAAGGATGGAGGGGGGTGGCTGCTCCTCGCCCTGGTTGCTGACTAAACAGTTATGTCAGCTGGCAGTCGGCGCGGCCTGGGGATTTGTGATAGAGCTCCTGGAGGGTGGGGGTGGCTGCGCGGGGGGAAGGGAGGGAAAGGGCCAGCCCTGCCACAGCAACTGCTGCTCTTGCCTCTCTGCCGGGCTCGGGGCAGGGGGGGCTGGCCGTGGGCTGCGGCGCGACCCTGGGAAGTTTTCTGGGTGACGCCCGGGTGACGGGGACGCGCGTGCATCTGCCGTCGTGGTGCCTCGAATAGCAAGCCTGGCCGCTGGAAGGCTGTCCTGTGCAGGAGAGCCTTCCCGTCTGACTGGTGGTACCCATGCCTTCCTCGCCCGCTGAGTCAGGGCCCTCCGGAGCACACGCCTCTGCCAAAATCGTTGGAGCCTCTTCCTGGGGCGCGAGGCGCGTCCTTCCATCTGAACTTGGTGCTGCTTGCGGATGCCTGGGGAGAGGGCAGGCCTGCGGGGCAGAGCTGCGTGTCTGTCCTTCAGCTGGGCTCTGGCTGGAGTTCGCCGGGAGGGTGCAAAGTGTGGAGGCAGCAGCAGCGAGGCTTGGCCAACGCGCTGCCTGCTGGGCTGCCGCAGGTAGAGACTTCCCCATCTAAGTGTGGCCCGGTGCTGTTAGAAAGTAGACGGTGAACTCTGGCTGCTGTTCAAGTTTAATGTTTCCTTTCTTGGCCTTGAAGGCAGATGGAGCCCAGGGTAGCCCTTACACAGAGCGGGAGATATTTATAATGATTCTTTCAGGTCGGTAATGTTCAGATCCTATTTTTCTGTTCTTCTTGTTTTGTTTTCCATAAATCATGTGCTGTAAAGTTGGAACAGCCTTGGAACAGCTGTGGCTTTTCACCCATGTGCTTCCCTCCCCTTCAGCCCCCATTAGGAGTACATGAAGGATGGGTTGCATGTGAATCACCTCTATACCTATTTCACTTCTCCTGTCCCAGCAGTGAAAGACAGAGAAGGACCCTGTCCTGACAGGCAAAAAGGGTGTGTGTCTCAATTGTTTGAGGTCAACTGAGTTAGCTGAACACAATTAAAAAAAAAAAAGGCAAGCAAGCTGTCTTGATGCTCCTTAAGGTACATACAGCCTACTGTGTCCAAAGCCATGTTTGTGGCTGTGTGAGACCACTTAATGTGGTAACCTGCATCTTAATGAACATTAAGATAGATTTTTAGTAATGTTAATCTGACTCAACTGAGCTACCATGGTTGTAGTCATGAGTGAACCTGTCTGGCCCACGTGGACAAGCTTGCTGGAGGCTTTAGTTAGCAGGACAGCACCAGTCAGTGTTTCTAATGCTCTAATTAAGATGATTTGCTTTTTCTCTCTCTCTCTCTTTTTTTTTTTTTCTTTCCCCAAAGCTGAGTGCACTATGAAAGATGAGTGAAGGCTGTAGAAAAATGTTTATATTGTGATGTGGCAATCTACAGATCTCGCCCAGGAGTCGGTTGTTGTACCTTTGTGCAGCTCTCATCACCTCAGTACAGTTCTCAGCTGGGTGTGTCGTGCCTGGCACTCCTTCACAGCACACTTGGATGCTCTTTTATGCACGAGTCAAACAGGAGCATGATTTCATAGGGCCTTGCAATCCTTTGCTGAGTGGCCTTACAGATGAGCTGGGCAGCTGGACTTCTGTCAGTTTCTTCTCAAGAATGTACCTGTCTGCTAGCCAGTGTGGGAAGGTTATAAAGCACTAAAGTGTCCGACTAATGCCCAAGTCTCTGTTTTGCTTTAAACACTTGCAACAGGTCACAAGAGTGAGCGCCTTGTGAGAGGGTGTTAAAATAGATAAAACCTGAATCCTTAAACATCTAGCTTTTTTTCCTGCTTGTAGGTAAAAAGGGTCGTTTGATGGTGGGGGTTTTTTGAGCAGAGGAAAAGTCGTCAGGAGATAGGAAGCCACTCGTAAGTCACTGTTAAGCCAGATGTATATTTTTTAAAGCAGTCAGATTGTCCATGGCTCTATGAAAATGGAATTAATTTGAAAGAAGAGGGGTGTGTGACTGCTTGAGTGCTTAGACATAGGGTCTGAAATGCTGAATAACCGCAATTCTTGCTAACTTCACAAGGAACGCTTCTGGAAACGGCTCTTGATGCATTGGGTACAAAGCACTACAAGTGCGGGTAAACAGTTCTTTAAAATATTTTGGCACGCTGATAAAACTTCAGTGAGTGCTACTTGGAAGCTGAACACTTGACTTTCCGTGGATAAGATCAGTTTAAATAGGTGCGTTTTAATTCCTTCTGTGTGTATGAGAGAGGGGAACCGGAGGGCAAGTAAAAAAAAATCAGAGGAAAAGACCTCACTGCTGACTTGGGAGACTTGTTTGACCTTCTGAGCCCTGTGCACTTGTCTGTGGTTTCCAGCCAAAGTCTCTCACTTTGAGAGCGCCTTGCTTCTCATGCTGAACTATTTTTTGACGCACTGAATGAATGCAATATGTTAACACTCCTGTAAGTCCCAGAATTGCTTGGCTGCCCCTTGCCCTGCCTGCCTTGCACTGGCTGAAAAGGTACCATTGTTTGTTCTGCAAACAGTGGGTGATGGTTGTTTCCAAGGTGACTATGGCGCTGTTGCTGCCCTCTAGTACAAAAAAAAATTGGCTTTAAACACCTGAGAGCATCCCACTGTCACCAGAGATGGTGGGAGGGAGGAAAGAACTGTTTGTTAGAGCTCTCTGGGCTGGATATTAGAATACAGATGGAGAAAATGCCAGTAAGCTAAGAAGGGGTGATGCATACGTTTGGTTTATGCTACAAAACATTCTTCCTAAATAGTGCACAGGTAAAGCTATTAAACCAGGTGATTATTTCTAACGATGTATCTCTGATGAGAAGAACTTAGGGTGAATTTAAGGTCTCTCAATCATACTGATCAACTGTTAGTTGTAGTTTGAGTTTACACTAGTAATATTTTGCTTTTTCACTTAAATTAAGAGGGTGTTTTGAAGACTGCTCAAGCAAGGGTCTATGGACTTCCAACAAGGAAAGATAGAAGGGAACACTCAGCAGTTCCGCTAGGCTTGCAGGTTTTCAGATTGTTCTGGAAAACAATTATTTGGGGATAAAGTATGCATCCACCAGAAAGAGAACCCTAGTAGTTAGCGCTTTCATTGCTTTTGTGTATTCTTGGAAGGCCTGTGGTACTCAGAACAGTCACTTATTTTGAAGTGTCTAGGTGGATGGATTAGAAGCCTTTTTTCAGTCCATTCCCTGTGCTGTCTGCCCATTTACTGATGCAGCTGTTTAGTGTGTGTGGGGTGAATTTAAAAAGAAAAACAGACCAACACTTGTTTTAATTGGTCATGGATGCTGCTAGCAGAACTTTGCCTCCCCCTGCATCAGGTTTAGTACAGTTCATATGCAGGTTTCAGTAAACATTAACCACTTTTATCAGGGCTTGCAGCATGCTGAATGGTTAGCAAAGAGCATGTACTGGGAGAGACAGAGAAAATGAACAAGTCCAAGGTCAAAGGGATGGTATGTTTTTCTTTATTAAAGTAAGGGGTGGAGAAGGTTGACTACACTTTGTGGAAAAAGTAGGCCCCTGTGAAAAAATGTGGTTCTTGTCCTTAAGCTTTCATCCAGGTGCGAGTACCTGAGGTACTGCAAGGAGGATGTGCATGTTTAATTTTAGTTCTGCTCTAGTGAGATGACCAGAACACATCAGCCCTGCTTGCACTCTTGCTGACTGACAGCATGAACTCCTCATGACTCAGATCAATCCAGAGCAGGCTATTATATTTGATATCACTTGTCGCATCTTTATATGGGCCTGCTCCTACCCAGCATCCACAAAGCTCCCACTGACTTGGTAGTGCACAGCCAGGCACAGGCAGCAAGAGATCACAATTTCCTCCTCTCCCTGCCTGCATGAAGCAATGATACCAATGATCCTGGTGAGGAAGGGTGGTTAAGGAACTGCAGTTTAGCAGTTTGCCGCACCTTTCTTTCTCTTGGGCGACTTGGTTGTTTCTTTATTGCTTTTGAGGGGTGCAGTGCTGCTAATTTTTCTACAAAATGAATTGCTGTAGTGATTAAAAAATAGCTGATCAGCTTAGCAATGAAAATGAAGTAATTTGCAGGTAAATTAATGAATTTATTTTCAGCAGTGGTGTGGAAAAGAAGCATGTTGAAAAGAGCATGTGACCTGCCCTAATGAAATTTGTTGAAGCATCTGATGCCAGAGTTCAAATTTTAAGTTATTTTTAATTGTGCAAATCAGCATATCCTGTCCCTCCTAGCTCCATTCAAATAATTAATACTTTGCAAAAGAAAGAAGCAGCAGCGTTCACCTGCATGTTTCCTAGAAAACAGCATCATTGAAAGGTTGTACCTCATTGGAAAAACACAGATTTACTTAAATGATACATCAAACACAGAAGAAATCCAAAACGTCTGTGGCTGATCTGACATTAGTTTAAGAAACACCCTTCGCCGCATGCCCCTCAAATAAGAAACGTGTGCGCACAGTTAAAAATCTCATCTTTGTGGTGACACAGATGATTCAGTGCAGGAAACGAGAGGAATCTCATTCAGCAGTTAAGCATTTGTGGGGCGGGGGTGTGAGGAGGTCATGGTGTGCAACGTACCCAGTTAGAAACCTTCGGGCTCCTTTCCTACTGCATTGTATACTCATTTAAATCAGGGCTGATACTGGAAGCATCAGCACAAGAGGCAAATCCCATCCTGTTTGTTCTACCTGGATCAGCTGGGGGATGAAAGAGAGATGGGAAGGGACTTTGTTTTTGGTTTTAAATTTTAACTACAGACGTTAGCCATCCAGCTCAAAAACATCCCTTGTCATGGGAGGTGCAAGGGCTCAACTCCCAAGTCCTGCTGAAGCTGAGCTGTGGGGTGGCCGGGCCAGTGCATGGAGGAGGGCCACCACCAGGGCTGCAGTGGTGGCCTGTGTTCTTCCTCCTGCTGTGGCTGCGTGGTCCTGGGGGTGGCAGGGGGAAAGAAGCTTTAGATGCAGGCTTGCAATTGCAGCTTCTTGGAAGATGCCGTAGTTCATCTAAATATAAAATACGGACTGTGGTTTTGTTCTTAAATATTTGTGGGATTTTACCAAACCACTACAAACAAACAAAGTAAACAGCAGCAAAAAGTGACACATTTCAGGCAGGATTTATTTTTTATTTTAATTTTGCAAGGTGATGTGGAGACTTGTATTCAGTGAGTCAGTGTTCAAAGGACAGACATTTCTTAGTTTGAGAACTTCTTTGTTCATCTCTTATTCACAAACTTCCCAGAGAGCTTTATTTTAAAGTTTTTCAGGAGGCTGGGATGTAATTTTCTTTTTAACTCTGTTGATGTTCTCCCACAGCTTCCCAGGTGTTTTTGCCTCCTCCAAATTTAAAACAAAACAAACAACACTTCCTTTCCTAACAAGTCGATAGTGTGTTGTATTAGAAGCCTTTGTAAAGTCCATGGAGGGAAACAAAATCATGTGTGCTACTTGAATTCTAAAACAGATTCACTTAGTACTAAGGGCAAGTTTAGTGGGAGCATGTACAAAACATTACGTGTATGTATGAACTTTTGCCTTGCCTGGAAACTGACAAAGGAATAAAGTCAGAAAGACAATTTTTAGATTGCTTTGATGCCTCTGCAAACGCATTTGCAGCTTTGTATTTGCTATAGGTCTCCAACTGATAACTGGCACTAATGAAGTAGCTTTTCATACAGTTTTATTGAAATTATTTATGCAAATACAGTGCAAGCTTTATTGCAGTCACAATCATTTACAGTGCACAGCTGGTAAACAAAAACATTACCATTCATTCTCCAGTGCCTCAATAGCTTCTGCTTGCTTCTCACTGCTGTAGCCAGCCGTGGGTGCTCCCAGTGTTTATTCCTTGGCTCTGGCAGACCCTCAGGTTGTGTCTGCTTGTAGCATTGAGGTGCAGGAAGGGCTCGCTCTCTTGAAGAACGACTCATCCTGTTTTGCCTTTTTTTTTTTTTTTTTTACCCTCTGTGGAAAAATACTTGTACTGTCAGTCTGTGAGACCACAGTCCTGTTCCCCTCTGAAATTGTTTCATAAAAGGTTCTCAGAGGACTGTTAGGTGCACTGTGGGCAGGAATAATTACATGTCCCGTTTGTAGATACCCTTGCAAAGGCTCCAGTGCAAGAGTACTCTCTTAAATCTCTAATACACAAAGTCTTTTGATAATATCGTGAAGGGACTCACTCTGTCAACTATTACACAAAATTTCTGTCCTTCAGCTGTGCCCCCCCCCGCCACCCCTGCTGGCAAAGACAGTCTCTTCACTCCCAAACTATTGTGGTCAGGTTTTGCTTTTTTCATAGAAAATTTTTGTTGGGAGAGACCTCCGTGCCGCATGAGTGCCAGGAGAAAACGGGGTGGATGCCCCACTGCAACCTTAGGGCAGCCAGAAGTGGTTCGGGAGGCTTATTTCTTATTTCCTATCTGTGCAGGTGGGCCTCTATTCATTTCTCCTCTTACGGAAACTTTCACTGGCTCTCCCACTGAAATCAGTTACAGTGTGTGATTTGGGTTTTTTTTGTTTAATTACTGAGCTCGGTAGAATGGAGCAGGTGACAGATATTCATTAATAAGCCATGCTGCTTAGCTGCCATTGAGGAGCGCTTTTGCGTTGACTTGTGTGGGTGTCTCATGTATCTTAGGGGCCAGCAGGATTCAGCTTTGGCGATGCAGATGCCAGGTGTGTTTGGGGCAGGAAGCGGTGCCTGGCATTTCAGCTTCAGGAGGCACAGCTTCCAAGACCAAGGGCAGACTGTACGGCACGCTCCCGTCCCGCAGCAGGACCTGGGCATCCATAGACCCATCTGGGCTCCCCGCCAATGGGGTGCTGACCAGATGAACAATCCAGATGGGCTACACGTGGGCCGGCAGCCACAAGCCGAGCATCCCTGGTGCGAGGTGGCAGGAGGCCTGGAGAGGTGGCCTGGTGCACACCGAAGTCACTTCTTTGCCTGGCTTAAAAGCCTGAATTGTTTCAGTCTTATAGCTCTCATGTAGGGTCCTGCATTCAAAGCACTAATGACTTCCTCGTTGGGACCCAGACTCTTTAAATTTTTATTAAAGGGATTGTCTGTGCTGACATTTAGCTAGCACCAGATGTTGGCTTTTAGTTACCAGTGTGGAGGTGGCATAGCTAATAAAGCAAGGGTAAGAAACTTCTGAGAAACTGCCTGTCAGATGTGGCTTTGTGTACTGCAGCCAGTGTGATGTCTGTCGCTTCTTCATGGGCCAGTGTTTCAGAAGAAAGCTTTTTCCTTTCCTTCTTTTTCTTCTATACTTCTGACTGACCAAGTGTTTTCCAAACACATGTCTTTTTCAGGTGGACTTGCTCTTTTGTTAGAGGCTAGCTAATGCAGGGGGAGTGCAAAGGTAACTCAGTGGCAGATTTGGGGGGTTTTCCCTTACGTTTTGGTATTTCTTCTGTACATAACTTTCCTGTAGATCATACTTCCCCCCCTCAACCTCTTTTGGCCATACCCTCCCTCAGAAAATGTCAGCAAGCAATTGTTTAATTTGCAGAGCTGTGAGCCCCTAGACAGAGGCTTTTCCAGTTTTATGAATACACCATTTGTTGCTGAGGGCACAACTGTTCGATATAACTGGCTGCATCCCACTCTGCTTGGGACCAGCATGCACTACAGTCAGGCTATGCATAAACCAGATTTTTGTATTAAATGGCACCATTTTGTCCACAGCAGCCGTCTGTCTTTTGTGTGTGCGCGTGTGAGACTTGCAGTTTTCAGATGCAAAATATATAAAGAACAGCAGTTTTGCAGAAATACATGTTACTCAGTGAGCGTACCGTGCTATTTTAAGGTTTATTTTTCTTAGGGAGTTCCTGATGAGTGATATGTCTTCATTATTTTGTGTAGGCGGGCTGAGGCAAAAGCACATTTTAAAATATTTTATAAAATGGTTGCATGGTATAACATTACAAATGTAGTTGTTTTATTGGGGCTGTACTCAGTTATAACTTAACTGAAAATACATGTAGCACTTTGGAAGTGTGTGTGCTCATTTATGTTTTATTGTATGTCATCAACCCTCTGTATCCCCCCCCCTTTTATTGTCAAGTCCCACAGGGCTGGAGACTGTATAGAAGTAACTACTTAAGATGCTCTGTGCTTTACATTTTTAACTACATCTAGGAAGTGTCATCTGATGTCAAACTTTGCCACTCTTTCTCGCTGCCTGCCCTGCTTATACCCCTTCTAATGTCAGCACAATTCACTGGTTTGGGCCTAAATATTGCACAAGTAGTGCGCGTGGCTCCGGGGTGCTGCGCTGCATCAGGATGTGTTGGGGGAGACTGGAGGAGCTGTGTGGCCATCAAGCGTGGCTCCTGTCCTAGTTGAGATGCAGTCTGTAATGTTTCCCAGCACAGGTTTCTATGGCACGCACACATCTACGATGCTCGGTTTAACACTTAAAATAGTGCAACACTGTCCTGGTGGATGCGGAGGCACAGTTGGGGCTTAGTGGGTACCACGCTATTTGCATGCCGTTTCTCTGTTATTTCCCCCTTGGCCCTGAAAAGCAGCTTCTGGTCCCCGTTCTCAGTTACATGAGTGCAGGCTGTAAAGCAAGGAGGTTGCATGAGGCTCTGGTCCCAGCAGCTGAATCACAGCTTAGGCTTTTAGTCCACGGTACCCATTTCATTTGTCTCAATGCCAGGAGTTTCTCCTCGGAAGCACAGTGTGCTCATCTCCCCATCTTCTCTCTCATACTTGTTGAGCCCCCCCCAGCAAATAAGAACACCTCCAAAGCAACCCCAGCAGCTTAGAAATTGCCCACTTGTGCTTCAGTAAAAATATTTTCCATGCTCCATTGTCATTGTGTTTAAGTAATGGGGAAAACTGGAAACGCCTCTATTTCCCTTCTTCAAAGAAGGTGGTACTGAGTGGAGAAGATGAGGATTCCCCACCTCACCCTCCTTTGGGTACCTGAATGAGTCTAAGCATTGGGCAGGCCTGCCTGATATGTAATAATCCATCCACCAAAAAAGAAATAATAAAAAAGTACAGCTTTGCAGCCTTTCTGTGGAGGTTTCCACTGTCCCCCCCTCCCACCTCACCGTGTTTCTTCATATATTCACTGCCCACATAATGTTACCCGTGGGATGAGGGTGGGAGGGGGAAGCTTGTTCTCTTTCATGTGACTGTAGCACAGTTAATAATTGTACCAGACTTCAGGCACTCGCGTGACCAAAGGGATTGATCGTATTTGTAACTGGACAGAAGTTTTTCAGGCACATCTTCATGCCTCGGCATCCCAGCAGATTCAGAAAAGGAGCCAGATCTGCTTTCTCTGTGATTGCTCATTTGTTAGGAGCTGGCTTGCATATAGCGCGCAGAGACAAAGGCTGCCCTGGCCTGAAAAGCCCCTGAAGAAAAGCAGTATAGTAAATACATCTGTAAAACAGTGTTCAAGTTACAGACTGCATGCGTCTCACGTGCTCTTGCTTGCTTGCTTGATATCCCCCCCCCCCCTTGCTGCCTTAAAAAAGGCATGGCAAAATAGTTTGATAAAACTGCACCAAGTGCTAAACTGTTGATACAATTTTAAAAAAAAAGGAGTCTTTGCTAAAGCATATGTTTCCAACACTTTAATCTTTTATGGACTGCATACTTGCTGTGGGAGTGGAAGGGGATGTTACAGGCTTACTTTCAGTATACTTAGAAATCTTTCCCACAGCATGAAAACTCCCCAGAAAACATGTGAAACAACGGCCTGGAGACCAGGAAGTTTCTGATGCCTAGCACTCATTGCTCTGAGGGATTTGCTGTGCTCTGCAGGTCATGTAATAATCTTTCTTCTTTGTTGGCTTCTGTAAGTTTATTTTATACATGATGGAGGGGTATGTTTGTGTTGCTGAGCTTTTAGGGGTCCTCATTTCTGTAGCATGTTTTTGCCCCTGGTTCTTTTGTTACTGCACTCCCATGATTAACACGTCTGCTGCTTAAAATGGCTACTGAACCATCAAGTTCTTGCCACTGGTTACCAACTGCTTAACCCCTGTCAAAAACCACCTAGCACAGCTTTGAGCTGATGCTTTTCTTGCTTAGGAGGTGTATTTCTGATCCTCGGGCTATCCATTAACCCTGTGAATACTATACACAATGAAGACATAAATCTGCTGTAGTGATGATGGTATGTCCTGATGCTGTGATCACTGCTGCTGCCCCTGCACCATGCTCTAGTTAGATTTGTGTGGCATGCAGACTTCTGGGTGTGTGGTTTTGGTTTTGTTTTTTTTTTTTTCTTTGTTTTCTCACTCCCTTACCACTTCGTATAGTTTTTGGGGTTTTTTTGAGGAGCTGCAGAAGTTGCTAACATAGAAAAGCAGCTATGAAGGCGGGAAGTCTGGCATTTGAGGGCTGATGGTCCTGGTGAGTTGATAAGGAAGATCCAGTTCCCTACAGTAAAGAAATTGTGCGTCCAGTTTCAGTCGGTGATGGACTCACCGTTTTGTTTTCTGGCATCTCCTTTCCGTGTGCCTGTGTTTGTGCTGGAGTGCGATGGAGCGTGAAAGGAGAGAAGGGGCTGCAGCTTGGGTCTGGTTGCCAAAAAAAAAAAAAAACCCAAACAGCCTCGACCAAAAGGAGAGTTAACTGGAACATACCACAGAACAGGTTAGGCAGGATGCTGAAGCCAGATACAGACCTTCTCCCGATGCTTTAAGGCATCTTCAGTACACTCTGCTCCTTCTACGCTTTCAGGATTCCCCCTCCTCCCCGTTATGAAATAATCCTGTGCTGACTGGGTTTGAACGTGGGGCAGACGGATGGTTGCAGCGCTTGCTCGCCTGCTGCCAGCTGTTTCTTAAGAAATAGAGGGTGCACTTGTCCGTGCCCGTCATCCCATCACAGGGGCAGCGCTCTGCATGGCATGCGCCTGTGTCTGTGCCTTCGTGCCCTCCGCCGGGTTGCCTTGCAAACAGTCCCAGCCAAAAAGTAGCGGGGGAGGAAGAGCAGCAAGGAGACAGGGAATGCTGGCGGGTGGAGCTTGGAGGGCTAATCCTCCACACAGTTAATCATTACTTGCAGCATAACCTGTTCCAGTTTTCTAGAGGTTTCACTGGCACCCACAGCCAGAAGCATATGAGGAATATGTGACAAACTGCTTTCCGAGCAAGACACAAGCCCAGCATCTAATACAGGACATTGTTTCTCCTGTAACATGTTTATGCCTAATCGTTCAGTAAACATACCATATATAGTCCGGTTCATGCTCGCTATAACACCCTGCTGCAAGGCAACTTTGCTAGTACCACACAGATTCCTTAGCTCCTGGTAACCAGCTGACAAATAGGATGTTGCCATATGTAACATAAATACTCCATACAACTGGCATTTTTTACACTCCTGCTCATAGTGCATAAAGCACGTGTTTCTGATCATGACAGTCTTAAGTCTGGCACTTTGAAAAACAAAGCGGATTATACAAAACAAGGTGTCTTATTAAAGGATGGACCAAGTCCCACGTGTGCATTTTTGTTGCAGAACAAAGATTCCACTCTTTCTGTAAACAGCAGATGAAGCTTGTATTTATGAATCAATGTTCTGGGGACTTTCTTTTTTTTTCCTCTCTCCACTTTAAATGCCCGTTGCATTCTAGGTGATGGGTCCCAAGCTAGAGCTATGATTCACTGAGAACTTTCTCTTTTCATTCTAGCATCTTTCGTAGAATTTCTCCCCTTCCTCTTTCTCTGTGCCTCTTTTTGTTTACCCTGTGCTAGCAGGGTACTGAGCACAGCAGAGGGCACAAAGAGCAGGGCTGTGGCTGGATTCACAGCTTTCTTAATCAGCTGTTGCATATGCTTTGCCTTCAGCTTTTTTCTTTTTTTTTTTTTTTTTAACATTGTGAAATGACTTTACTGACTCTTTCTGTGGTAGCAAAAGTGGTTCTGGAAAAGGAGATGAAGCCTGCCTACCTAGACCTGGGTGGCGAATTTTTGCCTTTGTATGCCTTCTACTTCTTGCCCTGTTCCTTGATGTGTGAAAAGACAGCACAGTGGTTGGACCCCAGATAACCTTGCGCAGAGCTTTCTGGCTGTCTGCTTCGTGATGGCTCTTAGTGCCTGGGTCCAGCAGTTTGGCAACTGGCAGTGTCTCCTGTACCACTGAGATGGTTGCTTAATCAGAGAGGGTGCCGGTTAGATGCGGATCCATGCAGGTGGATTTTCCTCTAGTGACATGCTCCTTATTTAGACAGCACTTCCAGAAGAGAGACTTTGCAGGGGGTAACGTTTGGGTGTTACATAAATGGACAGGACATGCATTTCTCTGACTTGTCTCTCATTGGCCTCGTCAGAGTGAATTATCTCTGACTGCTTGGCAGTTAATTGGACCATCCTTCCCATTTCCTAAGCTGATAAGCCCCTCACTGTCTGCCTCAATCAGGCTTCTTTGTTTGAGAAGTTACTAATGCTGCAGAAGAACAGAATAACTACTTTCCTATGTACTGTAACCAATTAAAGTGCTCTGATCGATAAATCTGTGAAGATTCACCTTATTTCTTCAGCAAAATCCTTTCACGAGACTTACTTGTACTGTAACACCAGTAGCAGTTGACAGGCACTGGAAAGTAGGTATAGCCTGTGTATTTAATACATACCTCATCCCTTTTTGAAAGAACTGCATTTGTGTTTAAGTTATCCTGTGAGCAGCTTTATTCTGGCAGATCCTAGTAGCTGTGTGGAGTACCACGGGTGTCTATAGTTGTCTGTCCATCAGGATCGGGTCTCAGAAATGGCTCCCTTTTACCACAAAGCCTTCAGACTGGAACTGTCTTGATGTGTCTGGATGGTGCCTAGCTTAAAGTGGGTGTTGCCAGAAGGTGAGTAATAAATGATGATTAATCGTCTCTGAGCTATGGATGAGTTTGTATGAAAAAGCACTTGGCTAAAGGCTGTGCTTTAACAAGCTCATCAAAATTAACCACGCAGGAGACAGTAGCGTAGCATCCCAAAGGCCTGATTCTTCCATCTCCTGACTGGTTTTGTTTTGACTTCTGTGGATTTACTGCATCTGTTTGGTGGATAAGCATGGATCCCTTTGTCTCCAGTGTTAAATGATATCAGTATTACAGATTGCAAGTCGGCTGAGTGATACAGAATTGTATGCGCTAAAAGTAAACACCCTTTTGTTAGATTGCTCAGTAATCTTTTTAATGCAAAGGTGTGGTTATGAACCTTGCAGGTACGCATCCTCGTGTTTGTACCATTGACTCTATGATATGAATGCATAGGAAAGATGCAAAGATACCTATTTCTGAGTTAATTATATCTTGAAGTTGAAAAGTAATTTTATTCCACAGGACACCACTGTCCTTTGCTGTCAAAATTGTAAATAAATAGAAGTAGAAAACCTAAAGCCATAGTGATTTTTAAAATAGTTTCTATTCTGAGTTTACATATTGATTTGAGCAATGCATTGTATTTGTTTGGCTGTACAGTTATTTCTAAAACCTTTTGAAAAGTAGGATTTGCCACAGAAATCTTCCTTCTCCCTCCATCCTTTGACTATTTCTGGCAGCTTTCAGGGCCCTAAGCACACAAAGTGAGTATTGGAGGATTTGCTTCTTGCACAAAAATTGGAAGGACTGGGCTTTTTTGCTCTTAAAATTTTTTCCAAAACGAGGTTTGTCTTGACTTAGGCATAGATGATGTACAGTATGCCAAGAAAATAAATGTGCATTGCATTGTGAGCCTACATTTGTAGGTACACTCCAGCCTGAGGAAGTGACCACCAGTTTATTTTTCGTTGTACCTCGTGAGTTGGTGTTGTTGAGCCCCAGGATGCCTGTGGCATGGCTGGAGGACGAAGAGAGGATGTAGATGCTGTTGAGGTCAAGTGACCGTTAGAGGTGTTCAGCTGTCACTTGTTCCTTACATCCAAGAGAGGTAGGAACTTGGGTGAGCTGAACATGGGGCCCGGTCAGTTGGGTGAGATCTGGCGGAGAGGCTAAGGGAGGTAGCCAGTGACGGTGGCTGGGTCACCATCACTTTCTCCCAAGGACTTGTTGGCAGTCATCAGACCCCAGACAGCTAGCTGGTGACCTCTTGTACTGTGACTTCTCTCCTTAGCATTTTTGTTGCCTGACATTTCAAGGTGATGGGTGGAGAATTTGAATTTGGATTTTAAATTTTCTGGAAGAGTCTTTGTGCTTTGTGTCTTGTCTGAACCTTACCGAGGCTGGTTCAAGATCAGCTAGCAGCCAGTGATTCAAAGGCCTTGCCATCTACCATGGGATCAGTGAGCTTCAGTCTTTCTGAGTAGAGGTGGTGAGGAAAGAGGGGGAGGAGGTGTCCGTGTCTTAAAAAAGAGTTGAAAAGGAAAAACTGGAAAACAAACAACTACTCACCATAAAGTTCTTGGAAAGGAAGATGCTGAGTATGTGGTAGTTAATGTGAATCACACTCTGCATGCATGGTAGCTCAACATGGCTTATGGGAGAGCAACTTGGTAGGCTGCAGTGGAGTCTTAGCAACCATGAATGAAGAGAAAGCGGAAGGCAGCCTGGCTTCCCTGAAAGAGCTAGGGGAGCATCAGGGATGGAGAAGTTTAAGAAGCGTTTAGCTTCAAAATTAGGGCAACTTGAAGATGAATTAACTGCTGGGCCTGTAGTGATCTGTGTGTTCATGTATGTATAGGACCTTAAGCACAGAAAGATTTGGGGTGAGTCTGGAAAGGGTCCATGTTTAAGGAATGTAGTTGTTCTGGTTTCCGAGATGGCTTTTTGTGTAGACAGCATGGAAAATGATTACAAAAACAAGTATTGCAAGACACTTAATGAGATGGGAAACTGGCAGTGTTAAGGCTGTGGCTCTTGGACTCCAGTGATTGTGAGAGAATTGCAGGGTTTTTCTGCTTTCTTTTTCCAAGCAAACATTTTCTGACTCATGAACAGCCACGAGTAGAGTTTATCATACGGGTTTAAAGTCAGCAACCCCCAAAATGCACTGAAAATCTCTCTTGAATTTTGGGATGAGGGGCTGTGACAGCAACTGAACTCCGAGAAAAAAAAGATACTTCTAATGTTTGCTGGTAATTCTACCAGTGTAGTCTAAGACCTCATCTGCTGAAATGTCAAACTGTCCGCTTTCACCATTTCGGAGCAGGGGTGACTGGGACTGACCAGACCAGTTTTTAGGGAGCTTAGTCAGCTTCCTAGTTTCCAGGTATACTGAGAGAGTCATCAGGGACAGGAATGGAGAGAGATCATCAGTAAGTTCCTCTGCGTGAAACAAGCTGAGCTGTGAGGAGGATTCTCAATTGGAGATCACCAGGCAGCTTTATTACAGGCCCTGTCTTCTCTTGCATGTGGCTTTACCAAGCTTTAGCCATTTGTGCTGAAACACTACATATCAGGTGTTTAGCTTCAGGCGACATTTGTTTTGGTTGAAAGAAAAATAAGTAATAAAAAAATATTCTTCAGCCATTTCTAAGAATGCAGCTAAGGGAACGGTAACTTCAGGATTTGAATTCTTTTTCATGTCCTCTGTTTTCTTATTGGAAAGAAGAAAAAAAACCACAACAAACCCAGAATCCCTAAAACGGGGGGAGAAAATCTGACCTGTTCTAGTCCTCAAAGCTGCAATGCAGGAGCATTGAGATTTTGGGAAGGCAAAGTAGGTGGGAGATCACAGCTAGAGCTATCAGTGGAATAAGCTAGGTATTGATTATCGTAGCTGGTAATCATTGGCCATGGTGATTTCTCCAGTTCATTCTGTTCTTAATGTCTGTTGAATTACATATAGTAAAGAGGACTGTGCATGACCCAGTGAAAGCCAAGCATCCTTGTGTCCCTCCTTACTCCAGACCAGAGTAAGTCAGATCAGCTCTGTGAATAAAGTTGGCAACCTAGTCCCACATCTTTAGTTAACAATTTATTGACCTTTTGTACCTATATATTTGTCTTCTTTTTCACATGCAAAAACCACATGGGGAATGTGCGACCATTTCTCTTGCACTGTGATGTACATGTATAGGTATAGAATCTCTGGTTGAGGGGTTTGTCGGTGTAAGACAAAAACGTTGGTCTCATGAATGTGCTTTACTTTATAGGCTCTTCTGTTCCATGTGGAGTAAGGGCAGCTTGAAAGTTGTCTGTCAAGATTTGCACACCTTGCCAAACACCACAGGTCTCCTAAATAAAAACAAAGGCCCAGAAGTTTGTAAATACCTATGCATGTGATGTAAACAAACATCCTGATGCTGGGGCCACCCAGCTCTCCCTTGCAGACCACAGGTTGCACTGGGACCTTTGTAGTTTCTGTTGAAGCTAACGGGTCTCTTCCATAGAATGGGCCTGTTAGTATCAATTCATTAGCAAGACTGAGGCCTTGATTTGTAATGAGCCCTTAAGTGTCATTTGCAATAGCCTGCTGACTGTATTTTACTAAGCTGCTGTGGATGCAAGAGGGAAACAGATTGAGGCTAGAGTAATATTTACCTTCACTTCCAGACAGGATGATTATCTAGAGCAAAAAGGAATGTGCCACACTTGGGATCTCCAGAGTTGGCTTTTCTGGGAACTTCAGCCACAGAGAATGAAATGCCCCCGATGCTGTATATGCAGGGCAAAGGTGGCTGCTGTCTTTAAAAACATGCATACGAAAATGGAACTGGAAGTTAGTGCAAAACTGCATTTGCAGGTATCATAGCAAGGAAATTTTTAGAAACCAGACCTGAAAGGTTTTGCAACAAGTGAGTATCTCAGGATACTCCCTGACATTTCTCATTTGCTTTGCTGAACTGTTAAAAGAACCCCTGGTTTCCATAGTTATGGCTAGCAATTAATAAATAACTTTAGGAGTCTGTTTTATTTTGATTATATACAGTGTGTATGTATAATACATATTTTAAGGTGCATTTAAAAACTGCTCTTCTGCTTGGTTATGGAAGGGGAGATGGTGGAAAAAGTATTTTAAGTTCTTTGACAATCACTTGATTGAAGTCAGTTTTTTCATGTTAAGCACCCTAGAGCAATATTGAATAGTTCTTTCTCCCTCTGTTTCAAGAAATTCCTCAAAATGAAAGAAAAAATCCTTTTTTGTTTTCCAAGAGAGAAAAAAAAAGAATTTCAAAATGGGTTAAACAGTTTAGTGATTCGTATTCCATTTCTTGCAAACTCCCCCCTTCTTCCCCGAGCCCAACCTCTCTTCCCCTCTGCTCTTGCCCACAGAATTACCATGCAACTAATTTTAGAGGTGGGTTTACATGTTTATTTTAAAAACGCTGCAGTCTCCGTCTCTGGTAATCCACCAGGTGGAAGCAGATGTGTAGAATATCTGTACATGTATTTGTAAATCCGAGTTTGAGCAGAGGGGGTTTCTAAGAGAGCGGTGTATGTGCAAAGGCAAGGGAACCCTCAGCGGTGTAATAACATCAGTAAAGCAAAAATTTGCAGTTAACCACCAGCTGGATTCGTTGGTGGTTTTTGTTCATGTGGTAGGCTGGGTGACATTGTATTAGCCAATTCTTCTGATGGATGGTTAGAGATCAGTTGCCTGGCTGTTCTGAATTACAATAGGGAGAAGGCTATCAGGGAGGGGATGGGGAAAATAAGATAGGAAGTGGTTTCTTAGAGATGGGTGCTCTTCTTGTGCTAACAGAAGTTTTGGTCTGTTAGCCTCGAGTGTGTTTTTCTGACCTACCAGCCCGTTCGTAGCTTACTGATGTCTTCTTCCCTTCTGCCTGCCTTCCCGTTAACCACCTGGCATTGCTGTACCTCTCTGCTCTTCCAAAAAATGGCATATTTGAAGTTTGAGGGATATCCATTTTGTATTCAGCCCTCACAATTATTTTGCTTTGAGTGCATCTTTGTCTGGAAATATGCCAAAAGTGTTAAAATTTTTATTTTTTTTGTTGAGGGATGGCTGGGAGAGGCCACATGGTGTCAAACAGGAAGCTTGAGGTAGCTCTAAGTGACATCCTGAAAGCATCCCTCTGGCCTGCAAATACTCATGGTCTCCTAAAGGCAGTCATTTGGAAAGGGGATGTGCTATCCAGATTTCCACTGCCTGCTACATTTCATGTAACAGAAGCGCTGTCACTGTGTACTGCTGCAGGTTTTTGTTCTGCCCTTCTGCAGGTTTTTTTTGTTGTTTGTCCATTGACCTGTTGCCTTTAAAATTCATGTCATTGACAAATTGTGCTCTTAATAACTTAAGCTTTACTGATAGGGCAAAGCCTGGACAGTAAGACATGTTGAATATATATTGGCTTAAATAATTTCCTTATTGACTTGTACTCTTTGAGCTTTGCTCAGTTCTGAGCACGTTACAGAAACAATCAGATTGCCAAAAAGTGAAGTGTTCCTTTCCAGCTATACCAATGAAGATATTTGTATTTTAAGTCCAGAGTTGCAAAACGTCGTCCCTACTTGTACTTGGTGCATGTTAGGACAAAAATAAAATTGAGGAAGAGCTGAAAGAAACCGTTTGCATCACTTGAGGCCCAGTGGGAGCTGAGGGTCAGGATCACTCTGAGAATTAATCAGTTCACTGGAGAATGTGATAATACAAGGAAATGCTAGTATTTGCAATAAGGTTTTCTTTTTTTTTTTTTTTATTGGTAGCAGAAACTTTACAAATAAAAAGAGAGTGAGAGAAAGCCTGGGAGCAGAAGTAGCCTGAAGGGGAAATGACCAAGACCAGCTTAGAAATGCAGAGAATGGTGGTTCAGGAGTGCTGCTTTGCTGTGTCTTTGGGTGAAACTCCTTTCTGTCTTGTGGAGCGGGGAGAGAGAGATCACAGCCCTGTGAAAACTGACTTCTTAATGCTGTTTCGAATAAAGTGAAATAGTTCTGGGCCTTCTGCTTTTCTTGTGGATTGAGGATTTTAAATAGGGAATGCTGGGCCTGCGGAAAAGCGACTGTAATCGCAAATCTGGAAGCGGCATGTGGCCTTTCTTGTCGCTTTCAACAAGCCAAAATGTCACAGAAATCTGCCCAGGCAAAATTTTGGTCCTGCTGTGCCCCAGTGCAATAATTATAATGCAGAAACAGCTGATGGGTCATGTCTCCAGCCCTGCGCAGCGTTATGACTTGCTACCTACATTCCATGTTTAGCTTTGAGCGATCAGATGGTGCAAGAAATGTGAGCTAGCAGCGCCTGAGGACATGGAGCCAGGCAACATGTCCTTTCCCTCTACAGCTTTGGTTTCTTTTCTCCACTTTGTCCCATCCCATCCCCTTAAGGTGATGCATTTTACAATAAATACCATTCTCTGGAGGGGGTCAGTTGCCTGTGTGAGAGCATGTGTGCTGTTCCCACCGTGCTGTATGTTAAGTCAAGGGCCCAAGGTTTGTAAATATTGTTTCTAAAGTACCCGAGGACTCCAGGTGAGCTGCTTGCCCTACTTACCGGGGACTCTGGAGCTGTGGTTGGTACATGTAGTGGCACATGATGGCAGACTGTTTCAGCATTGTTACTGATGTGACTTAATGAAGCATGAGTTCTGTTGGAGGGGGTAAATTTTGTCTTTGTGCATGGGGAAAGGGTCATTTGCAAGTGTTTACAAGCAAACAAAAAAGTTGAAACTGATGCTTAATTCAGCCATGTAAAGACTGAGGGAGGCGGGGAGGGAGGAGGGGATATTTTGGACTTGTGTTTGTTTTGTGCTTAGCCCTGTGCAAAAGGTACACTCAGTCCTTATCTAGGAAAAACTGGGTAGGTAAGCAGAAAATTACTAACTCATTGCCTGGGACTGCTCTTGCTCTCTTGCTCCCCTCTTCCAGGGATGCCATGGGAGAGGAGTGGTGCAGGCATTTTAATCATGGTAGTTTATTTTAACGTGAACTTATTTTCACTGGGGTTAACTGGAGAACTGAACTTCAGGTAGACTTTTAAATGGTAGGAGTGTTTTTTATGGCAGAAGAGTTGCAAGTGAGTTCTGAGCTGGAGAGAAAGGAGCGAGGGGGAGCAGGAGGAGGGAGTCTGGAGATGGAGCTGACTGTGTGTTCGTTCCACTACATCTTTTCATCTTTCCCTGGTACTGCAGCACTGCAGGAGTAGAGTTACCATCAACATTCTTGCTCAGGTCTCTCATCCCTCACCCAAATAGAGGGTGTAATTTGACGATGTCTCAGCTCCCCTGTGTGAAGGCTGTTGATGAATCTCTATGTGTACATTTTTAAGTGAAAACCAGAAAAAAAACCCCAACAAATGCAAATCCCAAACCAGATCAGTTCCATGATCACTGTGTAGTTGTTCAAATGCTAGGACTGGCACGAGGCCGGAGGGAGAATGTGTGGCCAGAGCTCTGGGGTGAAGTGAGGACTGGCAGTCCGTCTTTCTGAATGACAGCCATGGCTTACATTAGGTTAAATCAGTCTGTACACTGCCGGCTGAGGCAAAGCAGAATGGATTAAAACCAGGTTTTCACTCCTAGCCTTGAGTTTCCTCGCAACTGCAGTTCTGTGTCAGCTTGTGGGGGTACATGTATTTCTGCATCTCAGCTGCTGTGGAACAGGAGAGACAACTTTTTACAGGACAGTTCTTGCAGTCAGTGTTCACTAAGGTTTTCCTTATTCAAACTGCTCTGTCCACAACTTTCACAAATAGATTGTGAATCTGGATTTTTACCTCCTCCTTCTCCATCTGTATCAGCTGTTACGGGCTGCAAACAGGCTAACAGGAAGGCCTGCCGAGCTGCTTAATGGGTGGCCGCCTGGCACTGCCTTTGGGGTGATGCAGATCATTTCTATTGGCCAAGGTTATCTCCCAGCTGACCTTGTAGCCAGAACTCTGCCTCTCAGTGGCACGGTAATTGTGAAGAGGAAGGCTTCTGAAAGAATTTGTAAAGGCTGGAATATCCTTTCTGGTTTTGTAAAAGCCGAGCTTTATTTTCATGAGTGCTCTGAATGAGGAAAGAAAATGCCTTGATGTTAAGTTTGCAAATTCAGAGAAGGTCATGTTTGAAGATTCTTTTCTTCTAAAATCCACTATGGAGACTTCCCAAATTTAGTGTGGCAAGAGGCTGCTGTACCACAGCTCAGCTTAAAAGCCCTCTTTTGCTCCTGTACTTTCTCAGTTGTTTGCTCAATGAGGATTGATAGCCTGCTGTACGTGATACACGGCATCTGATTTCTTCATAGCTGTAGTCTTTCATACCACAATGTCTTTTCCCTTGGTTGCAATTGGTTCGGTTTACTGGACTAAATATCATTGCATGCTTTTGGGATGAAGAGAGACTTCTGTTAGCTGTGTAACAGAATGAGGCACAGAGATTAATGGGGGGAACAGGGAGAGAGGGAGGAGTTGTGTGGGTTTTCTTTTTTTTTTTTTTTTTCTAGAGGCATCAGGCTCCTCCCATAGCGAGGGAGAGCATTAGTACATCCAACCTAAAGACCTTTAAAGTACATGCTGAAATGGATGCTGGGAAGATACAGTACAGTGCTTGGGCACAACTCCAAGGCTCCCAAGGCAAGTAATATTTAAACAAGCTGAACAGCCCCTTTAGGCAAGCAGCAGGAAATCCAGCACTGAGCTTTGTGTTGTTGCATGGTCAGCAGAAGATAAAAGCTCAGGCTATGCAGCTGGGGTTCCCTCCTATCACTGGATGGCAAACTGTTAAGAAAAGATAAAAGGACAGAAAAGAACAGGGGGTCGTCTTACTGAAAAGCATTCCTTCATATTTTAAGCCCCTGAAGTACTTTGAAATACATAGGGCCTGATGTAAGTCAGAAACAGCGCCATTGGCAGCTCTGGTGTGTGTTGGAGCTTTTACATCAGTTGGCAGGCAAAAGGTGAATTTATCCCTCTGCTTCAGCAGAGATAAATGTTTAACACGGGGTATGATCATGATACACATAGGTGCCTCACTGCGAGCTTCACAGTGGCAGGAGCTTCCCAGAACTTTTTTTAGGAGCAGGGTGTGTAATTGTGGGGTGGCTGCTGACTGGGGGTTTTATTCTAAAATGCAACAAGCATTCAGCCATATATAGCCTTTCCAGGTCTCACTTTCTGCAGCTGATCCTTGGTTAGGGACTATTTTAACAATGAGGAAGAGAATTTAAATGAATGAGATTGCTAGTTCAAGTCATCTAATCATTATTTACTGTATTCCTCCCCTCTGTCCCTCCTCCTTTTTCCTGCATCACCGCACTGGTGTCTTGGGAAAGAAAATGCTTTAGAGCATTTGTTACCAATTTAGCAGCAAGTACGTGCTCAAATTTGGGATTTCGGAGATCTGTGTGTGCCATATGTAGACAAAATGTAATATTTGCTAGTTCCAGTAGAAGGGAACAAACACAAATTTGCTGTTCTTCAGATAGTGTTTCTTTAATCTAGTGAGACTTACATTTGTGCAGCCTTTTTGTTTGGGTAAGATGGTTAACCGTCCTCCCTAGGGTGCCTAATTGCTTATCATGAACTAATCAGTCCCCTGGGTATATGAAGGGATGAAACACTGCCAAGATAGAGCCTGTGACTTCCCCCAGAGGTGTGATAACCCTCCCAATTACCCCACCCTTCTGGGAGCTTGCTTGCTGCTATTTTAAAGACCTTGTTACTTCAGAAATTATCCATGGTTAGAGATTTTAGGAAGTTTTAAAAGAGTGTATTTGCTGAGGAACCTTTGAACTTGTCAGCTTTCATATTTTTTTATGTCAAATTGGTATTGAATAACGTTTCAAGTTCGGTATGAAGTATGCTGAACATGTTGCTGCTGCCACTTCTGTTTATCAAAGTGCCTACCTACCTCCATAGCCTCCGTGGCATGCCAGACCCTAACAGATGAGAAAGGGGCCAGTTTCTGTCTTCAGCTGTTAGTAAGTAGGGATGGTGAAATCTTCTAGCTTCAGAAGTTTAGATGAAGGAACAGGTGAAACAAATCTGGTGGTGACACTCTTCTAATTTTTGGGAGGATGATATTTGCACATAACCATATGTGAAATGAGGGGGTAGATTAAGAAAAGTTATTCACCTTACAGTGAAAAAAATTTATTTAGCTGGTGGGTTTGCTTGCTTTCTCCTTTTAGTTTCTTGTTTTAAGTCATTCAAATGCACACTTGTCTGCTCTACAGGTGAGACAGCTACCAATTTCTTGAATTCTTCTCTTGCTCTCTTTATATTGAATGGTTGAGCTCCATAAGGCCTATAAAACTTAGTACAAAACAATAATGTATGAACTGGAAGTGGGAAATAGCTCCTGCTATTTAGTATCTGAGTGAAAGTATGAGTTCTAGTGTTGAGGTTTTGTTTGTCCTTTTTTTGCTCAGAATGAACATCATTTTTATATGAAGTTTGGAGGTTGGGATCTGTCAGTTGGGTAGAAATATAGTTTGTTCCTTTAAAGAGCTGTAATGTAATCAAAGAATAATAATAAGATTTTTTTTTTCTTTTGTGGCACTTTTTTCTTTTAAAGCACTCTAGGTCTTGTTTACCCCTGGTCTTAGAGTAGATTCTAAGTGACCTCAGCAAGATTAATGTAAATATATGTATATTGCTATAGTATGCACTGCCTTAAAACTGTAAAGCAAGGGGATTTCATTTTTAGAATTAAAAGAAAGTGGCTGTGTGGGTGTGTATGTATATATGACTGAGAAAATGTTCACATGGAAACATCACTCGAAGTATGAATTTCAGTATCATAGGTCTGATTATGATACTTCATTGTTGCTTCCCTATGTGTGCATATACAAAAGTGATTAGTCAAGGTTCAACTGGCAAACTCTTGCTGTCCTACTGCAAAAATTGGGGTGGATGTGAGTGGGTGCACTGGCCACTTGGTCGACTTCTTGTTGTTGTTTGTTTTTCTCTGTGGTGAACACTTACAACTACTACTTCACCCAGAATTGGGTTGAACCTATGCATAATTCATAATAGTTTGTTTCAGGCTAAAGTTTTGGTATATTATATGTCAGTGGGAGTCAGCAGAAGGAAATGAGTTCCCCTTTTCATACGTGAATTGTGGGAAGAATTGTCTATATCATCTGCTTGATGGCAATGTGTGAAGTACTAGCAGTGGAATTGTTTTTTTGGAAGAGGAGGGTGGTTTTGGACTAGCAGCAGACGTGTTTGGCTGGAGGAATAGCAACTTGAAACTTCACTTACTGAAGAAACCTGTTCACAATTTTGTCTGTTTTCCCTCCCCACCCCCTAGCGTTCCTGAAATAAACTTCCTGCAATTCTTTGCAGTGTGCAGGTGTCCAGGCTCCCCTTTACTCACGGTCGCCTGTGCAGCCTGTCAGGCGACTGAAGGCTGTACCTAAAGTTCTGCTGGCAGTGCAGCGCATTGTAATGGTCTTGATATAGTTAAGGTGGATGCCTTGTACAGCTACAGGCTGTAGCATCCCCTTCTAGTCCGAACAACTGAGTATTGCGTTCCAGGACACTACACGTGTGGAGGACTGCCTGGAACAGAAAAAGGAAAGCTGCAGAGATTGTAAACTGCTGCTTGATAAGTGTGGGTGTTGTGCCAAGGAACATCAGAACTTTGCTGGATGGATCCGACAGCTCATTGCGGAGTAGCGGGTCAGTCTTGCTGGTTATTTGCAGTTATTAACCTTACTGGATTTTTATTATTATTATTTGCTTTGTTTTTGTGTTTTTCTCTGTGTGCATAAGAGGATTGTGGCCTCGCAACCAGAATGCTCATGTTCAGGAAACTTAAGGCTGTTCCTACTGAAGGGCTTTGAAGATCAGCAGGCATTTCCTCCAAGGTTTACAGCATTGTTGGAGGAGCCAGTTGCTGCAGAAGTCTTCAGCCCTGTCCACCCGACTTTGGTCATTCCTTACCTCACCAGCACGTGGATTATGCTGTTTGCAGACTGTCTAAGCTCCACGATGACCTCCATGGATTCCTCATGAGCTTTTACAAGGCTGGGCCTGTGTACTTTTTAAAATCCTTTAGAAATGCCTGCTAGGCTTTTAAAGTCCCAGAGCAAAGGCTATACTACAAGGAACTTGGAAGGTCAGCAGCTGGATGTGGTTGTGGATGAAGGGGGATTTGTGCGTGCGTGTGTGTGTGTGTATGCAGTTCTTGTTTTGAAAATACATCTTTTTTCAAGTCAGATAGAGATACGTCATTTCTGAGAAGGCTTCTTGTACGCACCTGATAAAGATGAGCAACTTTTAAATTCCATAAGAAATTGTTGAGCTGGATCCCTGTGCCCTTTTTTGCACACGTGTTGCAGTCTATGAAAATTAACAGATGCTGTTTCATTTTGTCAGTGTGCAGGAAGCACCTCCCACAGGTTAGTTTCACTGTGTGTACTTCAAAATAGAAGGAAAACTCGTACTGAAGAATACCATTGGCAAGTAGCACTGCTGTTTAAAATTTTCCTAGTGGCTTTCCTGTGAAGATCTCAACTTGGAGAGGCTTGCCAGCACCATCTACTGCTGTAATTAATTTACCTAACTAAACCAAGAAAGAAACTCTCTATTTCAGAATTTAGAGCTCCACAACAACCCTGAAGGCTACCTGCCCAGCTGGTATAAGCCAGTGGGTGTGCTCACAAGACTGTGGCAACTTGTTCATCAGTGATAAGAGAGAGACGTTTTTCTCAAGGCTGGGTTTTCCCTTCACCTGGAGGAAGCAATAAACCTCAGTTTGAGTGATTTGTGGTACTCTGGCATCTATGGCAAATACATATCTAGAATAACCTCAGGTAATATTAAACAGCTAGCTTGTATCTTTTAACTCTGGTTCAAAATAACAGGAGAATGGCAACCAATGGTCATCTATGCTTAGTATCACATGGAGATGATGTAGATGGCGTATATCTGTTTCTGGTCCTTAGCAGACTGTAGGAGGTGGTTGACTTGAGTCCTTTTTGTGCCTCATATGGTGCAGGGCAGGGGTTGGCTTTGGCTTGTGGGTCTGCAGAGGGTCTGCCTGGTGTGGAGATGCAAGCTAGGAAGGAGTGCTACAGGTTATCTTGCTCATGGAAAAGCTGTGTAGACACTTTGGATATTGCAGTTGGAGGCTGCATTACAAATGCCTCCTATGGTGCATGGGAGAGCGAGGGCTGTACAGCACACTTCTGAATCCCTTTGCTTCAGCACATCTCTCTTTCCTGCCTGTGGCATGTGGTTTCCCCTCTTAAAATTTCAAGCTAAAACTCTCTAATTAAAAAATCTATTTTGGGGTAATGTGTGTTTCAGAGTATTTAAAGTTGTATTGATTATAGTTTTTTGTTGTTGTTTGGAGAGTGTGATAGGGGGAATAGTTCCTGTGCTGACCAGAAACAGAAGACAGGAAGATAATGATGTTAACAAGGTGGGGGAGAAAAGGAGGTGTTTGCTTAGAAAAAGCCTAGTCACTAAAGCCTCCGGAGCAGAGGAACCCTGCTGATAACACAGATGAAATAGTCTGCCTCTTTCCTAACTTTAGAGGAGTGGAGCTTTGTAATAAATGGCTGCCATGTGGCAGCTGTCTCCCAGCTTCGTGAGCCTGGCAGTAGTTAATCCTGTCAGCAAGTCATGCTCCCTGGAAAAGAGCAACGAGAAGAGCTGCAAACTCTTGAATCATTCTTTCTGCAAAATATTTGCATGTTGAATGTCTGCTTAAAATGAGTTTAGTAATTTGGTGGAGGTTCTCATCTTTAAGTAGCATTAAAGTGCAGCTGTGTTGGCTTTTAAATAAAACGTTAGAAACTTGCTGAGATGTTGTGATTCTTTCCCCTCTTTAAAAAAGAAAAAAGCCATTTTACTTTTGCAAGGTATATGTTCCAAGGTACAAAATGCGTTGTGTAAAGAAGGGACAGTGTGTTGCTATCCCTGCGTGTTAAGAAATTGCAAGTTGAGCATCTGAAATCATGATTATACTTAAAAGCTTGAGGCTTTAAAATTAATCCAGTCACTTAAATTTGTTTTTTCTATTTTGCTGAGCATGTAGTGTTTCTGTCCTTTCTCCACAACCCGGGAAACTAGAACTTTGACTTAAAAAAAAAAAAAAAGGGTTTGAGATTTTTGTGCAGTAATGTAACACCATCAGATTTTTACAGGGCTCATGATAAAATCATGATGGTGGCAATGCTACCACCAGGAAATGAGGTTTAATCCCTGTAATTTCTACTCTTTATTTTCTCATGTTGTGCATCATTTTACTGCATTATCTTGCAAGGTGTAAAGAGCTTTGGCGTTCTATCTGGTATGGTGCTCCAAGCAGTGAGTGTACTGGGATCTCCAGCAAAGACAGCACGGTTGGGCTGCAAAGGATGTGTTGGGGTCTTTGTGGTAAGCGAACTAATGCTCTCCCTCTTGGGCTTGCCTGTGCAAGGAAATTTGCTAGCATGTGGATGCAGTTACAGTGGTGAAATGCAATGTGGGACATAGCTATTCCAAAAGGAGAGAGTCTTTTCCTGGTTAGCTTACCCTATTTCCAGAATGGTTTTTGTAAAACTGCCCATGCATTCTGGCCCTCTGTGAAGCTCTCTTTAAATCCATCCTGGGGGAAGAGGATTGCAGCCAGAGTGCTGCACAAGAAGCAGGGCACTAGCACAGGAGACTTTTTCTGTATCTTCCTTGGCGTGATTCATCCTGCTTGCATAATCCCTGCCGAACCCATCCTGCTGCATACACAAAGCTCTGGCTACGTGTGAAGAGCAAGTGTGAGGGGGTGACACCTTTGCTGGTTTCTCTCTTCAGAGATTTACTTTAAACATTCACCTCGAGTCCTGGGTCCAAAGCTGCACTTGGCTGAGCTGCTTGACCATCAGGGCGAGGGACAGGAATGGGGATGGGGATGGGGACAGGGACAGGCCCTCCCTTCCTCCCTCCCTCCCCAACAGCTGCAGGCGCCAATTGCCAGCAAGCAGCCTGACTGCGTGGTTTTGTGGCTTTTCTTCCTCTTGTTACTACTGTTCTGTCTTGTTTCCGTGATGCTGTGTGGATGAACAACCAGACGGATTGTCTCCTCTTCGGGTGGGTGCCTGGGCATCTGCAGGGCCAGTTGGTATGGCACAGGAGCCCCTGTTTTTTCAGTGACACCAGGGGCTATTGATGGCAGGCTGGGGCTGTGCTGCTGCTGCACAGATGCTTGCTCTTGGCCCACCTTAAAAGGACAAGATATCCCATGGTTTAGACTGGCCATATATTGTCGGGGATGTCAGCATCTCCGTCACAGCTACCCGGCTGAGCTCAGCGTCCCGATTCACCCGCCCCACGTCCCTGCAGCCTCTCCTTAGTCAGAGCCGAGGGTTGCTGTAATTCGGACTGTTTGGAGGGGAGGTTGCTTTTCTTCTCCGTTACTCAGAAATGTTTTCCATCTGGCTCTCCCAAGAGCGGTCTGTCTAGCTCGCCCCTCAGGCTCTTGGACAAGTATCTCGTTCCCTCAGCACAGTGCTTGCTTAGCCATGTAGGTGATGGGACACCAACCTATAGCTTCCCCCCAGCTTGGGGTTTTAACTGGGTTTGGCAGGGCAAAGCAAAAACAGAAAATAAAAAAACCCAAACCCACAGAGCTACGTTTTAGATTGTTTCCTCATTTTGCATCCCTCATGCCCTCTCACTTGTCTGAGGCAGGAGCGGCAGCAGCAGACGAGGTTTTGTGTCCCGGGGCTGTGCTTCCCCGGGGTCTCCAGGGCTTCCCTCGGGCAGGTGTGCCTGCCCTTCCTTGGCCCGTTGGGCTGGGAGACACATGGCGATGCGGTGCCCGCTGGCCCTCGCTTCAGCTTCCCCCTGCCCCTCCGCTCTCTTGCCTTGCCCTCGGCTCCTTCGGGGCTGTGTAGGCAGGAGCAGTTTTGGCAGGCAGCATGATGCCGCTCGCCTGACCTGTTCCCGCCTTAGTGAGACGCCTCCATCCCGCCTGCCGAGGGAAGAGCCTTCAGGGCCCGCTCCCTCCGATCCCTGGCTCTGCTCTGGGCTCCCACCCTCTCCCGTGCCGCATCCCAAGGCCGTCCCCTGGCCTGGTGGGACATGAGCCAGCGCTGGCCTGAGGGAGAGACGCAGCAGGCGGACAGGGGAAGGCCGACTGGTGTGGGGAGAGACCCCGGGCCGTGTCCCAAGGAGCGCCGCCCTGCTGTGGCTGGTGCCAGCCCAGGGGGGACGCGAAGGGACTTTCTCGGGTCGCCACTTCATCTAAGGCAAATAAACTGGAGTCAAAGCCAAGAAACACATCGACTTCCTGGAACTCTGTGAGCCGTCCCCACAGCTGTCCCCGCTCTCCGAACACATGCAAAGCAGAGCTTATAAGGACAGACAGTATTGCTTTTGTGTCCCTCCTCAGCCAGTGGGGAGGGCGCAGGGGAGGGGATGTGCTGGGTAAGGCCCAAGGCCCATCTTGTCCCCTGTTCCCCCTGCGTCACCGTGGTTCCCCATGACTGGGGCGAGCCGGGCCCCCTCCCTACCGGCCTCCTGATGGCTGCACGGGCAGGCAAGGATGAGGATGGAGGAGTGTTTGCAGTCATGGACATGGGAAGGAGCGGAGGGATGTCTCCTTACAGCCACATGTATTACTCTGCTGTTGCCCTGACTTTATTTTTTCGCGTGTCTAAAAGTGGTGCTTGTGGCCCCAGGTTTGTTAAGATGTCTTCAAATCTCGGTATCCTTTTTGCTTGAACAAGCTCTCAAAGCTGACTGCAATTTGGTGGCAAAGGCTTCCTGGAGGGCCAGGTGCTCACCCGCAAGCTGATACGAACAGCGGGGATGAGGAACAGCTTGTAGATACTTCTTTGGTTGGGGGGGAGGCGAGCTAAGGCGTTAGAAAAAAATCTCAAAATTCATCAGCAGCTGTTGAGCCTAAATGTGGCCGCAGGTCACTGCAGCTCTTGCGGTGCTGTGCGTTCTGTGTGGTGCTACCGTTGCCGAGAATGGCAGTGCTGGTTGGGAGCTCCATGCAGGCTCGGATCAAGCCCTCTGAGGTGCCTACAGAGCGTGCTAGTGGAGACCTGGGCTTTCCTGTTGGGAGCCTGGGGGCTGTCGTCAGGTTTTGCTTTCGCTCTCAGTGCTGGAGGAGTGTGTGCCTTGGTTCTCCTTTCTAGCCTAGCAAGATCACAGGCTTTTGCACGAGGGCTGTTCCCAGAGCACACAGCACTTGGGAAAGGAGCAAACATGGGTACCCTGTGCAAGTTAGCAAATTGAGCACAGGGCCAGTAGGACCATATAGGTGAATTTCATCCAGGAAACCCCTGCTTTGCCTGGGCTTCTCACTGTTACATTAGTATAGCTTCCTTGTTTTCAGTGTATTACAGCAATGTAATACCAGAGTATCATGGTGATTCAGAGTTGTTATTTGCTTAAGGCATTAACTAAGTTCAAATTCTGGTATGCTTTATGGAGAGATGCTTTTGGTCATCTGAGCCACAGTCCTGAGGACCATTAGTGGTCCATAAATCATCAGAAAGTGATTTTCAAAACCTACATAAAAACTAAATGCACATGCATATCCCATCATGCATGCAAGGAAATAAAGCAGGAGGAGTAAATATGTGTGAATATTTAAAATTTAGTCTAACTGTTAGGTGTTGTAGCAACAGTATACAAAATAATCTGGAAATATGGGGTCATCTTGTTCTTGTCTGGTGCTTCTGCCCCTGCCCCGCCCCCAAAAAGAAGGTGGTCCCTAGCTCAGTTTTAAGGCATGGACATGAGTGTGTGCTTGTTTATTCTGTGTCTGGGTGTATCTGTGTGTGTACGTGTTAGGTAAGAAGACATATGGATGTTGTGGATTTGTAGGGTTGTTTTAGGAAGCAAAGTATTACATGTGCACTAACACAGGTAAAACAATTGTTTCGCTAATAGCTCAAGAGAGTTCATAGCAAGAGGAGCAGTCTGTCTTTCGGTGCTCGGAGAGTACTTTTCAAGAGATGTTGCTCCTTTCAGCTGTTGTCTTTTAGGTTTTTTTCTTGTTTGGTTTTGTTTTTCCCTAGAGGAAAACATTAGTTGCAGGTACAAGTTCAAAACCTTTGGGTTAACATTCCTAGTTTTTACCAAATGCTAAGTGAAAGAACAACCACCATATACTCCCATGCCACTGTCTTTCTTTTTATGCTTGTCTTCCTTTCCCCATAGGCTGCTCTGTACTGGTGCTCCAGCAGTGGTGACAGTGAGGTGACGCTGCCAGTATAATTCTCTACCGCTGGGGTGCCGAGTCAGCACCAACACTTCAGTAGCAAGGGCAGAGTTGGTATTAAAAAGGTCAGTTGGGAAAACTTTTTTCATTTGGTTTTCCTTTGCCTTGAGGCAGTGCTTTGAATAGCGTTAACCCTTTTTTCTTCCCACGATGCCTTTTCACCCTCTTTCCTTCCTGCCAGCTTTGATGCAAAATCATTTTCAAAATGTAGTGTGGGTGATTGTGTGCATCTCTTGGGGTGGGAGTGACTATTTGTGCTTGGGAGTGTCGCCATGTGCTCTGGGAGTGAAATCTGCTCCTCTGTGTAGAAGCTTAGTAGGAGACCATTTGGAGTGCGGTGTAGCGATTCTTAGGTATTATAATCTCAAGGGTAAATGGTAAACTTTTGTTTATTCAAATGTGATATCCGTCTTTGAAGCTCTGTTCTCATCTAAGTTTGTATACTAGAAGGTCTGGCCTTCATTTAAATCATCCTTGTTTTTTTTTCTACCACTTAGAAAAAAAGTGGTGGGAAAGCCTTGAATAAGCTAATAGCGTTGCTAAGATGGAAACGATGAAGAAGGCTCAGGATTCCTGTTTGGGCCTCACGGGAAAAAGGGGTTTGAAATGCATGTGTGGGGGGGTGCACATTCCTAAAACTGTCATTTATTTCCCCTGTTTCTCCTCCCCCCGTGTTCTGTACTACGGCATGTTTAATGAAACCAATAAAAGTATTTGGCTGAGAGTGCTAATCTTTCCCTGGCCCAATTAGTGCATGGCTTCTACTTTAACGTTAATGTGGATTTTTTTTCAGAAGGCAGAACAATGAACAGCTTTGTGCTACACACCAGGTTTTCCCCCTCCTTGCCTGCATTGTGTGTTTCTTCCTATCTATTCCAAAGGGAGAGCTCATGTGCAAAGACAGTGGAGCAATCTGGAGCAGAGACTTGTACCAGCTCCCAGGGGCCAGGATGTGCTGCTCCGTGCTTCTGAAGCCGCCTCTCGACAGCAAGTCAAGTGACTGTGACTCTGAATACTCATCATTTCTTCTCTTTTCTTCTTCCTTCCCCTGTGGCCTGTGTTCTCCTTTTTGCTTCATCTGTGATGCTCTTCACCAGAAGGAGAAGCAGCTATAACAGTTGAGAGTGGTCTTAAAACAAGAAAATTAAATACAAACAAATAAACATAAGCGAAGGGGGGAAGTAACTGTTGATGGGCTCAGCTTTAACATACAGTGGAGTCACACTTTATCCCAAAGGAGGAAATAGGTCTAGCAAGTGTCTTCCTGTACAGACTGAATGGGAAGCAACAAGGCTTTTTTTTTTTTTTTTTAGCTCTGCTTCTCAGGGTCTCTCCCATTAGCTGGTTATGTGGGGCATCAGGCATGGGCCTCTGTCAGAAGCATGAACTAAAGGCCCCTCAGGTTTCTGTGTGGGATGGAAGTTCCCCCAGTTTCATGGTTTCAGCAACATCATGAAGTGGAGGGGACACGTTTGCACAGAAGAGCCAGGTCTCTTGGTGTGGCCATGCAAAGAGGGCTGCTGTGTTGTTTTGTTTGGTCCCTGTCCCCCCAACATATGTTAGCGCTCTCTTCTGTTGCTTGCTCTCTGCTTTTCCTCCTTTTCAGAGGATGAGTGTGACACTGGGGGGTTTCTTCAGAGTAAAAGATGACTCGAATGCTTGTGACCACTTCCCTGTTTCCTAGAGGCTTTGGTCCGATGTTGAATGCAACCTGAGGCTGCACTGTTTGCCAGCCTATTTCCTGTTTGTCCTCTTTCCTGGAGGTCTTTGTTTTCTTTTGGGGAGAGAGAGGAAGAAGGCTTCATCAGCATGACCTCCAAGCAGGGATGTTTGGTGTGGAGTTGAGAAGGCTTGCAGTCCTGAAGGCAGCATGGCACAGAGCATCATGCCATGCTGGTTGCTGCCTGTCTGATTCCCTGAGTTTCATAGGTGCTGTGGAAAAAAACCCAACAAACACTTCCCCATCCTCAGTGGTGCATTTATTTAAAAAAGAAAAAAAAAAAAAGACAAAAAAAAAAGGCTGCAAGAGAAGTCTCTCAGTGTGTTCCTGCCTAAAGGCGCTCTGCCACGGGTTTTCCCACAGGAAGGAGTGATTTGGCCCAGTATTCTTATTGTTTCTATATCCTATTGCAAATAGAAAGTTATACTTCTGAAATCGGTGTGTGCTTCTCATGCAGTTGTCTTTGTTTCAGTCGTGCATTTTTTGCTTCATGCAAGAGAGTGGGAAAATGCATATGTAAATAAAAGCATGCAACAATAATACCTATTTTTGCAGAAATTAAGTTGCAATCTTTTGACTGCTTCCGAAATACAAAACTTTTAATGTACCAAAAGTGGTTTTAAAAACAAAATCTGTGACTATACATTTTTGTTTGCATTACCAGGAAGATACTTAGATTCAGAAAAAAAGTAACTGTTGGTTCACAGAAATTGTGAAAGGCTGTAATAGCACAATACATAGTTTTCCTCCTGAAAGAAGAATAGAGAGCAAGCTGGCAGGTGTTTCTAAACTGGGAGATAGATTTGTTAATGTGTGCATGTATGCCTGTCTCTTCTCTTTGTGGTGAACATTTCCCATTTTCACTGCTAAAAGCAGCACTAGGAATTCTGACTCTAGTTCTCTGGGAAGCTCCTCAGCTATCCTAAAGTTACCTTGGCCAACACAGGAGTCTTCACAGTTACACAATAGATTGACTTTTTCCAGGATGAATCAGTGGTGACATTAATGTCCTAGGTATTGACTGAAAGACGAGTGAATAGGTCTACTTTGGAAGAGAGAGTTGTTTTGTTTGGTTAGGGTTTTTTAAGGGCTAAAGCATTCACTTGCATTGTTTTAACATAAATCTGTCCCAGTAATTTAAACTGGTCCTTATTTTTGGTGGTATTAAGCAGATACAGCAAGCAACTTTGAAGATTTAGGTCAGTCTTGAAAATAACTCTTTTGTGCTTATTCTATTCAAAATTAAGTCAGGTACCACACAAGTGGTTAAAAAAAGATCAAGTGAGAAAAAAACCTGTGTTGCTCTTGAAGGAGGTGGACCTTTTTTGAAAACACAGTAACAGCAAAATTACAACAGTTAAGGACAAACAAAGTAACGACGAACAAATAAACAGCTTCCATAATTACTGGAGAATATACAGAAGGATGGGTGCTTGGCCTCACCTGGGATCAAGAAATCTCTGTGTTGCAGAGACCACTAGTGTTTTCTTAGCAGAAAACTACAAAAGTGACGAGGGAAGATTCACCTTGAGTTGTTCAGGATAGCATAAACATAGTCCTTTTGTTTGTTTCTGAAGATACATATTGAAATAGTGTTTGTTAAGAAGTTGGTGTTATCCAGAGCCTTAGACCGTGGGCTTAGTTGGGTCCTAGGTTTTGTCTCTAGACTGCACTGGCTCTCCATGTCAGATTATCTGTGTTCTGCTTCTAAGAGGGTCAGCAGTTAAACATAGGAAGCATGAATCCACTACTTCGGCTGGCATTGCATGAAATGAGGAATTGTTTGACCCAGGTTGGGCCCTTTCTCTTTGCCTTTTCTTGTGAGCTCTAAAATGTCAGTAGTTGGGATAACATAGTCATTTATTGTTTGCAAATGCTGTTCAAACAGCATTTGAAGATGTGTTATGTGACTGATTTGCATGTCATCCTTGAGAATGTATTTTTTTAAAAGGAAGAAACGCTGTTGAGTTAACCACAGTTTGAGGCCAATGCTCTCTTCTTCCTGAAAGAAGGAAAACCTATATTAAGTTTGCTTGATGTGACTGGTAAATCTGAGATGAGGTGAAATGTCCATAGTGTGTTCATTTCCATAATGAAATAAGTATTTTGCTTTTAAGGTTATAAAGGTGTATTTCTCCATGAAGAACGTATCAGTAGTTTTCTGTATTACAAATAACCTTTTCCAGAGGCTATTGCCTGGGTGCTGTGGGCAGAGAACTCCTCTCTCTCCTGCATTGATCATTCCCTGTCACCTCTTAAAAATGATGTTTAACTGCCCTATCATTCTCCAGCCAGAACAAGCATCCTTCCTGAAAACCCAGCGATAGCATGATAAATTTGTGGTTTCAGAAGGGGATGTGGAGAAATTCTGTCGGCACACATGATGGTTGCTTATGCCTTCAACTCATCTGGAAACCTTGGGCAGTGAGTGTGAGGAATGTGCCAAATGGTCCCAGAAACCTCAGTAGTCATTTCACCACTGCTAGAAGGAAGAAAAAGGTCACTATGAATTCATGTATTGGAGTAAATGTTAATCCTCCAAGAAGAGAAGGGAGGAGGAGTGTGTGTATGAAATTGAATTACTTAAATTCTCTAGCTGCAGAGTATTCTTCCAACTTCTTAACCAAATGTGATGACCTCAGTGATATGATAACTTGCTCTCTCTTCTCCGTCCTCTTGTTTTTTACTGACTGAATACTGGGGACCAAGCTGGTAAGGGTTTCCTCTCTTTGTTTGCCCAGGTTTCACCACTGGCAGAGGCAGCATCATCTCCCACCCCAGTGCCCAGCCACTCGTGGGAGTGGGTACTTGGCTGAGCTGGCACTGTTTACGTGCTTCTGTCATCAGACCTATGTGCCAGTCAGGGGTCCCCTCAAACTAAAGGGCTGTAGTCTTATTTTGCTAAAATGGCTTCCAGAAAAACTTACTCTCTTTCTCTTTTTCCCTTCTCCCTCATGTAGTGCTAGAGGGTGCTGCTGAAGAAGAGGCTGAAGAGCCGGACGCTACTATACATACTACACTAAGTGAGGAGACCAGCAACCAAGAAGAGAGCCACAGTCAATCGGGGGATAAAAATGAAGGTAATTGGTTTGACTAGCTCTGTGTGACTCTAAATGAGGGCATTAATAGGCTGTAGAAACACTTCTTACACATCCATACCCCTTATCTGTGTGAAGACTATAAGATACATTGAGCAGAAGCACTGATGCATACATGTCTTTCCCCATCCCTAACCTTTATCTGTCTGACAAGTATAAAATAAGTTGAGCAGAAGCATGGGCGCATAAATACTTGACTACCACTGTAGGCTTCCAAACTAAGATTTTCTTGGCTCCCAGTAACTTGGCACCACATTACTTAGCCTCAAAAACCCACCCGTTTATAATGCTCAAACTTATCTTCCAAAGAGAGTATTATGCAGAGATCAGATGTTCACAAACGAGTTCCTTCTTGTTCACCCTCACATCCTCTTGTGTCACAGTGACTTTCTCAGAACACATGCTAAGATTCAGTGCTCTCCACCAGAGATGACAGAGCAATAGACTTGCAGGGTGTTCCTGTTTGGGAGACTTATTTTTGGGGAAAGGAGTGTTTAGTTTGAAAGCATTTTCCTTTTCAGACTCATAAAAAGGAACATGGAAGGCCTTACCTGTGTGTTTGACATTGTATGTTGAGAAACCAGAGAAGAGATTTTAGTTTTGTTTTGAATTTGGTATCTGAGATAGGAGTATCCCTGCTACATACAGAATGTGATGGAGAAGTCTGAATCTGAACAGCTTTAGCTGTGGCATTAGTCGTGGGTGTAACACATACGTTCCATGGACTAATACAGCTTGGTAGACCAAAAAGAAAAAAAAAATCTACATAGATGTCAGCTGTGGCAGTAAAGAGGCATTTGGGGGTTTATTTTGTTTGGATTTTTACTAATTTATCTTACTCTGTATACAGAGCTGGCTTAAGCTATGCTAGAAACAGAACCCGGTACCCTGCACTGTGTTACTAGTGCCTTAATTGTGCACTTCTGCTCAAAACACATGCGTGCTTGAATGATTGTGCTTGCCACAGTGTGCATTCATCAGTACTGTTCATGGTGATCACAAGGTACCATGAATAACACCATTTTATAGCAATAGAGTTTAAGGTAAATCAGTCTATAAGCCCTATACTGAATTAAGGTTGAAAATGAAGATAACGTGAATATCCTATGAGAAGAAATGTACACTTTGTCCTGTGTGTTCCAATGTGAGAAACTTTCCGTTACAGGAACTCCAGTTATTATAGGCTGTTGCCTCTGCTCCATGGTGATCCAGCAGAGCGTGATGCAAATTACAGGCAGCTGAAAATACTGTAGTATTTTATTTCTTAGATGGCCTAGCAACATTTATGTGTGTTTTTGTTTTTCATTCCAGAGAAGCAGCTGGAAAGCTTAAACAGCTACAAGGTATCACCAAGTTCACCAAACAGTTTGGACGGAGCAGACTTGTCCTCCATTGACGCCATGATGTCAGCAGTGATGAATGTGGGAAAGATTGCTGAAAATGGCGGGAACTCTCAAAGTGTCAAATCCCCCTCAAAGTCTCCTGCACCAAATCGGATTGGCAGGAGGAACCAGGTATGTAAACCTGAATGCAGGGAGGGCGAAGGGGAGACAAGTAGCTGCATGGGAAGTGATAAGACATAATTATGTTTCTTTGATTATTTTGCCCTTTTTTCCCTCAACAGGTATTTCTTGCCTCCGCCGTTCCTCCTCCGTGTATGTTTTCTGGTGGCTCTCCAGAGCATAACTTTAGAAAACTGGGAATTGAAGGGGTCTGCTTGCTTGGATTTACACATAAAACATTTGAGCGTGAGCTCCGATGTCATGCAGTGGTGACCTGGTCTAGCAGATGCCACTAGTAGTGGCAAAGCCACCTAAGAGTTGCTGCTTCTTCCCTGCTGTGTCCTTTCTCTGGGCTCTTGCATTTGCCTAATCTGTTGGGGGACCAGCTCATTTCATGAAACTTGGGAGAAAAGAAATAGCTGAGAGAGGAGCAGAGTGGTGTGGCAGGGGGCTTGGCTGGGCCATCATGTGGGACCCTTCATGAGGCGTGCAGCTCTCCTCAGGGAAGATGCAAGTGATTTAAGGTTAAAGGTGGTGCTAGAATGAAACATCCATGAGGATGCTCAGTTCACATGTGTGTAGTGTAAGGTGTCCTTACTTCATTGTTAGTAAAACCATGAAGAGCTATTGCAGAATGCTTTGTACAAATCTTGCAGAGCAAATATATGTAGCTTTTATGAGTTTTTTTCCATTTACCAGTTGATGGCACCATTGATAGCAATATTGATCTAAACAAATGAAAGAGAGTTCTGTCAATTAAAGATGTTATTTTTTATACCCATGTTTTTCTCCTGCTGGGCCAAGTCCTACCAATGAAGGTGCTGCAGAACATCAAGAAATACCCCAAATCCCTCTGTCCATTTGACTTTAGAGCTTGTGGTGAAGCACAGAGAATTTGTAGATGAATCAAGATGTAACAGGGACCAGAAAGGTTGAGAGGCATGACTCGTGATGTTCCTATAGTAGTTTATTAATAGCTTGCCGAGTAGCTGCCTAGTTGACAGGCTTATGACTTATCCTGGATTTTTTTGCTTGAAAGGAGTTAAAAGCTGTTAGCTATAAAGGAACATTCTTAAATGGAAGAGTCTGGGCAGTATATGGGCAACTGTGGGATTGTATTGTCTAGCACCTGGCTTTAAGGTTTCTTTGCAGTCTTCCCACTTAGGGGCTTCCCTCATTCCTTGATTTCATCGTGTGAAGTGAGGCACTGGAGTTCAGACTAGTCTCAGTGGCAGTGTTATTACACAACTGTCCGCCGGTACACCATGTGGTTTGGCTTCAGGGAAGTTTATTAGCGTTAGTGACCTTTATTCCACCTGATATTTCTATGGGCATCGAATCAAAGGAAGCTTGAGAGTAAATGTGACAGGATTAAGAGGGATTCTTACAACATAAAAATAAACAAATACATTGAAAACATAGTAAATAGCCTGTTTGGTTTTAGCCTGAAAGATTGTTATCGCCAGAGGGGCAAATGGCTACATTACTGAGAAAATAAAAGTGAGATGTGAAATATTAAGTGGGTATCAATCTGGTTAGCAACTTCTAATACAGTGAATTTCCGCTTTCAGCATGCAGAATGAAAGTATTTAATTGTTTCAGTGCATAGCAGCACACAGATCTCAGATTCTGGTCAGAATGTGCCCCTTATTATAATTTCAAGGATAACAACAGTTAGCTAGTTTTCTGGGTCTGACTGCTGTTTCCCATGAGTTGGCAGTGCAGCATTTTGCCCTGAACCTTTGTCCCAAAGTCGATGGTTCTCTTTATAATGCTGACTTTATCTTGGCTCTAGTCTACCTATAGTCTAATAAACATGTTCTCACATCAACCTGCATCCATTTTAACTTCTCATTTGCTTTGCTCTTGAAGAAAATAAAAAGTAAGATAAAGGTGGTTTTTTTGAGCTGGAGAAAAACAAATAGATCCAATGCACAGCTCCAAAAGCATTTCCTATCAGTTGAATGCAGAGCAGTTTTGCCAGGTTGACTTACTAAAGGGAGAGTAGCTAACAAATTAGCTGCTAATTTTATCTTTCAGTTCAGGAAGTGTGTTTTTACCAGCTTGGCTCTGGTGAGGTAGCTGAGTGCTATGTTTTAAATCTGTGAGTGGGGGTGCTTTTACAGTAGGGATGCCAGTTTTTTGGTCTGGATTGGGTCAGTCAACAGCATTCCTGTTGTAGCTACCCTGGATTTGCTTGAGCTGTGTTATGGTATGTGGCATGTACCCTGTGTGACCACTGGAGAAAGTTTGGGTTTTAGTTAATAATAAACCCCAGATTCAATACTAATCAGCTCTGGCTTAGCTATAGTGTGTTTCTGATCTTTGCTTCAAGGTGAACCAGTAATTACTCTATCTTCTGCTAATTTGCTGATTCGAAGAGCAGGCAGTCTGGAAAGCAGGGTTTGAAACAATCAAGTGCATCATTTAGAACTGCAGCACTTGGGGGTGCGGGGGGGGAGAGCGCAAAAAAAAGTAGTAGGTTGATAATTTCACAGAAATACCCTGGGGATTAAACACCATCTAAACTGTCAGCACAGCTGCAGGGATTTTCCTCATGGCACAGTGTGTTTGTTCTCTGTCCTGAGCCAACTTTAACAGGGTTGCAGTATAATTGGAGCTGAACATTACTCCACAGACAGATTGCATATAGTAAAATTAAAGTTGTATAAGTAGAATGGAATGAGCTTGTGTGAATTACATGTTCGTATATAACAATGGGGGGGCACTGGGATAATGCATTTTAATTTTCTTGGGGTGTTCAGACTTTATAATGGCAGCCTTTCTTGCTTGCTTTCTAATGTTTTGTGAGTAATAGTATGTTAGGTCTTGGCCTGTGTGCATGACGTACAGTGATCACCCTTAGAATGGACAGCCCTGAAATATAGTTAGAAAAAGTTGTACAAGAGAAACAGTAGGGAGGAGTGGGAGAACCTAATTGTTGCAGTCCCAATCCTTTTACAAGTGAAGCCACAAGCTTTGTTTACTTCAGGCAAAATGGGAAAATAGCTCTTCATCCATGTCCATAGGTCACTGAAGTTAATAAAAATTATCATGGCCCTATTTTTGAAAACACAGTGTTAGATTTTAATAATAGACTCTCTAGAATGGTTCCCCAAATCATGTAGGAAGGAATATTGCTTTAGTGAGACTTAAAAAACCCTTTTTGTGCTGTGTCAGCATCTTCCCTTCTAACATGCCAGAGAATTGTCACAGAGACTTGGGTTAGTCATTCTCAGTGTTCTCCACAAGTGCTTGTGTCTGGCAACCTGCAAATGGTTGCTCCTGAGTTGATGACTTTTGGGATGGCAGTGGGTGAAAAGAGTTGTGGGGACAGAGGAAATGCATAGATACACTCACACCCATCAACTTCCTTCCAACTAAAGAGCTGCTGAGGGCAAGTTTTCTTTTCTGCTTGTTTTCATGGTTTTACTAATGATACTTAAAATAGCCAGCAAAGAAGTTCAGTAGAACATGTCCTTTCGGCATAAATATTATACTTTCCCATGGGTCGTGCAGAGATGGTTTTTATACTCTCTTGTCACCAGAAGCATAGGTAACAGGCGGTGGATCTATCTAGCTGGTGAAGATTTGCATCATTCCACCGAAAACTGAGATTTAATATTCGGTGCCAGACCACCTTCCTTTTAATATACAGGCACTGGTGCAGAAGCCACGCCTGGGCTTCTTAGTGCAGTGGTGAAAATACCCTTTATGTCATGCAGTAGTCATCCTTGCGGACAATTCAGGCAAATGCCTTTGGTTCCTGCAAGAGTGCCATTTCATCTCTGGCTGAGAGTGGTGGCTTTACTCAGTGTCTCAAGGGCATACTTAAATCAGGCTGAGCTCTCTGGTCAGCTTCATTGTTTGTGCTCGTGGTTTGACCATGGTTACTCCTGATTCTCACCTGGGTGGAGAATAACCGGGTTCATAATGTGTTCTTTTTGAGTCACGTACACTCCTGCATTGTCACCTCTTTTTTGCTATGATCTCATCAGATCTTGCAAGCTTGAGAAGGGTTGGGCCTGGCCAGTGTGCCTGAATGGGATGCTTCCAGGAGAAACACAGGATGCTAAGGGAAATGGTGCTGGTGATTCAGTAAAAGCCACTCTTCCTTCTGAGTCAGCCATGGAGCAGAACATACAGCCCCTAGAAAAGGGCACTGAGCTAGTGCCTTGCCATCGAGATGGGGTGGAAAAACTGAAGTCCCGACGACTTGTGCTTATTAAAGATCTTTTGGGAAGATTAGTGGCATTTGCCCACATACTCTGGCGGTGTTCCAGGAATTACTTTCTGCTCACCTAAATTCCTCCTGGCAGTTTGAGCTGGTCACAATAATTGTATTCACTTCCTGTCCTAAACTGCTACTGCTGAGTATCCATGTGCTGTTAAAACAGCTGCTGCACTTCTGTGGTAGTTGAAATGGCCCCTATTTATAAATTCAGAAGTTTCTGAAACTTCCCTGAGGGATCTATCAGGATGATAAATGTACATGTGCAAGTTGTTCTGTTAGCAGTGGCCTTTGGTACTTAGGATGGATGATATTTTTTTCCATCCCCAGCAGTAACAGCTTTCGAGTTCTTTTATTTTTATATTCCTTCTGATTTTTTTTTTTGTTTTATTCACAGGAAACAAAAGAAGAGAAGTCTTCCTATACCTGTCCTCTGTGTGAAAAGATTTGCACTACACAGCACCAGCTAACTATGCACATTCGTCAGGTATGCAGAGTACCGGCTCTTGATTTCTTACTTTTATTAAGAGTGTCTGGTTTGCCAGGGTGCATTTTGCAGTGGTGAAAAAACAATTCCATGTGTAAACCAGAAGTGTTTCCTTTATAACTTTATTCAATTGTTTTGATTTTATTTTAGCCTTCCCCTTGTAATTTACTTTAAAGAAATTCCCACAAACTCAGCACAGAGGTGTGTAATTTTCCTCGTGTTCTTCCTCAACACTCCCCTCTGCCAGTGGCTCAAACAAGGATGTATGTTCTGTTCTGCATAGCTTAAGGTATCCCAAGGATCCGGAAAACCACTTCCATTATGAGGCATAAGTCCTCATGTTACCCTGTTTGAGTACAGATCTCTTTACTGGTCATACAAATTAAGAAGCAGGAATACAGAATTTTTAAATCATCTCAGTGTAGAAGAGCCTCTAAGTTCTTCACAAGGTATAGCAATTTCGGGAGGCAGAATTAAAAATACACTTTTTTAATGGACGATGCACTTTTTTGTCAGCTACAGGCCTCTTCTTGCTCCTCTTGAAATATATGCATACTTTATAAGGAGCTTTAGCCTTCTCTGTGTCAGAAGGTTCTGCTTTGGATGCTAAGGTTGTGGTTTACCACTGAGTCCACTAGATACTTATTACTTCAGTTTTCCCTTCTGTACTGTAACTGTTACTTAATATTTTTTTTCTTACTCTCCTGATGGCTTTTTTTTGTACATGAAGAAGTCTTCAAGTCACTGAATGCAATTAAGAAAGAGTGGTACATATAGCACAGTTGCTAATGGCCATATTTTGGTCCTGTAATGCATACTTACAACCACAGAAGTCTGCATGTGCACTCAGCACTTTACTTCGGTTTTCTTACTACACAGTCAGTTTGAAATTAATATCTTTAAAGAGTATTTGGTTTTAAGTGTCCTTTTTGTGCCATGAAGTTCATAATTATATCCTCTTTCTGTTTTCCCCCATGCCACTCACCCAACCCCAAACCACTGCACAGCTTAAAGTGTCCCAAGGTACCATTTGTCTGCTGGGTTGTTGCCGAGTCCCTTTCTGTCCTCCTCTGCTGCACACCCAGCAGAAGTGCTGCACGTGGCAGGCATTGCAGGCTGTGTGAAACAGCTATTTGTGCTGGTGCATTAAGGAGTTAAAAATGAAGGGTGGGGGTGGAGTTGAGGGGGGAGGGCTGGGGAAGGAGAGGTATATTCAGGGCACACCTTAATATAAGGTATTGTGCCTAGTGGCTCTTTAAAGCTGCTTTTAAGATGTTTATAGTTCTCACTAATATTTTACTGGCACTTCAGAAGGGGCATTCAATGAAAAAAAAAATCATTGCTTTCTCTAGCATAACACTGACACTGGAGGGACAGACCATTCCTGCAGCATCTGTGGAAAGTCTCTGAGCTCAGCGAGCTCCCTTGATCGCCACATGCTGGTGCACTCAGGTGAAAGGCCTTATAAATGTTCAGTATGTGGACAGTCCTTCACCACCAATGGAAACATGCACAGGTGAGTGCTGATCGTGACCCAGGAGTTTGGAAAGGATTACAGGGTAGAGGGCTGTTTTGTTTCCTTGGAAGGACTTGCAAGCTGACTAAAGACACTTACTTGGGCAGAAAATGTGGACTATCTGTGATCCACAAGTATGGCATGACACACATACACACTACAACTACTAGGATGCTTAAATTGTGGGAGGAAGTCAGAATTGAAAAAAGTCTTCTAGCTCTGTTCACATGTTACCAAGAGTTGTTACAGATATGCAGTATTGCTTTTTTGGTTTTATTAGTAGTATTATTTTGACAATTGGGATGAATTTTTCTCGGAGGACAAAAATACATAGCCAAGCTGTACAGAAGCCTCTAATTTTGTAGCTTCAGAGTCGTGGATGCAAGTGGTTGTATTGGAATATCTCTGGTGGTGTTGTATGTTATGTGGTAGGTAACCAAGTGCCGTCGTGAGGATGCCTCTTTGGAATAATCGATCTTGTTTTTAAATACATACATCAGTACTTGCTTGTACTGTAGACCACTTACTGCACTATAGATCCAGGAAATTCCCTGTAACCCAAGTTGCCAAACATATTTCGCATAGTTTCCTTTGTAGGGATGTAGGAATATGTACAGTTGTCAACTGGAGAAACAAAATGTTAAATCACATGGATGTTTCTTCCCCTCTCTCATCCCCCAGTTCAGTATTCATTTATTTGCATGGGTGGAACACCTCAGAGCTGATTAAGACTTCATGAATTCCCACATAGCTTTAGTCCCCATATCAAAGAGTTTACAACCTACAAAGAAACTGCAAGACAGGTGGGGGAAAGGAATATAGCTTATAAGCAAAATGGCAAGAGTGATAGTTACAGACTGGTTCTGTGTGGGAGGAAAGAGATTTTGTTTCCTTGACTATTACCAGTCAGTTTTCAGGTAGTGTGCTATAGGTGGAATGAAAGCATGGTTTTGGTGACAAGAGGGGAGATCATGTAATGGTGGACAAAGGAAACAATAGCTGCTTGCAACTTTACCTTTTCTCTGTCACATTGTCCAGGTTAAACAGTTACATAAAAACAGAGGAGAAATGCAGTTTTGTAATTCCATATTTCTTTAACTTACACTTGATTGGAATTTTGGAGAGTTGGACAGTGAGATGTTAAATGAGAAGGGAAAGATACAAAGACATTCAGAGGAGATACTGGCCTTGGGCACTGAATAAATCACACATCTGACTCATCTGACCAGAGGTGTTGTGAGCCACATGTTTGTCAGACCAGGTCATTACTCTGTCTGCCATGAGGAAGGCAGGGCAGCTGCTGAATTGCAGCTGATGCCACTGACAGCATCCAAGGGTGAATTTCAGTGCTGGGGTGGTCAGACGCTTGTGTCCAGTTCCTCAGCCCAGGTTGCTTGCTGAAGGACTGCTTGCGGGGTTTGTTTGGCTTTTTGCTCACTAGGTATCTCCTCATCCTGTCCTACAAGCAGGAAAGGGAGGCTTCCCCTGAGAATTGACTCCAGGCCTACCAGATACTGATGTAGTCACCTTTGCTTATGTGGGTTTTGCCATATAGCAACTCTTAACTGTGCTTTAGTAACAAATTTTCCAGAATTGTCACGCTCAGCTTGGTGACTTGCCCAAAAGAAGTAAGTACAGATCAGAATCTTCTGGTGAGAAGATTGTTTTGTTTTAAGTTTTTCTCTTAACAAGATGTTGCTTGAATTTACCAGTATGGAGTGCTGTATTCACTGACTGCCTTAAGAAGGACCTAAGTTATGGCAAGGAAAAATCTTCCTATTAAAAGTTTTTTCCATCTAATAGGTTCCTGCCTGCTCTGTAAAACTCCTTGTGTAGGACCTCACCACAGTAGCTCCGTGGAACGTTGCAGCAACCTGTTACTGAGCTTGGTGGCACTGCAACAAGTGACACCAGACCTGTGACAGGCAAGATGCTGAGCATACTGGAACAGGCTAGTTTTGCTAAAGGAGAGTTGTGCTTGGCAGGACTGCACCACCAATTTTTTGCAGCGAATAGCCTTTTCTTGTTGCTATAACAGACTAATAGTGAATCCTGTTGCTGAAGTGGAAAGCATGAATGTGCAAGTAGACAGATGAGGATAAATGCAATATGAAATGAATTTTGTTATCTGGTGCTATGACGAACTCACAAGGAAGATGTTCATTTTACCCACCGGGTACCTCCTTCCAAAACAGGTATTTCTAGTCTAAGGTGGTGTGAAGTAAATTGTTTCGTAGGCATCTCTAACTAAACTGTAGCATCAGGTCCAATGGCATGCCAGTGCTGTGGCTGAATGACTCTCGCATCACATCAAAACTGCTTCTGTCTGAGGATCCCGGAACAAGGACCTGCTTGCCAGGTCCTGCCTTGTGTGCAACTCCTACAGGCCTTGCTTGTGGTGGTGCCGCGTCTGTTCTTCCATGCCAGCTGGATGATAATACAAGTCCATCTTTCTCTGCTTTTGTGCCCAGTTCCTTTATTGTTCACTATTTTTGTGCCATGGTATTGGAAGTAGTGACAGATATATGCCCAAAACAGCAAAGAGTAAGATTTCTAATGTGCCCCTGGTAGGTTGCATGGTGACATCCCTGGAGCATCGCACAGAGCGTGGGATCAGAGAGAGAAGTTATTGGCTTTAGGAGAAAGTTGTGAACATGCTGCTAAAGAGTGAACATAGCTTGTGAAGGTCCTAAAGGAGCCTCCCCAAGTATTACTGCATTTACATCAAATAAGCTTGGTGCACGAGAAAGGAGTGAGGGAGAAGTTGATCTGCCAGTATCTGAACGGGGGAAGCAATGTATAGGCACATACATCCTCTCTTCTCTTTCTCTCCTTCTGCCTTGTTCTGGCTCTTACTTAACTGTCTGTACTATTTTTTTAATCTAGACTTTTAAAAGACCTTTTAGGGGAAAAAGTCCAACGAAATGCTTTTGTCAAGGGAAATACTGTGCCACAGGAGCATTTATTACTGTTCCGGCAGAGGATTAAATTTCTGATCCATTTTTCCACCTCATAGCAGCCAGGTCATTAGACATTCAGCTGAGTAGAGGAGGGAAGGAGGTTTGGTTGCTTTTCTGGGTTAGAAAATATCAGTGTTGGTACACTCTGAAGTGTCCGTCTTCTCCATAGAAAGTCCCTCACTTTGTATTAAGTGAAGAGAGGAAAAGACCCTCCAGAGCTCTTATTTGCTGTTCTTTTACTTGTGGGTAAAACTTTTTTGCCATAGCCAGACATTTGTGGAGCGGGAACAGTCTTTTCTGCCCATCTCTTCTCTGGATAAGTCTAGTTGTATTGGGGTGTTGTGTGTACTCTTTACCTGTTAAATTGATGCTGCCCTTCCTGACTCCCACAATACATGCAACACTTCATTTGTAAGTGAGTCATAGCCTCTCACATGAAGTCCAGTTTCTTTTTGTTGATCTTCTTGGCTCCTTGACAACAAGTCAAGCTGAATGGGCACAGCAGACGGGTGGAGGGGGTAGGTTCTCTTGTGCAGCACCATTCAGAAAAAGAGGTTAAAACCTGCTTCCTTTTCTGACCAGTGTTAAGTCTTGGCCAGGATTTTCAACAGGGAACTACAAGCCCAGTGCACCTCAGAAGACTCTTAGAGCTGCCTGGCTGCTCAGGAGTGGCATGAGCCTCCTGGACAGTCGCTGTTGGAGAGAGCAAAGGTCTTGGGAGAGTGCTCAATGTCCAGCGCTAAAAGCTGATTTTCTCATTCTTCCAAATGTACTGTCAAACTAACTGTCTCCATATCAAAGTTGCTCCTACTGTTTGAGGAGGGTTGTTGCAGTCCAGTATGATAACTGACAGATCCATCAGCGAGTGCTGTCAACAACAATAATTGCTCTGGAGGGGGAGAGCTGGAGATGATTTTGAGTTTTTTACAGAGTTTTCTTTTTGACCAGTACTGGAAAGAGCAAGTCTTCTTGGAAGTAGCAAGCCTTCTATCATCAGGGACTGATTTGGGGGTTTGGTGTGTTGTTTTCTTGGGGCTTTTTAGGAATTTGGACGAAGGAGTTAGATAATGGTAATTTTGAGTTCAAAATTCCTGTAACTGGAATGGCACTGTGATGATCAGTACATAAGAAAATCTGCAATTTAGGACATACTGATCCTCACAGTTTTAAGCGAGAGACACAGACACTATGGCTTTCTCTTGGCCACAGTAAATTAAAGTTGAATATTCTCAGATCTCCAGGAGGAGCATAAACTATATGGAAGGAGGGGGTGTGTGTGTGTATAAGGAGTTTTCTGTAGCTCTGAAAGAGGTGGGAATTTCCAGAGTAGTGTCTCCAATCAATAAATTGCAGTTACTAAAGGCTTTCCAAAGGCTTTCCATCTGTACTGTCATGGTAGCTCCCTGGGGAGTTTAACTATGAATAGTGCCAACTCTGAGGAGCCCTTTTGAGTCTAGACTCTGCCATCAAATAGGAGGTTGCAAGCCTCTTATTCCATCTCCACCACCACATCTCCCCAAAATGCAGACAGAGGAGTTAGGCTGCTGCTGTGGGTTTTAGTGGTGGTGGTGGTTTGTAAGCTTTAGCAAGGGACCTTGAGGTAGAGAAAAGACTTTGCTTGACTTACTGTGTTGCATTCCAGTAGAACATGCATCAGGCTTTAGGGGGAAGGGCGATGCTTCCACTTGCTCCAAAAGGGTTTCCTTTAGGGGTGGGAGACTTTGCCAACAGCTCCTTTTCCATTTCTGTGATTGAGGATGTTCTGTGCCTGTCACTTTAAACTCACATTTTCCTCCCTGCCAAAGACATGCTCTCCATGCAACTTTAAAATGTTAATAGGATATAAATGCCAGAAGGGAGGCGAGAAATGACCTTCCTGCCAGTTTCCAGTGGGTAGCTATTAAAGTCTCTGTGGCAAGTCTGAAAAGGCTAAGGGGATAATATATGTATTATAGCCACAACTTCCCCAGTTTGGTAAATGAAGCTGTAGTATCCATGGCTGACGTTCACTAGGCTGTCCGTATTAGTGCGGTAATGCAAACCTACTGAAGTGTTTCATATGAAAACAAAATTTCACAGGTATCTGCCTTCTTTGTCTCCTTCTGCTCCTTAATCCATACCGAGCAAAATTCTTCATAATGGCTTTTTATTTACATCCTACTTGTAGGCTGTTTATGTACCATCTCAGAAACAGGTCTCAAAGTTTGGAGAATTCATTTTTTTTGGCACATGAGAAACACCACATGCAACAACCACATGCAGAAGTCTTTGAAACTCAGATTGGAAGATCTGGATCGCAGAAGCTATGCTTTGAAGCATGCTTACAAAGGGTCCTATCAAAGAAGGTATTTCTTCTTTTAATTAAGAAGGCACTTTCATTCTCAATCTTATTTTCAGTCCTAGATAATTTTCTCAAACTTTTCTTTTTAATGTGCTGTGGAGAGACAAACAACTGTTCTTGTTATCAGGGTATGTTACTATGCTGATGTTCATATTCAGTCTTTTTTAAACAACACTTTATGTGTAGTTTTATGTTGCTAAATGAGTTTTTTGAGAAAGAAAACACGTGTGCTGGAGGGTAACCTGTGAATTTTGATGTTTTAGTTGGCCATCTTCACTGGCAAATGAAGAGTGTCTGCTTGGTGAAGATTGTAATGTACTGGTTGGAAGATGAGTGTCGGATCCTGATAAAGGCACAGGGGTTGAGATGCACATGCTTTAATGATTTCCTCACTCTCTTTAACATGGGTCTGTGTTTCATGGGCAGGCATGAGTACAGGCTGCCTTTGACTTTGCAAATAGCCAATAGGCAGAGTGTCCTCAAGATCTGCCTGAATCCATCCTTTCCCTGCATTCCACCTGTGACTTGCTCCTGTGTTATTTATGGCATTGGCCTGCTTCCAGTACGCTGTGTGTGCTTTGTAGGGTGCAGTGCAATAACAATGCCTAGCCACTAAGTACAAATAGGATCTCTGCAGTCTAGCACATGCAGTCTGGCATTTGCTTAAGATGGGAATTTTTGGAGGCAGAGCATAGCCAAGTGTGATGTTGAGCTTTTTTTTTCCAGAAGAGGAGAGGAACAAAAACATGCCTTATTACAACATGTTTTGGTTTCTGGTGGTTTGCAAAGATGGCCAAGTGGAAATTTGGTGTTAAATGTTGTGTGGCTTTGAAAAACCGAACATACAAGAACTTGAAGCTAAAAGCAAATAGCCAAGGAACTCACCATGCTGAAAATGATTGACACTTCACACATGTGAAAAGGCCCTCTCTTATTGTCTTGCACAATATAAATGTCTCGTTGGTCATCTCCTAAGGAGCTTTTATTTTGATGTAGTAATTGGTAGACAGTGCTCTTAAATATGAGGAAGCAGGTTGTATTACAGGCTTTCAGCTCCATTCCTTATACACGGAGGATGATTTAACCACTGTCAGTATCCTCATGAAAGATAAGCTTCAGCAAGTGCAAGTGCCCCAGTTCTTGAGTAGGGATAGCAAACACAAAAGACTGATTTCTGCTTCTAGTCACTGATGACTGTGGTTGTGGGAGACAGGTGAGATGTGATAGCTGTTTTGGTTTTCTTTGCAATTAAAAAATGTTTCTTATGTTTTCACTAATAAATTTTGTAAATAAGGATGGGGAAACAGGTGCAGGGAAGTTTTTTTGGTCTCTGTCCTGTCAGCAGATATATCCAGAGTATAAGTTTGGTATTCTGCTGGGATCCCTATGTTTTGAAGAAGATTAAAAAAGAAAGAAAGAAAAGGTCAGGCTTTTTGAACACCAGTATAGCAGTAAGTCTGTTTCTCTATGTCTTTGATGAGAAGTAGAAGATGACAGTATTTTTAGTGGTCCCAGGCAGAAACTTTTGTCTGTCTCACTGTTGCTGAGTCGATTGGTCATCTTTTGTAAAGACTTTATATAAACTTCAGTGTAATTCACATGATGCATAAATGGGTGCTCCAAAAAACCCCTCCATAGATACCTTTAGCAGTAAGAGACTCTGAAGGAGGCCTTGTGCCACAGTACCTCTGTGACCTGTCAGAGGTGAAAGGAGATGCCATGATTTCAAATGTGTTACATGCTGCTTGCAGCCTTGGACAGTAGCCCCCTTCAGTTATCATTAAAGAACAGCAAAGGAAGTTAACACAAAAACATGAACGCTGAGATCTGATTAGAATCAAGCGAAGCAAGGAAGTGCAGAGTTAAGATTTATACGCAGACCTTAATTAGCTCCATTGTTCTTGAGAACTGAAGTGTACACAATGAGGAACATTATACTTGCATCTCCAGAGCTCTTCAGTACCTCAACATAAGAAAGACTTCACTGTGATTTTCAGTCCTAGATTTTGTGTGTGTTGCCTCTAAGGAATAGCTAAGTCTGATCTTGTGCATTGTAAGGTTGTGGATTTTTATATTTTGGATTTCTGCAGTCAAAAAAAAGGGTACATGCTGCTTTCAATAAGTTTAGGTTTCTGATGCAACTGGTGCCAAGGGGAAGGTAGTCTGATGTAACTGAGTAATACCACCCTCCTCATGGGCAATAACATAAATCTCTGTATAACAGAGCATATTGAGCGTAGCTTAGTGCTGCTTTGTTACCCATGTCACAGTTCAAATGAGCACAAGCCACTTGACAGATGAGACTGTAGCCTGGCAGGACAAGACCTTGATCTTTCTGCCTAAGTACCCTTTCAGGAACATCACCTCCTGTGAAGGTCTGGTATTCTCAGGGATGTGTACTTCCTCTTCTCACCCTGAAGAGCTACGAAATAAATACAAGACTTAGCAAGTAGTAGAAAATCCAGGTGATCTTTGTGGGGAGTTTAGGTGCTTTTAGTCCTTTGCCATAAACCTGACATTAATGCGATTCTTGCAGATATGTTAGCTCTCAAGGTTAACAAGTAATGTGTTGGTTTTTTGGCATTTCAGTTGGTGGTTTGTCTCCTAGTTTGTACTTCGGTTGAGTGATTCTGTGTAGAAAATGCTGGTGGGAGAAAATTTGCTGGGAGAGTTTGTATATTAAGGTAATCTTTGCTCTGCCTGTTGAGTGTGCACGTCAGAAATACTTGCATCACTTCTCTAATGAACGTGTGTTCACTGTTCCTCCTGTCTGAAAAGACTCCTGGGCCAAGTACTGATGAGAATGAGGAAAAAGTCTATCTCAGACTGCATTTGTGGTTGCTGTCGTTCCACCTTTTAATGTATGTCTTCCAGCTTTACCTTTTCTCCCCTCAGTATCTAACCTGCTCAACCTGTTCTAGTTCAGCATGCTGGAACCAGCAAACTGCAGAATGTACCCCCTCTCAGGTCAGCAGGTTTTTTCCTCTTTCTTTTCTCCCCTCTTTTTAAAATAGGCTGTTCATTGACAGTGAATTGTCAGCATTTGGGGAAACTTCTTTAGCTGTAAAAAGAAACAACAGTGAGGGGAATCTTGGCGTTTGGGCTTAACCGGGGCCTTTCACTTGGGTTTCTGAGCCATGATGCACACAGCTTAGGCAAAGACACAGTCTATGAAGTAGCAGTGCCATTATAAAACTGGTTAATAGCACACAAAATGCGAATACTGCTTTCTGTTTCTTCTGTATCTTTCTATAGATATGCTGAATTCTTCAGGCTGCTGTCTTAGCTGAAGTTTTCTAAACACTCCCAGGGATTTTTTTGGTAAATCCTCAGAGTCAGGTCTCCAGTGCTTTATGTGAAAAGATGACTTAAAACAGAGGAGGTGTACAACTCTGTATGGCTCATTTTTTACATCAAGCCACCTCAATGTGTCATCTTTCTTGACAGTTTCAAACTGAGGGTAAAGAGAGTAAGGCAATCCATATTGCTTATGGACTGCACCAAAATTAGTTTCAATTGAGGGTGAAAGTTCCCAAACTCCCTTAAAGTAGCACAAGTCATGTGAGGACTTCTGTTTCCAGCTACTACACTTGACTAAACAGACATGTAACAAGATGCAAAACCTTTTTCTAGTGCTTCTGTGCTCTGCAGGGAATGCTGTGAGATCACCACTGGTGAGGAAGGAGGACCACATGTTCAGGAACAGGAGAGGAAATGGGCTGAGCACGTGAAACTTTTGCTAGGATGCTGTCCTCAGCGCTGGGAAAAGTTTGCACTACTTGTGTGTGTGCAGTGATAACCTCTTACTTCCTTGCCCCTCGAGTTACTTGGTGACCGCTGATAGCGGGGTGATGCAAAGACCCTGCTTTAACGAAGATGTGCTTCTCTTATCTAGTGCAGCTTCCTTGCATGTGTGCGTGTGTGTGTGTGCCGGGAGGAGGTATTCTGCTCCATCTGCACAGTGTCCCTAGCATTGCTGTGGCTGTCTATTTTTTCGTCCTTGAGCTGTGTGACGCAGCAAGTTGTTCTGTGCTGTGTGCCATCAGGATTGCTCAACGGTGGAGTGTGAGAGGGAAGCAACTGCATGAGGTCTTTGCCTGGTTTTGGGAAGTAGCCGGGACTTATGTTTGCTTGGTTGGTAAAGGGGTGCCGTTTGGGGCAGGAGGCAGGACATATGTAGGACTTCTTCAACTGTGTTTGCTCATAAGGATAAAACTTTTCTGCCTTCTGACATCCTTTCCGTGATTTTCTCTCTCTTTCTCTCCCCCCTCTCCCCTTTTTTCCTGATAGTAAAATTTGAAACTGCTTTAATTGTCCTTACCATCTAAACCCACTTGTTTTCTTTAAACCTCAAGTTTCCTGAAAAAATTGGCAATGAAGTAATTGATTAAGGTTATATACCATTGTAACTAAAGGATATGCCTGAAAACGACAAATTTCCAAAAAGGTGAAAGAAAACAGCAGTTCAGAATGTCCCAGGCCAAGTGTTTGGTACACTTTAAAAAAAAAATCTTATTCCTGCTTAATTTTATTGTTAATAAACTTTTGTCTTGAAGCTTACAGAAGTACAGGGGCCTCCAAAGGATCTTGTTTAATACTGTCCCTTTTGAAAGAGTTTCTTACGACTTAGAAGTCTCCTTGCAGTATTTGGCATTGTTAATTTAGGTCTGCTCTGAATTCAATGCAGACTGTGGGCAGGCAGTTTGGTGGAAGTGATACTGGGAAGCTCACACTGCATTTTCCTCCCTTGTGCAAGGGCTGATGCGAACTGCAAATGTATGCTTTCTTTTGCTGTGCTTTGGGAAGCTTTGCTTTGGAGGCATGGTTTGAATCACTTCCCTGTCACAGCATCATCAGGCAGATATTTGTCTCCCTTTTTTTCCTTTGAGGTGTTCTGACAATGCTGCTGGTAGGGAAGAAGAGTACCTTTGAGCCAAGCTGGGAATGCGGTTATATCAATCTCAGCCTGTTTGAACTTGCTGATTCTGCGTAGCAAGTGGTTGCTTAAATGTGAATACAGCATACTTATTCAGAAATGGTACCCCCCCCCCCCTTTGGATTTGTAGATCAGTATCTTTCTTCTCACTCATGCTTACAACTTGCCTTTATTCACAGCAAAGCAAATTTTTACTCTAGGATAAAAATACAAAATGCTTTGTGTGCATGTGTGTGTATCATATATCCTTAGGTATCATGTATTGGCAGCTGCATGACAGTGGTTAACTTTGCAGACTGTCCTGGTAGCACTGAAAAGGGATTTCTAATCTGTCGTTTGAATGTAATCACAGGTGGCTTTTGCAGCCTTAGCGTACTGAGCTAGTCTTGGTGAATCTAAGTAATAATGCTCATGTCATTCTAATGATGCTGTCTGTCACCCCCCTGTAAGGCTATTTTTGCTTGCTGGGAGAACCTCATTGTGCAGAGAGTTAGACAGCGCAGCAGCCCGCACTGAACTTGGGGGGATGCTTATAGCATGTCTGTGTGGCACCTTGGGCTGCAGCAATTCCCGGGGTGACGCCAAGGGGGCTGCCACACCCACATGTGCTACATGCTGCTATGCAGGGAGGCTTGCTGGGGCCGTGTTAGCCCTGATAGACGGAGCTAATAAGCGCTGGGGCCTCCATGAGGATAATGAGCCATGCCACTGTGCCGGCAAGATTGCAGCGCATGGATGCTGTGGGGAGCGCTAGCTGGGGGATCTCCTGCTGTGCCTGGGTGCAGACATGTGGCTAAAATGAGTCAGTGCTTCCCAAACTGATCCTTCCTGGGACCTGTTTGCCCCACCCTGCTCTTTCACAGCATGCATTGCAATGGCTTTCTTAACAGCATAGCCATGGAGATTTCTTGCTGTTCAGCTTCATTTCGTTTATCCCATGCTAGCGTTCAGCACTGGTTACCCCTAGAATATTTGGTGGTACTTGAAACTCGTTTTGAGATTTGCTCCACAGTTGTAAGACGGTGTTTCCCAGATGGTTGGGTTTTTTGGTATTTGAATGTCTCTTGACTTGCTGTGAAGTGTGCATGTGTGTCTGAAAGCTTTTTGGGTCATCTGGAGGTTTTTTTGAGAATACAAATAGCAAACAAGCCAAGAAGAGAAGACAAACAGAAACTTGTCCAAGTACAGATCGTGTCTGATTTGCAAAATTACCTGCATCTTTCTGGTGGTTCCTGTGATTACAACTGGCAAGGGCTGAGTGGATTGCTCTCTTAAGTGGGTGATGTTGGTAATTAGTACTGGAAATACATTGTCAATACAGATCCTCTACATGTTTTAACAAACAAACAACTGACTAAACTCTTTAACCCAGGAGTATAGTGTTACTGCACTTTTGACTTACGTTCCAGTCATATTCGCAAGACTCTTAAGGAGAGGGTTAGCAGCAGTATGTTAAGTGATGGCTCCTAAAAATGCTGCTGCTTCACTTTCTGTTTGTTTAGGATTTACTTCCCATGCAAAACAGAAGTTTTGAAGAGGACTTCCCTGGGTTTTCCTACATTTCTAGACAATTTGGGCTGAAGTAACATTTGTTAAGCAGAATGAAAAAGAAAACAGTGGCAAAGATGATGTGATCTAGAAATCTCTCAAAAGAGATGTTATCAGTGTAATTTTGAAGGCTGCCTTCTCTTATTCTGTGGGCCATTTTTCATTCCATGGGGCCTGAAGAACGTCACGGTTCTAATTTCAACCTGTTCCAGAAGCATCCTGCACTCTTGTTGGTTCTAATACAGTGGCACAAAGCTGAAGCTTAGACAAAGAATACTTTTTTTTTTTTTTAATACAGAGATGTTTGGTCATGTTCTGAATGATAGACATGCTTTTTCTTTACTGTAGATTATTGAAAACATGGGGTTTTTGGTTCTTTGGAGATGAAGGTAGCAATGTAAGTGCAAGTTCTCAGGGAAGAAAACAGTGCAAGAGGTAAAGCAGTTGCATCAGTTAGATTGTACTCAGGGCATCTGACCAGCTCAATCCTTCCCAGACTAGCTTGATGAACTTGAAGAACTCTTTACATTGGAGGAAAAAAAAAAGGTGTATTTTAAATAAGGTGAAGGATGGAAGGCACCAGGTTTTATTCTTAGTCTCTGAATGGTTGGATGTGTGGTCCCCTTGTCTTTAGATAAGCATGAGAGGTATGAGGATTACCGCCTTGATTTTGATATCAAACTGCTCAGAAATCATGAGGGAGATGAGGAACAGCCATGTGCAATACAGTAGAGTATAGGGTACATCTAGTGGTAAAGTGGAGAAACTTAGAATAATATGTGGGATATGAAGCCAGAACCTGAACTTGATACTGTCAGATGATCTCTCTGGACTGATAATGCCCAGATTCATTGGCCTCCCCACTGCGTTTCCACAGGCGTGGAGATGTGAGGGAGGAGGAGGGTGTTTATACATGCACTGGATCCTGTGCTCAAGAATTAATCTTGATTTAGATGCTGGGACTTTCCCAACCAGGCCTCAGTGAAATTGCTTGCTGCTCCCCCTCTGGACATGCTGCTCCTTCTAATCAGACCTACCTGGCATAAACTTCTCTTGACTGAAAGCCAGCAATGCTTGTGCTGCCATAGTTATAAGGGAGAGGCTTAACTCTGGACCCTGCTCAGAGGCTGCAGATACACCCTTTGGTTCCACACCTTCCTTTTGCCTGAGCCTCTGAGCTGCGGAGGCCCTTTCTCTTGGGGATGTGGAGCACATCAGCAGCTGTGGAAACCCGGGCTGCAGCTTCAGTGTGGTTTTTCTCCCAGAGGTAAGAGTTGAAGGATTCCCACACATGCTGAGGGATGCTTCCTCTCCAAGAGCCAAAGTGGTGCTGATCAGGTTATCTGCATGCAAAGCAGGAGCTCTTGGTTTTGTTCATAATTCAGTGGGACCCAGAGCTGGGAGCAGCTGCTTCTTGCAGTTGCCTCTTTCAGGATGCTTTGACTCCTCGCTCTAGCCTTGAGCCAGCCAGTCAAAACCTGCCCACGTTCTGGTTTTGGCATTGAAGCTGTAGGCTGCCCTGTTTCGAGACCTCCAGAAAGCTTATATGATCAACATGCAAATCCTCTCGGCATTAAGAAAATACAGCAGCCCTTTTTGGAGATGCAGTAAAGACTGGGATGTGACCAGCAGGAGCTGCATGTCACTTCATTAGGACACATGTGTGTCGTCGTCGTCCCCCCCCCCCCATGAGTCACCTCCCTTAGGCACTGATCCAGCACCATCCACGGGGAGAAAAAGGAGTAAGGCACTTGAGTTCTGCATTTGTTTATTATTACAAAAGTCTCTTCTTCAATGAAAAGTAGCAAAGTATTCACTTGCTACTGTACTGGTGGAATATTCACCCTTCTGAAATCATGCTCTGCATTACAGTGTGGGGCTGAAAGCTTTTTCTGCCCATTTGTTTTAAAAAAGAAAAAAGAAAGAAGCTCGGGGAATTCTTGTGCAGTATCATCTTAGTCATCCTGTTCACGTGACCATTAGAGGGGAGAGGAAAGTTGTGGCAGAAGAGGGGAAGTGGAAGGTGATTCTCGTGGGGAAGATGGAATGAAAGGCAGTCAAGCACTTGAAAAATGTGATTTTGTCGAGAGGGCTGACTGGCACACAGTTGTAACACGGTTGGATCCTCTTGGCTCACCTGGGAAATTCCTTGCGTGAGGGGGAGGGAAGAGATTACAAGGAGAGCTTTTTCATGTGCAGCTGTGCTGCAAAAAGCATAGCGTGTAGCAAGCTATCTGCATTTTTTGCATAGCAGTTCTTAAATGCTAGTTTAGCTCAGAGGTGGATCAGACTTTGTTTGGAAAAGACTTAATTTCCTTTTTCCATTTCAGGATTATTCTTTGCAAATTCTTCTGGCTCTCCATCTGGTCTCATTTTAAATAGAGTTCCACCACTTTTCTCTGAGAGGTTAATCAAGGCTAGCTACCACTTAGTGCAAGGGAGTCCTCCCTAGTATTAAGATCAAATTTTTATCTCCTTCCTTTCATCCTGTGTATCGTGGTTGCACTTTAGTGTTCCACCCTCAGTGCTGTCCAAGTGTATGTGTACATGGGTGCTGGGGAGACTAATAACAACAAAATCATAGAATAGTTTGGGTTGGAAGGGACCTTTAAAGGTCATCTAGTCCAACCTCTCTGCAATGAGCAGGGACATCTTCAACTGAATCAGGTTGCTCAGAGCCCCATCCAACCTGACCGTGGATGTTTCCAGGGATGGGGCATCTACCACCTCTCTGGGCAACCTGTGCCAGGGTTTCACCACCCTCACTGTAAAAAAATTTCTTCCTTATATCTAGTCTACATCTATGCTCTTCTTAGTTTAAAACCATTACCCCTTGTCCTACTGCAATAGACCCTGCTAAAAAGTCTGTCCTCGTATTTCTTGTAAGCCCCAGTTAAGTACTGAAAGGCCACTATAAGATCTTCTCTTCTCCAGGCTGAACAACCCCAACTCTCTCAGCTTTTCCGCACAGGAGAGGTGTTCCATCCCTCTGACCATTTTTGTGGCCCTCCTCTGTATCTGCTCCAACAGGTCGGTGTCTTTCCTGTGCTGAGGACTCCAGAGCTGGATGCAGTAACTCTAGAGCTGGATGCCTTATGAAGTGCAGGTTTCAGGGCTCTGTACCTTCCTGAGCTTCTCTGCTGTTCTTGGGTTGCTCTGTAGGATGGCTCAGAGGCACAATTCATTGATTTAAATTAGAAAAAAAAAGCCGAGTTTCACCCTCTGTGGCTCTGGCTGTCTTCTGAGCTACAAGTAGTGGTAACTTCAGAGCTGCTGGCACGTGTTACTATAACCTGCATCTGTGGCAGAATATGAGCATTTCTGTGCATGTCCTTATTTTGCCTTTCTGTTTTTTTAAGTACATTCTCACTTAAAAGTGTTTATTTTTTTGAACTGATGAATGTCATATCGTTTTCCTTTATCATTGTAAGATGCTGAAAGCCAGGCTGACTTATGAGCCTGGCTTTCGTATTCAAAGTATGCCAGTGTTGTCAGGCCAAAATATGTTGTTATAGTCACAATGGGAAAATAACTTCTAAGCACAGCTTTGTTCCTGTTCTCCTTGTATCTTGGCAGGCTAAACTGTGAGGTCGAGCATTTTCAGCATTACATGTAAGATCTAATCAAGGCAAACTCTTCTAAGGGAGGATAATGCAACACAAATACTACCCCCCCACACATTATAGTTAGGAAAATTTTTAAGTAAAAGGAGCCTTGGTGAAGGGAGTGTTTAACTTTAAAAGACAGATTGTGGATATGGATGTGACTTGGCATCTGCTGCAGTTCAACCCAAGTTGGGTGATAAATGTTTTCTTGAGGCAGAATGACATCCATGTTGCAAAGTAAAAGAGAGATGAAGATTGTGTCTATCCTTTGTACTGCTTGGCTTTATCTTCCTGCTTATCTTGGGCTGTAGGTCTAGTAATCTTTTTCCTCTCCACCCTTGACTTGATGTAGTGAAACTTGCTTAACCTGCCAAAGGAACAAACTTGCTGGCTGTAATGTGGACAGGTTGCGACTCTTCTTGAGAACTCTGGAACTGGCTGCTTAGGTTTTGGATTTTTCTTTTTTCCTTAATGATTGCATGCAGAGAGCTATCACAGCCACTGTGATATTTGACCTACGCAGTAAAAGTCAAAAGTGCAGTCAGGGTGTCTTCCTGTTTATAGCTTAATAGCTCGAGCTGCTTCCTTTCAAATATGCAAAACTAAAACATGAAGGGATTACCACATTCCTTGCTGTGGGTATGGATTCTGCTCTCACTTTTAGGGCATGGCAAAAGCATGCACACTGCAGGAAGGAGAACTGCAAGTTGAGGGCAATCAATGACTTTGACACCAGATATAGCAAAGCCTCATCAGTTAGCAAGGTGTGCCTTATTAGTATATGTTATATTATAGACATGGCTGGACTGCTTTTGGGACTTGCAGGAGCCAGTATGTTTGCATGGGTTAGGTCATGCCAGACAGAGGTGACAGGTTGGACTGGCATGAACCTGGGGGACTCAACACTTTCTCCGGTTGGTATGCTGTGGATGTGCCATCACACCCCTCTCAAGTAGGAACAGCTCCATCAAAAGGCAGAGTTCAACAGGTGGACAAACAGCAAGAGGACAGAACTTAGCCCTAAGGAAGTTGTTTTGCATAGGTAGCTACTAATCAGGAGTTCTGCATACTTGTTAATAGCAGAAAAGAGACTTTAAAAGAAAATAGGAACAAAAAGTCCCACGCTTAATGGAGGGGTTTTTTTTGTTGTTTGTTTGTTTTCTGGGTGAATGTGATTTAGCTTGACTGCTTTTGCTCTCTAGCTATCTGAAAAGTAACTGGCCAAGTAACATTAGCTATGCATCACCCAAGCTGCCAGAAGGTTAAGCATGCAGGCCGTGTGTGTGTCTGGGGTGGGGGGGACAGATAAGCACATGCAAAAGCCTCTGTTTCACTTCTAGGGGCTCATTGAAACTGGAAAGCAGTCTTTACTGAAAAGAAGAAAAAAAAAAAAAAGGACCCAACAAACCACCTTCCAGGTTTTGCTTTGCCTGTGTAATTGAATACTACGTTTTGTTGTTCCCAGATGACCAGATGCTTTTTGAGTTTTATCTTAAACCATTGTGGACAGAAACGCTTTGAACAAGTAACTGGTTTCTTCTCCCTTATTCTTGCATGAATACAGACAACTGCTCCTCACACTGTTGATTTATCACCCATAGGAAGCTCTAGCTATCATGAGAATTTAGGTCAGTGCCATAGAGAAATTTTAAAAAGGCTAAAGAAAATGAGGCAGTACAGTACCTGCAGATGCCTTCCCTGCAGAGTTTGTGAGACCAGGTAGCACTGGATTCATGCAGATAAATCAGTTAGCTTTGGTGCCTATGGTGGCAGGGCTACCAGGGGGCTGAGGCAGGGGAGTGCACTGCACTCCAGAGGCTGTGTCAGCACTGCGACTTCTCCCTGGGTCCTCTCAAACCTGGAGAGATCCAAACCCTCAGAGCTTCAACCTTCCTTCTGCTTCCAGTCAGGCAATCACCAGGGAAAGAGGTCAGACAAATTCAGCAACGCTTCCATGATGCTATGCCCAACCTGCTGGGCACGTCTGCACAAAGATGCTCTCTTGTCCTTGTGCCTCCAACAGTGTGACTGACAGGTGACACCAGTGTCCGTCTGTCCACCGTTTGTGTGACCAGTGAGGGTTACTGGGAGGCTGGGGGAGCCATGTTTTTCCTCATGTGGTCCTCTGAGCAGCCCCAGCCTTGCTGGGTGTTGAAAGCAAGCAGTAGCTGAACAGCCATTTTAATCTTGCATCGATTCTGGTACGTGTGGTGCTTTTGGCTTGAGGCTGTTCCCGCATAACACCCTCAGAAGCTTGGCTGTAGTTTGAGATGGTAATTTAGATGCCTGGTGTTGTTTTTTTTTTTTTGTTTTTTTTTTAAGGTTCAGAGATGGTGAAAGGAAACGTTTAAAAAAGCATTTGTTAAGGAGGTGGTCCTCCCAGCAGCTCCGGTGGAGTCTGCCCGTGGGTCAGTTTGGTCCAGCGTGTTATCTTGAAGCATCATGCCCTTGGCATCCAAAACTAAAACGGATTTTATGTCATAACACGCAAGCAGTTATGAGGACATACGAGACTCATCTAGGTTACAACATTCTCTCATGTTTGAACATGATAGCATGCAGTCAAGTTAAATGGCACGGTCCTGAGCTGAGTTGTGGGTGTGACTTCTGAAGGATGTGCCTAAATGCCATTAACATTGTCTCCCTCGTGCTGCTCTGAAGTCAGTCGAGTGGACAAACGGCAGCTTTCTCCTGCACTCCTGTTTCTAGCTATTAGAAGCAAAAATTTTCATTGCACGTAGGAGCTTAATTTTGATTTTTTTTCAAAAGCACTACAAATTTGAAGTGAGACTTTCTTTTTTTTAAAAAGTACAGTTTGAGCTTTGAGTGCTCAGAAAAAGAAGCACAAGAGCAATACCTTTCATCTCACTGAAAGCAACTAGATGACAGTGTCTTCCTCAGGTTGCAAATGTAGAAAACCAAAAGTCAAAGTGGGTCAGCTATACAGATACTCATGAGATTGCTTCCTGAGCCGTTTTGTCCCTCTCCCCTTTCCACTGTCTTTGTGACAAGAAATAGTTGTTTTCCTGGGGAAGCAGGTTTGTGAACATGCTTTGGCAATACAGAGTTTTGCAAGCCATACCTGCTACAGATGAACAGTGCGACCAGATATATCTTGACTTCAAAGTTGCAGTTGAAAATTGATATTGGGTTGCACCAACACATTAAGGATGAGAAGGAAACAAATGTATTTAAGAAGTGTTGCTCTAACGTTTGCATGTACAGATCCATCTGAAACTACGAAAGGAGAACCAGCTGAAGATGGGGCACTTTTTATGCACTGAGAGAAATGAATGCTAAGGTGCAGGCTTTTACTTACAAGACTGCCACAAGACTGGGAGGCTGGGCATGGAGATTGCTGTGCAGGATTAGGCAGAAGCAGGGCCTCTTGGATGATGGGGGATGGGCATGGTGCTCATGGGGCTAGATGGTAGCGGGGCAGGCACCATGCTGTGGGGTTCAGGCATGGGGGAGAGCTGCTGGGCTCCCTGCCGTGGCCCTGCATGGTCATGGGTGCTGCAAACGGCCTGTGCTGGATTGTGCGCCAGCTGTTTTTCAGAAGTTCAGTCCAGTTTATGGGATCTCTGCTGGTATCCTTTAAAGGCAAACCTTAGAAGTGGTGTTGGCATTAAAATTTACATGGACTTTCCTTCCCAATTTGGCTGCTAACAGTGTCTTCTTCCCCCTCCTGTTCAGGCACATGAAGATTCACGAGAAGGATCCAAACAGCACAGCGAGCACAACTCCCCCATCGCCGCTGAAGCGCAGGCGATTATCTTCAAAACGGAAGTTTAGTCACGATGCTGAGATGGACAGAGAGGAGAGGACACCTGCAAAAAAGGTTCTTTATGGGGCATGAAGCAAAAGATGTTCCTGGCTACCTCCTAAACTGTCAGCTGTTGAGTTCATGCAGTTAGCATAGAAATGTTAAAATGTGGTATTGTTACAGTCCTGTATATATCTTAAGATGCCATGCTTTTCCTGTGTAGCCAACACTGCTGTGTTGTCTGAGATTGAAAACAAGTTTATAATTTCAGAGTTTGAAATAATTCAGTTTGTTTAATTCTTTATTGTTTAATTTTTTTGATTTGTATATGATTTTTTATTAGATAATTGATGTTGGATGACAAGAGGTTGAACTATTCTTTTGCTACTGCAGCTTTTCCCCTAGTTTTGTTTTCTCCCATTTAATTCATATTAGTCTTGCAGGATAGTGATTTGAACGTTTTAAAAAACAGCATTTACTTCAGAAGCAGCAACAGCTTAAGTCTGTTTTTGTCTTGATCCAGAAAAAAAATAATCTGTAGTACATTTCCCTTTCACAGTAGCATAATCCTGCATTATTGGAGTTGCAAGAGCAACCAGAAAATATGTATTTGAAGGCTAGACATTTCCATTAGGGGTTTATTTATGAAATATTTTAGTGCACTTCAGTCATTTGTACAGAATGTATGGTGGCTGCCAGAATTAACTCGACCCTTTCCACTCACTATCTCTAAATGGCAAACTAGTAGCAGTTTCATTTAGCTCAGTATCCCTTGTTCTGTGCATGCTTTTCTCCCTGTAATCAGAAGAGGGCTGTAGAAAACATGCAGAAGTTCATTGCTTTTTCCCTGGACCACTTGAGTTAGCAGTTGGCAGTATCTTCAGTGGCATAAATAATTCGGGCTGACAGCTCGCCTGGCTTTCTGAAGGGGGAGGAATGCTAGTTCAGTGGTATATAAACATACGGGTTTATAAGTTGTTCAAATCGCAGTTTCTTATTAGAACTGATGTATCCATGACTTAGCTGCATACTCCTACTGAGCCTCCTTTTCTGTCATGCACCTTCTCACACACGCGCAGAGGCTCTGTCACCCTCTCTGTTGCTTAAATGAGTAATTTCTGGTCGCCTGCAGCAATGTTACGGAGCCCGCTACTTCATTTTTAAGAGAAGGACTTTGAATGGATTGCATGTTTGGTTTGTTGCTTAAAATTTCGTCTAGTGAAGTTTTTTCCCCTCTCTCTGAAGGTTGTTGAGGATGGTCACTCTGGTGAAGGGGATAAGAAGGCCGAGGAGGAAGTTTATCACTGTCCAGTCTGTTTCAAAGATTTTTTTTGCAAGTATGGGCTGGAGTCCCACATGGAGACACATCCAGATAATTCACTGAGGTAAGAAATAGTCCGGAGAGTACTTATGGTCACAAGATGGCCTGAGGGAGCATGCTGTTAAGGGGCACAGCCATTTAGCCCCCTGCACTGTTAACTGCCCCTGTTTGTGATTTTGAACAGGTTTCTTAATGATTCTGCCTCATCTTGTGTTACCAGGGTGCTGCAGGGCTTAATTTTATTTTTTGCAAATACAGGAAATCTTGCGAGTTAATAGGTGGGAATGTTTTTAGAAGGAATTAAAGCACCTCTTCCTCCCCTTCCAAACCCATCACTGTCTTTACATAAAACTGTAAAATGCCAACATAGCAAAATTTTAACAAGTTATACTAAAGATGCTTAAAACATGAAGAAAAACTTGATAGAAGTATTCAGGTACCAACCTGAATAAGATTATTCCACTTGGGGAGAAGGCGGCAGCTGGATATAAAGGTTTTGTTGTCTGTCGGAGTGAGTGAAGACAGATAATTTCTGGTTCTAGACTTTCAGTAAAATGTGTTATGCTTTCCTGCCTGTTAAGGTTAGGGAATGATTTGGATTTTGGCTTAAATCAGCTTCTCTTAGCAAGGAAAAATTAGTTATTAATTATTTGGGAAGGTGCTTGCATGTTGTGTTTTGGTTCAAGTAATTGCCCCTGGGACTCCTGACACTTTTTTATTTCCATTTTTTTACCATAGAAAAATGTAGAGCCAAGTACATGAAGATATAAAAGAGATATTCCAAGCTAGTTTAAACATGTAAGAAAGCTGCTATTTTAGAAAAGGAGATTGTCCATTTGCAGAAGATTGTAATTGTTTTAAGCTTATTTTGGGACATTGGACTCTAGTGATCTTTTCGGGGAATGGTGCAGAATTCAGCATCTTGGAAGTGTCAACACTCTCTCCTGAATACGTTTTCTTAATAGAATGGCATGGAGCAGAGCCATCCCATTCTATTAAATAGAATTAATTGTATTAAACTTTTCAATTTTTTTTAATTAGAAAACCTTGGTAAATACGTGTAAAACCATTTTTAAAGGCTTTAAGTGCTGTAATTATTGGGAAAAGGATTTGGAAAGCTCTTTATTGGTCCAGGAAAGAGTAGTTAATTAAACGGAGTTTGCTGTTTCTGAAGTAAATGAAGTATATTTTCATTACAGAGCAAAATCGAAAGACTTGTTCTCTGGTTAGAGCTCTGCAACCCCCACAAAAGGGAGTCTGAGATAATTTTGCCATGCAGTTTACTCTTTAGAGAAAGCGGCTGTCGTATTAGGCTTATCCTGGCATTAGCCTAATTTTGAAGCTTCTATGAAGATGTGACCTCTTTGCAAAGTTATATGCCATGGACCTGAATGGAGAGGTGGATTCTCTTGCTTTGAGTGCTGGATAAAAGATAACACAATAATACCCTTCTAGCTTGGAAGCTTTGCAGTCTGCTGCAGCAAGGCAGAAAGATACAGGCAGGGCAAACATGCTGTTCCTCTTCATGCAACTCTTTCTCTAGGATTAGGAGACTTGCTTTTGGATAATCTCCTGAAATAGATTTTGCTACCTTTGACTGTGTTGAGCAACAATGACTAAAATGTGTCCCTAAATCAAAACCATGATTGTCAAGCTCTGTGGGCATGAGTTAAGGGTGGTGCTGGGATGCTGGTCTTTATGGACTTGTCTGGTTGATGGTAAGGGAGGGTTGTCAAATATTTGCTTTAGCAATTTAAGACATGTCCGTGGAGATAGGACAGGACAAGGAAGCTGTGGTTCTCCCTGGTCAGCTAACATATTCACATACAACTTGCCCTGCCTATCTGGTTTAAAACACACCTTTTGTCCTAGTCTAGACAAGTCAAATGACACTGTCTGCTTGGCCCAACCTAACAGAAAATCCTCTGGTAAGCAGAGCAGTCTGGGCTGCTGTTAAGGTGACGCTTTCATCCCAAAGGAAATAGGTTAAAATCCTTGGCAGGCAGGGGCTGTAATCTGCTGGTTCCAAGGGTTCTGCAAGACTGTTTGTAGGATTCAACAAGATACACTGAATGTAGCATGCCATTCTCAGTCCTGAGTTCATGTGACTGAAATGATTCCTCTTGGTGAGGCTTAGGGGTGTTTTTCTGAGTGAAAGAGATGAAGAAAAGAGAATATTCTGCTGCAGTATCAGAGCAGGAGGCACATGTGTATGGGTGTGCTTGTAGCAGGAGAGCAAACTGCAAAATGTTAGAAAGTGTTCATCAGATCCTGGTGTTTTCTTATTGTAGGAGATGAGGAGGAAGAATGCTCCTTAAAGTTCAAACAAAAAAGCGTAGCAGTTGTGTTAAGAGCAAAGGGCAGGGAGCAGAACACCCTCAGTCTCTTTTTATTGCCAATATTGTAAAAGTAGAGTCACTTCATCAGGACTTCTGTGAGGCAGGTATGAGATGTTGTGTATCCTAGAGCCAGGTGCTCTAGGTCTGGCAGTCAGTTTGGAGCTACCACTTTAGGTAGCCCAGCACAGACTGTTTTGTCATGGCCAAAAATAAGTGATGCTCAATCTGCCTAGCTGTGCCTTTCTTTGTAAACCACAGGGCAAACATCCAACTCCTTTTTGCTCCTCCAGTAGTTAGTATGAAAATGATCCAACCTAAATGATTCTATGATTGCAGACATTGGCTCTGGACCGGTGCACCAGCATGCATTGCCTTGACAGTGGTACCAACCTCCCTTCAGCAAAGTGCTGCAGGAGCTTCTGCCTGACTTCCTTGTGGTCCTTTAATCCTGCCATTGTAGTTCTGTTGTGTAAATACAGCCTCTTGCCCCCAGACCTCTCTGAGTCTGTCTGTTCTGGCCGGCTCTGCTAAGCAGAAGCAAAGGTAAGGCTGTCTGGCAGTCCTGGGATCAGTATGTGAGCCGCTAATTTACAGGGTGGGCCATTACCCTTCCAGATACTGTCAAATGAACAACTTTAAATCACAGGGTTAGCTGTTCAAAGTCAGATGAAAAGACACCCGGCATTGTTTTCCCCAATACTGCTTTTTCATGTAAAGCCCCAAGCTGGGGGGGGGCACCTCATTGCTTACTTGCAACAGAATAAACAATACTTAATCCACTGATTGTGTGAGAGGGGCTCCTGCTTGGGAGAGTATCTCTTGATTATGTAAAATCCTAAATCGTGCATCTTTGTCTCCTAATTACGGTAAGAACTGCCCTGCTCTTTGGAGCAATAATAGGGCCCTTTATCCTGCTGACAATGGGCTGTGGCACTGCATCTCCTTCATGGCATTACCCCCTCTGGGCAGTCTCTGTCGCTTTGAAGCCCTGGGACCTGCACCCTAATTAGTGACATGAGCTGGTCCCAGCAAGGTTGTCTGCAGTCCTCATTGCAGTGGGAGGTGGCCCAGGGGTGCTTTCTGACCTCCCTTGCCTCTCTACCTGGATTATTTAAAGACGACGTCTGTTTCCCTGCAGCTGGGGCCTCAGGACACTGTCTATTTTGGTGAGTTTGTATCTGAGTGTTGATATAATTAGCAGAGTGCTGAAATGCTGTGCAGCCAATAGGGAAAATGAGAAACCTCGTGGAGCGGGATAACTTCTCTGGAAACTTCTGTGGCGGAGGGTTGCTGTCAAACATGGTAATGTGCTTGTAAAGGTCGCCTGACAGACAGCTCTGAGCAACATCAGCAGTGCAAGCAAAGGAGACATGAGGATTTCCTGGGGAGAAACCTCTCGAGGTGCTATGTGAGGTTTCTCCTCTTTCCTTTGGCAAGGACGATGGAACAGGCTTAAAGTAAAATGTGTGGCTTTTAAAAAAGTGCATGCACTACAACATTCCTCTGTTGGGTTTCACCGTAACCAGAGCATACCCTTTATATTCCCTCTCCTTCTCCTCCAGGAGGCTTCTTACTGTCCTTGGTACCAACAGCTAAAGGTTTTTTATTTTTTCCTTCCTCACAGCAGCAAGGAGGTATTTATGCTGCCTCTCATGCCCATGTGTCTTCCTGAGGAGAGGAGAAGAGAGGTGGTGATAGTGTTGCAGTTACCTCCAGACACGTTTCAACATCAGTTCTCAGTGAGGATAGTTGTGCAGTCTGAACATGGTAAAGGCCTGGATCTTAATGAGTGTTACAGGGGCTTTGTGATCACACTTGGTTCAGTGTGGCATTTCCCTCAGTTACAGGATTTGTTTGCTGATTTTTTATAGGAGACAAGGAATGAATAGACATAGTTAAAGAGACTGTCAGCCTCAGTCACTGAGCTGGCCTGGTGACCAGAACCAGTAGATGCCTGTTGCCATGAATGGATTCAGGGTAGATTAAGTTTTTTGACCTTTTATAGAGCATGTCCAAACAGTGATACAAGATATTAAGCTTTGAAACTTGCCAAATCCCAGGCATATTTTCACAAGGACAGCAAAAGCAGTTCTCTTGCCCCAGGATAATGTGCTTCTCTAGAACTTCCAAACAAAGAAAACCAAAAGCCATTCACAGTCTACCTTGTTCTTCAAAACAGCCTACCCAAGTTTTGCTGAAACTTGTAAAGTCAAATTGGCTGGAGGTTGAACGCCACCATGGAAGGCTGTTGTTTTGAATAGTTTGATCGGTAACAGGCAGAGTAACAGAAGAGCTCAGGTCCTGGAATGGAAAGTGTCAGGATACCCTGACCATTAGTGTCTGTTGTCATCTGCCTCCAGTTTTGCCAGGGTAACTGCTGTAAGCTCTTGTTTCTGAAAACACTCCCAGGTGGAAAATGCTATGGTTGTGACTTGGTGTTACCTGGCTTCACTCAGAAGGCGTGGACAACTTAAATGCTCTAGGAATGGTCTCCTGGACTCTGTGGGTAAATAGTTTTACAAGGTGTCATGTGCAGCTTGGCATTCAGTCAGGCTGGTCGCCAGGTTTCCCCCTTGGCCCGCACATGCCCATTCTTCAGTGCATGGTGTCAGGTGGTGGGATGCTGCAAGGCACCTGGACCTATGTTCCAATCATAAATTATTTTAGCCAGTGCACATGAGCAGCCCCATTTAAGTCAAGACAAAAGGAAGTGGGTTCTGAGTCAAAATTATTCCAGCTATTTAGAATATTACATGGGTTTTGCCCAGTTACTGTTCTTGAGGACAGTTCTGTACATCGGCTTTGGGGAGATAAAATAGCCAAGAAAATAAATAAATGCAAATTTAGAGTGTACAGAGATTATTTCCATCATTAGCACCAGTAGAAAAGACTAGTATAAGACTAAATTGCATACAGAGCAGCAATGTGACTGACTAAAAGTACATTGTACAGGATGTAAAAGAAAAAAAAAACAACACCAGAAAAAGCCCCTTAAGTTTCATTCCTGTTTTTGCCAATGCCTACTTAAGCAACTTCAGGAATTCACTTTCTATTTTTTCTCTCCTTATATAGTAGGGAATAATCCTGCTGACTTCATTTTTGTGAAGCATGTTGCTTTCTACATGTGGTCAGCCTTTTGTGGGAAGAGGGTGTTAATGGCATTGCAAACTTACAAGAATTAATGTGTTGGAAAACTAAATGTTGTTTGCAATTTGTATTACTTGTGATGCAAAACTACAGGTTTGTGGTGGGAAGTTTTCTCCTAGTAGTTGACACTACTGTTACTGGAAGCAACTTGAAGCATGAATGAGGAGTAGTCTTCATGCAGCATTGTGAAATTTCATACTACTTTTCCATCTCCGTCACAACTGTTGGTGTGCACATAGATAAGCCTTATTCCTTGCTAGCACTTCAGAATATGAAATGTTGTGCTTTTTTAATGCAGCTGGATAATTCTGAGGTTGTTGTATCCTACACAATTGTTGAGTACCGAGAGAGAGACGGAGAGCTCTCCAGCATAGACATGTTCATGGACCTCCTTGACCTTTGGTTTTGGCACACTATACTTTGGCCTTGATACTTCTCTTCTTAGTCATTGTTTGAGATTGTACTAGCAATGATAGCTTAGGTAGGAACTGCTGATATACAGGACTGGTTATAGCCAAGGATGGAGGTGCACAAGGGCCAGTTGTGTGGCATTGCCGATTCGGCTGACTCTCCTGCTTTGCTCTGCAAGTTGCTTGCTCAGTGTCTTACTGATAGGAACTAGGAACCGAATCCTGGTCTCTGTTGGCAGCATTTTCAGTGCAGGAGCAATTCATGAGACAGCTGGTGACTGAAATGCAGCTCTGGTAGATGCTAGGTCCAAAAATATGCTGTGGTAAAGTGCAACTCTTAGTGTTGATAAGGCAGAGGAGAGGATATGCAAGCAAGCTGGTGAATGCATCCTTTTACTGAGCAAATGGAAAAGTAAAATCAGTGGGTTGAGCATCTGCCTGTATGCTGGCTTGCAAAAGCAAACCAGAACTGTGTTTTAAGTGCTTTCTGAAGTTTCTGTTCAGAAAAGAGAGATGGGAAACATCTGAAGAGCAGCGCAAGCCCAATGCTGGTGTAGAAGTGGTCACCTCACATCAGGGAGCTCATTGTGTGAGGAGACTGGGAATCCAGAGCAGCTGGGTAAAAGTATCACATAGTGAGTGGACACAGGGAGTGACACTCTCATGTGAAACTGTGGTGTGTCACATGCTGTTGAATATCTTAGCTTGGTTGCAAGAATAGAAAGTGGGTAAAATGCAAAGTGGACTGTAGAGGAAAGCTTCTTGTAAAAGGGAATACAGGAGGGAAAGAGGGCTGAGCTAAAATAGGTTATTAGCATGCCTGCCTGATCCTGATGACCAGGGTTTGTTTCTGTGCAGGCTCTCTCAGCGTGCTGGCTGCTGCTTACTGTGTTAGCAGTCACGTCTGCGTGCTCAGCATAGCTTACCTGCACATGTAGATAAGGGCAAGGGTGTTTGGTCCAGATTCAGCTGCACCTATTTGTGAGCCCTGTTGTCATCAGTGGATGGTTATAGGATAGACAAGCACCTGTAGATGTGATTCTTCTTACATTACTTGTGAAAAATTGTGGGTTTTTTTAACATGGTAGACACAGATCTTTTTTTGTTTAACTCTTGCCATTAATTTTAAAACTACACAAGTACTTGGTATGCATATTTGAAATATGTGTTAGAAGGCTGGAATAGCTTTCCTTTTCTTACCCCAAAAGAATACCAGAAGGTCCACTTGACTTTGTGTGCACAAATAATGACTTTTATTCTGGATGCTATGCAGCTTCCAGTTTTGGTAGCTGTAGAGGACTGCACTGGTCATGCTTTTTTTTTTTTACCAGGTATGCTTGCCCTGATTATTAAACCCTTCATTGTTATTTATGTTGATCTTCAGTTCAGCTCTTGCTCCGTGATTCTGTCGAGCCAATTTGTTGACACTTCTGGTTTTTTAAACTTTTATTAAGTAAAAAGGTCATTATGAGAAAATTAACTACTTTGTGTGTGCAAGTGTCTGCAGGCCATCTCCCATTTTCCCTTCATTTGTTCCTAGTTGCATGTTAATTCTGTTGAAGTAAAACTACTGTTCCACTGGGGCAGAGGTATTTATACCTGGCACTGTTAAAGTGTTGCTGGTACATGCAATTTATTACAGTGTTGGGAAGAAGTGAAATCTTTTTTCCTGATCTTTCTTTGCTCACACACAAAGGAAGTTAAAAGATGGCACAGGCTGGCTCATGCCTTTTTATTAAACCTTATAGCAGTTAACTTCATTTGAGTTGCTCTGACTGTGGGAGTCACGTTACACCGGTACGGACACTGGCTCCATGGCATGCCGACAAGTTTCTGAAGCACAACATCACCCTGGTTTATATCGGATCTGCCTTCGTTCCTACACGATACTTTCCTTGCCTGGACCACAGCGTGGCTGTAGGAATGCACATAGCATTGTGCGTCCCTCTATTAATAGAAGGGCTGGCACAGTGGTTTCAGCCTTTGCTGCACCCAAGGGTGGCTTCTTTGAGGGAGAGGATTAAAGGGAGCGACAGGACACGTTGCTAACAAAGTCAGCCAGCCAGTGGGGAGGTGGGAGGGAGGAAAAGTTAAAAGAGAAGTCCCACCTTTGCTGAGGAGGTGAAGCAGCATGCACTGAACTTCTGGTGAGCTGTGTCTATCCCCCTACGCACTGGGAAAGGGGAGGGAAGTCTCTCCAGCCCAGCGTGCCTGGCAGGGAGTTGGCTCCTAGTGCTACTGTGCTGCTTGCAGTTTCAGCACAGACCCATAGCATTAGGCAAGGTGGAGATGGGAGAAGAGCCGGTGCTTCGGGGTCAGACACACTGTGATGCTGTGGGGGAAGGAGGCAGGAACAGTCATCTCAGGACAGCGGGAGGACCCACAGAGATCCCCGGGAGGGAGGCAGGAGCAGCATTCAGAGCACTGCTGCTTTTCCATCACTCATCTGCAGCAAGTGGGAGAGATTAGTGCAGCTGTGGATGTTATTTCCCAGGGCCCTGGGTGTGGAGGCCAGGAAGGGTTTTTCATCCAAAAGGAGATGAGTATCTGGACCTGGGTGGGGTTGCACAGGAGCAGAAACCAATTTGCTCTCTCTCATCTCCGTCCCTTCACTTTGCCCCAAAAGAAGTGAGAGAGAAGCAAAGGAATCCTTTCCTGAAGGGGAATATGTCTGTAACTTGCTGGTTTTAGTTTCATAAGTGGTGAAAGCTTTTATGTTTAAAACCATCCTTTGCCCCATCTCCCTCTCCTTATCGGCCTCCTCTACAGCACATTACCAGTGAGGAGGCTGGGAGTCTGCTCCTGTCCCTGGTGTGGACGTGAGTCAACAGCAGGGAATCGCCCATCTTTCTCTTCTGCCCAGTTGTATTATTTTTAGGTCAGCATAGGTTTTTCATTGCTCTTAAGGAGAGCCACATTAATTCTGCAAATAACGTGAGACACAAAGGAGAATAATAACGACAAAGGTAGAAATTTATTTACGGTACATATTAGGGATTTCCGTGGGAGGAGTTATATGACTTAATAACATAACTGTGTATTAATGACTTCTGTCTCAGGATATGTTTAATTCTTGTTTTGTTTTCCTTGCTTCTCTTTGTGGCAGTTGCTAAAGAGCACAGACAGGAACGGAACAAAATGGTACCAACCTTTTATTTTAGATAAGGCCTAGAAATTAACACTGGTTTTATTTATTGACATCCACAACATGGGCATCATAGTGTTAGTGAGCTGCATGGGTGAAACCTTCAGGTTTTAGTCTACTTTTTTGTGGTTTCAGAAGTGTAAGTAGAAGCATGCAAAGTATCACTTTCCCTTTCCCACCACCAGTCTCAGGTAGGGCAGAGCATAGTGTTTCTTTAATTTCTTGGTAATAGAATGATGGATATAAATATTTGGCATTTGCATTTTGACTACTGAAATATAAAAATTAGAAGGATTGAATGTTGGACTGCATTACCCTTAATCAAAATCAAGACTGTTTAATTTTGCTTAAAATTTGGCTCTGCATTTCCTTTCTAAAATGTCTTTCCTTTTCTTAAAGAAAAAAGCTATTTCCATTGCTGACAGATTGGAATTAGCTCAGAGGAGAGCGTAATGCAAAGCAACAGGCATCGCTTATGTAAACTTTTCTTGCATAGGTGCTGCTTGTCATAAGTATAGCAAATACTGGCTTGCCTCTTGAACAAGCTGCACAAAGCATTGACTATTTCTTAAAGCCTGTTAAAATGCTTTTATATCCTAATTAGCATTACAGTTTTCAAGAATACTAATTTTAGTAGAAAGCTTTTTAATGGTGTGTTTCTACACAGAGACCTTGTCTGCATTTAAAAAAAAAATGAAAAAGGTGCACTCATGTAGTAATAATTAAACAGACTTGCCTGGTGTGATATGTGACCTGAGCACCAAGGTCAGCCTGGTCATTGCTCTGGTGTCACGTGGTTATATTTCAATTCTGCTCTTGTGTTTTAGCAGTTCTGTTTTCTCTCCCGCTTGCTTTGTACACTGCTGCCAAATAGCCAGAGCCCTAGTATTACGTGTGCATTGTACAGGTATGAACGACTCCAAAATATAAAGGCAATTGAGAATGAAGCTTGTTTTAAAGCGTTCTTAGCTGGTAAAAGCATTTTTTTCCTTTTTACTTACAATTGAATCTCTGTGCTTGGAACTGAACAGCTTTCTTCTCTCTGCTCTGTAATCATATTTATAGAAAAATGGAAAACTGTGGCCAAGACTAGCAATCACATGATAACACAGCAGCTTTTATTTGCTACATCTGGAAACTTACCTTACAAGTAGAGTGCTTTTATCTCCGCTCAGGTGTTGAGCCATTGCTCTGCCTGTTCTGCTAACAACCTCAGAACCTGTTCCCATCTCTGTTCTCTGCAGCCATACCATCCGTGTTTGACTTGGCACTACACATGAGCAGACTTGTGAAATTGGGAAGGGGGGTGTTTTGTTTTGTTTTTTAAAGTTTATCATGAGCAAAGTATTACCATATGTTTCAGATGCTTTATTTGATGTGCTGGACTTTTCAGACTTTCCACATTTATTTAACTTTATTTTTTTTAAAGCAGTTTAACCAAGGTTTAAAAGTGGTCATATCACCTAGGATTCCTTTCTCTTGTCCTTCTTAGACTGTGGTTTTAGATTTAAAAATACTGTAGCATTGACACTACCTAAAGATGGAAAATAGTACTGATGACAAAACAGAGAAATTACTTGTCAGGCTTCCTTAAAAAAAAGTAATGCTTCCAGTTAATGCATTGTTAGGCATGGCAGCTAACTCCATTTTAAATTAACACAAGCCTTAGTCAATGCAGCATGATGCTTGCCGTAACTAGTTAGGTTTTGAAGCTTAGTACCTGTTAGTTTTTCTTGGAGGTGGTACACATCCCTATCTGCATCTGCATTGCTAATTGTATTCAAAGCTCAAGGCATGTCATTTGGGAGAAACTCTGGACTCCCTACTTAAGGTGAGGGAGGGGGAACTCAACAAAAACACGCACACACGAAAGAAACGTTGTGCATACACTTGGGCAAATGGGCCGTGTATTTGAAATAGCTTGCATCCCTAGCAAGACTGACAAGCCCAAGTGAGGTCTGCAGAGTGGGAGAGACCTCCCAGGCTGCAGCACGGAGGCACCCCTCAGCATCAGGAACTGCTTTACAATCACCTCCCTTGTCCTTGGCCTTGGCGCGGGCAGAAGGTGCCAGCGTAGGCACTGGAGCCCGCCGGGCTGCCTGCTCGCCCAAGGTGCCTGCCCTGGAGAGACTGCTTCACATGTCTCTCAGGGAGGGCTTTTCTCAGGCTCTTCATATTCCAGCTCTCCACGCTGCGGCCACCTCTACAGGTGTGCCTGGACAGTGGCGGAAGGGAGGGCATCCACGGGTCCTCCTGGGCTCCAGCTCCTGTGTGATCCTGTAAGCGGCGACACCAGGGGAAGGAAGGTGCTGAGCCAGTGCGTGGTGCATTTATATGCCCTGCAGTGCCTGCATCTTGAGATGACAGGCGTGATTTATCTGGATGTTTCTTTTTTCAGCCAGGACCTTCTTTTTGACCAAATGGAAAAAGAGCTTAATCCTTTTCTGAACTTCTTTTTCCTTGCTGCTTCTTCACTCAGAGCAAGGAAAATAGAAGACTAAGGAGGAAAGAGTAAAATAGAGAGATGTTTAATTCTATGCATTATAAAAGAGAGAAAGTACGTATTCCTTTTCCAAGATACATTACTTTTGTTTGGGGGAGGGGAGGCGGTTCCCTTTGCATGGAAAACACCATTTTTAAATTGCAAATTTTTACTGTCCTGAGGCATAGTAGTTGATACAGGTGTACTGCAAAGGACTTTCACATGGTTCTCTGCTCTGATTTACTCTCAAGTGCAGCTTTTGATGGGAGCTCTAAATAAACCAGTGCTTAAAATCAGCGTGTGGCACAGCCAGTGGAGGTGAGGGAGTGTAAGATGGACGAGGCTCACCTCCCCGCTGTGGCGGGGCTGGCTGCTTGCCCAGGAGCACTGGCTCCTGCTCAGCCCAAATCCTGAGAGTACTGTGGCAGGCGCCAGCTCTTCCAGTAGATCTGTCGTCCAATCAATGGTAACTGGGCCTGCCCTGTCACTCATGAGGGGATACGGCCGCTGCATTGGGTTGCTGGTCTAGGGGAGCACAGGCACATTGGGGACCCCGGAGCTGCCTTAAGATGCCCTGAGGAGGGGGTCTGCATCCCTCTGCAGAACAGCTGGCCTCACAGCCTGCCAGCAATGATGCTTCTGGTGGTGCAGGAACATTGCTTGCAAGCCCTTGTTGTCTGTTTGCTGATGTACCAGGAGGAGTGTGCCAGAAGCACCGCTTGCTTTCACACGACACGCTTTCATCACCTCTGAAAAAGAATTTATTTCAGTAGCCTGCAAGTTCTTCAGGTGACTGCTCTAACTCCTTAATGCCCTCCTTCCCGCAGTGGTTTTAGTGGTTGCATGTTTTTGTTTTTGCTGAAGATGAAAGCTTTGCATCACGGAATAGGTGCTGCCAAGTGAGCTGGAGAAGAGCCGTAGATCCTGATGCTGGCGGAGTGCTACGTGTTGGCATTCCCCTACCATCACCAGAGATTGTCGTCACATTTAGCAAACCTCTTTAAGTAAACATTTGCTTTGTAAATGGCATTGGTTTGGGATTTAATGGGATGCAGGGACTATGTTGGCTATAATTACAAAGGTAGGATGCAGCTGAATTGGCAGAGGAGATAAAACAGATTAAACCTCCAGTGCATAGTATTTATGTCCCAGCCTTCTGGGTACCGTGATAACAAAGGCCATGTTATATATACTTCACATTTGCTTCTTTCACCACTCATAGACTATGAGTCCAGTTGCTTTGTGGGTGACTTGGTTATCTCTTCATTTTCAGGGAGTAAAAAAAGGTCTTTGGAAGTTTATGTAGTGGTAGAAAGAACAACAATGGGGGTTTGTTAGGGACAGGACAGGGAGGGGGTGGTTTCAGGATTTTGTCATAAGTAATTTCTAATTGCAGGATGTTTTGTTAATGAGTAGGCACAGATCCTTTTCCTTGATGCAGAGGGTGAAGACAGTATGGGGAGAACTAAGGCAAGGGAAGATGTGAAAAACTCTTAGTGCATATAATACTCTCAGTGACAAAATCTGACTGCTTCATGTTCACTGGTGTTTGCTTCTGTGAAACCCATGCTTTGGTTGCGAGCTGGAGCTGTAACCACAAGGAACCACGTTGAGTGAAACTATGTCACTTGCTGAACGCAGAGTGGACATGACCTGTCACGCTTCAGAGCTCAAATACTGGATATTTAAAAGGCAGTGGGCTTGCTTGTTGACATGTTGGCCAAATGTTGCTGCATAGTCCTTACTGCCTGCAGCATAGCAGCATTTCCAATACCTTTGATTGTTTGTTTAATGCAAGTGTGCTTTATGTGAGAAACTTTTGTTTAGCTGAATTTGAGATTTCAGAATTTAAGAAAAACAAGAAATCATAGCAATAAAATGTGGATAGGAAAAGACATTGCTTTTGCATTTTTCTTTGGGGCACACTGGCTGTGAAAGGGGTATATGAGTGTCAGGAGTGTTGACCCTGTTTCAAGTCTCCCTCTGACCCTCCTCCCCTTCTAGGAGCACTAGTTTTCCTTTCAAAAAAGAATATTTCTCATAACAGCTTTGAGAAGAATCAGTGAAAGTTTATGGAAAGGCAGCATGGAGGAAATTCATCACTGGTATTTGAGTGGTGTGCAGTAGTATGTTTTAATCAGTAGTTAAAAAAGGTGCTGTTTATACATTTGCATCTGCTTGCTACTTAGGTCTGATTTAGCCTCCCCTTGTCACTGTGTTTTTTTGTTTTTAAATGTCTTTTATTTTAATAGTACTTTTTAATAAAAATGAAACGGTGTAAAGCCATTGAAGTATTTTATGTTGGACAATGGGAAGGTTGTCAGAAGGCTGTGGTCCCAGCTGCCACTTTGCCGTCTGCCCATGTGGGATGCTCAGTTCTCATGCTATGTTCTTTAAACTCCCAGTGAACTTAACAGCCAGAAACTGGTAGAAAGTGACTGTGATTGAAATGGTCTTTCTTTGGTGATAGGTTTTTGACATGCTGTGGCTTTGTTTTGCATTTAGCATGTTCTTAGTATCATGGGGTGAGAGGAAGGAGGCTGTCCTAATGCAACAAGAATGCTAGTTATTAAGCTTACAGCAGTCGGTAAGTCATTTCTATTTTATTCCTTTCCTTTCCAGGTGTGACATCTGTTGTATTACCTTTCGTACTCATCGAGGCTTACTGCGCCATAATGCAGTTATCCACAAGCAGCTTCCCAGAGATCCCATGGGAAAGCCTTTTATTCAGAACAACCCTTCAATTCCGGCAGGCTTCCATGACTTGGGATTCACGGACTTCTCCTGTAGGAAGTTCCCCCGCATTTCTCAGGTACTCTTTGTTCTTCATAGCTTAAGGTACCAGCTGATACAGTGCATGTCTTCTGAATTCATTGACAGACTCATCCTTGATGGGGCAGAGACTGGGTGTAGGATATTTTGTGGAAAGCACATTCCCACTGTCTGTATAGGCTTCAAATGCTTCCTGCCTTTCCTTTTCCTTTTTTCATCTAAAGAATATTTTGGTTGTTTTATTTCAGCCTTCCAGGGGATAACTGTTGGTGTAAAGATTTATAAAAATATTTTAAAGGAAAATTTCAGTCATACCAGATCCTTGCCCCTTCCAGCCTGCCCATTAGTGCTCTTCTCCTCCAAACCATCCCACATTTAAAATTGATAGGTAGGATACATCATAAGGAAGACATTATTTAATTTACTGTAATAAGGATGTAGTTGTGGTGTGAAAGATGTTATCATGAAAACCTTTGGGAAGTGACCTTACTTACTCCCAGGCACCTTCTACGTTCATCATGTGAGTTCTGAAGATTTTGCACCTTTGAGGGACAGTGGTTGGGGAAAGGCAGGAAGGTAGTCTGTAAATATTTTTCAGAGCGCCATAAAGCTTCCTATTGGATGGTATTCTTCCTCCCTCTGTCAAACCTTGCCTGCCTTGATTAGTTTGGGTCTGGATGAAGCTGCTTATCTATTTAAAAAAAAAAAAGAAATAAATGAAAAGCACTGTCCACCAGGACCATGCTTATTCAGTATGTCCGCTTTTCTTTTTCTACTTGGATTAAAGCATTGATTTCCAGCTGTTCTGGCTGTAAGGTGGTAGACCCAAAATTTGCTGCTGGTCCAGGGGAGCATTTAGGTCATTCTGTAACTCTAGTAGAGTTTTGGTGTAAAAGTTACAAAATCAGGAGAAAAGAGAACTTTTTAAACAACTTGGTTTTATTTCTTTTGTAATTATGGCAGACATTTAAAGTTATTAAGGGATTTAAATATTGGGACTTCCCTTTTGTAATAATTTTGCTTGCACTGTGAGGCAAGACCCATGAAGTATCTGAACAGAGTGTGTAGAGTATATAAAGATCTTGCCAGCCCTCTACTTAATTTATCACTTGTGCTCTTCTTTGATGTGGAACCTTTGCAACATGTAAGCTATCTGGGTAGCACTTAAATACAGCATTTGGATTCATGATCGTTTTCAGGGACAGATATAAAATCCATCTGTGAGCTTAGTATTTTTCTTGGGAGAATAAATGTAATCAGAGTTCACTAATCAACAACCTTTCTGCTTTGGGCTCTGCATTTCATTGATTTGCTTTTGGGGGATATTATTTTGGTTGATTTATGTTGTTTTGCCTTCCTGGATGCCTTTTTTTTTTCCTCCTAGTTTCTTTGGAGTAATAAAGCTAAAGGAAGTAGTCTTACTGCCCAGCTTACTGAAGTTTGCTGTATAGTTTACTGAGGCTCCTGTCCTGTCTGTGAAGTGAGAGAGGTTTCTGGAAGGGAAGTTCAAGATGGAAAAGTATTTGAGAGTCTGAATAGCCCTCTGAAGGAGTTTGCCTTTATAGAAGGGAACTTTTGCAGAATCAGCCCCTAATTCAGATACACCACTTAGGTGACTAAAGGCTGTGGAGCTGGAATATCTCCATGCCAGGTAGATGGTGGCTGCTTTAAACTCCTTAACTTGGGCAGTGGAAGAGAGAGTGAACTGGTTTTGTTTTCCAGCAGCATGTGATGCCTTTCCAGTTTGAGATGTCTACTGTAAATATTTTTGCATGTCTTGCAGGTCTGGTGTGAAACTAATTTGCGAAGGTGCATCAGTGACTTCCATCGATTTATTTGCGAGACGTGTAACAAGGCATTCCCCATGCTTTCAGCGCTCAAACTGCACACAGAAACTCACGTGGTGGATCAGGGAAAAGACAAGCACAAACCACAGTCCCTGACCCCACCCGGCGAGAACCCAGACCAGAAAGCCTTCATGGCATCCTTGGGCCTGCAGTACACCAAAGACATCAAGCCTGTCAAGCAAGAGGACAATACACAAGATGAAGTCCAAGAAATGCGGCTCAGAGCACTGAAGAGTAACCTACCTCAGGAACCTGGCAGCACCAGTCTGCTCAGCCTCTCTCCTCTGGAAGCTGCCTCTATGGGAGGGTCATTTTCAGTCCTTCCCCCTACAAAAGAAAACATAAAGCTCCTCTCACTGCAGCCTTTCCAGAAGGGTTTTATCATCCAGCCTGACAGCAGTATTGTGGTAAAACCCATCTCCAATGAGTCTGCCATTGAGCTGGCAGACATTCAGCAGATCTTGAAGATGGCTTCTTCCGCTCCTCCTCAAATCAGTCTTCCTCCACTTTCTAAGGCACCTTCTGTCCCTGTGCAGTCCATTTTCAAGCATATGCCACCGCTGAAGCCAAAGCCTTTGGTAACACCCCGAACAGTTGTCGCAACCTCTACACCGCCTCCTCTTATCAGTGCCCAGCAAGCCTCCCCTGGCTGCATCAGCCCAAGCCTCCCACCTCCCCCTCTAAGGTTGATCAAGAACTCAGTGGAGTCCTCCTCCAACTCTCACCTCCCCCAGCCAGGAGCCAAATCGAGTCCTTCCTCGCAGTTGCTCCTCCAACCCAAAGTAGAGCCTTTAACTCAGCATGAGATGAAGACACAACTGGAGCAGGACAGCATCATCGAAGCTCTCCTGCCTCTGAGTATGGAAGCCAAGATAAAGCAAGAGGTCACAGAAGGAGACCTCAAAGCCATCATTGCAGGGGCAGCAAACAAGAAAGCCCCAACCATGAGGAAAGTTTTGTACCCCTGCCGTTTCTGTGACCAGGTGTTTGCTTTCTCTGGTGTCCTGAGAGCTCACATCCGTTCTCACTTGGGTATTTCCCCATACCAGTGCAACATCTGTGACTACATCGCAGCTGACAAGGCAGCGCTGATCCGGCACCTGCGGACACACAGTGGGGAGAGGCCTTACATCTGTAAAATCTGCCACTACCCATTCACAGTGAAAGCCAATTGTGAGAGGCACCTGCGAAAGAAGCACCTCAAAGTGACCAGGAAGGATATAGAGAAGAATATTGAATATGTTACCAGCAATGCCGCAGAAATGGTGGATGCTTTCTGCTCCCCAGACACTGTGTGCAAGCTGTGTGGTGAGGACCTGAAGCATTACCGGGCCCTCCGCATTCACATGAGGACACACAGTGGCTGCCAGAAGAAGAAGCCGTTCGAGTGCAAGGAGTGTGGCACAGCCTTTTCGGCCAAGAGAAATTGCATTCACCATATCCTCAAGCAGCACTTGCATGTGCCAGAAAGGGAGATTGAGAATTACATCTTAGTGGTGGACTGCAGTGCCCAGGAAAGCCAGACAGACCCTCCTTTATTGGAGGACAGCACTTATATGGACCGCAAGCCCATGACACCTTTCCTCGAGCCACAAAACGGCTTCTTGCTTGGAACGTCATCTCACGTTCCCATCAAACTTGAACCTGCGGGCAACTTCCCGATGGATTTTGATGAGCCTTTGGATTTCTCTCAGAAGAACAAAAACCTGAGTGCTGTGCAAGTGAAGCAGGAGAACCTGTTTGGCTCTTCTCCCCTGTCCCTCTATGACTGTTCCATGGAGCCTATCGACCTGTCTATCCCCAAAGCCCTAAAGAAGGATAAAGATGATGTCCCATGTGAAGCCAGGAATCAAGAGTTGGCTGCTTCTGGGAACAGTGATAAAGCCTATAACTGTCTGCAGTGTCCTTTGGTTTTTGGTGCCAATGGGAACTCAGAACAAAACAGGGCTGTCGGGCATCCCCAGCCACTGAAAAGTTCATTGCATTTGACTGTCCCAATCATTTCCCCAGCTCTCCTTGGCAATTCTGCCTTGCTGAGACCCTTGAGGCCTAAACCACCACCACCACCTCTCTTGCCAAAGCCTCCAGTGACTAAAGAGCTGCCACCGTTGGCTTCTATTGCACAGATCATTTCATCTGTGTCTTCTGCTCCTGCTTTGCTGAAAACGGAGGCTGCAGACGCTAGTCCCAAGGCAGTGAGCAGCTCCACTGGGTGTGACAAATCAGGGAATGCCAAAGCAAAAGTGACAATCTTGACCGCTGTTCAGAGAGACTCCAGTCTGCCTAGTGACCTGACTCAGGTGTGTGATCCAGAGCAGTCTCCCATTGCTGATGCTGGGTTGACTAAGAAAAGAGGTAGAAAGAAAGGAACGAAAAATAAGCCTAAGCTTAGCAGTGGTGTGGATCTGGAGTCAAGTGGAGAGTTTGCCAGCATAGAGAAGATGCTGGCTACCACAGACACTAATAAATTCAGCCCATTTCTGCAGTCCACTGACAATTTCAAGGAAGACAGCGGCAGAAATGGAACAAGTGAGGATGAGAAGGAAACTGCTGAAGATAAGCTACTGAGAGGGAAGAGGAATGCTTACTCAGACTGCCTGCAAAATAGCCCCTGTCCTTACTGTCCTCAAGTCTTTCCATGGGGAAATTCCCTGCAGCGGCACATGCTCACTCACACAGGTAAGAGTGCCTTGTTCTCACAGTGGATTATAGCCCCTGAGAATGTTCCTCATGGAAGGGCCTCCTTGTGGAGGAATCTTCCTTTCTTACCTCTCTCTGATGTCTGAATGGTATTGGGTTATTTTGCAAATCCCTAGCCGTTGCTGTTGTATAGTGGTGGTGGTAAATTTTTCAGTAATGGAATAATCTCTGTGCCTTTGAGTATCAAGGGGGCAAATTGAACTGCTAAAACCCATTTGACTTCAGTGGCATAACTTAGTGTACGTGGGAAAAGACTCTGCTTTCAGGTGTTCTGTTATTGTCTTATCTTGAAGGTGAATGTGTGTGTTGAATATTTCATTGTGCCTTACATGGTTTGTTTGGCAGCTTCCAGTGGCTGTTTGTTTGTATCAGTAATGATAAAAAGGTCCATAAAAATAAGAGCAAATAAGTACAGAATTGTGGCAGGAAAATAAAATAATACAGTGTTTAGCACTTTTTTTCTTGCGGTGGCTTTTATTTGATAGATCAAAGAAGGAGGATGCAAGAAACATCGTCCTGAGCATTACGTAGTAGCTTGCCTCTAGGAAATGTTTCTTCTCAGTGCTAGACAACTAAAGGTGGGCTTATGCTCTAAGGCATGGAGATGTGTATGGAATCTTTAGTATTGTGCCACTCTGTAAGTAACCTCAAACCTGGTGTAAACAACAGGAGGAATTGGGAAGGGAGATTTATTTTAGATTTGGGGTTATTTTTCATTCTTCACTATAAAGGAAATACTGCGTTGAATAGTGTGCTGATTTGAAGTTCACTCCTTTTTCCACCCACACTGTAATAAGGTAATTAGCAGATTCTCATCCTGCTCAGAGAGAGAGAACACAAAGCTCTACTTGCTGTTGCTCCCTTTTAAATCAGTCACTGCTGCTGGTACTATTTGCTTCATTGCAATCTCAGCTCCTGGTGTAAAGAGTAAAAGTTAGGGATACTTTTAAGAAACATAGGGGAATTGAGTACAGCCTCATCAAAGATAACTTCATTTTTTGGAAGGAATTGAGGTTTCCTGGAGCAACTGATTCATGTCATGAAGAGGTAAAAGAGGTTAGCTAAGAGGTTTAAAGGGAATCAGAGCTGTGGAGCAGCCCCTGTTACAGTTTGCTTTGGGTGACATGAGGACATAACTTGCAAGGTATCAGTGCAACAGTGAGGCTATTGTTTTCTGGCCCACAGAGACCAAATTATTTCATCTTATTAAGCATACAGTTTGCTTTCCATGGTGAAGGAGAGCTCTTTATTCATATCAATTGTTTTCTAACACCCTGCTCTCCAAAAAAAATATATAGTTACTGAAGAACTGTTCATGAGACAGAAAACAATAGAGAGGCTTTTCCCAGACTAAGGGGTTTGACCTGCTTATTGATGGCAGACTTCCAAGGTAGCAGCACTGGTGTAAACCCTTAATGAAGACAGGAAAATGCACTCAGCCATGAGTTATACTGGTAAAACTTGTCTCCCCTGCTACCATCGGGCTTGGAAGGAGACACCGTCCTTTCAGAAAGCCTGAGCTGCAATCCCCACAAGGAAGGCAAGCAACTGTGGCTGTAGCAGGGCTGGATCCTCAGTGTGGATACAAGATTTTTGGTGACACTATGGCAGTGGCAATAATCAGATTCCAGTTGATGTGCTCTGGCAATGACAATACTGAGCTCTTTTCTAATATCAGAGCAGTGTTGAAGGAGACTTGCTGCTGGAGGACCACCCCACAGCAAGCTTTGACTGGCCTTGGGGTGACTCCATTCAGGTGACACTAGCACTCTCTTTCTAAACTGGGAGTTGGCAGCAGCTTCCTGTGGCAGCAGTGTAGACTAGGCTTACTGGAGGGGAGAGGGAAGGGTAAGCTAGGAAGGTCGAGGAGATTTAGGCCAGGGAGGTGGTGCCGAAGCAGGCCCTAGGATGCATCCAGGTGGAGCAAGCCCTGTGTTTTTGTGGTGAGTGTCAGGTGCTGGTGGCATGGGAGGCATTTGGCAGCTGCGCAATAGATAACAGCAGTTTGTTGGGTTTGTGTTCTGGGTGGGCGAGTTGGTTTTCTGATGGAGACATCTAGTGTCATAGTGCAATGCACTGTTTTTGTCTCCACCTATTGCACAGGCAGTGACTTGTTAGATAGTTCTATTTTTTTAAAAAGGAGTTAAGAAAAAATTCTATTCACTAATCTTATTGTAAGAGCAAAGGGGAATTTTATTGTCTGGGCTTGATGGCTGCTCCCTGACCTGGGGAGAGAAGGGGCACAGAGCCTGATGTGAATGGGATAGATGAGATAGTCCTCTTGATCTGCTTCCAAACTGCATGCGCTGCATATCTGCTCCATAGGGAATCATTGCAGGCAGGCTGGTCCATGCTCCTAGATTTCTGTAGGATGCTGCTCTCAAAAAACCCAAGGCAGCCATTTGAGCTAAAAAGTGGCAACTAGCTCTTCTCCATCCATTTGAAGGGAAGTTGTTGCTGGAGTAATTCATGTAAGTGGTCTAAGCTAATAATGAGGGAGCATGGTTGAGGAAAGGGTATATAATTTTGAGCATTTAAGTAGTAGCTATATGTTACGAGCTTTAACTACTGTGTTTATACGGATGTGAAAAGATTTTTTGCAAGTGAGCCTTTCATGTTCAATAAAATTTCAACATGGAGGACTCCTTCCATGTGGTGTCAAGATCATATTTACCTTTTGTGAAAGTGCAAAAATGCCCATGCTACCGGTAACCCACATCCCGTGAGCAACTAAAAGTCTCTCTTGTGAAAGCTTTCGCCCTGCTTATTCTTGCCTCAACACCACTGCGTGTTTTTTAGTTCAAAAGCATTTCTGTGAAGAAGCATACACCTTCCTCACTGGTTTTTATTTTAATGCAAAGCTCACAAGTGGCGCACTGGGAATTTGGCATAGCTTGGTTTTATACAGTATTTAACACAGTACCTGTGTTTTGTTTGAACATGCTTGAACACTTGCTTTTAATACTTTATTTCTCTTGATGTCTTTATTATTTAATTTACTTGTCTATGTTCAGCTCAATTTGCCTTTCTTTTTTGCTCTTCTCTCCTGCTCTTGACTCTTTTCATTCTCAGCAGCCAGTAAGGTGTGCCCTGCAGGTGCTGCAGTTAATTTTGCTCCTTTTATGGCATGTGCATCAGACCAGGTTCAATATAAAATTAAAATAATGGTCTTTTTGGCCATTAGTTTGTTATCGATAACCTAAAGCTGTTTGAAAAGAATCACTTGAGGATATTTTCAGAGTGGTACTGCCAGACCTTATTTGGCCGAAGATTATTTTTTGCAGAAAGTGAGATTTAATGGCAGAAGAGGGTTGAGTTTTTGTTTTGTTTTGCTGTTACAACAGGAATGAACTGGACAAGAAAAGACCTGTAAACAAAATAAAGCAATAAATAAATAGAATACAGTTATACCTAGCCCATGCACCTGAATGTTTCCTGTTAATCAGAGGATGCAAGTCATTAAAAAAAGGACTGGAGGCATTTTTATTCTTCGCTTTTATGACTTGAGTCAAAATGAAATTGTAGACATCTTTACTTTGCAACACTAGGCCTTACTATGGTGATAAAAGTGTTTCCACTAGGACAACAGTGGCAGGAGATACCTTAATTAGGGAACGATCTTCTTACATGCCATGATTATTTAGATGACGCCTTATATTGAAAAAGACTCCATGAAGTGTCCAGCCTACACAAGTCCTGCAGTGCTGCTAACCAAATTTTACAGTCAGTTCTGAGTCAATATGTAGGCACAAATTATTTTAATCCAGGCCATGACCATTCTTACGGAAAAAGTTAATAAAAAATGAAATCACATTGTGCTTAAACTGACTGTTTAGGTTACCTTCCAGTGAGTAAGTATATTTTATCAGAAGAGTAGTTGTCTTTAAGGGACAATACAGGAAGCAGAGAATACTGCTTTTTTTAATGATCTTTTTTGTGCCTTCACAGGTGACATTTTTAGAAAGCAATCTGGTTTCCATTTGGGAATAGGACTGTAAATTGGGGTGAAAGGATTGGGGTTTGCACAGTAGAGCAGGATTTTTTGTTTGGGTTTTGAGACCTCCAGCTAGGATGTTTGTGTGGAAAGAATATCCTACCTGTTGTAAGTATTGGTCTGTATGACAAATATTTGGTTGATAGGGAAGTTTTAGAGGCTGGAAATATGAGAAAATTGTGACCTGGGATGCAGGCTGAGTTTCAAGTAATTAATCCCCAGCTAATCCTGTCATTGCATGCTTGAAAAGAAATGTGGAAAGGAATTGGGCTATCATGGAGCAAAAGGATTTCTGCTCAACTTTGAAGTTCTGTTTTGTATTTGCATTGTGAATGAAGCCAAATAAAAGTGTAGAAAGTGATGGTATTCGTAACCAGAAATTCATGGTTGACTTGGCAGGCATCTAAAAAGAAAGAGTGACTTGAAAGTCTACAAAAAGCAGTGCCTTGATGCTTCTAAAAAGTTGTGTTGACACTGGAAGAAAATTAAGAGAAAGAAACAGTGCCTGAGATGTCTGCGAGATGCGGGGAATCCCTCATACAGGTTGAGAAGTTAATTAGAACAGAATCAACTTCCGGAATATTATAGTGAGAAACATATCCACAGTGTTGTATCAAAGAGGCTGCTGGCTGCAGGGGGTGGGTTGTGTGTGTTCAGAGGTTTTGGGTGTGAGGTGGAAGGTGTGATGAGAGATGATCTGCTTTTACAAGTGACTATCCTCAAAATCTCTTTCTTCATCACGAAGATGTCTTATAGGTCCACTTTCCTCATGGCACTGCATGATCCTGGCTTTTCTTTCAACTCTTCCTGTGCTCAGTCCCTTCCCTTGTTCTAGTCATTTAAATGAATTACAGGCATGAAAAACTTTCTCCTGTGGGGAAGTCATTGATTGCTTATTCAACATACCGGGATTGATTCCACTGAACCCAATTGAAAGATGCCCTGTGACTTTGATGGAAGTTGTGTCAAATTCACGCGGGTGATAGACATCTCAAGAGAAAGCCTGCTCTTGAGGAACTTGCAGTCAGGATATTGTAGTTGGTCACTAAGCAGTAAAGGGGGAAAAGGAAAAAAAAACAAAGTTTCTTACTACACATTAGAAAGACAGATGCACATACTTTTTTCCTGTGTCAGGTCAAAAGCCCTACCCCATCAAAAATATGTAGTTGTCTTTTCTACCAAATCTAAGAGAATTTGCCAAACCTGGAGTTGCTCACTGCTACCTGAGGAGAAATGTGCTTATCCCCCAGTCTGAGGAAGAGGATGCTGGATCTCACAGTGGCACATGCACTTTTTCCCAGCTGTTGAGAATAGCAAGCCCAAGTTGTGTTTGGTTGGACTGAACGCTGCAAACCAGCAAAGCATGAGGACATGGGAAGTGCCCTGCCCCTTTAGAGCAGTGGTACATGCAGCCAAGTACTCGTGTCTCTGATGGTAGTGGTAGGATGTGCAATTTAGGGTGAGCATATGGGCCCAGCCACATCCTGCAGTCTGTTCCTCTTAATGCTCTATCAGCATCCACAACTGCTGCATTAGGATTGTGTGTTAGAGGGCCCATCCCTGCCTCCTCCTTTTACTACCTGTTTATGGACCTGCTGTCTGCAAGTCTCTCCTGATTGCTTTCTGAACCCGCTCGTGCTGTCTGCCTCCAACCTCATCTGGTGTCAAGCTCCAGAAGTTCACTACCTGCTGTGTAAGGAACTATTTTTTAATCTGCTTTTAACTGATCCCCTGCTAGTTTCAGACAGCCCCCCCTTAGTTCCACTATTGCAGCATTTGGTGAATTTCAGTTCTGTGTGTGCCCTCTCAGGTGCCTTCACGATTTGTAAACCTCAATCATAACACCCCCTTCTCCTTCAAAACGAGAAGCCTGAGCCTTTCTGGTGTCTCCTCACAGGGCAGCTGCCCCATCGCTTGGATTAGGTTTGGTGAGTGCCATCTGCAACACGACTGTCTCCTTCCTGTGGCATAGAGACCAGAAGTACTCACACCACCCAAAGCAAGGGCACACCAGGGCTTTACACACCAGCAGCAAAGGGACACCCTTAGTCTTTCTCTCAATACCCTTGCTCATGGTACCCAGTGTTTCTTGGCTTTAGTTTGGCTGCTGCTGCAGGCCAAGCCAGTGATCCTGGAGAGCTGTCAGTGATGTCTCCGAGACCTCCTGCCTGAGTGTACCTGCCAGTACCGCATTCAGCACCACACAGGCATGTTTTAGATTATTTTACCATAGGTGTTTCACCTTATATTCATCTGCATTGAAGCTCACCTGCCATCATATTGCCCCCTTTATTTTGAGAGTTTAGCAGCAAAGGAGATTGTCAGATCACACAAGGCTTTGTTGTAGGCAGGTGAGTGCATTTAGTCAGAAGGGACAAACTGACACGAAACTAAGGATGAGCAGTCACTCAGGGTTTTTCTGTGCTGACCAAATGGGATGGATGTAAGAAGGAAGAAGGAAGCTCCACAGATGGTGGTAGATGTCCCTTGTCTGAAAAGTGTTTGCACAGGGGAGCCATTCCTGTAAGGTGTTCACACCTCCAGGAGAGACAGGGTCACTTTGTGTCACTTGGAGTTGGTTTCACGGGAGAGTTGAAGTGACAAACCTAAAAGCAGCAAGAAGTTGGCTCTGTGCATCAGGGTAGTTAAAATTACAAATGAGTTGTTACTGTCAGCCTCAGGGTAGCTGCTGATCAGATTGCACAAAAGTGTGCACAGGGTTTTCCTCTTATATTTCTAAGCTCCAATTGTTTGGAAAAGTCTGCTGTCTTCCCAGCCTCTCTCATCCTTTCTTCTTTTAATACAGGAGGTTGCCTTGCAGTGATTCAAATGTAGTAATACAGGTCTCAGTACTAGTCTGGCATTAAAATCTGCCATGCTGGGGACATGTTACGACGTGATTTGATCTTGCCTATCACGAAGAGACTAAGTTGGCTTGTTACCATGTTAACAGCCTTTAACTTCACAGGGCTGTAGCAAGGTATCTGGGGTGTCACGTGGGCTCATCCTGCCTATGCAGACAACAGATGGATACAGCGCGAGAGAGGAAGACTCATGTTATAACATGATCCCCTTGCAGAACAAAACTCTGCAGAAAGGGCTCTGGAAGTGCTCACTGCTGACGATCTTCACGGCAGAATGAAACTAAAACGTCCTACTTGGGTCTGTTGAAAACTTTCTTTGTAGTCAGAGGGATCCTAACACAGCTCAGCTGGTCGGTGGGGTGAGGAGACCAGTGTTTCTAAAGCCACTCAGGTGAGCACTGGCGCAGCATGTAGGATGGGTAGGACATTGGTGGAACATAGATGTTGTTCTTAGCAGCCACCACTGAGCTGGTCAGAGTGGTTCGACCTGCCCCCGGCAGACAGAGCCTTGGGCCACGGTTGGATAACACAAAGCACTTCTGGGCCATACTGGCTCAACCTGTTCCCAGCTGTTCATCCCCACAGCTGTAGCTGACCCAGCTGCCCAAAAAAATGAAAAGGGCAAGGGGAGGGACCAGCAGTCATGAGATCAGTTCCCGGATCTGGCTGGCAGTATGACACTAAAAGAGCACATTGATGCACCTAAGGTGTGGAGTTGGCAGCATCTCCTGGGAGGCGCTGGGGATAGATGCTGTTGAAATTGGCTTTGCTGTCAATTGCTTTGTGTCTTCAGACAGCATCTTTAGACAGCAAGGAAGGAGCTCAGATCCTATACTGCTATAGTTACTGCTTATGCTTTATAACATAGCTTAGTGTTTATAACTGGCTTCGCCAAGTGGTGTTTAATCATGGTCCAAAATCATTCAAAGCTTTGGAATTGCAGTCTCCCTCCATTGTCCAAGAAAAACGGATTTCAGAATCAGTGGAAGTAAATTAACAATTTGAAACTGTGGACTTAGTTTAAAATGGGGCTGTTTCTCTTTTTGTGCTGGTTTTAAAAGGTGGGCGAGTAGCATGCTTGGGGCTCACAAGCAGAGCCCATGCGAGGGCTCTATTTGGAAGTGAATAATTGTCCAGATTGCACTGTATGCCAGAAGGAAAAGGAATGGAGGGAGATGCTCACATGATGTTTGGTCAGCCATAAATTAAGTGAAGGTTTAAGATGGGGTGTAAGACAGGAAGTGCAATTCAATAGAGTGTCACTGGGAACAAGCTTATAGAGGGTTTCTTTTAGTCTTGTTTTACACAAAACAAAAATAGGATGGTGGTTATGAATAGGATTCAGAGATGAGGAGGCTGTGTAAGGGATGGTGCTTGTGCGTGTCCTTGCTGCATGGAGAGGAGGGGAATGGTCTGAAGCACCTGAAACAAACTGAGGACATCTCGCCTGGCTTGCAGCAGTCAGACCAGGGGAGACATGTACTGGCGGAGAGGCGTACAGTGACATTGTGGAGCAACTTAATGAATCGCCCACTTTCATCACGTTAAAGCAGCCCTGCCTTTGTCTCCTTAGGGCTTTCTGAATGCTCCCTTCTGCAACAAAATATAGTCGATGGAGGAGAGATGTGGGATGGGAATGGGGTAAGGGATTATCTCTTATGTAATACAGAAAGAGACTTTGCTAAGGAACGATCCCTTTCTTAAAGAGGCTTTGCCCCTAACGTGAGAAGGTCGAACACAACTGCTCTGTGCTAACTAGGCAAATATTGACAAAGTATACTCAACAGTGAATTTTCCGATGAGCGTTTAGCAGAGTTCATCTTTGCTCTAGATATCTGCCACTCTGTGATCCCTCCAGAAATCATGTGAGCCCTGGGTATAGCGGGGGGACTTTTTGTTTTTCCAAACTGTTTTAGTTGTTTGTACCTCTGAACTAGATTTGTGTGTATTTCCTAGAGGCCAAAGGGCTTGAAACTGCATTTTCAGTGTCAGGCAAAGTTTAACAGCCACTCCAGAGTTGCAGCTCAGGGTAAAGCAAGAGTTGCTTGCTGCTGGGGGTTTGGCCTGAGTGCTAGAGCTGTTTGGAAGATGGTGAGGAGATGGTGTATAGCTTGCTGATTGCATTGCCAGCTCTACATCAGACTGCCTATCTGCTAAGTGGTGAAATTCACCATAAGAGAAAAGTCTGGGGTTTTCCCCCTGCCCCTTCAATGTAGATTTCCACTTGGTAGGTGCAGTCAGAGCTAGTCCTGAACACTCTTCTTTGTGTTGGTGACTTTAGCTCCTCTCTTGAAGGTACTGGGGGATCATACCTTGTGTCAAAGGCAAAAAGTGGGGTTTTTTTCCGGAATTGGTTTTCCCCTTTTCCTCTAGATATATTCACTTCCATTTACTGTAAATAGTCCTTTTCTATCTCGAATGTTTTCATTTCAAAAGGCATGCAGATATGACCAAAGCTCCCTCAGCTGTGGGCTAACTACATATTTAACTTGTGTGTGTGCATGTGATGTAATGAAGGTGGCTAAATTTTAGTGTTTAGAGTGTTTACAATAAAAATGGACAGAGATAACCTCCCAGATTTTGCAAGTTGACTCCACAGGTTGGAAAGATGTTCTCCAGTTCGTGGATGGAAGTAAAAGCAGCATTGTGCGAGTGGGTCCAAAAAATTCCAAATTTACTAGACTGCTACCACCTAGTGGTGGCTGTGTCTATTGTAAAATGTAAGAGTAGCTGGGGTTATTTCAGTTAATGTGGGGAAAATAGTAAATCATCGGCTCACCTGATTGATAATGCCAACTGCTTGTAAAACATCCATTTCCAGTGCTCTGTCTGCTCAAATTTTGAGCATTATTTATGCGATGGGTTTTCTAATGCTTCTCTCAGGATGTCAGGAATGTTTGGCAATAAACGCCTGCTTAAAATCACAAAATAGTTTCCATTACAACATCCTGTTTTATCTAACAACTCCTTAGCATCTCAGGCTCTACTCTCTATTCCACCTTAGTTCCAGGAAAAAAGACCACGGGAAAACAGAATCAAACCAGCAACCTCCCTGCCTTGATCTGTATCTGCTCTTTTATCTGAAACTTTCCACATTTGGTGTGTCTCTTGGTAATTTGGTTTGTATGTCTCTTTCTTTCTTGCCACCTATTAAAGATTAAGCGGAGTCTTCTGACTGGGCTGACTGAAAACTGCAACTTGAATTGTAAATAGACCAGAGCAAAACAGTCTTTTCTTTCCACAGTTTGAAGGAAAAATTATTTTGGCTGCAACTATATAGTGGTTTCTTTCATGCAAGCGGAAAAGTTTTTGGATTCTCAGATGAAGTTCTTGAGGTTTTGCTTATGAATATATCTCCTGAGAAGTTCATTTTTTCCCAGGAGCTGATGAGGCAGCAGCTGAGCTACCAGCAGCTGCATATTGCCTTTCTCTGTACATCCTCATCTCCCTGCTTGTCTTCTCTCTCTCCCTTACCTTGTCTATATTCTTTGACTCTGGTGCCAGAATTGACATCATCAAATAGTGTCACCTTCTTGTCTTCACATTGGGGGAGTTACACAAACTCTGGTTGTCCATGACAAGGTAATGTATTCTGCTCCCACGGTTGCTGAAGAAGTGGTGGTGGGTGGGAGCCTTGGCAAGCAGACCTCTCCACTCTTGTCCTTTTGACTTGCTGAGTGTAAATATCTGTGGGATAACAAACAGACCAGAAAGCATTTTACAACCTTAGTAAGTGAAAGATGGGGAAAGAGGTGAAAGAAATGGCAGGCCTTTCCTGCATACCCTGCTTTCCTTACTGCCTGGATGCAAGCAACTGCTCTGCACCTGTAAATCAGCAAAATTCTGGAAACACGAATTACCTGTGTGAGAGGAGCTTGGCCTTGCTGGAGGGATGTTTGCCTGGATCTGAAGGCTTGGTCAAAATCCTCCTCCTTGTGTAAGATATAAGTCTGCTGGAGTTGTACGGCCAGCAAAGAGTTTCTGTTGCTGCACGTAGGCACGTAAGCGGGAAAAGCCAGTAGTGTAGGCCAAGACTAACCTCTGCTGAAGTGGATGGAGCAGCTGCCAGCGTGAGACTACCCTTGGAGCTGTCCCTTGCACTGCGGGAAAAGTCCCACAGAAGACCTGACATGGCTGTCTTCATGTCCGTCATGTTTCCCACACACCTTCACAGCTCCCCTTCTGCTATTCCAGTTTGGCTGCACCAGAGCTGGGGTGATTCTCACCCATCCCCAGTCAGCCAGGGTTTGTGCAAAGCAGCTTGCTTTTTCACCAGCTGCAAAACCAACCGTGCAGGTTGGAGGTAACCACAGAGCAGCTCGACTAGTCGGGAACTGCTGCTCTACGATATGCATGAAGTTTCACAAGGGGCCTGTGAAACTCCTTCTCGACAAAGAAAACAGCAAGTCTGGTTTGTGCAGGTAAGAAGGAAGAGTGCTTACCCAGGCAGTGCTTACCCAGGCACGTATGCGTGTCAGCATGTTCATGGCTATATCCCTGCCTGAGTTTTGAATGTGTTCATTCAGGGGTGGTGGGCCAGCTTTGGAAGAGAAAGCCTGTGTACCTCTGTGCTCCCGGGGTCTGAAGTGGTCTTTTGCCCTTTGTGAAGGCATGTTGTTTACACTTTGTGTTTGTTTTTCTTGATGTTGACCTCACCTGTGTGCCTGTGTTAGTAAGGCAACGTCACTTACCTGTGGAGCACCTCTCCCTCAGAGTGTCTCTCTCATGCACAGGAAAATGTAATTGCAGGCCAGCCACGCAAGCACTGAATAACAGGTGGGAAGGGGCCCAGGGCACAGAGGAGAGAAAAAAAGGAGATAGCAGTTCAGGTATGATTTATTGGAGGATGAATATACTGGTAAGAAAAAAAGTATAATTTTGGAAATACTGGAAGCAGAAGAAGAAAAAGTTAGGGAAAATCAAGGGAAAATTGGGACTTTTGCATTTGAGAGTTTTAAGACATTCTGATTTTGGCTTGCTCATACTTGAGTGCTACCAGCTACTGGTGTGTATTCCCCTCATTCACTTTGCTCCTGGTATTTCCTGTTGAAAAACCAACTTACTCTGCATCCACTGCCTTATGTTTGGTCAGCAAAGAGTTACAAAACATGTCTCTGGGTACAATGAAAGAGGAGCTCTCTCCATCTCTCTCCATCTTGCTCTCCTCCTGCTCTTCACTCCTCTCCATCCTAACAGAGCTCACATGGTTTTCTGCCTGGCTGCCTAATGACCCCCCTCCATGCTGTGCTTGCAGTTTGTCTTTGGCCTAACACACGTCCCCTTGGGAGTGTTTCCTGACCTCACTGGGGATGGGACAGGGTGGCCCACGCCTGCCAGGAGGTGCCCCCCACTTTGCTGAGGATGAGCACCGATGGCAGGGGTGCAGCAGTCATTGTAGGTGCTCTCTGGTGGTGCCACTTCAAAGTCTTTGCACCTCAGAGCCACTTTGCCACTCCATTTTTTTGTCTCTTTGTCCGTCATCCACAGATAATGTCTTTGTGATGGTAGGAACCAAAGGCGGCTGGGGAGGAAACACCTCTTCCCTGTTGTTTTCCTTCTGCCTGCCCTTGGCTTAAAGGGAGCGGCAGCTACAGGGTTGCTTCAGTCAAACATAAATCTGTGCTCTGGGGAAAAAGACCCTGTGTGAATGTTAGGGCCATGCAAGGGCTGGGGCAGGAGTGGGTGGCCGAGGAAGGACAAGAACCCTTCCAGCAGCAGCAGGGAGTAACATCGATTGCCATTAATCCTTCCTTTCATCCCTGCTCTCAGGCCAAGGTGAGGCGCTGCCGGTGAGAGCCAGATGTGGAAGGAGGTGGCAGGCAGGAACCCATAGCCATGCTTCCTTTTTAAACGTCTCCCCTGTGTAGGTACGGCCTGGGTTTGGCTTCTGGGCTGGCTCCCTTGCCTGTACCAGCAGCTGCAAGCCCCGGCTACCTGTGTGTAACCAGGAGCACCGTGCATGGGCCTGGCGTCTCATATATGCCTGGCTCCTGTTTCTCTGGGTTGTGGAGGAGTGCTTCCCCTTAATTGTTATGCACTGGCATTTCAGCTTGATTTTCAGAAGTGACCTCTTTTTGTTTATCATTGTTTTGTTTTGGTTTTTTATAATGTTAATATAGCCAAGAGATAATAAGTCAAAACACAGAATTCAAATGCAGATTCATAGGGCACTTGTAGGTGACCTTTGTTTTCAGATACCCACATCCTCAAATTCTCTGGCATTATACACAGATTATGGCTCAGTTGCATGTTTTAATGGATAGATAATTACACGAGCAATGAACTTTGTGGAAAGCTTTTGTGTAATCCACTGTCTATGTAAATGGATCTGTTTTGATTAAAAAGTGAGATTATTTTTTTTGACAGGTCACTTCTCCCCCTTCCACCCTCCAAGAAAAAGTATATCGAGGATTATGCTCTATTAAGTGATTGTTCACGATTACTGGAAATGCTGCTAAGCTTTGACATTTGTCTAATGGCCATTTATTATCACTTGTGCGAGGAGGTGGGGTCAGTGCAACTCATGTTGCAAGACTACATTCAGATACTAAGTGCCTGAGAACTATCTTCTTATCTTCTGTCATTACTCCTTGCTTATGAAAAAAGCCTGTATTAGGAAATCTAAGCAATTTGGAGACAAGCACATGTACCATGTCAAATGGAGAACTTAAACTGCTCTACTAGAGTTTCTAAATCCCTGTAGTTAGTCAGCAGCTATCAGGCTTGCAGATGAATGCTGAAATGCCTGGTAGGTTGTGTGCTCCCTTGGCTGCATGCTGTCAACAAGGAGGTGGGGTGCAAGATTTAAAGCAAGGAAAGTTTCAACTTTCAGAAGGTGCAGGTTGCAAAGTTCATGTCCTGGAATGGTTGCTGGTAAGTGGCACTGGGGATGCAGTTAACATGCAGTGCATCATCGTCAGCTTTGGCCTCCAGATCTAGTCCAGCTTATTTCCTATTCACAGGTACACTATTTGTATAGACCTCTGAAGGGGTACAGCTCCAGCCCTTTGTTCTCCTTAAGCACCTGATCTGTTTTAATTTTTTGGACACATGTTACATCTTCAGCAACATTAATGCTATAAACTGATAAGGAAGGAGGAGGTCATTAAGGTGGAGTAATTGTGGAACAGCGAAGGGTGCTGCCCTGTTACTGCATCTTGGCTTTATGTTTTGGTTCAAGGTGGTGTGTCAAAGAGTGTCTGTCAAAGACCCACATGTGGACAAACTTCTGCATCTTCTGCTTATATGATACATACCCAGTTTTTAAAACTGACCTCTGTATTACTGTCTGCACTAACCTTTAATATTTAATTGTACCAGCTGGTTGCATGAGGCCTTTACATTCCTTTGAAAAGCATTTCCTGCTACTTATAAATTAGTTTGATTAATATGTGGATGTATATTACTTTAATCTCTGTCCATATTTTTCATTCATGATTTTAATACATCCATGTATCTCTGGAATCGTGTATTTTTAATAGTAGTGATCTCAACTCTTCTTTGGTGTCTCAGCATTTTGTGCTTTCTGGTAAAATTGCTAATATTAAAAATGACTTCAAGAAACTGCCAAAAATGTGAGTGTATTTTGGAAAAGAAAGCAGTTTGTTACAGATTTTTAATCATCTTTTTAATTGTGTTCTGCAGTGTTTTGATGTTATTCCAGCTGTAAGTTACTGGCCTGGGTCACAGATAAGAAAAACAGATGTTGGGGTGCTTGATCAGAAGCAATGCTTGTGGGTCCATGTGCAGCTTTACTGCTGGTAGTTGTGAATTAGCAGAGAGCATCCCAGTGAAAGTTTCTCTCTGTTTGCTTGCAGACAGCCAGTCTGATGCGGAGACACTAGCTACAGGAAACGAAGTCTTGGACCTGACCTCCTGTGAGAAGGAACAGCCGGAGGAAATAACAGAGCTACCAGAGAGTGAATGTGGCCCCAAGGACGAGCAAAAGGCTGACTCCCCTCCGGCAGAAGAGGATGCTGAAGAAAAAGCGGATGGATTTGAAGAGGGCCCTGAGGAAGATTCTGTAAGTAACAAAAGTCTTGACCTCAATTTTGCCAGCAAATTAATGGACTTCAAGCTGGCAGAGAGTGACCAGAGTGCAGGCAGCAGTTCTCAGACTGAAAGGAAACATGCCTGTGACATTTGTGGCAAAACATTCAAGTTTGCTGGCACTCTTAGCCGTCACAAAAAGGCCCACACTCGTGAGGACAGAAAGGATGAAAGGAGCAGTGAGGATGAAAGCAAAAGCATTCAGGATGATGCAGGAGCTCCCTCGATGCAGGACTGTGGTCTTGAGCAGGAAGAGTCTCCGATGGACTTGAAGGTAGTGGAGTCTCCTGTGGACTGTGAGGCAACAGGAAAGGAGAATGAAGAGAGCGAAAGCATCTCTGAGGGGGAAGGCACAGAGAGAAAGTCCACTGAGAAGAGCAGTGATGACAAAAAACCAAAGACTGATGGGGCTAAGAGTACTGCAAAAGCAGATAAAAGAAAGAAAGTCTGTACTGTGTGCAACAAGCGTTTCTGGTCTCTGCAAGATCTGACGCGACACATGCGGTCTCATACAGGTAAGAGGAGGCTTGAGGGCAGAACAGGTGACGAGCAGGTCTGCCACCAGGCCGAGGCATCTGCTCTGTAGGTGCACGATTGCTGCTAGCACTTGAGGTTGGCAACACTGCTTTTAGTCCTGCAGGTATCTGCAAGGTGTATCCTCTGCTCCAATCCCCCATGCTGCATACAAAGCTTATTGAGGGAGCAGGAATTGCCACCACTGCCTTATCTTCAATTCCCAAACTGTTTTTCCCCATGCTTGCTTGCAGAGTTTAGAGGTGAAAGCAAGTGTGGAGATCCCTGGGCAGCTGTTCTGTCCAGCTTCCAACTCTCTTCTTGTCATGTGCACATGGGTCTACCTTTTCCCAGTATTTTGACAAGCAATGGAGAAACATGGCAGTATATGATACGACTTCATCTCTGAGTGAAAGTTTAGAAAGAGTCAGCCTGGTTTTGTCTGATTATCTAAGCCTGGTACGGGTAACGTGCTGGTGATCTGCATGACCTGCTGCTTAAGTGAAAGGCAAAGCTGCAGTGGGCACCCTGCTTTTCATTCAGGCTTGGGCAGGGAGGGTGTAACAGGTAGTAAAACGCTTGTCCCGTGACTGGACTCGGCAGTTAGAATACATGGGATTGCTTTACGCGATACACAGTTTGCAGCAGTGCCTTGCAAATGAGATGAAGCTATGAGCCAGCTCAAAGGTGAATTAATCATTCATCCTTATTAATGCGTCCTTATTAATGATGCATTTTACCTGTTAGCGAGCTGCTCTGACATGGGAAAACTGGCACAGTTTGACATTTTGTATCTTTTGAAAGTGCTCTCTGCTGAAGACAAGGTCTTAGTGATTAATGAAATATTTGTGCTGTAATTGACAGTGATGTTTAGTAAACTATACCAAAGACTAGTGACTTAGCCAGACTTTTTACCCTTCTAAATCATAAATATTGACCTATCAAGTGCAAAATTGACCTCTTTTCTTCTGGCATTGAGCCACAAGTGAAACAGATGACAGGTCCCGTTGTTGTGCCTGTTTTCATGCTAACTCAGAAGCTTTGGGAAGATGCTAATATCTAAAGTACTGAGCTTTACCCCCAAATGATATGTGCCTGTGGTGATTCCCATGTCATATGTTTGAATTGTTCTCATTGCATACTGAGCTATGTGGGCCTTGTCGGTATGTTTTTTCCCCATTTGTTTCTCTTTCTTATTTGACAGTGAAGGATGTTTTAACATAGAATAGGTGTTGAGTAGGAACCTGGGACAGTGCTTTCTTCAAATTTAATAAATGTAAATAGCACCTATCCCTGCTGGTTAGTTCAACCCATTTTCAACTGAGGATTTTGCCTCAATACTGTAGGTTGACTCACCTCCTCCTTCTCTCCTTCCCACTTGTTCAGTTATATATTAACAAAATACTGTCAGGTTGTAACATTGCTTATACTTCTGTTTTAACGTGTAGGTTTTTTTAAAGAGAACTGTAAGGTTTTGGTATTTCTTTACTCAGAATAGGAAAGTTTGGAACACGCTAAAGTATGCCGAAACCACTGCCTGCCTCCTGAATGGCAATTGGGCTGGAAATGTTTCGTTCTCCCTGTGCAGGCTGCTTCCCAGCAAGTAGTTGTGGGGTGCTCTGGTGCTGCATGCCCAAGCGCAGGGTGAGCCACAGTCCTGCATCAGCCACAGCCAAGTGCCAGATGGGCAAAGGCTGTCGGCTGAAAATGTTCCTGGGGAGCCATGCCCTCCTCTGATAGCAGATGCCAGAGCAAAGCACTGGAGAGAAACATTTCCAAGAAGCTTCAGGCTTCCCATGGACAGTAGGTCCTACTTGCACATTTCAGCCAGCCACCTCAAGTTTGTAACTGGTTTTCTTTTAATGATCCCAAGTATTATTACAAGTGAGAAATGAGCCACTAGTGTCTTGTTCTGTATGCTCATTGACACAAGATGGTGTCTTGATGGAATTGCAGCACTGAAAAATCTTTAATAGATGCAATCAGAAACAGAGAATGCAGTGGTCAGGTGGGACCTTTGGTTCTTCAGGGCAGACAGCACCTTGGGGTACCGTGGTTGGGACTTTGGGGGAATTTTGTCTGTGGGGCTGTGGTTGCTTTGTTTTCTGATGAGTTCATGCTTAGGAAAGTATTTAAGCACTTTGGGTGCAAAAAGCAGCTCCAAGATCAGAGCAGACTATCTGCTGATTACAGCAGAGGATGCCTGCAGCTGCTCTGTGGCTTAAGACTGAAAAATAAGAGGAAGAATTTTGTCCTCCGAGTAGCATTTCTGGAACGGGTATGAAGAGTTTTTTCAGGGGCTTTCACATGTCACTCCTGTCTTAAAGCACTAGTGGGCTGAGGAACACCAGCAGCTCTGTAAATAACATCCTGAGACAGGCATTTTTCATAGGGGCAGTAAATTTTGATCACCTCTAACAGACACCTCCCATGTCCCATGAATGCCTGACAAGTTCAGGTCCTTTTGCTGCTCTCTGTCTGTGGTGAAACATGGTGATACTGTCTTCTGCATCACAGAAGGAGGAGGGGGCTGTTCTGACAAGGGTAATTCATGTCATCTCCTCTTTGACTTTGGTGATTAACTTGCGCATTTCATGCTTGCCCACATGTCAGCATCTAAAAGAGAGGGAGGCATTTTCTCATACGCTGTTTGGTTCAGTTTTAAGTGCTGTTGACCACAGTTACCTGGGCAGTATAGTATCCTCATCCTTCCATCTCAAGTCCTCTCTCTCTGCATGTATCAGGGGCTGACCTGCAGCAGGGAGCCCCCGTGGTGCACTGGTTTCACAAAGTCTTTTGAGCTCCGGAGGACGACTGCAAACTTCTTCCAGAAAAGTTGCTGGCTAAATTAGATAGGATGCTAACGAGCACCTGGGGCTTATGGTCTTCCTCCCTCCTTAGTGCAGGGTCATACCAAGCTTGTAGAAATCTCAAGACACTTAGTTTTAGTTTTTCATTTGTGCCCCAAGGATTTATCTGCATTCCTGCTTGCATGCCATCAGCTAGTACAGAAGCAGAAAAACCTGCATAAATGCAACATCCATGTTTGATACAGGTACTGAATTTCCAAAGTGTTCTTAACGCTGCTTGAAACAAGAGGGAGGCGTGTTTGTGACCTTATGGCTGACTTTGTATATTAATTCTCTTCTAGGTGAGAGACCGTACAAGTGTCAAACCTGTGAACGGACCTTCACTCTGAAACACAGCCTGGTTCGTCACCAGCGCATACACCAGAAAGTAAAAAATGCCCGAAACCATGGGAAGGAGAGCGACAAGGAGGAGACCCAGTCGAGGTGTGGAGAAGACAGCGAAAATGAGTCTAGCCACAGTGGCACCAACCCCATCTCAGAAAACGAGTGCGACACCGTGGGGGGCGTTGGTAGCCTTACACCCCTCATGGGAAGCCGAAAAGAGTCCCCAGCCAGCACGGTCAAGGACTCCCCCTGCAGAGAGGAGAGGCCAAGTGGGCGAGGAGCCAGCACCTGCCTCACAGAGCCCACCAAGAGCGCACAGAAACAGACCGCAAAAGACCAGGAATCTCGGGGTAGCTCCGAGCACGAGAGGCCCTCAGGTTTCATTCAAGACTTGCTGGAGATGCACAACAGAAAGTCTCCCATGAATCACATCCTTGCCTCTGCAGACAGTGCACCTCAGCTCTTGGGGGTTGAATGACTTGCTAGGAGGTCGGACCCGTCCCAGCATGCAAACTGAAGCCAGCAGAGCAAGGGTTCTGGAGTCTTGTTCTGGAAGAGCGACCTACAGCTGTGGGGGAAGAGTATGGCAGACTGGATGCGGTGCCATATGCCTTTCAGTATAATAATGCAAGAGACTACAGTATATACTGATTTGAGTGCCTTACTACTTTATTAGATCTTTTGGTATAATAGATTTTTTCAAAAATGATTTTTTTAATATTTTAATGAATTATTTGGAGAGGACCTTTTTCATTTAAGCATTAATGTTACCTTTTGTATTGGTGTGCGTGAGCTTGTTCTTGTATATCTGTGATAGTCGCTGTGTTTGTTCTCTGAGCTGGAAATGGGGGCAGTGGGGTGGGAGGCCCTTGGATACCACAGCCAATAACTGGAAGAAAAATTATGTGAATTTCATATGAAATAGTCAGAGGAAATGCAGATGAGATGTTGATTTATTGTTTTTTTTCTCAGTAGATGTTCTTGCATTTGCCACATGGTGGAGCATTAAGCCTGTTCCAGGCCTGAACAACGTGGCAGTCGAAGGTGTTCAAAGTGGTTCAAGCCAAAAGCAGGAAACACAACGAATTTCAACCTTGCGCTTGTTTCCACTTTTCAGCATTAGAAATGGTCTTCTAAATCCTAGGGGGTTTTTCTGGCCGTCATGGACTGAGCATGTATACAGAGAAGAGTTACATAGCAACGTAACCTATGGAAATTATGCACCCGCTGTTATATATCTTTGATTTGCTTCAGTATATTATTATTATTATTATTATTATTTTATTATTATTTTATAAATCCATCAGTTCGCTTGTCTCTGCAGTCAGCAGAAACCAATGGGCAATATTTGCCCACGCAGATGTATAACGTAGCTTGGATCCCCTCTCAAAATGTTTTTGACTTAACGCTTTCACCAGCTCCTCTTCTATGTTGCAGCTCTTCTACTGTACTTTAAATGAAATCCTTCCTCTGACCGGAGAGTCAAATGGAGGCCAGCGAGGTATCATCACACCTGTACAGGGGAACATCTCACTCGTGGTGGGGTGCGAGTGTGTGCGTGTGGGTGCGTGTGCGTGCGTGTGTGTTGGGGGGAGAAGTGTGCGAGAACAAGGGGGCTGTATAAGGCCTCTCCATGTGCGTAAGAAAGGCACTGCGACTACCAGATTAATCTCGTTGCAATCACAATGGTGACAGCGTGTTACTTAAAGAGCAAAGTTACTCCGTCTTCCAGTTGAAAGCAAGCAAGAGAGAAATGCGAGCCTTACCGTCATCTTGCTACTGTCATGTTCTAGAGCAAGAAATACTACTGGTAATAAAACTACAGATATAAGACATGTTAAAAATAAATAAAATAAATAAAAAAAAATTCTTCCTGAGATTTTGGGGTTGATGCTTGAAGACTTGAGGTGTGTGTCTAAATTTCATATCAATAATTTAACCCCTTTAATGCTGGCAGCTGGAATTTCTCCATATGGCTCCTGTTGCCGGCAACAGGTGACACTCCAGCCTCCAGTATTGAAGGGGTTAAGCAAAATGTATCCTACTGTAGCTGCGCATTTTTAGGAGTGCCCAGCGTTTTTTGTTGTCCTTGTTGTCCTCGTCCTTATTGTTGTTTGTTGATTGTCCTTCAGTCATGACCTCTGGGACAGACAGAGCCATAATAGCATTGCCGGAGCCTCACTGTGCTATTCCACCACTGCAGCCCCCCAGCCCAGCCCGCACTGT